>PVLA01000019.1:190374-790374 GCA_004027455.1 Hydrochoerus hydrochaeris | reverse complement strand
TTTTAAAAAAATTTTCAGCCTGAGATGATAGTAGAAAACATGTAAAATATGGCTCCAATTTCTACTCATTAGCTATGGATTTTGGGGTCAGTACTCTTTCTGTATGCCTCACTATCTTGGTTACTTTTCTATCTTGCTTATACAAAATATCCAACATTCAACAATTAAGGAAGGAAAAGTTTATTTAGCTCATTGTTTGTGGAGGTTTCATAATCAGCTGGTTCCAAGGCAGGGTGGCATAGCAATGGGGCAAATGTTCAAGCTGGCAGAAGATAACAAAGCAACAAGAGCAAGAAAAGAGAAGAGCAAGCCTCTTTCCCTCCCTTTTATTGTACACAGGCCACCTCCCTTCCAGGGCAGGTGTAGCAGTCACATCAGCCTGCCCTCCTCTTGCACAGGATGAGGATGTTTACAAAGTAAGGACCCTGGCTTCCTATTGAGTCCCTTACTTAAACTTCTAAACTTCTTAAGTTGGCACAGCTTATCAACCATAACACTTACCTTCCCAGTCTGAAAAATGGAGACATAAAAATATATTTAGTCATAGTGTTATCTAGGAGATTAAACTATTCAGTTAATATTTACAAAGTTCTTGGAGAAAATCTTGCCTTGTAGTAAGCACTTAGTAAATTTAAAGTTTTAGAAAGTCCGTGAGTGAGAACTTAAACTCAATTCCTCTCCCTTATTCAGAACTGTAGAACTTTTCACATTCTTCAGAGGGGAACCATTGCAGATTGCAGGACTATCTAGGTCAAGAAAGGTCTGATAATTTGGAAGTCTCCAAAAATGTTAATGATCATAAGCAAAGTATTTCCTATTTGAGAAGTAAAGGACATCTGGGGCTATTTACCCACATTCTTCATTGATGTTTCCTACTTTCTTTCTTTTTTTATCATTATTATTTTATGGAAAAAATAAAGCAAAATTTCATAGTAAAATAATAGGATAACAGCAATAGTTAATACATTGTATATTGTTATCTTCAAAGTAGTTACTCAGAGTACAAAATATTGACATAAAAATTCTACAAATAATATTGGCATAAATCTTTCTTTTCAGTAACTAAGAGAAACTAGTAGTAAAACTATCTTGTACTTTTTTCCTTTCCTCTTCCTTACTTTCTCCTTTCCCCTACCCTAGTTCCTCTTTCCTTTGAAATAAGTTTTTTTTTCCATTTCACAATATCGGTCATACATTCTATTTCTGATTTACTCTTTCAGTTTCTCACACCAGGGAGACTATGTGATGTTTACACATGTGAGTCTGATTTATTTCACTTATGAGTATAATCTCAACTTGCATCCATTTATCTATAAGTGTTTCAGATTATCCTTCTTTATCTTTATTTATCCTTCTTTATTGCTTAGTGGTATTCCATTGCATTAAAAAGACCACATCTTTTTTTCCTTTTTTTAAAAAGATTTTATTTAAAGAGAAACAAAAGCATGTAAAGGGTAAAGATAATACAGAATTCCAAAAAAAGATAAACAATAAGAAATCACTAGTTAATAAATTACATATTATCCTCCTAGAAATAGTTGTTCAAGTTACAAAATTAAAGCATACAAAGTAGATAGTCAAACAGTGAGAGTGTGAACAGCTATGCATGCATGAATCTCTACGTGTATTTCTATCCTTTCTGTATTAGAGGGAAAAACAAAACTGAGCAAGACAAAACAAAACAAATTCCTATAAAAACATGAAACCAAAAACTCATATAAAACCATAGTACAAGGTGATCCACAATGATTATTGTGTTGTTTCTTATTATCTTCGATAAAATGTCTATATCATCAGGCACAATTGAATATAACAGTATAATTGAGTATAGCAGTAAATAACAATATTAGTAAAAATAAAACATTGTAGACAGTATAAAACTTCAAAAGCAGGTAATAATCAAACCAGAGTGGATATTCTAGTGGATCTTGTCATCTTAAGTGCAGTTGCCTATACTCTCAGACTTGATACTATCAATCATAACAGCTTTGATTAAAATCTATCAATACAAAACAGTGATCCAACAAACCAGATTTGATTATGATCAGTCATGGTAAAACTGTATAGGTTTTACAGAGCTTTAGATTAAGTTAATAGGAAATTAAGGATGATTACCATACTATATCCTGTTATTTTCAGGATTACTGTCTGTGCCCTCAAATGTAGTACAGATAGAATGACTGGGACAGACTATAATACATCTAAGCAGAGTAGTGTGAGTAATGTGGGTTTTAAATCCTGGTGCACTATTAACAATATAGCGTATCAAGGCCATCTATGTTAGAGTTTCTAGTTATCCTTCTCTGCCTCATTTCTGCTATGCTACTTTTCTGCCTTTGTTTGTCTATCTTTCTCCTTCATTCTACTGCCTGCCCCACTCATTGAGGCCTTTCTGCCACTGTTCCTAAAATCCTGGCATTTTTTTTTCTCTCTCTCTAGAATGTCCTTCAGCATTCTCTGCAGGGTTGGATTGGTGGTCACAAACTCGCCCAGTGCCTCTTTTTCATGGAAGCATCTTGTTTCTCCATTAATTTCTAGTGACAGTTTTGCAGGGTACATCAATCTGGGCTGGAGGTTATTTTCTTTCAGGGCTTGGAATACTTCGCTCCAAGCTCTTCTTGATCTGATGGGCTGTGTCGAGAAGTCAGCCGTGATTCTGATGGGCTTACCTTTATAGGTAATCTGTTTCTTTTTTCTGACGGCTTTTAATATTCTGCTTTATATTGAATTTCTGGTATCTTGATTATTATATGTCTGGGTGTAGCTCTGTTTTGGTTTAGGTGGCTGGAGTTCTGTATGCCTCACACAACCAAATGCCACTTACTTTTCCCATGCTTGGGAAGTTTTCCTTAATTATTTCCATGAATAGCCTTTGTAATTCGCCTGTATGTATTCCTGCTTCTTTGTTCACGTTTCTTATTCTTAAATTGTAGACTCTCTTGTCATCTTCTAGCCTTTGTATTTTTACTGCCTGTTTCCTTGTTATTTTTAAGAAGTCTTTCCTTTCATGATCACACACTGAAAACTTGTCTTCAAGTTTGATAGTCTATCCTTAGTTTCTTTTATGGAGTTTTGCCAGCTTTCAATGGAGTTTTTAATTTCCTGATAGTCTCTTTGAATCTGCTTCATGTATTCTATATTTTCTTTATATTCTTTATCGAATGTTCCTCTCCTTTTTTTGTGTTCCTCCCTTCTTTCATCTGTATCATCCTGAGAGATGCTTCCTGAGAGCATTTCTTTTATTACTCTACTCATATCCTGCTTTACCTGATTTAATATTTCAGTTCTGAGCTTGTCTACAAGGTCCCGAAGATATCTCTTAATGTCCATTGAAGCCACGTCTGATGTTGCGTGTTTGCCACTCTCAGGCTCCCTTGTTTTTCCTTCTCCTAGATCAGTGCTCTCAGGGTTCTGGGTTGGGGGCCTCCTCCTGCCTCTCTCTCCTGTCATGGTCCTGGCTTCCTCCACATGGGTTACAGTGCAGGTCCCAGCCCCTTCCCTCTTGGTCACATTTCCTCCAAAGGATGCTGGCAAGGGAACTCCGCCCTTTCCTTCCTGCTCTTGTCACTGAGGTGTAAGCAGGCTGCGTATGTCTGCCCCTCCCCACCAGGCCAGCCAAACTTCAGAGGAGATCACCCAGTCAGTGCGTGCTAGGCACAGGGAATCGATTTGGGACGTCTCATTCGGTACTGGCCAGGGGCACGGCCCAGTCCAAGCAAATTGCATGAATCTGCTCTAGGGAGGGAGCAACCAACTGAAGTCACTGTCACTCCCAGTTCAGGTTGCTCCTGCCCGATTCCAACATGTTGACCATCTGGTCACGCCCTTCCTTTGGGGGGGGTCTCACTCCCAGCACTGACCGTGGATCAATGAAGTTTCCTCCACTGGCTCTGCTCTCCATTGGGCTCACCAACCCCTGATTTCAGCGCTGCCATTCTTCCTGTGAGTGGCAGTGGGAACGAGTTTGGGTGGCTCTGCCTGCCAGCGCGGATTCAAGCTGGTGCAATCTTGGCGGGTCATTGCCAAAACACTGTATCCCTTTAGTTTTTAGCTGTTTCAGTTGTAGTCCCAAAGTATTTGATGAGCTTTTTTAAGTTTTAATTTCTTCCTGTGTCAAAAGGATCCATCTCTCTCTGTCTGAAGACCACATCTTTTTTTACCTGTTCATCAGTTAATGGACATTTGAGTTGTTTCCAAGACTTAGCTATTACAAATTGTGGTGCTAAACACATATATCACTCTGATATGATGTTTGAATTCTTCTAGGAAAATACCCAGAAAGGGAATAGTTGGATTGAATGAGACCTCTAATCCCAGTTTTAATGAGTTTCCATACTGATTTCCACAGTGGTTGAACCAGTCTACATTCCCACTAATGGTACAGAAGGGTTCCTTTTTCCTTACAACTTCTCTAGCATTTATTATTCATTGACATCTGATGATATCATTAGCATACCTCACAGAACTAGATAAAACATTCCTGAAACTCATTTGGAACCTTCAGATACCTAGAATAGTAAAACCAATTCTGCAGAACAAAGGCAGTGCAGAAGGTATCAGAAATCCCTGACTTGAAATTATACTACAAAGTTACTGTGATAACATCAGCTTGGTTGTGGGAAACAAAGACCTAGGATAAGTGAAACAAATTAGAAGATGCAGACACAACTACAAACACACTTAGCCACCATATGTTTGACAAAGGGGCTAAACATGTTCACTGGAAAAAAATAGACTGTTTAATAAATAGTGCTGGAAAAATTGACTTTCCACATATCAAAGTCTAAAACTGGATCCATGTCTATCATCATGCACTAAACTACAATCAAAGATCTAAATATTGAAATAGAAACACTAAATCTACTGGAAGAGAAAATAAGTAGAAATCTTGAAGACATAATTGTAGGCAGACTACATGAATAAAACCCAGACTACATTGGAAATACTACTGAAAATCAACCACTGGGATTTCATTACAAAGCTTTTGTGCAGCAAAAGAAATCACTAGCAAAATAAAAAGGCACACATGTGAGAGAAAATTTTAGCCAGTTATCCCTCTGACAAAAGACATACCAAGAATATATATAAAACTGAAAAAAAAATTAGACCTCCCTCCAAATTCAAAGGCCCAGTCCAAAAATGAGCATCTGAGATGAATATGCACTTCTCAGATGAAGAAATACAAGTGGCAAATAAATATATGAAAAAAATGTTCAATGTCATTGTTCATTCAAGAAACGCAAATTAAAACACTGCTTTCTTTAACTATAAAGTAAGTAAATCAAAGGAAAGAAAAAGTCAACAACAGAACACCAGCATTTTTATTTAGTTGTCCTGGCTCTTTGAAGGACTGGAGTATTGTAGAGAATATAAAACCAGTTGACTCACAAACTTGGGATTCTACTGACAAGATATGAAAGAAGTGCTAAGAAGCTATATTGCCAAGCTAAACAGCACATAAATTGGCAACACTGGAATACTGCAAATTGGTGTTGCAGTGTCTTGGGAAACAAGATTGTCTATGGAGAGGGAGAGGGAGAAAATGCTAGAAGAGGAAGAGAGAGAGAGAAAGAGAGAGGAAAAGGGAAAGGGAGGGAGGGAGAGAGAGAGAGAACATGAATCTTACCATCTGCTGACTCCAAGCACACATGGAATCCAGATGATTGTTGTGGTGTTTCTTGATTTGGACCATCAAGTATGCTTTCATTTCACATAATCTTAGCATCTGGTGTCCTTCTTTGGTTTTCTTCCTTCACCTTGCCTCAGGTCTTCAAAGTTGAAATGAACTCACTTGGGTTTTCTTTGGTTATCCCTGCAGTAGTTTAAAAAAAAGTCTATTAAACCATGCTGTTGATGATATTTTTCTCTTAAAATTACATTAAAATGAGTATATAACTACATAATTAAAATGAAAGTATAAGACCCCCAGAGCCATCCAGCAAAGGAGTGCTCAGATAGTCATGCAGTTCACTGAGTTTCTGAGCTCCGCCTAGCCCAGCACAAGGCCCTGACACCAGACTTTAGGGGTGCACCCCAGGCAGCAACATAGTCCTAGAGGTCCTGAGATCCATCTAGCCAAGTTTAAGGACCCAGTTCCATGCTTCAGGGGCACCCTGGTTAGCCACACAGGTCCCTAAGTCCCACCCTGTCTAGCATGGTTCAATAGTGCACCCTAGCTAGGCAAGCAAAAGGACACAGCACCATGCTTCAGTGGTGCACCCTAGCTAGGCAAGCAGGTCTTGGTGGAGTTGTCCTCTCTACCCCACCACAAAGCCCAAGTGCCAGCCTGGAAGAATGCCCTGGAAAACCTCATAAGGCATGGAGGAGTTGAGCCCCACCCAGTGCAGAACCCAGGCACCATTCATGAAGTGCCCCAGGGAGAAGTATGATCCAGAAGAAACACACCCAGAGATCCTCTGCCATCTGGGAGGAGCTCTGGTGATCCCAGGGATGGCAGAAGCACCACCCATCATTTTTCTGTCATCCCAGTAACCTAGACTCAGAAGAACTCAGGTGGCTGGCCCACCCCTTTACACTGTGGGACAGTCAGTCAGTGCAGGAAGTGCCTAGGACCTGACCACCTTGTCTGAAGGAACATAGACTAAACAAAAGAGCAAAGTGCAGTCTCAGACTTCTAGCCCAATAAGAACAAGCCCAGGAGACATTGATATAGAAGGTACTAGAAATTGCAAAACTGAAATTCCTGAAATGACAGCAACTGAAGGAAAAAAAAAAAAAACTTCATGAGGCTACAGAGGAAATTAGATCAGAAATAATCTCTCAAGTAAAAAATAAATAAATAAAATGATAAACATAATGAAATGTTGAGCATATCTAAAGACTTAGGTAAAAAAAGAATAGAGGAACATAAGAAAATAATGGAAACTTTCAATGAACAATATAGGAAAGAATTAGAATGTGTGAAACAGATTCAAAAAGATATACAGGAAATTAAAAATTCCATTGAAAGCTAGCAAAATTGCTTGAATGAAGCTGAAAATAAGCTATCAGATTTTGAAGACAGGATGGAGGTTAATGATCATGAAAGAAAAGATCACTTAAAAATAATGAGGAACCAGGAAACAACAGTTCAACAGCCCTAAGAGGATGCAAAGAAAAACAATATAAGACTGATAGGTGTCAACAAAAAAGCAGGAGTAATTGACATAAAAATACTATTTTCAGGAGTAATAGCAGAACATTTTCCAACTATGGGAAAAGAATCTGATACACAGATAAGTGAGGCATATAGAATTCCAATTAGCCTTAACCAAAAAAAAATCTACAACCAGACATATAATAATTAAGATCCCAGAAATTCACTATAAGAACAAAATACTAAAAGTTGTCAGAGAAAAGAAACAGATCACCTACCAAGGAAAGCCTATCAGAATCCAGGCAGACTTCTCAACACAAACCATCAAATCAAAAAGAGCTTGGAGTGAAGTATTTCAAGTCCTGAAAGAAAACAACTTCCAAGCCAGATTGATGTACCCTGCAAAACTGTCTTTCAATATTGAGGAAAAAATAAGACACTTCCATGACAAAGAAGAAATTCATGACCACCAAACCAGCATTACAAAGAATACTGAAAGATACCTTAGAAAGAAATAAAGATGACAATTCCAAGAACAACAACAGAAAGAAACCACCAAGAAGGACCAGCAGTTAGAAAAAAAAAAAAAAGAGAGAGAACCAAAAACAGGAAGATTACATGACGATGATGTCAGTACATATGATGTCAGTATAATGATGGTCAGTTATAACCATCATTATAAATGGTCTCCATTCACTGATCAAAAGAAACAGACTGGCAGAGTGGATTAAGAAACAAAATCCAATAACATGCTGTTTATAAGAAACATATTTAACTCAAAAGGAAATTCATAGACTAAAAGTCAAAGGATGGGAAACAATACTCCATGTGACAAGAAACCAGAAAATAGCAAGATTAGCTATTCTATTTGCAGATAATGTGAACATGAATCCAAGAATTATCTAAATAGATTTTTTTTTTAAAAAAAAGGTCATTGCATACTTGTCTGGGGAAAGATAACAAGAGGAAGAGATAACAATCATAAAAATCTATGCACCAAATAGAGGAGTACCCAACTATATCAGATAACTATTAATAGGCATGAAAAATCAAACAAGAAATAACACAATTATAATGGGAGATCTCAATAATCCACTGGCAAAAAGAGATAGATCAACTAGACAAAAAAATCAACAAAGAAATAACAGAACTTGTGAGCAAATGGGCTTAGTAGACGTGTACAGTGTTGCATCCAGTGACATCAGAATACACATTCTTCTCAGCTGCATATGGGTTGTTCTCTAATATAGACCATATACTAGCCCACAGAACATGCTTAAGTAAATGCAAAGAAACTGAAGTTATTCCATGCATATTATCTGACCATAGTGCAATAAAATTGAAAATTAATGACAAAAAGAGCCACAAAAACTCCATAAAAACATGGAAATTAAATAACACTATCCTAAGCAACCATTGGATCACAGAAGAAATTAAAGAAGAAACTATACAATACCTAAAATCTAATGAAAATGCAAATATACTTACTGGAATATGTGGGACACAATGAAAGCAGTTCTTAGAGGGAAATTTATAGCAGTGAATTCTCATATCAGGAAAATGGAATAAACACAAATAAAAAACCTAATTCTGCACCTCAAACTTCTAGAAAAAGAAGAGCAAGTCATGGCCAAAGCCCAAAGAAGGAAAGAAATAATAGAGATTAGAGCAGAAATTAATGCAACTGAGATGAAGAAAACAATAGAAAAAATTAATGAATCAAAGAATAATGAAAACAAACAAAATTAATAAACAAAATTGATAAACCCCTAGCCAAACATATCAAAAAAAGGAAAGAAAAAACTGAGACCCATGCAATAAGAGATTAAAAGGGTTAAATCACTACAGATTCTGTGGAAATTCAGATTATCAATACCTATTTCAAAAATCTACCCTCCTATAGGATGGAAAACACAGAAGAAATAGACATATTCATGGAAATATATGAATTACTAAAACTGGATCAAGAAGATAAAAAATCCAGAATAACCCAATATCAATTAATGAAATTGAAAACTTAATTAAAAACTTACTAACATAAAAAAGTCCAGGTCCTGAATTCAACAGCTGAATTCAACAAGAAATTTAGAGAAGATTTAACGCCAATGCTCCTCAAACTCTTCAATGAAATTGAAAGGGAAGCAATATTCCCTTACTTGTTCTTGGAGGCAAGTATTATCCTGACACCAAAACCAGAGAAAGATTCAGCCAAAAAACAGAGCTATAAGGCAACCTCCCTAATGAGCATAGGAGGAAAAAATCCTCAATAAAATACTAGCAAACAGAATGCAGTAAAGCTTCAAGAAGATTGTACACCATCACCAAGTGGGATTCATTGCCAGGAATGCAAAGATGGTTCAAAATATGCAAATCAATAAATGTTAATATACTACCTTAACACAACAAAAGACAAAAATCACATGATCGTCTCAATAGAATCAGAAACACTTTTGATAAAATCCAACACTGTTTTATGGTAAAAACCCTAAAGAAAATTGGAATAGAGGGTATTTACGTCAATCTGATAAAAACCATTTATGACAAACCAACAGCCAATATCAGACTAAATGGACAAAACCTGAAATCTTTCATGCTAAAATCAGGAACAACACAAGGATGTCCACTATCACCATTCCTATTCAATATAGTTCTGGAACCGTTAGCCAGAGCAATTAGACAAGACAGAGAAATAAAATGAATAAGGACAGGAAAGGAAGAAATTAAATGATCATTATTTGCAAATGACATGATACTCTACATAGAAGACCCCAAAAGCTCCATCAACAGATTTCTAGATTTAATAAGCAAATTCAGCAGTGTAGTACAAAATCAACTCTCAAAAGTCAATAGCATTTCTGTGCACAAAACAACAAACTCACTGAGAGAGAAATTAGGGAAACCACATCCTTCACAATAATATCCAAAAAAAAAATGGAATACTTAGGAATCAATTTAACAAAGAAAGTAAAATATTTATACACTGAAAATTACAGTACTGCAAAAAAAAAAAGAAATCAAAAAGGAATTCAAAAAATAGAAGAATATCACTTGCTCAAGAATAGGAAGAACTAACATAGTGAAAATGACCATACTTTCAAAACTGTAGTACAGATTTAATGCAATCCTGATCAAAGTGCCATAAGCATACCTCACAGATGTAGAAAAAACATTCCTAAAATTCATCTGGAACCACAAGAGACCTAGAATAGTAAAGGCAATTCTGGGCAACTAAGGCAAGGCAGGAATCATCACAATCCTTGACCTGAAATTATACTACAAAGCTGCTATAATAAAATCAGCACTGTACTGGAAAATAAACAGACCTGAGGATCAATGGAACAGAATAGAAGATACAGACACAACTACAAAAACACTCACCCACCTTATCTTTAACAAAAGGGCCACACACATTCACTGGAAGAAAGTCTTTTTAATTAGCAGTGTTGGAAAAATTGACTTTCCACATGCCAAAGACTTAAACTAGACCCATGTCTATCACCATGCACAGGACTAAAGTTAAAATGGGTCAAAGATCTAAACATTAAGACAGAAACACTAAATCCACTGGAAGACAAGGTAGGTAGAAATCTCAAGGACACAGGCATAAACAGAGAGTTTATGAACAAAACTAAACTGCATGGGAAATATTTCAAAGAATAAACAAATGGGATCTAATTTTATTAAAAAGTTTTTGCACATCCAAAGAAATCACCAACAGAGTGAAAAGAAAACCCACAGTTTGGGAAAAGATTTTTGCCAACTGTCACTCTGACAAAGGACTTCTATCTAGAACATAGAAAGAATTTTAAAAATTCAGGTTCCCCAAAGTCAAAGACCCAGTCCAAATAAGGCCATCTGAGATGAACACACAGTTCTCAGATGTAGAAATACAAATGACAAATAAATATTTGAAAAAATTTCAACAGAACTGATCATTCAAGAAATGTAAACTGAAACAACACTGAGATACCACCTCACTCCAGAAAGATGGCTAACATCAAGAAATCAATCAGTAACAAATGCTGGAAGAGATATGAGGGAAAAAGAGCACTTCTCCATTGTTAGTGGGAGTGTAGACTCAAAACCATTGTGGAAATCAGTGTGGAGATTCCTCAAAAAAAAACTAGGATTAGAGGTTCTATCCAACCCAGCCATTCCTCTTCTGAGAATTTTCCCAGAAGAATTGAAAACATCATATCACAGTGATATATGTGCACCCATGTTTATTGCTGCACAATTTGTAATAGCCAGATTTTGGAAGCAAGCCAAATGCCCATCAACTGAGGAATGGATAAAAAAGATGTGATAGTTTTATATAATGAGAGTACTACTCAGCTATAAAGAAGGATAAACTTGAGGCTTGTATAGTAAATGGATACAGCTAGAGATCACATTCATAAGTGAAATAAATCAGATTCCCATGTGTAAACACCATATTGTCTCACTGGTATAAGAAACTGAAAGTAAGACCCAAAGTTTATGATAGATACAGTGAAAGAGAAAGAAACCGCTCAAAGGGAAATCATATTGTTTGATCAATTTTGCATGCCTGTGTCTGGTACCCTGAGCAACTATTTTGAAGATAACATGTAATATAACAACCATTGTTAAATTCTTATCATCTTATTTTGAAATCCTATATCACTATTTTTGTTGTTGTTATCATTTGACTTTTGTTGGTTTTTATTTGTTTGCTTGATTGCTTTCTAATTTTTCTGTACTTTTTTCTCTTTAAAATAAAAAATAAATAAAATGAACATATAAGACTACCTACTTTTTAAATTATTTGGCCCTTATATGCCCTAATATCTCTTGAAGTATCTGGATTCTGATCTAAAGAGAAGCTCGAGTTTAGGAAGGTTAACACATGCCCTGGTGTCCAGAAACAAGAAGTATCACAGAGAGACTTGGACTAAAAATCAGGTGATGGGCCCTCTCTAGGAGAGGGATATCAGATAGTTCTCTTCAACGGCAACATGAAGATGGGAAAATGGTAGGATGAGAGTTTCCTTAGGGCTCCAAACTGGTGGGAGCTACACTAGACTAGCAACAAATTAAATTACCAACAGTTAACAAGGACAAATAAGGCTTGACCAAAACAGGTCTAACTATTTAACTAAAGTCTCAGCAGCGACAATGTGAGGGTTTCGGGAAGTTGCTAAACCTCACAACCTTAACCTTTATGTCTCTTACCAGAGTAGCAAGAGGAGCAGTGGGAGATCAGGTGGGTCAGAGTACTAGAAGGGGTTGCATAAAAAATAGTTGTGCGTGGAACCCGTGCTTGCACAAGGAGGCCAAGGGACCCAGAAGATGTTGAAAGACAAGAAGCAAGAACGGCTGTGCATCAGTATGGAGTAAGAAAGGGGTTTCATGAATATGGATGAGAGGATTGATTGATAAAGTAGTACACACACACACACACACACACGTTTTCATCTAAGGGTTTTAAACATCTGTAGACTTTCGATTTGATTTTAAATTCCTCTTTTTAAAAAAAATAAATTTAAAAAAGGACTTCTCTTGACATAAGCTCTGAAATGCTTAAAATGTTTCCTGTAAAATTTATAGCCTTTTTGAGTGGATGTTTTCTAATATTTTCAATTACAGATTTATGGCAGAATTTTTCATAGGCTTGAATTATCTGTTTAATATTACAACGATTCTTGTAGGGAGCCATCTGTTTTATGATCAGGCATGGAAATTCTTTATAGGACTTTACATCAGCACTTGCTCCAATGTTTGTCATGCTTCAAATACCTTCAGGCATTTGTGTTTCCATTTAAAGGAGGAAGGTGAAGGACGGAGAGGCAGGACATGATGTCTCCCTGATTATTCAGTGGCTGTTACTGAAAACACTGTGTTCAGCATATGGTTTGCTAGATTGTCTTTTCCCTGAACTACCCTCAATGCTTTCTTTTACAACAACCTAACAATACCTTGAGAAAAATGACATTTTGTTAACCTGACACTCCTCTCACAACACACTTTACTCATTGCATTAATCGACTTTTTTCTTCAAAAATGTTATATCATTTTTTAAAGCATACTTCATTTCACTTTTCCCCTTAGTACTATTCCCCTGTACACTATTACATTTGAGCTAAGTTTGTTTTACCAAATAGGTTTCAGCCCAGGTTCTCACTGTGGCTGGAAGCTGCCTGGAAAAGTAATGTGGGAAAGATTTGGAGGCTATGCTCACGCTCAGCAGTCAGTACTCTCATTGATTATTTACATCTGTGATGGGTATGGACTAGAGACTATGGGACATATGTGTCACTTATTTGCCATCTCCTAAAGGTTTATTTTTTTCAACAATAATAATATCTGCTACATGGCTTGAATGTTTGTGAGGTTTATGAGCACTACTACAGATAATGTGTAAATACTTTGTAATTTCATTTGCTCCACAGAACAGTTCATAACCTAAATATAATTCACCCAGGTTTAGAGAAAAGAATTAGATTCAAGAGAGTTATGTAACTTTACTGAGTTCATTTCTTTGCTCCAAGCATCCTTACAAATTCCTACTGCTGCAGACTCCTAGAATCACCACTGCCTTTCATACCTACTCAGTTATTTCCCTCCTTATATTCATACTGTAGTGCAGTCTCTCTCTGTTCATATCTCTCCTGTCAAGAAGACTGTACTGATAAAGCAGACAGAAATGCCACCCTACCTCAGCTAGGTTGGGCACCCTGAGTTCTTAAGCTGTTTTGGTTGGTTATGGTGCATTATCCCATAGACCCGTTTTGGATAATTCAGCCAAACTTACTTGTCAGTTCAATTTTTTAAAAATTCTTTTTTCATGGTTTGGTGAATCCTGCCTTTTTGATTTAATTTGTTACGTACTTAAGCTAAGTAGTAAACCCAGAACAGTTAAGTGGGTAATTTTTCCATAATAAAAGTAAATAATGTATGTCCTCTATGTAATGTTCTTTCTATGACAATCAGTTCTAATCTTAGTAGTGATAATATGGTGAAATGAACTTATGGTCATATCCCTCTGTATAAGAGTGAAAGAGATAGCAGTAATTTTTAAGGGTGGCTGTGTCCAGTTCCTTGCATCACTGGGGACTTGTGCGAGGTGGGCAGCAGAGGAGCAGTTTGGGCCAGAGAGAAAGCAGTCTGGAACAGGTGTGTGGTGACTAAAGCAGGCTGAAGGGTCCCAGAGAAGCAGGTAGAGGGAGTGACACTGCACAATGTAGCCAGGTGGGCTCCAAAGTGCTAAATGTGCACTGGCCTAGGAAGGAAGAAGGGTGGGGGAAAGTACCATGGGTTGGGGGAGGCACAGGGGCGGGATTCAGGGAGAGGACTGGGAGGCAGGAGTCAGCTTCAGGGGTCCCTTCTCTCCAGTCTTGGTCTCCTTGAGCCCCCAGAGTTGACTGGGATGGCCGCCAGGTTTGTGGTGGGACAGCGCCCCCTCCAGATGGAGCAAGTGTGACCATTGTGGATGGGCCATTGTTCCTGGTCAGTGATAGGATGGCAGATAATGGGCTCTGAGGACCAACATGGTGCTGTTGATCACTGGCTTTCAAATTCTAGATTACCAATGCCTTTGGTACAGATGTGAGTCAGTAAGTGATATCCTCCAGCTAATTTGTCTGATGATAGGTAGACCTGATTACATCTTCTGCTTACACCTTCTTAGCAGCCAATAAAAGCTTATTTCCTCTAGAAAAAAATAATAAGCAGAAATTTGAAGAGGAAATGCCTTTATGGCTTGGAAACAAAACTGGATGAGCAGTACTGTTGTTTATATGCAAATCAAATAACAGGAAAGGACAAACTCAGCCTAAGATAATACTCTGGTCTCTGTTTATGTGTCTGTTTTCAAGGCTGGTCATGCTCTTTTGCCTAAGCAAAGCTTTTGTTTGCCTTGTTAAGATTTGCTTTGCCTTGAGATGTTAGCACACGAAAGGGTTTGGCAAACTTGTCTCTCTGAAGGGAAATTTGAGAAGTGAGAAATTCAAATACTTACAAAATAAAAAGATATTTGCTTTTACTAAAATCCTTTTGGGGTCTAATATAGGTTCACTCTCTTACTCAACAATTGCTTGGACAGAAGAAATGCAAATCCCTCTACTCACACCCTGACTCATCTACTCCCCAAGACAGACTTTAGCAGATGTTTGAGTTGTAAGGTTAGATTATCAATACCATTACCACAGAGTCCAGTGCTCCCCACTAATCCGCACAGAGTCCAGTGCTCTAATTTTTTGTGTTTGCATGTATGTGTGTATAAAGAAGGAAATTCATACACAGAGGTTTGCATCAATGCTTTCCTGTTTTCCCCAGGACAAGTAAGACAGTATGTGTTTTGACTATCACCTCAGCAGCAACTTTCCATTTTACTGTCAGAACAGCTTTGACTGAAGCTCCCCAGCTCTTACCAAAAAGCTGGCATCTTTTCTTACTCAGCTTAACATAGTTCTGAAGCCTTTCTTCCTTCTTGTGCTCCCAGTTCCAAGAATAAATAAGAACTTAATTCTCAGTTTAAACTGGATGTTTCGGACTTTTAAAAACCTTTCTGTGCTTATATCATCTATTTGAGCCCTTAGGCATTGTGGTCTTACTAGTATGCTTAGATACACCTGACACTGGCTTTTCGTTTTTCCTCTGCCAACCCACTCATTTCCCACTTACCACTACACATGTTCAGGTACTTTCATGCTGTTTGCTCACATTCTTCTTCCATGTCCTGCAAAAGCAGAGTGTTAAAACAACATCTCTCATCTTCGTTGCACTCACACTGTGTCCTACTTTTATGGAAATATTAGTGAAATTCCAAGTGGCTGTCACATGAAGTCAAATGCTCTATTAAATGTTCCCTATTACCACCTGCTAACCCCCAACACAATTCCAAGTCCCCCTGCTAATCTTTGTTTCCCTTAAATTCCAGAACCAGACTATTTCTCTGCACAAGAAAGGGTCTCTCATTTCACCCCTCCCCAATCACTTAGACCTCTCCTGGAATGCATTCTTGCTTATTTGCCAACTGGAATGATTTAAAAAGGATTTAACATGAATGGGGGCTCATTCCTTCCATGTTCTTCAAAGTACTACTTACAGTTAAATCATTTTTGAATTAGGTTAGTGCCAGCCATTGCTCAAAGATAGACTTAAAAAATCCTTTTAGCCTATTTTTATCTCTAATTCTTTTCCATTAAAACTTTTGTATAATATGTTAGTACACTTAGTACATTTTCCTGACTTAGGAACTAATTATGAATGTTAGAAATCAATTTTGGGTCATGCTGCTAGGCTGGTGCTGTGTTGCTATTTGACTTTGCGCACTACATTAAGGAACACAGGCAGCATCCCTGTCTCAGGAGAGAGGAGGAACACTGCGACCTTGGAGTTTAGGAGAATCTGAAAATTTCTTGTATCTGCTAAATAATGTACCTCAAAGAAGCAAAAATAACCCTTCCTTTTTCTAAGTTCACAGAGGAACACAAGCCTTTGAATTAGAGAACAAACTATTGGTTCAGTCTCTACTTTCTACTTCCTCCTTGCACCCACAACTGAAATTGAGAATTATCTCATAGCTTACAGTTCAGTTCATACTCTAATCAGCTTGATAGCTCTCTTTGCTCATGTTGAAAAAATGTAGCTCAACCCATCCTTAGTAATTTTTCTCATGGAAGTCGGGCCAAGACAAATGATATCAGCAGTAAATACTATTTTTTTTTTAGTAGCTTTAGAAAATGTTTAATGATCCCAGTTCTACTAACGAAGAACTATCTGAGTGTGAAACATTTCCCTATTGGTTATTTTCAGCTAATTTCATTAAGCATTATATGAACATTTATCAATAGGTTTTTTTTTCTTCTAAAAAATTTCTTGTTTTAGCTTTGTTTTTAGAAACTTTTTTTAGATAGTAAGGTATCTTTTGATTTCAAATTAAGTCACTTTCTAAGAATGGGATTATAGTCAATGTATAGTTCAAGCAAATAATGTTCGTACTATATTTGAGCAAAAATATTTTAAATCAACGTGTGTGAAGAAATCTCATTTTCTTCATCTACCTGTTATCTGTTTATCCATCTATCTTTTAAATGAATACACACATATTTAGAGAATGCTATCTAAGATAATGCATTAAAATCTTCACAGGAAATAGGATTATAGTGGTTGATTTTCATATTGTTTCTGAACACTTTTTATCTACTTTTTTTTCCAGAGAGGATATATTGCTTGTATTAAAAAACATTCTAAAGTAAATAGCATTTTTATTATCCTTTGTGACATGCTATGGATTGTATCCAGCAAAGATATTAGTACTCTTTTGTCATTAATGACTGAATAATTAAGATTGTCCTTGATTACCTCCATCTTTTCATTTTTTAAATTTTAACTGATAATTTACCAGAGTCAATAATAAAAACTGCTCAACAGAAGGACAAGAGAGTTATTTCACTTTTTTCAGAAAATGACTCGAGAACACAGAGCTCTCGGCCAGCTGTCTGTTCTAGCAAGCAGTAGAAAGATGGCGTCCTGTTCCTGACATGGAAAAGGTACATCCAGAATAGAAAGGACTTAGAAGCTTATTCCCTCATCATTCTGGAGTCCCTGCCTCATAAATCTGATAAAAAGTGGGCATTATTGACTTTGCTATATGTCTGTACTCTTCTAAATCTTTTCTTATGATGGGAACAACTAATACCCCACTTTGTGTATACAGAAACTAGGGCCCAAAGAGGATTGCCAAACATCTCAGCCAGCAAACAGTGAATCTGGGGTCTCAGTCAGGTAATCGGCTCCAGGCCTGCCTCTTACTTACTTCTGCTGATAGGTGATCCAGTTGCTATTGATACACCTCTACTGATAAGAAATGTCCTACCTCTGGTGATAGCTAATTCCACCCTGGGACTCTCTGTCCTACCTAGAGTTGTGTCAAGAGGCCATAGAAAAAGTAGAGGGATAGCTCTGTTTAGATCCTTCCTTTTCCAGAACAAATCTTGGCTGGGAAGACTTGGATGAAGATATACTGATCCCTTTTATCCACAGGGAGTACATTCCAAGATCCCAGTGAATGCCTAAATTACAGAGGGTAACGTGTCTTGTATATACTGTTTTCCTATATACACATATATCCGTGATAATAGGTAATTGATAAAGCAAGAATAGGGAGAGATTAGCTGGTAAGAAAATAGAACAATTACAGGCAGGCATTATAACAAAGGCTTTTGTGAGTATGATCAATCTCTCTGTTTCTCCTCCTTTCTTCTCTCTGGTTTCTTCTATCTTACTATACTGTAATTATTTCCCTTGTTCGTTGATCAGAGTAACTGGACCATGAGTAGCAGACCATGGATAATGGGGGACTACTGTGGTTCATTTGGAGGTGATCCTGGGAAGCAGGAGAGAGAGAGTAGGCAAAGTAAGACAAAGAGGAGAGAGAGAGAGAAGAGCAGTCAGAGGATCTCATAGTGTGGTTCCAGGTTTCAAGGCTAGTCAGGGAATCTCACTTGCGGGCTTTTTAGAAATCTCTGTTTTCATGCTCTACTCAAACCTTTTACGTCAGAAACTTAAATGGCACTGTCCAGCAATCTGTGTTTTAGAGGCCTTCGAAGTGATTCTGATATACATTAAAACGCTGGGATTTTAAAGATGGAAAGGACCCCATCCCTAAGCGAACTTATCTCCTGGGGAAGACTGAGACCCAGAACTTTCCAGCATCAAATATCTAGAACCCATACTTTCCCACATAGGTTTGTATATTAATTAGGAGAAATGCTAAGTTGCTATTACAAAAAGAATCCAAAAGATTGTGAATTAAGAAAGCCAATTTTTCTCTTAAGTAACACTTTAGACAGTACCGGCTGGCTCCGCAATATCCCACAGGAACCCCTGGCCTTTCCATCTCCAGCCTCCACCTCCTCCTTGGGTGGTGTCTTCACCTGGGTGGCAAAAGCTAGGTTACTGTTTTATCCAAATGTTGACCACAGGATGCAGGACAAGAACAATGTCCAAAGCCAGAAGCTCATCTTCATTTGCAAGTGATACAATAATTGAACACATCATGCCTGAACACATATGACCAAGTTGAACACATATGACCAAGTCCAGACTTGGTCATTTAACCATGTGTAACTTCAGGGAGGCTGAGAAACATAGTCTCCAGCTTGCCATCTTTGTTCTAGAGGAAACTAGTAGACTGTCAGCACGTGTGTTACTGGTCAGACCTTCCTAACACTAGAATGTTAGTTACTGCTGTTATATTTGGTTTGATTTTGTATTTACTTATATCCTGCCTTGTTGAAGTAATGTATTAAGGCATCTTTTATAAAGGAATTAGATCATGGTCAAATGGTTTAGTAACACACACACATTATCATGAAGGGAGGAAATATAAAGCAGTTGTATTTAAAAACAAATATATGCTCAAGTATAAGAGACCAGATACCTGTCATCCAGCAAAGTGTAAGTTACTGTGGGAATGAAACAGAGCATCAAAGTGACAACATGTTATATGGGAAAGAAAGCTGAAAATAAAGGATGAATTCAAGGGAAGGTGATAATAGAAATCGAGCTTAACTGAATTCCCCTCTCTTGGCAGGGTCAAGGGATGGATATCTCTATCCTTTATCTCTGGGTTCCAAATATGTCTAAACAAGACATTTGTCCTGTAGATTATTTCCAAGTTTGGGCTTCTAAGGGACTGACATTGGATGGTCATGGTCCATAATTCCTGGAAAAATCTGGAAGAAACTGAAGGCTTTGTCCAGAATGCTGGGCCAGGAAACACTAAAGGACTACAAGTCCAAATAAAAGAAGTTCATCTTATTGTACTTGCAAACAGCAAGTAAAAATCTGGGTAGAAATGGAGCAGAACACAGCAAGGTAGTGGGAGATTTCTGAGAACAAAGCTGAATGGTCACATTTTCATATGAATAGATAAATTCTACAGGTGACTTGAAAAATCAGAAAGAATCAAGGAGGCTGTGGGAATGGAGGCACTGAAACCATGTTTTTCTTAATAGTGTAATTGTCAAAGCCAAAAGCAAAGAACCGTATCCCTATTATTTCTCAAGTAATGTGTCATCTCAACAGAGTCTCTGGGTGTAGATTTAAAATAACAATTTAGAATAGATCATAATTAGAAAGCTAATTAACTGAAGCAATGCATAATAAAAGACATAGGCCTTGAATTGTGCCCCTGAAGCCAGCTGACTTGTGCTTTTGTATTTTTTCTTCCAGGAGGAGGGACTATAGTTTATATCTAAATATATCGCAGTAAACCTAACAAATAAGCATGAGCACAATTAAGCCACTCTACATAAAGCAAAAAGCTTCACCAATGTCAGCGAGCAGCAGTGTTCTTTTAAATTTAAAGCTTCTATAAAACCTAAAAGAAAACACCAATCAACAACCCTTTATCCTTTTAATGAAGACCATCAGCTCTCATATTTTTATCTCTCTTTGCTTAACAGTATGCAGAAATAGCCTCTGAGTATGCTGTTTTCCCTCTGCCCACCACAGAATTAGCAGAAAAATGATACATCCAAAACTATTACTCTCTAGTCCTTCTTTTTTGACAAGCCAGAAGTGTTTAGCTTTATTTAAATATATTCACCTGCAAGCATAGTGTGCTCAGTTTCAGATATGCCAAAGGAAGAGACCTTTATAGATATTTTAAAGGTCTTGGCATACTTTAAGTTTACTATGCACAACTTTATCCTTGGCAAAACAGCAAGCCTCATGGAGCTTGTCTTTTTTTACCCTGCTTTTCTTTCCATGTTCTGAGCCTTTCTGTCCTTTTACCTTCTGCCCAGGTCTGGATACTTTCTAATGTGTGGTGTCTGTGGTCTAGGTGCCTACACTCTGGATTCACACTACCTGAAGTCTCCTTGGGGTTACTTAACTCTCTGGACATCAGTTTCTTCTTCAGTAGAATTAGAACAAACCTAATAGATAGGTTGTGAAGATTGAGTGAGTTAAAATTGTAATGCTCCTTAGAACAGTGCTCAATACATAGAAAGTACTCAGTGTGAGATATATTTTTTTCATTATTGCTTCTGATTGCTCAGTGAGACACTATGATACCCCCAAATTGCCTGAACTGTGATGATAGTGTCTGTCTATCTGTCCGTCTCAAGTCTCAACTTCCCTTACATCCTTTCCTCAACCATTTCCAGGGACAACAGGATAAGCATAGTTTGAAACAGGGCTTTTCAAATTTGAACATTCTTGTGAGTCATTCAGGGATCTTGTTAAAATGCAAGTTGGGACTTACAGTGTCTAGAGCACAGCTTGAGATTATTCTACTGCTGCCCCACTGGCCATACTGAATAGAAACAGGTTGGTAGCACCTAAATCTAGATTCTAAGCTACTTGAGAGCTTTTGGACCTGATGCAAGTTTCTCAACTTCTGCCAGTGTATTTAATTAACCTATAGAGTACCTTACTGAATAAGTGTAAAGATAGAATGAAGTAATGGTTGTAAAATGTGCAGCAAAATGCAGATAGCAGTAACTTTTAGCAATCAGTAGATGCTGTTAGGAACTGGTTCATAAACATTAGTTCCTAAGAGAATTTGTGTTTTAAAAGAGAGCAGGCCAGCTGAATTTACCTGCTTTAATTAATAGTTGTAATATCAAGTAAAGAAACTGAAGATACCTCCAACCAACAGTGTTGTTGCAACCAGCTTCCAGGTAAATGTAAGGCTAACTCTCAAACTCCTGCCAACAGCCAGCAATATAGTTCCATTCAGAACTTCAATGATGACTTACACTTTTGGTTGAAATGAAGTAAGGTAGACAGTTATTTCCTACCTGAAATATTCAAACATCCAAAACAAACAAACAAAAAAGCTGAAAACCAAGAAAAATTGTATAAAACTGCAGTTTTAAAGGCATTATACTCAGATAATGAAAGGTGGTGATTTTTAAGAGAAGGAGACAGTAAGGTGAGACCCTTAATTTCTCAGGTTACTGATTCCCTTGGGAGAATTTCCAGGCCACAGTGCAGGGAGCAACAATTCTCACAGAGTCTAGTGGAGTCTTTCTTTGACCCGAGGAGGCAAAGCTAAGCCTCTGAGGTGTCCTTGGTGGCTAGATTCTGCAAAACAGTACAAGAGAGGGAGAGCTGCACAAAAGAGCTCTGGAAACTTTTAGCCAGTCCTGCTGGAGACTCTGTGGAGTACTGATGGGTGCCGGCCTGGGAGGAACACTCCTGAAGCTGAGGAAAAATCTAAATGAGGGGACTGAAGGCACAGAGGTGACTCTTCCACCTGGTAAGGGGTTAAGCCCTGTGAATATTATTATATTTCAAGCGTTTGATACATTTTATTTTGAGACAGGTTCTCACTAAGTTGTCTAGGCTGTTTCAGACCTACAACCTGCCTGCCTCGGCCTCTTAAATACTTGGGTTAACAGTTTGCATACCACCGTATCTGATATTACCTAATAAAGCTTTAAAATCAAGACCCAATCAAACCATTTCCAAAATAATTTTATTGTATTACAGAATAAAAATTTTCAGAATCATCAAGGGAAGAAATCAAATTCTGGCACAGAATCAAATGTGATACCAAAAGGCAAGAAAAAATGACACATAATAAAGAATTAGGATTAATTCAGAAATGACATAAATATCAGAATTAATGGAAAAACAACTATTTTAACTGTACACTACATAGTCAAACCTTTAACCAGAGACATGAAATGAAAAAAGATGGAAAGTGAGCTTCTGCAGATGAACTATAAGTGTCTCAAATTAAAAATATGCTGGGTAAGATTAATGGCAAATTAGACATTAAAAAAGGTTAGCAAAAATAGAGTTTTAGCAATAAAAATATTCATATTAAACAAAAAATAATTTTAAAAAATGAACAGAATTTCAATAAGTGATGGGATATTTTCAAGGAGACAGATATAAGTATATTAAGAATTCATTTCTATCTGAAAGAATGAAGTACACCAGAAATTGTAAACATATGTGACCTTTTTCCACTATTTAAATCCTTTTAAAAGTTATTTGACTACATAAAATAATAACAATGTGCTGTAAAGTTTACAACATAAGTAAAACATGACAACAATATAGGTCAAGAAAGAAGAAAAAGAAATCTATATTATTATAATGTTTCTATATGTAAAAGGTATAACATTGCTAAGACATAGATTATAATTATACTATATATGCTCTAAGACCTAAAGCCATCAGTAAAGTACTGTTATAGCTAATAAGTCCATGAGGGAGATTGAATGCAATCTTTAAAACAATTAGTTAATCCAAAACAAGACACAAAATGGGAAAGGGAAGAATAAGCAAGAGATGAAATAAATAGAAAACAAAGAGCATGATGATAGATATAAACTTAAACATACTTCTACTTATATACATAAATGTAAATAGCCTAAATACTATAAATAACAAGAAAAGATTATTAAGTTGGATAAGAATCTGGATATTACTATACATCAAAACAGAATCAGAAGATATTTTGAAATAATTGAAAATTAAAATATACCCTTATGAAATACGTGAGTGCTCCTAAATCAATAAATTGGAGAAATATAACATTAAATATCTATATTATAAAGAAAGAAGGCATCAAATCAATGACCTCAGCTTCTTCGTTAAGACAAAAAAAGAAAATTAAACCCAAATAAATTAGAAGAAAATAACAAAAAGATAGTAACCAGTGAAATGGAAAAAGAAAAGCAATGGAGAAAATCTATGAAATAAAAAATTAGTTCTTTGCAACAACAACAACAACAAAAAAATAAAATCAACAGACATTTAGTCAGACCAACAGGAGAGAAAAAGGGTAAGAGGTAAAGGGAAGAGAGAGGGGAAGAGAGAGAAAGGGAAAGAAGGAAATTAGGAAGAAGAGAAGAGGGGAGGAAGACAGGGAGAGAGGGAAATAGAAGAAGGAAAAGAGAGTGAGACAGAGAGAAAGAGAGAAAAACAGAGAGAGAGAGACAGAGAGAGAGAATAAATGATCAAAGGTCAGGGAAACACAATACTACCAGAAATGATCATAATGTGTCTCATGTTATGATTAAAACAGATTTTAAAAATAAGAAAGGAATATTATAAACAACCTCATGCTAAGAAATCTGACAATTTGGACCCAATGGATATATTCTTTAAAAGATATACTATCAAATACAAGAAAAATAGCCAGATACAGAGCCAAAAAATTGCTCTATATCAACTTTAAAACTTGAATTATAAAGACCACCCCACCAAGAGAACTTCAGGAACAAATAGGTTTAATGATTAATTTTTCCAACCATTTAAGGAAAAAATGATAACAATATACACATAGAAACTGAAAAGGAGGAATAAACTACAACTCACATGATGTGAGCATCACCTTGATACCAAAACCAAAGGCACTGTTAAAAAACAAAATTAGTAATCAATATCCACCATGATTATGAACGTGAAACATATAAAGAATGACTTTGCAAATCAAATCTAACAATAAAGAAAAAATAAATTGTGTCATGACCCAGTGAGATTTATCCTAGCAGTGCAGATTTGTTTAAAAGGTAAAAGTCAATAAATGAAACTCACCATATTTGTAAACAAAAAATGAAAAACTATATATTCATGTCAGTAAATGCAGAAAAGCATCTGAAAAGTTGTACATCTATTTTGTTAAAAAATAAAAACATCTCAGCAAAATAAGAATAAGAGATGAACTGTCTCCGCTGAAGACATCAATGAAAAACCAACAGCCTGTATTACACTTAATGATATTCGCTCCCTCCCCCTAATATTTAAGATCATGACATATGCATCTGTTGTCTTCTTTTCTTCTCAGTAATGTACTGGTGGTTCTAACCAATGAAATAGGGCATTAAAAAGAAACTTGAGACATCCAATTGGTGAGGAAGAAGTAAAAATTTTTATTTACAGAGCATATGAGAGTCAATCTAGAAAATTCTTGGATTCCATAAAAAATTACTATAACAACCAAGTGAGTTTAACACAGAGGTAAGATACCTGAAAAATGCAATCTATTGTATTTCTACACATTAGTGACAAATAATCAGAAATGGACATTTAAGAACAGTATAATTCACAATTGCATCCACAAATACATAATATTTAGGGATAAATCTAAAAATATATATGCAAGACCTGTACATTGAAACTACTGTGTTTCATTGAAATATCAAGGGAGACCTAAATAGTTATTGATGGGTTAGGACTTAATATTGTTAAGATATTCTCTGCCTGTTCTTCGCAGATTTAATTTAATTCTTGTCAAAATCCCAACATGCTTCTTTTTGCGGGAGGGAGAAATTGACAAGCTGATTCTAAAAGTCATATGGAAATAAAAAAGACAGAGAATAGCCAACAAAAGAACTTTGAAAAAGAACAAAATTGGAGGGATTACACTAGCTGATTTCAACACTCATAAAGCTATGGCGATAAAGATAATGTGGTGTTGGTACCAAGATGGATCAATAGAATCTATCAAATAGATCAATGGGTAGGAAAATGAATGGGAAAATAGACCTATACATTTGTGGGCAACTGATTTTTGACAAAGGTACAAAAGCAAATCAGCAGAAAAAGACCTAGTCTTTTCAACAAATGGTGCTGGGTCAATCGCATATCCATATGTAAAAAAGAAAAGAAAAGAACTTCAATTCATTCCTCTCACTATATACAAAACTAGCTCAAAATAATAATAGGCCTAGATATAAAACCTTATAGCTATAATACTTCTAGGAAAAAAATAAAACAGGAGAAAACCTTTGTGAACTTGGTTTAGGCAAAGATTACTTTGATCTGACACCAAAAGCAAAACCTTTAAAAGAAATGATAGATTTGACTTAATAAAATTTTAAACTTTTAAAGAGGCACAATTGAGTTTTTCAGATAGAATTTACAGTACAATCTCAAAGAAAATAGAGCGTGGGTCCTCGGGAGAGAGGCACATTATTTGCTGGAGCTGGAAATATTTATGCTTTTCTTGGTGGATTGGAAGCTTGTGAAATTTGTGCATCTATAGGAAATTGTGTGTTGGAGAAAACAATGGCCCACCACTGAAAGATAAGAAACCTAAGCCCATCCTATTTGTTTAAAAAGATGGGTGGTCTAGGATGTTTTGCCTCAAAAACATTCTACAAACCCTCTCAGCCTGTTCCTTCATCTTAACATCAGATTTCCACCTTATACATTAGCAACTAAGCTAGAAGATAGACTTGCAGTATCGTTAAGGGATTTTGAATATGGTGGGTCTGGGAGAAAAGAAGCATAAACAAAGCTAGGGGATAGTACTGTGGATACCTTGGGTATCTTTGACTGTCCTGCTTGGGGTTGCAGTTCTTGTTTAAAGTATGATTTTCCTCTTGCCTTCCCACCTATCATTGTCCTTCCTCACCACCTCCCCCACCATTTCCTGACTTTGACAGCTTATTTTTAAGGGGTTCAAAGCCCATCTTGTTGTGGCTGCTTTAGGCTGAGGACGGGGCTCTCACCGTACCTATCAGGGATCACAAATCTCACTCTGACTGATCTAAAGGAGACAAAAGAAAATGAGTGTTGCTGTCTGATAAACCATAGTGCTGTGATAATCAAAGTTATGGCTTCATGCCTCTTTTTAACATATTTGCAGTAGGTAATGATTACATTCATTGCTGGAACGGGTGCTTATACATAGCACATCTCAATTTTTCCCCCTTCCCTCTACCCTCCTTTTATTATGCCAGTATCAGGTTCATTTATGTTTCTTAAAAGAAATTACACAGTTAATTATCATACATACAGATTATCAACCAGATTGAAAGACAAAAAAAACATATAAAATGCCTAAGACTACTAACTCAAGGTACATTTTCAGATACATTCGTCCTGCTACTGGTTCACCAAAAGAAATGTCACCAGACAAGGTTCAAGGAGCTCCCCGAAGCAGAGATGGAGAACCTGGACTCCCCCCATTCATGGGGCAGGTTGCTGTTTCACTGCCTCCCATCACAGAAAGAGAATTTTCAGAATGTGTCAATACGAGGCATAACAGGTTTATTAGACTGAATTTAAAGTACACACTCAAAGAAAATAGAGTGTGAGCCATTAAGAGAGAGGCACCAAAATTTAAAATTTCATTCATTAAAAGATACTGCTAAGATCACTGCTAATACATAGACTGAGAAAATATTTGCAAAGTCAGTTAAAGGAATTGAATCTGTAATATACTTTGAAAAATATACTCTCCATGTTCAGTAATAAGGAAACCAACAACCTAATTTTTAAAACAACAAGAAGTTTGAGTAGTCATTTCACTAAAGAAGATACATGCCATGGCAAATAAACACATGCAAAGATAGTTATTATTAAGGAAATGTAAATCAAATACAAAATGAGATACTATTGCATACTGATTAGTATGATTACAATTTAAAAGATCAATTCAGTTATGGCAAGGATGTGAAAGTAATGGAATTTACAAACTGAGAGGGCAAATGCAAAAATCATTCTGAAAAAAATTGGTGATTTTTTAAAGGTTTTAACATATCAATTCCACAGTTATATATCCACTCAAGAGGAAAAAAAAGCACATAACTATATAAAGACTTGCATCTCAATGTTCATAGCATTTTAAATTATGGTAGCCAACACCTAAGAACAAGATACTTGTTTATTCACAGATAAAGGTAAACTCATCACAGGGTAACTACACAGTGGAATATTGTTCAGCAGTGTCAAGGAATGTATCACAGATATCTGTTATAGTATAAATAGCTCTCATAAAAACAGTGAAAGAAGCCAGACAAATAAATTGAATTATATACAGTGTATAATTCAATTTATAGAAAACTAGAAAATACAAACGAATTTCTTTCAACAGCATTGGTATCAGCAGCGGCACGGGGAGGAGAAATGGAATGAAGAGGTAGTTTTCAAAGAGAAACAGGAGACTTTGGAAGATGGTGGGTGATTTCTTTGTCTTGATTCTAGGGCATAAATAATCAACATTTTTAGATGTATATATTTTACATGGAGTTTATGTCGATTATACATCAATAAAACTTCTAAATAACAAAAACCTCACCTGAAACTGCAATTTGTCATTGTCATGTAGTGATAAACACTGAGGTCATTCTGAGATGAAATTACTGCACTGCAAAAGGCATGATTTATTCCTTCTTCTCTGTATTTCCTGAGCTCTATTCCTGAGTCATGCAAAGACTACAGAATTACAATTTCACTCTATAGCTTTGCCTTTAGCATGAGGAAGGATGTCCAGCATTTTTTTTATTTAAATAGAAAAAAAAACAGGAAAAAGGTAGAAATATTACAGAATTTCAAGAAAAGAAGATAAATAGTAAGAACTCACTAGTTGATACATTACATATTGTTCTTTTAGTAGCATTTTTAAAACAACCATCATTGAAGAATCAATTCTATAGAGCCCTGACAGTGGGTCTGGGTTTTGGATAGAAGAAAAACCCTGTAATGACACACTGGCTAAATGGCTTCAGATGAAATTTTTACTGACGTACAATACAGGTAGGCCCTGGAGTTTCTTTCTGATTTGTGTCCTTGCTGCATGTACTTTATCCCTCCCCCAACAGGCCTAAGGATACTTATTATCTTGCTCTGTGAAACTTACAGAAAGATACATCAGATAATTCCCTTCATCATAATTCACAAGATAGTTTACATGTTGGATAAAGCTTATCTCTAGATGAAAAACATCTTGATGTTTGACACTGAGAACTAGGGAGCTAAATATATTTTCTTTTCACTTACCTACATCTCACACATCCAATCCAATTACATTTACATTCCACTGCTTTTCACCTTGATCCAAGCAGCCACCACCATTCACCTGATTACTAGGATGGCTTTTGAACTAGCCTCTCGCTTCTACCTGGACTGATTCGGTCTATTTGCAGCACAGCTACCAGAGCCATCCATTAAAAATAACAGCTAGATGCTGTCACTCCTCTCTGCACAGAGACTTCACTTGACTCTATTCCGCTTCGGGTAAAATCTTAATCTTTATTGTGTTCAAGATCTTTTCATGACCTGGTCAACATTATTTCTGACTCACTTCCTACCATTTTCATCAGTGTCATTATTCTCAGTCCCTAGGGCTTTGCTCCAGTGGCAGGAATTGCCAGCCACATTGCTGCTGGTAGGTCTTTGCACCTGTTTTTTCTTCTATGTGCAAAGTTATTCCCACAGTCATTAGCACAATTGACTCCTTCATTCTGTCCAAGTCTTTTATTCCAGTGGTATTATCTCAGTGAGGTTCACCAGGACCATGCCATCTTTAAATTGCAGCCCATGCCCTTTTAAGTTTATTTATTATTATCTGACAAGGCAGGGATTTTGGTGTGTTTAAGTCTCTGATACATCCCCAGCACCAAAAAAAGTGTCTGGCACATAGTAGACACTTAATAGATGGCCGTTAAATGAGTGACTAAATATGTATCCCTTGATCTAGACATGAATTACTTTATGACAGGTATTTTACACACATTACCATATGCATCTGTTACCTACAGAATCAAGTTAAAAAACTGTATTTTTAATTTGAAAAATTTATGAAAAATTAAAAAATCTCAAGCATACAGAAAAGTAGAATGAATACCTTATGACCTCGGCCTGCCTGCATGTAGACAGGTCAAAGTAACCTTTCAACAGGAAGAAAGAACCTGAACTTTAATTTCAGGAGGGTGAGGGTAGGTCTAGGTTACCTCTGAGCATATTTGCAGCAAACTGGAGCAGTCCTGCTCTTAGCATTTTAACCACTCTCCTTGAATTGTTTTTACAGTTTTATTATTATGGCTACATTGCTTGTTCTGAGTGAAGCCCATCTGTCTCCTCTTCTTTCCCACGCCATCTGTCCTCTCATGGCACACACTTTCTCCCACTCTCTCTCTGTGACCTATGATTTGAATAAGTGTAAAATGTCTTTGGCACTATCCAGAGTTAATGAAAAGCTGAAGGCTCTCTCTGTTGATCCAACAAAGGGAAGCCAAGTAAATCAATAAGAGGATGGGATGGAAGAAAGTGTGGGTTGAGAAGCTTGTTTGCCCATTTATTTATTTGTGTGTGTGTGTGTGTGTGTGTGTGTGTTTAAACTATACTTCATTTAAAAACTAATTTGGGCTGAGCCAAGGATAAGGTTTTTCCTCCTTATTTTGTTCTAAGGGAGAGCAATAATATTTTTGAACGTCTATACTTTGTGACAGGTATTGTACACACATTAACATATCTGTTACATGCAGAATAAAATTTAAAACTATTTTTAATTTGAAAACTTTTTGAAATATTAAACATTTTCAAGCATATAGAAAAGTAAAAAAGTAATAAAATACTCATAATTTTTAACAACTTCCCACCTTCATTTTGTTGTATTTTGCTTTGTTTTGCAGCACAGAAGATTTAGCCTAGAGTTTTTCCACTGAGCCATATCCCAGCCATTTTTTTTCAATTTTTATTTCAAGATGGGGTCTTGCTAAATTGCTAAATTGCCTGGGATAGGCTTGAATTTACAATCACACCTGGCTTTTGTTGTTGTTTATCTATTTTGTTTTATTGAGATAAGCTTTTGCTGAGACATTTAAAAATAAACTATACACATTGTAGGATAACACTCACGTTAGCATCTAAAAGTTAAAGATCCTCTCTGACATAACCACAGTATCATTTTAACACCTGAAAAATAATTCCAGAAATACACCATCCATATTTAAATTTCTCTAGTGAACCCTACAGTGCGTCAAACCACGATCTAATCAGAGAATTTGCAATCATGATTATTGATTTTGTCTTTTATAAAATAGAATGCAACCTTCAAATTTTTCTTTTCCCTTAAGACATTAACCTTTTTAAGAATTCAGGTTACCTACCCTGTAGAACTGTTCCCATGTAATTATCAAGCTTTATTCCTGCAAGTCCTGTCTTTCCTGTAAACTAGGATTTGGATCTAAAGTATTTATTAGATTCATATGGAAATTTTTACCAAGATTTCCTAAAAGTCACTTTATGTGTCACATCTAGTAGCAGTTAATGTTGGTTGCCCCATTCACAGTGATGGTAGGAGGTCTGGTCACAAAACACAGTAAATGTAAATTTAAAAAATGTTTTTTTCTGTCCAATAAACACACGATGGGTGTCCTCACCCATATTATTCACCTGATCTGGCACCAGGTGATTTTTGGTTATTCGCCATCACCAAGATGACCAAGAAATTAAATATTTTGACAAATTCAGGACATTGAGGCGGCCATGACAGCATGATCAAAAGCACTCACCAAAAAGGACTTAGCAAAAACATATGATGGGACATAGGTGTTTCCAGTGAGGAGGAAGATTCTGAGGGGAATTAATGAAAAAATTTTAAAGGTAAATACTCAACATATTTTGTGATCACACTTTGTGTGTTTGATTAACAGATTAAAGCATTGTAGTAGTGAAATCTCTCCACTGCAAAGACATTACCCTCCCTTTGCTATCATTAAAGCAAATACTACCTACCTTTCTATCAGACTTTGACTTAATCATTTTAATAATCATTGATAACTTCTGTGAATAATATTTTGTTACAGAGGCAAAAAAAGTTTTTGTTCTGTTTTGTTGAAATGGAGTGTTACTCTATCTTTTAACCCAACCTTGAACTCGCTATGTACTCCAGGCTGACCCTGAATTTACCATTCCCCTACTTTAGCCGCCAAAGTACTGAGATTACAGACGTGTCACCGCATCTGGCTAAAATAGTTCTCTTTGTTGTTGTTGTTTTGTTTTGTTTAGACAAGGTCTCACTGTGTAGCTCAGGCTGGCCTTGAACTCACTATGTAGCTTTAACTGCCCTGAAATTTGCAGTCTCTCAAGTGCTGGGATCACAGGCATGTGCCACCATGACCAGCCCAAAATAATTTTCTAATGTTTTCTCTCTTTTTCCTCCTCCTCCTTCTCTTCCTCCTCCTCTTCCTCTTCCTCTTTCTCCTCTTCCTCCTCCTCCTCTCCTTCCTCCTCTTTCTTCTTCTTTTCTCTCTCTGTCTCTCTTCCTTCTCCTTCTCTTCCTGCTCTTCTTCTTCCTTCTTCATTGTATCTCCCTCCTCCTCGTTCTGTCAAGAAGATAGTATTGATTTTCTTCCCTTATGCCTTAATCACTTTCTGGTCCCTGGGACAAACTCCTGATATCCTCAATTTAAAGAAAGAGAGGTTTATTCAGCTCAGTCTCAGAAGTTTTGGACCATGGTTGGCAGATTGGTTGGCTTGCAAGGTAAACAGCTCACTTCTTAATATCCAGGAAACAAAAAGAGAGGGGAGGGACTGGAAAAGATAAACCGTTTCTAATTATGCCCTCAGTGGCCCACCTCCAACCAGGCTCCACCCCTAAGAGTACATTTAATATATTCTGCATAACACCCTCATGATCTAATCACGCCCAAATCTCTACCTCTGCACACAGGGGAGTTTGGGGGGACATGGCTGATCTGAGCCTGAGCCATAACATCTCCTTAACCAACTTCCAAAGTAGAAGTTATACAATAGTCATCCCAAGGAGGTCAGGTGAAGTTTTTTTTTTTCCTACCTCCCTCCCCACCGCCTTTTTGAGTATCACCTAGACTCATAAAACTTACATAGTCACTGTGTTTCAAATGAGTACAGTTATTTTTCTTTTTAACGTCCAAATAGTTCAATTTGACCTGTTAAATCTGACTCCTTTTGACATTACTGCATTACATTTAAAAACTTTGTAGACTTCTCATGCCCACAGTATTCCAGTTTACCTTGTACAACACCTCGCTTGCAGTAGAAACAAGCATTTATGGCCCCAAGATTTTGGTTTTTAGACACTATTTCTTGCTAAAAGGAATCAGGGTTTCTTGAAGAAATATGTGATTTCTGGCCTAAGCAAATACAGTTACATCAGATGTGAAGCTGAGTAAAGACTTTGTACATAGAGCAGGGGAACAAAAATATAAAAACCCCTTTTCTGTCTTCTGCTAGGTTTCTGGGAGTTTTACTTCCTAGAACAGAAAGTTTAAGGTGTAGAGCGATGGCTGTTAAACTGGACCATGTCTCAGAAACTCCCCACAGGTTGTGAATTCACAGATCACTGGCCACATAGACTGATCCATAAATAATACATAGACTTACATGACAACGTTCCATAGCTCTCATTTATTCCTTACGGTCTTTACTCAACATTTCATCTGACATATACAATAATATGTGACTTTGTGGTAATAAAGTGGATTAGAGATGGAGGATGAGACATGAAGAATAGAAAAATAAAAGAGGAACTTTTATGGATCACCACTGAGCATATGCTACAAATTAAAGAATATGATAATTCTGAGGCACTTAATAATATTTCAGTTTTCAAAATCCAGCTATGAAGACGTTTCCTCTCAATGTTATGATCGGGTTGCAATATGACTCTGATTCAATTTTTAGACCTCTAAAATGGGAATAATTATAGCTTACCTTATAATAAGAAAAATGTGAGTTTTATGAACTAAAAAGAGCTTTGTAATTGTAAAATACAATGAGCCGCTACTCATTTGAAAATAATTGTTGTGGAGTTAAAACTGAGAGGTTCATAATCAAAAGACAATTTTCCATGATATATCCAAATCAAGACATAACAAGAAAAAAAGCTTTTATTGAAGAAAAGCTTTCCTAATTTAAGCACACCGGGTATTGGGGTAGTAATATACCAAGGGTGTGTGGCGGGAATTATTCTCACCCACTCCCCTTTTATGGTCTTGGGAAATTAACCCAGGGTCTTCACAATGAGCTACATCTCTCGCCCTTTTTTTACTTTTATCTTGCTAAATTGTCCATCTGGGTTCCTTATTTTGCCCTTTTAAGGCAAGTTTATTTTTCTGGTATAAGGATAATTATTCTATCTTTTTAGCTTATAAATATCCATGTCCTGTGTTCTATTTTCTCCATGAACACCATGAACAGTGAGAAAGACTCTCAGCAAGTCTCAAGTATTAGCAGATGTAAAATCCTTTTATCAAAAATTGGCAATCTCAAATTTTCTGTGTTCAATGTTCTTTTTCTACAAATTTTTTTTTGGTGTAGTCATTTAAATCACTTACATGGTATCAACTGTCACTTTTATGTTGATAACTCCCAAATGTGCTACTTTTGCCCACATCACTCTCTTAGACATCAGGCCCACATATCTAACGGGTTTTGTGCAACCTTTGAGTTCCAATATATTCAGTACATACCTGTTACCCGCCTTCATGGGCACCCTACTCCTCAGGTTCTTTTTCATTTTTTTCCAACATCACTCTTCTGTATGGCAAAGCCACGTGCTTCTGGCTCCTCTTCTGTCACCAACTGGTAGGTAACAAAGCTACTTCTACCTTTAACTGTCATTTGAATACAGTCCCTTCCTCTTCATGATTATAGCCCCTCTCTTAATTTAAGACTGTATTATATTTTGTCTAGACTTTTGCTATGGTTTAATTTTCCCCCTTGATTGTGACCTCTTCCTGGCATATTATTCTTCCATAAAATATCTAACTGTAATAGCAGTCATTGAGTATTTCCTATGCACCATCTATCTACTATTTCAAGTACTTCTCATGTACTTTAATCCTCATATAGCACAAATATTAAGGTATCATTTTACCTTCTTGCTCAAAAACTGGCAACAGCTCCTCATTATTCCGCCCATAGAATGTAAGGTTTTTCTTAATGCCATCACATCGATCTTTTAGACGAATCTACATCCTCTTACCATATTTACCAGCACCCAACCAAACTAGATAGTTCTGATTTCCTTAACACAATGTTTTCATGACTCTGCTTTTACCAACACTGCTGCTCAGACTTTTCAGACTTCATCACTGATAACCTTTTACACTCCAGATTAAATACTATCATTCTCAATGAACTTTTATAACGAAATAAGAAAAATAAATTTTTATTTTATTTTATTTTATTTTTTGGTACTGGGGATTAAATTCACGACCTTGTGCTTATCAGGCAAGCACTCGAGTCACAGAGCTAAATCCCTGGCCCTGAAAATAAATATTTATTAAATAAGTATTCTTTCAATAGAACTTTTACCACTCAGCTTTATTAGCATTCTATCTCTCCACTATAATCTTTAGGATTCTGTCTTTGAATGAAGGCAGGGTTAACATGTTTATTCTTTCTTCATTAGTCCTATGTGTTCAATTTGCATTTATATGTTCATTTTTGTAGTTGACCCTACCACTCCTTTGATACAATCTTTAGAACTCACATATGTGAGCATTTATTGATTCAAAAGAATCATCTATAGACCTACATGTTCCTGGAACTGGGGATGAATTGCTCTTAGGGATTTATAGTCTAGATGGCTGTGGAAACCTGTTTACAAATCTCTAGACTGCACTGGAACACTTACAGGCACAGAAGTGATTAACTGCATGTGTGTAGCGTGAACAACAGCAGGTCTTCAGGAACAGGTGGAAGTTCCCTAGTCAAGCAAGATATTTTAGATAAAAGAAACAATAATCCATGGAGTACAGGCATGGAACAGCATAATATGTACAAGTAAAGGTCAATAATTCTGAATTACTAGCAATCAAGAAGCCAGTGAAAGGGGATCAAGCAGACAGGTAAATCACCTTAAAATTATAGAACCTTAGATGCTGTCCTGGACAGCTTTCTATTGGCTGACCTCCACAGTGTAAAGATGGAAAGCTCTATTTTGGCTCACAGTTTTAGTCATTTCATTCCATGCTTAGCTGGCTCCAAGACAAAAATATAAGGGCAGATGGTCATGGTGGAGGAAAGCTTCTCAGCTGATGGTATCCAGGAAGTAGAGAGCAGGGAAAGTGACATAAGTGACCGGGGACGAGATATAGTCACCAAAGCCTTGGCTGTATAATCCATCCACAGATATCCCCAGAAATATGCCTTACAAAATCTCCTAGGCCTCTCTCAAATCAACCCAGTTTTTGACAATCGAGGTTAACAACCAGAGAGGCCAAGACCTGTGACATCATTAGAAGAAATTTAATATTGAATATGTGTTGGATTGACATATTTCTGATATTGATGAATTTCTAGATAGCTCAGGAATATTTTTTCTGTATTTACATGGTCCTAGGATCTCATGCCATATGAAAAATCAATTCTTTTCATATAATTGCATTTGTGGTTACTCAAATTTTTGGCTCCACACCACTCACATACACAATTCTCACCCACTAGCAAAAATTGTCATGAAACTAAGCAGTCATTCTAAGAATAGAAAGGCTATATGAGTGGCATGAAATCAAAAAAGGTGGCCTCCTCTCAAACGAAGAGACTCTGATGTAATCCTCTAAGGAAGACTGAATTACTGAGTATGATGTGAAATGCATGAACTGTCAAAGTTTAAGAGTTTTGCCTTGTCTCTTTTTTGTAAAGAAGGCACTTTTTCTTTAAAATTCATTAAATCATCAGTAACATTATTCATCTTCCTTACAGCACAATATATAAGCAAATGAAAGTTTCAAGCTAAACTGCTTATACTGATACTAGTTTTTAAATTAATTCTTTAAGCCTAAACCTGCCCTTTTAAATGGAAAGTTTAGGAACAAACATTAGATGCACACCCCGTTTCCTTCTCATGCTACACATCTCTTCATAACATTTCTAATGATGTCAAAGACTTACTTAAAGGATAGTCTTGAAAGTCCTTTAGTCAGTACCGGCACCAAGCTTCAGTCAGCTCTACACTGCGCAACTACTGAATCTTGTATAGTCCAGGGCATGAGTGGTTACCCCTGCAAACTTTACAGTAAGTTGTACAAGTAGATTCAATTCACAAGCTGGAGCTGTGGCTTCCCAAATCTCTAATATAGAATCAGGCCAAGAGGAATCTAAGGCTGTAACCACTATAGAACCAACTTCCTTAAGTTCTATGTTGAGTTCATTCATCATGAAAGGCTAAATAATCTGCCCAAGGTTACACAGTGAGAGAACAGAGTTACATGCAAAGTCACCTTCAGATTCTCCCACGATTTTCCCATCCAATCCCACTACTACCAATAAGAAATTGTTTTGGCTCTAGGGATTCAAACTGGGAGGTAAAGCCTGGTTTGGCTACTAAGACCTCATAGCATTTCCAGTTGATCTTTGAAAAGGAAGATTACTTGAGTGTTGAGGGGATGACTTAACTTTGTATTTGGTGCTGAGAGCACATGACCTTTAACTGGAAGGCATTTCGGAAATGTCTTCCAACACTTTGTACAAGGCTTTCTTTCTGCTTCAGTGACCTGCAGGCATTATGCAAAGAGACACTTTTTAATGCTACACTTTCTCAATCGAGAAATGTGCTTCATAGTTACATGAAAAATAAGTGAACTTTAAACATGATGTAAAGATTTCAAAATACGTAGTATCTGGGTGAAAAGTCTTAGAAAGCACTTACAGTCATGGAGCTATATAGTACCTAAGTCTGTAGTAAGTTATCCTTCACCTATAGAGTAAAATACACATAGCACATTCAATCAGTAATATTATGACAAACCTTCTAAAATATAATACATACATATAACTTTGTTCAAACATACAGGGAAATAGGGAACATACATGGAATTTGTGATTAAAATCAAAACTGCTTTTGTTGAATTTAAAAAGAAACTTTAACAACTATATACATTTTCTCCAAATTAAGTTGTTTCTCAAATTCTTAACGTTTCATTGTATCCCCTCGCATCTCACTTCCTACTCAGCAATTCACCAAGTACCCCCAAGAGCGATGTAGTCCCCTCCACAAAGACACACACCACCCAAGGCAGGCAGAGCAGCACCAAGGGTGGGCAGCCGAAGCAAGCAAAACAGGTCCCTGTGTTCCGCTGTGCTGTATTAGAAATATCATCCAAATCTAACTCTAACTTTTTTATTTGCAAAATCAAGCAGGCAGTGGAGGAACTAAATCTTTCCACTGTAGCCCTCTGGCGAGTTGATTAAATTCTCAGAATGCTGGTCTCCTCATCTTGAAGCCTCTCACGGCTGTGCTGAGGATCACATAAGAAAGAGAGTGCACATGTCCAACAAGCCCCTCCTGTCACTGCAGGCACCAAAATGACTGCGCAGGAAGCGGAAGCATGCATTTGAGACACATAAAGGTTCTCATTTAAAAACTTAGTTTTTTTGAGAAGAGACAAAACATTCCTTGAGTTGTGGCTATTAGAGAGGAAGAGGGTGGCAAGAATAAACTCATCAATTCAACATCGTGTATGTCAGTCTGAGGGATATAAAAACACACTTCCAGTTCAAGTTAAAAAAAAAAACTTAAAATTGATAGTTATGGTACACAAATGACTGATATGTCTAACTGTATTAGTAGTATTAACTGTTAGAATTCCCCTCTGTTACAACTACTAGGTAGGGTCCAATCTGGGTGATTACAAACAGGCACATGTTATCACATGGTTTACCATGGGATGCCTGGTGTGTACACTAAAAATCCTCCCCACTCTATCCTCCTTTTCCAGTTGCAAACTTCCTTTTTCATCTGTAAATTGACAAAATGCAAAAATCCTGCTTTCTGTCTTTCAAGTACCACATGCTGGTCACACACAGCTGTTTACAAAAATGTAGACTTTTGCTACAAGGAAGCAAATTTCAGCTGGCATTCAGGAATTAAAGATAAGTGATTAAGTCTAAGCTCTAATTTTAAATTTGGACTCTGTAAGAAGGTTGATTTATTCTTTATTTCATAAAACAATGTTAACACCTATCTAATTGGAAAGAAACTTACAGATTTCTCTTTATGAAGACCACTGAATCCTTTCATGTTCCATACATAACACTGTCTAAGGTGTAACCACACAGATAGCGTTTGCACACACAGTTTTTGCTTTCCACCAACTGAGATCTCCAAAGTGAGATCTGTTTAGAGGAACATAGAGCCTCCAGTCTGTAAGGTATGTCTGCACTACACTAGGGAAAAGCAGTCCTTTGTCTTACTGGAGACAGATGAGCCAGCCAGGGGGTTTGCCTGCAAAGAAATCTGTCTGTAGCTGCATTTCAATGCAGTGCTTAGTTTATTCACCAGGGGTCATCAAAGGTCTGGATTTTCTTTGTCTACTTGTTGACTTCTATGTACAGTGTACACTCAAGAGCCTCTGAATTCTGTGGACTTGTTCAGCATGACATGTGTTTTACTATTCCTTCTGACCACTGCTCAAACTCACCCCTTCTACTTAGCAATGAATTATTGCATTTTATAGATTTTATCAACACATTACAGCCAACAAGACCATTCAATGCATTAAGGAAATAGCTTTTCTAACTGAACACATTTTAAAAGAAAAAAAAAAAGGAAACATGGTATTTAATTGAATTTCTAAAAAAGAATTAGTTTCCAAAATTAGGTAGTGGAAGGCTTATCAAATCAGTGTTTTCTAATTCGTGAACCAAATTGTATGCTTATAAAGCAAGTGAGCCATGATTGGTCTTGTGAGATTTCCCTCAGTAACTGGAGTTGTGAGGTCACAACAGGTCAATGGAAGAATGGGTCAGTATTATTCTGTGAGACTTTTCCGACTTCAGTGAACAAGTAAGTAATAGTGGTTTTCAATGAAGGTAGTAAAGTGAAAGACAAGGATCTTGTAGGTCTTGGCGATTTGGGTTATGTCTGGGTTGAACACTGCCCTTTGAGGAGCTCAAAATACTTAATCTCAGCTTTTATGTAGAGCATTCTTCCATAGCTTTAGGATGGGTCTATGGTAGGCAGTTTGATTTTTTTTTTCTTACCTGTAGACCACTGTATAAACCAAGCTGCATCCTTTGGAAGGTCAAACATAAGTCATGCTTAAGTTACAATGAGTAATGGATCTGGTTTAGAGACTTTTCTAGGGTTGTGAGCTCCTAGGTAATATTCGCAAGTAACCCCTACTCCGTATGCCCTCTTTCCTTCCCCGAAGTAAACAGAACAACATTGTTACTCTTATTACTCTATTTTTAAATGCAACATTAAGCCCAAAAGTCTATAGAATGTCAGAGCTGAAAGTAGTCTCAGATTCTCTCACATGCTCAGAAACTGAGCTCCAGAAAAGGTAAGTGTATTGCTTCAGTCAGCTGTTGACAACAGTGGATTTATTCACTTTATTCCATTGTACTTTGACTAGATAAAATGCAGTCACTCCTTGCCATATAAAAGACACAGTGGTATTTCAGTTCTGAAACTTCATTCTTTCCCGGTTCTGGTTACAAACTGAATTGGAGGAAAACCAAATCAAATTCAATGGTTAGGTTCAATGTTGACCTTACAGAGAAATTTGATTTCATTCTCATTCAATTTAGTTTGCAACCAGAATCGGGGAAAGAATGAAGTTCATGAAGTGGGGCAGCACTGTATAAAATAATACTGTAGAAAATGCAGGCATAATGATGGAATGCCGAGAGAGTGGACCATGATCATTGGTAAAGTCAGTGTATTTAGTTCTGAACACTTTGCTGGAACCCAGAGCACATGCACAGCATCTGTCTCCTCATTTTCTCATAAATTCAACAGTGATATTATAAAAAACACTATGGGACCTTATTTGGTTCAACAAAAGGACAAAGCTTGCTAAGGCTTATTATTATTAGAGGGATTATAGTTAACACAAAATGGGAGGAATAGTTAGACATAGCCTCTGAGAATCAAGAAGCTTTCAGAAAGCTTCACTCCCTAACAGTCTGGTACAAACATTTCAGCAAAATGCATAACAGCACAAGACTCACTTTTTAAGTTAGGAGACCACTGCCTAGGACCTGTTAATCTCATAATATAACATGAATTTTATTATCCTAAAAAATAAAAGGGAGGAGGCAAGGCAAAGTCAATTGTGTTTTATTTTCTCTTGGCATAAATATTTCTCCAAAGATGAACTAGACTTGCCTGCTGACCTTACTCTGTTTAAAGTGAAGTCATGGAACCTGACATCAACTCCTGCAAAAGCACTGCTTTTTCAAGCATCCTCCAAGTAAATAGCAGAGGTGGTTATTTCAAAGTGACATTTACACTATCAATGGGGAACTGAATGGCTAAAGGGTAAGATAGTTATCAAGAGAAGATTTAATCCTAGGATCAAAAGGAGGCAGATGCCTGTGAAACAGATAAGAGTGCCTGGAGTTGCCCATAGCTTCTTGTATTTAGACAGTTGGGAAATATGGTAAATTGCAAATGGTTTTACAAGCTGGTGTGTGTGTTGTACTTGCCTGTGTGTGTGTGTTTCAGGAAGACTAAGAAACTATCAGCTTGGTGCAATACTACTTGTTTCTCCATTTCTCATTCCTCTGATGATGGTCAATTTTCTCAGCTTCAGATGCATCTGTTTTGCTCCACTCTCTTTATACCCAGAGAATTATGTCAGTTAATAAGCATTTTTTGAGTCCAACAGGACACAGACACTGTGGCGAATGGGATCTATTTTTAAAAGCTCTAGATCTTATTTCATTTTAGAGATTTGAACACATGAGAATACATTTCAAAAATTTGCCCTCTCTACCAAGTTATGGGTATTTGCTTCTTTGTTTTTGTTTGATGAGGGGAGAGTTTCAGCCTCTGATAGAGATTAAATGGTTTTTAAAGGAATCTTAAGAAAAGATGAACACTGGTACATTTGTTTTGTGGAAAGAAGAGAATACTCCAGAGTGTACAGCTTGTGGCCACTCAACTATAAAAACTGCAATTATAGCAGACGATGCCCTGTTTCCTGTAAGAAACAACATAATGAGATGAGATTTTCTAAAGATTGATGACAATCTATGAGGTGTGATAAAAAATACAGCGAATGTTTAAATTTTAAAAAAATCCTTATAGTAAAAGACACATTGCCCTCAGTCCTCCTCAGAAAACTCCCCCTCTCTTCAAAGACACTTATCTCATTATTCTTGCCACTTTGGGAAGCGGTTCTGGAAGTTCTTTTCCATGAGTGTCTGTCGTTGTGCTGTCATGGCTGCCCTGATGTCTTGAATCCATTCGAAGTGTTTACCTTGCAAGGTCATTTTGACTTTGGGGAAAAGCCAGAAGTTTCGTGGTGCCAGATCTAGTGAATAAGGTAGATGAAGACAGACTGCAATGTTTTCAAGAGCCAGCCTTTCCATCAGATGGCACTTGGAAACAGCATTTGCTGTATTTTTTATTACACCTCGAGAAAAGGAGGAGGACTTCCAGAACTGTTTCAGAGTGGCAAGAGTGATGGGTAAGAATGTTCAAGGTGGGAGAGGGGAGGGGTCATGGGAGAGGGGAGGTGTCATGCAGGAAATTAACGGCAATGTCTCTTTTATTGTAGTAAAGTTTTAAAAATGTGAATGGTTGACATATATTTCAGTCACCCTTAGTAGAATATGTCAGTGAGCAATCGGAAGGTCTAGGAGCTACCTGAACAGAGAGGAACTGAAACAACTGAAAGCATTTGACCTAAAGCTGGGCTATGTAGAAGAATTTCAGCTTGTAAGACTGACTGAATGGGTAGAAATTTGGAACAGGTGGCTTTCACAAGATACCAAAAGAAGCCCTTCCTATCAATTGAATGGGATGCCTTTTAATGGTAATACTTTCTTACCAAAGTGTTTTAGCAGATGCTGATGACTATCTACAGGGGTCTTCTGCCTGGGGACATTAAAGAATTGCAAAGTTCCTTCTTACTATGGCAGACTCAGCAAAATTAGATGCAAATAATATATAAAAGCATCTGACTGAAGACTTCAACTTAGAAACAAATCAAATAGCAAACAACTACCAATATGCCTGCCTCACTTTTTATAATTCTACTTAACATGAAATATGAGTTTCTCCTCCCTCTCCCCTTGCACACTGCTGATCCATTTCTCCCTTCTCACACCCTCCTCATGCCAGCAATGAGTAAAATTGTACTTGAAAAACTGGCAATTTACTTTCAACACATTTAAAAGAGTCTATTATATAGAATTAAGCTATAGACACCAGAAAACTCTCAGGCAATAATCATTTTAATGAGGTAATTATTTGTCTCCCATGTAGCAAATAGTAGACATTGGGGTGCTGGGCTGGGATGGGAGCTCCATGATGATGCCAAGGACCCACGTGTATAACTCTTTTTTGCTGTTTTGAGACCAGGTCTCATTATCAGTTCAGGCTGGCTTTGAACTCACTATGTAATCCAGGTTGGCCTAGAACTCACAACAATCCTCCTGCCTCAGCCTCAAGAGTGCTGAGATTACAGGCCATGTGCCCACCATCACGCCTGGCACACAGTATATACAACTGTCTTATCTACAACCTGAAGTGTTTTTTGCCTCACAGTTCAAGATGGCTGTTGAAAATCCTGCTTTTGTGGTAGAGAGGAGGAAGGAGGAAGGAGAGAGAACACAGCTCCCTCCTTTTAAGCACCTTTGCTGCAACTATCACAAAACACTTTTACTCTACCAACTTTCCAGCTAGACAAAGATCTGAGGAAGGGAATAAACTGTGTCTGTCTATCTGGACAGCACAATCCCAGCTACAACTCAGGGTTTTGTTACTACAGAAGAGGAGAGTATTTATTGGCAGGTCCCTGGCAGTTTCTCTGAAAAAGGGTTTTTAGTTCCCTAAAAAATAAATATACTTAAAGCAAAGACCAAAATTTTAGAGTAAATGGTCACTGAGTGGAATTTTACCTTGAAAAACATACTAAAATATGTTTCATACTTAATGATTTGGTTTCTAGTATCAACTATTTGTCGCTTTGTTTTCAGGAATGAGTTTAGTATCAGTGATTTAATTTGATGCCACTCTAACAAGAAAATAATATAATCTAATAACAGGGCATTTGTTCTGTTTCACTTGTCTTTTGCCACATAATCATAGAGAAAACCTTTGTGAAAAATATGCATTTTACTGACAACTTCTCTTAGGCCTTTGATAAATAATTCTCTTGAGGATTTTCATTTGTTGGGCTGGGCATGGTAGGACATCCCTGTAATCTTAACACTCGGGAAGCTGAGGCAGGAGAATTGCTATGAATTCCAGGCCATCCTGGAGATCTTGTCTCAAAAAAAAAAAAAATATATATATATATATATATATATATATATATATATATATATAATTGTGTACATCTGACAGATCCTCATTTGTCAGAGACTTTTTGATATGGTTCCAATATCCTTTAAATTAAATTTCTGAAATCTTGTATTGTTTGTAAGCCTTATAACCTCAGTTTGCAATTGAGTTTTACAGCTAGGTGTTCATGATTTTCTATATAGTACAGACACACCTACAAATGGTATGATGAATGTGTAGAAATAAATGCTGCTCTTTAGCAAGAAGCTACTTTCAAATAGATACTACTATGTGGACAACTCATCAATAAATACTTCTGTTATGAAGATTCTTGTTCTCATAGACATTCTAAGTGCAAAATTTTAAATAAAGTTTTTGATAATAAGGACTTTTTTGTGCCGTATGTTATACTCCAGTTAGGGAGGGAGGAGTAGAACTATATTCCTAATATAGATACAGATATAGATAGATACCTGAGCAATTACCATATATTAAATGCTATACTAGAAGTACTTTGCGTTCTATTTCATATAATCCTTACAACAAGCCTGTAAAATATGGTCCAATGTAGATCAGAAGCCCTGGAGATTCCTACAAGTACAGGCATGTTGTAGAACCCTCACGTATGTCCAGGTGCCTGACTCCAAAGCCTGTGCTCTTTATCCCTAGAATATGTCATGCTTCGAGGTTCTGATCAATATGTTTTTATGGATTGTCATCATTAATGGAAAGGAATGTTACTTTCTGGTTAGCTCAACATAAATCAGGCTTGAAACTTCCTGGAGGGCAGAGGGCTCTACATCCTTCTGTTTCTCAGCACCTATGCATATAAATTAGAATGCTTTCAGCTGCTAGCAATTAAACCCTTGGCTCCATTGACGTTTAGGTCAGAGGTTTTCCAGGTGTAATGCCTGGACAACAGCATCTTGCTTGGGCCCAAGGAATAGTGAATCAGAGCCTCTCGAGAGGTAGAGTCAGCAATCTGCTTTTACCAGCCTTTCAGGTTCTGATGAATGCTAATGTTTTTGAGTCATATTTTAGACAACAAGGAAATTCATTTTCTCACTAAGCAGAAGCCCAAATTCTGCTACCCCGTGACTCTTCTGTCTGGGAAGGTTGGCTCTTCCTTGGCTGACTCATTTCATAGCCACAAACTTCAGAGACAGAAAATGAGCCAACTCTTCTTGCGTCTTTTTCAGAGATACCTTTCCTAGGATCCTCTCAACAGGCTCATCTGAATGTTTCTGAGACCAGAATTTTATTACCTCACCATGTCTTCTGCCAGGTACAGGAAATAGAACAAGACCAACCTGATTGGCTGAAATTAACCCACAGCTGCCCTCCACCGCATAGATGTGCCGAAGAGAAGACGCACCTAAATCAAAAGAGGTCCCCAGAGGACAAAGAAGGCAGAGCAAGGAGATGGCACATGGGAAGAGGCAGTGTATGAGCCACCAAGACTGTCAATTGCAAGGATGAATGGGGCCCACACCACAGCGGTTCTTTTACTCCATAAGTGCTTCAATTTGGAATCTGCAAACTTGTTTCAAAAATGTGTACTTTCTAATTTTTTAGCCTTTTAAAATTTTAGGTTCAAAGGCAAAACCCCAGAGATTACAGCATTTTTACATTTTGGTGATGATGGTCTGACATTTAAAATCAACAAGGGAAAACAATGTATTAAAGATTCCTTTAGTAGCATCATTTAGAGATTTATTTCATCTATTTTAGCTAAATGTTCTGTATTTTTATATCAGATCTCTGATGTAATTATAATCAAAAGGACAGAAAACTCTGACTAGAATATATATTTTTCCCTCTACGGTCTTCATACTTCTTCAAATGACAGGTGTTTCTTAAGAAAGGAAATTCTATTCATTGCTATCTTTGCTATCTTTTCTATAGCAAAAGATGAATGTTAAATAATGACTTTTTAAAAAGGACAAAATCTGAAATGTTGAACAGATTGCTTTGATCACTGCTTTACTGAGCATCGCACAGTTGTTTGGAGACAGGTAGGAATACATCAAACATTTAATTTTTGCTTGATTCACACATGAAGCTATTAGTGGGAGGATTAGTAATTACCAAATCCTCTACTCAATCAGACATGAATGCCACATAGCTCTGCAACTGTTTAGCTGTAATATGGAACTGATCTGAGCAGATGTAGTAAACTGTAGTTCATATCCCTAACGGTCTAAAAAAATATTCGCACAGCCTGCATTTCATTGCTGTTGTATACCCTGGCCCTCCCCAGCCCTCCCATTTCTTGAGTTTTTCAATTAAGTGCTTGCCTCATTTATATTCTACTTCTGATCAAACATCAAAAAATGTGGATTAGCCACATTCCTACATAAATTTGAACATTATGTAACAAGTGTCCCAGCAGTTTGAGAACAAACCTTCATGTAATATTTTGGAAAGGGCCTTGGGCTGGAAGACCAAAGCTATCTCTGGCTTCTAACCCCAGCTCTGCCACCAATTCACCTCATGATTTGTTCACTTTACCCTTCCTGGCCTTGGATCCCAGTGACAAAATTAGGAGACTGACACTCTTTGCCTTTAAATTCCCTGTCAGTCCTGCTCCCCAGATTAAAGAAAGATCAGACAAAAGGCAGTTTGGCACAGTGTGAAAACTCCTCAGGTTCACAGCTCAGTTTAGCTACTTATTAACTGTGTGACCTTGGGCAAATTATTCAAAGCCTCTGAGAGTGTTTTCTCATGGGCAGAATAGAGATAATATCAATCTAGCTCTTAGATTGTTACAAGATTGAGAAATAAACATTGCAAGTACCTAGCATGGTTGATGCTGTGTTTTATTAAAATTGAAAAAGGAGAGGAAGAACTCTACCTTTTTTTCTTACTCTTTACTACTAAAATTCTTACAGCAAAAAAGGTAAAAATGTCAATATCACTTGTTACCACTTTTTTTGGTGACCAATTCATTTATCAAGCCCTTTATTGTGAAGAGATCAACAGTCGATGAACGTGATTCTTCATGCACTGCTCCATGACTCTCCAACTAAACTCTCGTATACAGTCACCTTCAGGGCTTCTTAAAACCCAAGTGGTTGGGCCCCAGGGTCAGCACCTTGACGTAGGCAGTGTAAGAACTTGGATTTCTCATATGCACACTGTCACGAACTGAGGACTATTGCTGATCGGAAAGATTTCCTTGAGAAATTTACAAAAGCATACAAATTTCTGGAACAAATCCTTGGAAGTTCTGAGTCAGAAAGGCTGGACAGATCTTAAAAATCTCTGTTTTTAAACTTTCCAAATAGTTCTCCTGTGTAGCAGATTGGGGAACTCCTACTCCATCCAGGTCTAGTCCCAGCAGAGACAGAGTTTCAAAAGCCACTTGGTGGTTGTATTAAGACAGCGATTTCCTCTTGTGGTTCTGAATCCTTCTAGGGCTCTCCTCCAATTTCACTGTCAATTAGCATCATTCAGAATCAGTGCAACTGTTCTTGATTAATGTGATTTCTCCTTATTTTGATCCCTGCTATGATCAGAGGTTGGAAGGCTTGATGTTGTATATTATGGTGTTTTTATCTTGTAAAACATTTATATTTCCTCATTTTTATTTATGCTGTTTATTCTTCTTCACTCAGCTCCTCTCCCCTACATTCCTTATTAGATCTTACTGAGCAAAGTCTGTGCTCAAGGTAAAGGATGCTCTACTATAAAGACTTGCAAAACAAATAGGTGATCAAAACAAAGGTGCTGCACTAAATGTGGCCACATAGAAAACCAGTCTCCACCACCATAACCATAAACCTATATTTACCTTCAAATATTACAGTATCAATAGCAAACATTAAGCTAACTTTATGGACTTTCTGAGGAGACACTGTTCTGGGCACTTAACTTGAATCAACTGGTACAACTCATCTCATGAGCATCTTGCCATAGTGAAGTTATTTTCCCCCGCCAGGACCCTTTTAAGTCAGACTAGCCACAATCATCTCTAGCATGTGAGCAAAAATGAAAAGTCCAGAAAAAAAAAGTAAATGAGGACAAGCCAGAGGTCTTAGCTGGTTAGAGGAGTTGTGTCCTCCATGAGTCAGCAAATGCTAAACTCTGCAATGCTAACTCTGCAACCTGGAGCTCCACTCCTTCACCAGCTCTGAACAGACCACCTCTCTGATGACAGCAAACCACTGCATCTTGTTTGTTCATAGAAAAATTGAGAGTAAGGTACAGAGATTTCCCATCCTCTTGCCCTCACAAACCTATAGCCTCCCCCTTTATCAACATCCATCACCAGCGGCTACTGCACATTTGTTACAGTTGGTGACCAAAGTCCACAGCGTGCATTAGCGTTCACTATTGTCTTTCCACAGATCTGTAGAGATGTCTATATAATGACATGTACCCACCATTACAGTATCATACAGAGCATTTCTGCTGCCCTGAATTTCCTCCACAGCCCACCTATTTACCCTTCCTCCTTCAACCGTAATTTTTGCATAAAGAGTAGAAATGAGGGCAAAATTCTAAACCAAGTACAAGAAAATACGAGTTAACAGCATTAATTACAGTCCAGTATGCATAGATCATTTAACCTCTATCAGTCTGTTTCCTTATTGGCAAAAAAATGAAAATAATACATACAGTCCATTATTGTAAGATCCAGTGAGATAATTTAAAAGAGAGCTGTTTTAGAGATTGACCACATTAAACTTATGGAATTCGACAGGTGCACTCTGTTAGGGGCATTTTAGAATTTGGAGGGATTTTTCTCTCACAGTGATTATAGATGCTCACAAATTGGGAAGTATTCAGTTGGATGTGTCGGGGATGCTGTGCATCCTGCAGCGGGCGGGCAGCACTGTGTGATTAAGATTGTCCTGTCTCAAGTAAATTTCCAAGTCATAGACATTGAAATTGGAGAAGACACACATTCATGTAAGTGAAAAACTTATTTAAAATAGTCCACCTGTATATTCTTACTTGGTTTAATACAAATACTGAATAGTTTTATATATTTGTAATATGCATTGACTATTCCAGTTGCAAATTTCCATGTAATACTCGGTTAATTGGAACTGTAAGAACTACAGTAATTTATAAACACACACACATACATACATATATACATATACATATATATACATATATTCATATTTGGGTGAGGCATTATTGTATGATGTTTGTTTGTTTGTTTGTTTTTGTGGTACCGGGGATCGAACTCACCATCTCATGATTGCCAGGCAAGTGTTTATGTCACTGAGCTAAATCCCCAGCCCTGTATGATGTATTTTTATCACCATCATTTTTAAACTTGAAAAAGTTCAAATGAAGTTAAACTAACTGAAGTTAGATTAATTTCAGTCTGATGAATTTTAAGTGGGTGCAAGCATTTGACTAATTTTTATTTTCTTTATTGTAGTTGTACCTACATAGTCACATATTGAAATGCATATTATTTGATGATAATCACTTTTCTCTTCACTGACCTTTATACTACAGTTAAAACATTACACTGATTTCTTCAGATTATGCTTGTAGAGAAGCCATTTTATCTGTGAAATTAATGTCAGAGTTGTGAATGAGGTCACACAAACTTCACACTATCTTAAATGGGATTTGGCTTTGAGGAGGTTCAGAACTGCTACACTATGGAAATGTGGGAAATGGTTCTTGGTTTTTGGTTTTGCACAGGACACTAACAGAACTCGAGTCAGGTGAGGATGTATGGTCCTCTGTCCTTTATTTCAAGGACAATATTACACCTTGTTGTACTTGCTTCCTCTGTACCATAGTGTGTGTATGTTTTGGTTTGCTAGGATGATCTAATGGATGGAACAGAGACAGTGGTCTGGAGATAAGTCAGCTGTGGGTGTGACTGGTTCTTCTCAGGAATAATGGTCCTGACACAACTCCATACTGAATTGGCATCTGTGTGTACACATGTCCCTGGAGGCTTAGGAGAATATCACTGTGTCTGTTGTCAGCAACTCTAATAAGTACCAATTACAGCATTCTGATAGGGTTGCATACTGGGATGGTTTAAAATATTCTCCTTTTAGTCACCTAACTGAGAAAGTTTTTTCCCTCAGAGGTATCTATAAGTATGTTCCAAAAGAGTGAAGAAGTCTTAAACCAAAAATCAAGAATAAGACCTGTTTGCTTCAACTTACCCCATGCCTTCAATAACTTGTTTACTTTTAATAGTCATTTTATAAACTGTAGATCATTACCTCAATTTACCCATGAAAAAACAGATATAAAGAATGAGGGACACAGTCAGAGCTCTCAGGTTAAGTGTGAACTTTGGGACTTCAACCTTCATAACTTGCTTCCAAAGTCAGTGGTCTTTCCAACAGTCTTCTCCACTCTCTGTCTCTACCCTAAACACATCTTTTGATTTATGCCAGCAGTCTTTGAGCTCCTGTGTGGCAAGGACACAACAATGATTGTGATCTCTGCTCTGCTTTCTGATAAGTTCAAAGAATTAAATGGTAAGCCACAGATATTAAGAGAATGCTGGAGTCGGGGGTGCTACAGAGTCACAGAAGTTGTAGCAAACACCTTCATCAACTTCTCCCCTCTCGGGACATGCCATTCTCTGGACACTACCTTCCCCTAGACTCTAAACTGCTTGTGGCTAATTTTAGTTCATAGGGATGTGAATACAGCAGAAGTCCCAGAGTATTAGTTCAGTACTTAGTCCGTCAGTGACCTGAAATCTTCCCATTACACTCTATTGGAGACCAGAACTACTCTGAAGAAAAGTTCAATCACGCTTCTAGAAAACAAATCCTAAAAAACTATTTCAGCCCCTATAGCTGAGGAACCAGATAAAGAAGGAAGGCACCTTGGGTCCTCCAACCCCAAAGGAATCGCACCCAGCTAATATTCCACAGAGTAGAGATGAGCCTCCACTGTTTAACTTCCTGATCCACAGAACAATGAGCCAGAAAACAGCTATGCTTTAAGCCACGAATTTTGGGATGTCAGATTGATTACTTAGCAGTAGATATGAGACACAGAAACACCATGGAAATATCTGGAGATATATCTGGGGATAATCTGAAAGGCATTCAGAGAAGAAGTAGAATTTGAGCCAAACTTTAATGGGATAAGAGGATTGTGAAGGCCAATTTTCCATAATCCTCTCCTCATCTCACCTCCCAGAGCTAAGATAGGTGCTCTTAGAAGCAAAACACAACACATGAAAAATTATTAAAGATACAAGAAAAAACATTCAGTGTCCTGAGGGTTTTTTGCCTTTGCGTTGAGGACGAATGAGTCTGCTCTGCAGGCATCTGCAAGAGACCATGAGAGGCACACAGCTTGTTCCTCCCATGGTCAAAGATGCTCCCTCCTCTCCTCTCCTGAGCTTCCTACTCATGTGCAAGCTTCCCACTACATTGAGGCCTGCCAGGTTCTCTTTAAAGGTACCTTTCAGTCTCACCAAGTTCCTTAATTTGCAGCCATAAAATCGTGGTAAGATTTTCCTCCTTGTGTCTTGATGTTTATGACTTTCCAATGAAGCACTTTTCAGTGTCTCTTTCCTAGTAGGTACTCTTACAGTGGGTGTGCAATTATATGGTACCCAGTGTGAAATTAATTTGTTATAAAGAAAAATTTCTTTCAAAGGAAGCAATAAAAGCCAATGACTTTTGCTAACTTTCTTCTCACCATTTCTAATGAGTCAACATGTGTTAAGAAGAAATTAGTCAGAGAAGAATGTATCCTATTATACAGTGCTACTTTTGTAAGCATGAGTCAGAGATTCCCATGTTGTGGCGTTTGGGGCACCTGGCTAGGATGAATTGGGTTGGGAGTAAAAGAGAAACTGGTTCTTGAAAACTTAAAAGGAAACTAGCAGAGAGTCTTTCAAATAGAATGCTATGTATGGAGAAAACCATTGCCAGACTTTGGTCCTCTTATAATGGCAAAGCATATGACAACCAGGAAATCACCTCAATTTATAATTGATCTGGGCAAAGCCACTGTCCCACTGCACAAGGCAAACAGAAGCAAGATTAAGCATGGAGGCCTCAAAACAGTTCTAACCAAATAAATAATAGTTCTTACCAGGGCATTCCTTATGTACTTTGAAAATTTCTTCTGCACAGAGCAATGACCAAGGCTGTGGAAGGGAGCCTAAGATTTTTAAAGCTCTGCCTGCCTTTGCAGGGGCTGATAGATGAATGGAAGAGACAAACAGAAGAGATAACACAACGGGGAATGATGGGGTGATTTTGTGGAAGACAGGTTGAGGGTGAAATTTGCTGGCATCGTGGTACTGCAACATTGGAATGGGACTTTTTGGTTGGCGCTGCCTCTACACCCTTCTGTAAGACTGTAATTTAAAGGCCAGAACAAAGAAGGCAAGCTACCTTCTCATGTTTGGACAACAATACTTCCACTAAGCATATTTCTGGAGCTGAAGGCAGGAACACATTATCAAAAATGTTGACGAGCAGACAAAATCTCTGAAGCATGAGACCAAGGGTGGTAGTTGCCACAGTACAATGAGGCCGGGAAACACATCCACTCCAAGGCCAAGTTCAGACCCCTGGCCATTGTTCTACTTAGGCACAGTTGGAAATGTTCCCTTTAACTCCTTCTGTCCAGTAACCAAACACACTAGGGCAAGGACAACAGTGCATTCGAATGGTGCCTTTTTTATGTTCTCAAAAGCTTGATTACTTTAAAAAATGGAATCGGGAACTGGCAGGAGAGCCATCTGGAAGGGTACAGAAGGGCGAAGCAATTATTTTTAAGTTGGATATATTCGAGTCTCACTTCGGCAAGGACCCAACCAGTAAATACCACTGTGGGAGCGCTAACATGGAAACTGGTCTCATCTTTGTTTATTTTGTATTTAATAAACATTTATAGGGAAGCCGTGTGCAGGGTACTGTGCCTCCTACAGACCTGCTCATCCATCTGCCTGCTCGACCTTTCCGCGGAGCCTGATTGCCAGGACTGCAAGCTCGGCGCGTCCCGGAGACTCATCTGGCCCCCAACCTGTCCCCGTCCTGTGCTGCTGGTCTCAGCCCGTGGTGTCAGCGAACTCCCTGAAGTGCAGCCCCATCCTGGCAATCGTCTTCCACCTTTATCCCCCGCCCCCCTGCCCCGCACAGCTCCCACACACCACAAATCTGATCACATTGTACCCCACTTTTCATTTAATTTTTCTAGCAACTTCTTGCCTGGTCTGCTTAATCATGTGCTGAATGATCTTCCCATGTAAAAAGGCAACTCTTTCTTTCTTTCTTTCTTTCTTTCTTTCTTTCTTTCTTTCTTTCTTCTTTCTTTCTTTCTGCCACCATCACTGATTAAAATGAACTGGCAAATCAGCAGCAGTTCAGCTGTGAGGAAGACACCTCCTCCTGCCCTCACAGCTTTGAAGATGTGAGGATAAGGGGACCCAGAACTACGTGTCACGCCCTGTGACCACACCTAGAGAACCTTGTCTCAAAACAGAGCCAGCTAAGAGCAAAGTGCTTGTGGTCCTGATCCCCTAGTAAGGAATCAAGTAAGTTCAACCACATACTTTCTTCTTTTCTCTTTCAAACTATTCCATAGCTTATTATTATCCTGACATGAAGATATGGGCCACTTCTCTGATTTTAACCTATAGTTTTAGCTGGGAGTGATGGAACATATGTGTAATCCCAGCACTTGGAAGGCTGAGGCAGGAAGATTGCTGAGAGTTTGAGGCCAGCCTGAGCTACCTAGAAAGACCTTGTCTCAAAAAAATCAAAAAACCAAACCAAACAAAAAACTATAGTTTCAATAAATATTGTTAGATAAAAAATAAATTCCAAGCTTTTTAACATTGCATGGAAACCCTTTACAATTTGACTTCAATCCAATTTTTTGTCACTTTCTAATTTTTTAAAAAGACATGTTAAAGTCAGGTGTGGTGATACAACCTATAATGCAAGATGTCTGGGAGGCTGAGGCAGAAGAGTCACAAGTTTGAGACCAGTCAAGGCAACTTAGTGATTTAACAAAACCCTGTCTCAAAAAGAAAAATGAAAATGCCTAGGGATGTAGCTCTGATTTAACAAGTGAAAACTCTCAGTTTTCAAAGCAGCTGAATTCATGTGTTCATGAAACAGCCAGGAAGCAGAGAAAGAGAGAGAGAAGGGAGAAGCCGGAGAATAAGATACACACTTCCAGGTCACGCACCTGTGCAAAGACACTCAGTTCAAACTCCGGTACTAACAAGACCAATAAAGAAAAAGAGTGTTTCCTACCAATATAAACTCTCCAAACCTGACATGAGTTTTTGATAACTTTTTCCTCAGGCTTTTATCTTTATTCAGACAAAAAAAAATCCTTTCTCCTTTTTTTTTTCTGAACTCCTATTCAAACTGCAATGCCCATATCAACTGTTGCCAATCTATAGCCTGTTTTAACTCTGCATTTTTTGGCTTAATAAATAACTTCCTCCTCTGTGTAGATGAAATCATTATAATACCATGGTGAGCTGCTTGTTACTTGTGGGTATGCCCAGATTTGCTCCTAACTTCCAAGTTTCTCAGAGATGAACCAGAACTCTTATTTTCTTGCACCCTACAGTATTTCAAACGCTTATTATGACATCGGTTACTCTTCACAGCAGCTCTGTGAAGTTAGGCAGCATCTTAGTCTCTTTCCCCACAATGAGGCACAGCACCACGCTCGCAGCTTAAAGGAGAAGAGATTGTGCTTGCTCATAAGGTTCAGCCCACGCTCAGTGGACTTCAACACGGAAGCAGCATGGAGGGAGGAGAAAGCGGGAGGAAGTCTGCAGGAGCCACGGCAGCCAGGGAGCAGAGAGTGAGGGAGGGGCCCGGGGAGCCACAGTATGTCCTTCCAGGGCCTGCCCCAGGGACCCCCTCTTGTGACCAAACCCCACCTCCTACCAGAACATTCAGCTCAGACCCAAGTGCTCCAATCACTTTCCAAAAGCCCCAGCCACGCTGAGTCTTTGAGGGGACATTCTCAATCCAAACTGTGACAGACAGTGTTACTGTCCTAGTTTGATTGATACAAGAAATAAAGCACAGAGAGGTTAAGTAACTTCCTATGGTCACACAGCTAAGCAGAAGGTATGGACTTAAATAACACACTTTATCCAGCCAGCCCTCTTACCATAATAACTATTCTTTCACTTGTATGACTCTAAGGAACTATTTTATCCCCCTTCCTTTTGTTTTATTCAAACATATTCACACATCAATCTGCAGATCACTGCCATTTTTTGAAAAACTGGATAATCTCATGGGCTGGTGAGGATCTACAGTGGTGGGAATGCGAATGCCCCTCACTGCCAGTGGTAGCATAAGTGGGACAATCATGCGGGGAAACTCAGGCATCACAGGAGTCAGGCTGAAGGTACACAAAACGCACAATCCACTGGTTCTGTTCTCAGGCATAGACAACAACTATCTGACTGTGTACTCTGGGATAAAATGTACAGGCACCGTACCAGCACTGCTTTTATAGCCTGGTATCCCAGATGGTCGTTAGCAGTGGACTCGATGAACGTATTGTTGTAATCACACAATAGAATACTCTAAAGCAGTGAAAAGTGAAGAGTTCTAGGTTTACCCAACCTCACAGATAAAATTTACAAATAAAAGGCCAAAAGAAGCCAACATAAATGAATACCTAGTGTCTGATTTCATTTAAAGAATCAAAATGGGAAAGACTAAACTACACTGATTATGGATTCATATTTGTGCAATAAAACAAGAAATCACCAAGACAGTGATCACTACAAGTCAGTTTAATGGTGCCTCAGAGGACCAAGGGGATCTGATGGGAACTTGCAGGGACTGGGAAAGGGCTGTTCCTTGACTTGGGTGGTTATGCATGTGTTTGAAGTAAAATAATTTATTAAACTCTACATATAGTACTTTACTATATGTCAAATGATTTCACTATAAATAATAATTTTTTTAAAAAGATAAATGAAGAGGCCCCTGAAGAAAACTTAGGACAGGTGGAGAACAGAGGAGACAAATGGAGGATAATGTTAGGCACCTCTGTCTCTCTCTGGTTGTGGATCATGTTCAAGATAAGAGTTTCAAGAGGCAGAGGGCTGTTACTAAGCTGATTCTAACAGGGTCCAGTCGGCCAGAGCCAGGACCGGACCCGAGTACGAGGCCTCCTAGAGGTCCACCAAGGTGTTAAAAGTAAAGGTGCTCTGAATACCAGGGGGTCTCACACCAGCAATTTCCTATAGAAGTTCTAGAACCCTCAGGTTTCTTTCACCTGTTTAGTAGGAGGGAATAGCACATTTTGTCAACTGTCTCCTTTCAAGGAGATAGAAAAGGTAAAATTTCTCTGAAAATCTGAAAGCCTCACTCAAAACAGAGAAGTCTCTCTAGCAGTAACCCAGACGCGGCAGCCGGAGATGTTTGGTCAGCCCCACAGAGGGAAAACCGCACTTCTAGAAACAAGAGTGGTTGTGGCCAAGCTAGAAGAAAACACTGACTGGAAAACAACTGTGAAAACAAGCAAGAGAATTAAATTTGAAAAAAAAAATTTCATTCTTTCGGTTCTTCCTTTGCATAGAACAATGAAACCACAGGCCGGTGAGTTTTGGCCACTTTGTCACAGACCAAACCGCAGGGGCACATTGCCTTGTTCATGATTATGCTGGTGGTTGTTTTGAAAGTGGGAACCTGCTGTAACATTCATTTTCCAAAAGCTTTTAGAGCTTTTGCTTGTTTTGTTCTTCCTTTTAATGAGAAAAATCGAGGACCAACCAAATTCCACAAATTCTTTCAGATGAATTATTGACCAGCTTTTAAGGTAAGCATTCTTATGCTACAGTCTTCTGGAAGCAAAGCAGAAGGAGCTGGAATTTTTGTAGTCCATCTCTGCGGTAGCTGCAGCCCTCTAGGTAGTGAGCGCTTTTCCTTCCGTGTGTCCTGCTGAAAGGGAAGGTCATTCAAGAGGCCTCGAACAGACCGAAGATTAGTGACTTTTAAAAAGGTTTTGAACATTTCACTTTTCCTTTATTTCCTTTCCACTCCTTTGTTCTCTTGTCTTGGGTATGCTTGGCAATCTGGCAGTATGAAATTAACACCAAACCAGGGTCATTACCCCATTTAGAAAGAATGCAATGAGGGAGAACAGAAAACCTTGGCAGTTTACGAGGCTTGCGCTTTTTAGATTGTATCACAGCACAGATACAATTTCCCAACAAATAATATCCCCCGAACAAATAGCTGCACTTTAAGGCTAGAATAGCACAATTTTTAAGCAGAAGCAAGTATGATAGGCAAAACAGAGATGTGTTTCAGTGCTGTAGATTTGTTATACTGCAAACAAACAAACTTTTGTTTAAAAAAGTGTGTATGGTAAAGAATTTGAAGGACTATATCGTGGCCCAGGTGTTTTAAGCTACTCAGTTTGGTGCTCTCATCATCACCTGCAACAAACAGCGTACAGGGACCAGTCAGCTCTCGTGACACAAACAGACACAAATTCCAATGGACCGATAACTGGCAAGGCCTCCTGAGCTTACTAGAGAAGCCACCGGAATAAGCACATCCTGGCAACAGATGACACCTGCCATGAGCCAGGATGACGGCTGGTGCCACCAGGCTTTTCTAGGCATTCCAACTCCTGGTCTGCTTGTGTTCATCTACTTTAGCTGCTTTCTGCAGGGCCAGCTCCCAGAGTCAACAGACTCTGTCTGGTGAATTTCTTGCCTCCTTCCTCTGTACCTTGGGCTTCCATGTCTCAGTTCTCACCTCACAATCAGAGGGAAGAAATATGATTTGACTAACACTAAATCGAAACAGAATTAGTAGCAACATGAATTCTGGTTCCCCTCTCCTTTAGGGCTTTATATTTCTTGGAGGGAAAACATTTGTGGACCAGCCGGAAAGGAGTGCTACCCTTCACCCTAATTTAAAATGGAGAAAGATGTGTAATTCTTAGAAAGCCGGGTGGGGCAGGGGGACAAATTGAATTTGTGTCTGTAACAAAATAAGTTAAATAAAAATCAAATAAAATTCATCTATACAGTAAAACTGCATTAATATAAGGTCTGGTTCTAAAACTATGTTAAAAATATTGTATATCACCCAAAGTAAAATGTACTTACATTAAATACACTGAAATTTGATGTTAATTTGATAGAATAAAGGAAGGACCTAAAAAATAATCTATGTGCAGTTGTCTACTCATTCTATTTTGCCCGTCAGTAACAATGAAATCTCTAGCAATAAATAGAAGAATGGGTAAGGAATTCTAAAATGTTTCTGTTTTCCTTCAGGGCATTCTCTACCCTGTTATGATGCTAAACCTACAAACTTAACATATATAAAGTGAAACAAGATAGTAGAGTGGAGTTAAATTATCAAATAAATATGCAAATCAAGCACATATCTCTAATAGTCAAACAGATATACAGACTGTACTGTAATCCTGCTTGCAAAATGCAGCTAGTATTTAACACAGGTGATTTCTTTCCACATTTTTATGCATATGTGTATATATCTACAGCTATATCTACACAGAAATATATACAAATATTGTATATATTACAATAAATCTCCTGTAGTTAAATTTTTGTTTTTAAATCCCTAATTATTTTCCAGGTTTTCATCTTTGGATATATATGTGTGGTCTCTTTGTGGACATACAAGTTAAAGATTTTTTTTTGGAAGCAAACTTAGAAATTTTAAAATTTATAGCCTTTGTGCAAAGTTTCAGAAAAAATCTTTGAACTGACAAGTAAAACTGATATTAGCCTGTATTCTTTTATCAAGAATATCATGTGTGTTTTTTTCAGTTTAAGCCCACTAACATTTCTTGTGACAAGGTGTTAGATACAGTACCAAGCCTTCCCCCTCAAAAGATTACCTGGTTTTATTGATAGCATTTGTTTTCTAATCTGTCTGTTCTCCACTATTTTAAATACTTGTAACAGATTAAATTTTTATGCTACTTTTAAAGGTTTATAGTATTCTAGTGATCAGACTGTTAATTCCTATACTGAATCAGATTGTTTTAATTACGAGTTTTGTAAAAGCATTTTACTATGCTAAAACTATTTGGCTTTTTTCTGTATAAATATTTTCCCTTAGGTTTTAAACTGCTTAACAAGGTCGTCAATTAAATATTATATTTATTGAGCTCATGCATGTACCAAATACACTATTAGGCAATAAATGTTATCTTTTATGTATAGAACATTTTGGTCTTCAAAGCTTTCTTTTTATACTTTCCTTATGGATTCTTTACACTCCACATTCTTCACAAGGGAGAACATGTAGCATATAGCTTTGACTATATGAGCTTTGTCAAAAGCTCATTTATACTTAAACATTGGTAAGTAGTAGGCTCTCAGAGAATTTCCACTGGGTGGTTCACAATGCCTTTACAATGAACACCTCTCCTGACAGCCAGTGGCTTAACATTTTGAAGGAATGAACTGTAAGGAACAGTTCTGTCCTCATCCAAACCCAAATCTGAAAGTTCCTAAGACTGCTAGGTCTGCTGTCCCAAACTATTTTTGCCCTAAACAAATGGCACATGGATAGGACATCCAAGGAGCAATGAGCACAAAGGCACCATGGCGAGTGTATTAGCGTCCTATGACCACTGTAACAAATAGCAACCAACTCAGTAGATTATAATGACATGCATTTATTCCCTTGTAGTTCTGGAGATCAGAAATCTAAGGTCAGTTTCACAAGGTTAAAAATCTAGGGATATTGAGACCCTAGAGGAAAATCTATCTCCTTCCCTTCCTTCCTTTCTCCAGAGTCCAAAGCTGCACTTTTTTTTTTTTTTTGTACCTGAGATCAAATTCATGACCTCATGCTTGCCAGGCAGGCACTTGTGCTGCTGGGCTAAACCCCCAACCCCTAGAGCTGCACTCTTTCATTTCTCAGAACCTTTCCTCTTTCTCCATCTTCAAGGCCAACAATGGACCATCTTGTTCCCAGCACCCCATTGCTGGTTTCTCTGTATTTAAATCTCTCTCAGACTCTATCAGAGAACATTGACAGAACATGTAGGGCCCACCACTGATGTTTTTGTTTCCAAATCCTTAACATATATCTATAAAGTCCCTTTTACTATATAGAAGTTTAGAACATATGTATTTTGGATATTATTATTCAGCTTGCCACACTGAGTAAGCCCAAGCCATCTGAGCCATAGGTTTCAATGAATGTGCTCCCAAAAAACTGGATTGCTTCCTGAGGAGGAAGCCTTATCTAGAGAGATACTTGTTCGTTCACTCAGAGACTGGAATATGAATATGTATTGAGGTAGCAATCACTGCCTGCTAAGGGCTTCGCAATTCTTTGTTGCCATTAAAAGTTGGCTACGCATCTGGGGCAGTGGAATTCATTGACAATATTATTTATATAAGTTTCTCTAAGTCTTTTAGCTTTGAGGATTTACCGTTTTCCTCTTTTATTCTTACCTGAGACTTGCTGTCCTAGAACTTCCATTCTAGTTGACAGAGAATAACAAACACACAACCAAACAAATAAAAGATGTGATTCAGAAATATGGGAAATGTTTATTTAAAAAAACCACCATTACATTAAAAGACATATTTTGCAATTGAGATCACTCAAAAGACTGCCCCTTACTTTGAATATGCTTATTCCATTATACTTGCCACTATCTGAAGCAGTTCTGGAAGCTCTTTTCCATGTCTTTAGTTGAGATGTCATGACTGCTTTGATGCCCTGAATCCATTCAAAACATTACCTTTCATGCAATTCTGACTTTGGAGAAGAACCAGAAGTCACTTAGCGCTGGATTTAGTGAATAAGCCTGATGAGGACACACTGCGATAGTTTTACAAGCTTGCTTTTCCACTGGATGGCACTTGGCAGCCATACTTATATTTATCATACTTCATAAAGACACTTACAAAAGAGGATCTCTAGAACTGCTTCAGAAAATTGCAAAAATGTTGAGATAAGTGTATTCAGGGCAGGGAATATTTTTAAGGGAGTTTGGAAATGTGTCCTTTACTAAAAATTTTTAAAAATTAAATATTCACCATGTATTTTTATCACACCATATATGCATGTAAAATATGTATTAATTAGAAGTGTCTTTAAAACTAAGGTAATAGGAAGTGACAGCAGAGTTACTGGTACAGTACCATTTTACATAGGGTTGTCAGGCACAGCTCCTATGATCAGATTATATTTCATTAAAGAAAGATATATAAAAGAGCAAGTCAAAATGCAACAAGGGAAAGAATATTCTAGGCCACAGAATCAGCTTGTACTTTAATGTGTTCCTGTGTTTAAGGGACAATTAAGAGGTCATTATACCTTTACCACCTGTCACAGTCCACAGTTCTTCTGGGTTCTCTTCTTTTTTCCCGCTTGTTCAGTCAACACCTTTACATATGAAGGGGATTGGGCTATGTCATCCCAAAGGATACCACTTGAGCATACTGATTATTTTTATTTGAATCAATTGAGAATCAACAAAGACATGTACACATGTGCACACATACATACATGTGCACACACACACACACACACAGTTTTCTGCCTAAAAGCTGGGTCTAAATTTTGTCTTGTACTGGAATGTGGAGAGTGACACTTATCATTAAAGATGGAAAGACAGCACCACGTGGAGGTTGTATAACCCGGCCTTACTAACATGTCCCTGACCGCTCATAGCTCTCTCCATTACTTTCCCATAACTGATTGACCCTAAAAGCCTAAAATCCCTTTACTTTGGTCATTTCGGTACCATTTTGCTAAAATGGCATACAAGTCCTCGAATTAACCCTCTTCTTTTGGTTACTTCTTCTTTCCTTTCAAGCCCCTATTTATGCATAATAATTTAATCTTTTTAATCTTCCTTTATTCAGTCTAATTCACAAGCCCTAAACACTGAACCTAGGAAGGTCCCTGAAATGTTTTTTCTTCTTATGCCATTGTTATTATTTTCCCGAGGTGATTCCTATTGATTATTTAATGTGTGATAAGTAGCATTCTAACTACAGTAACAAAATAGTAATTTCCTCTAACAAATGGGCAAACCAAAGTATGAAGAGTTTAAAGCAAGGCTGAACTAGGATTTGAATACAAGCAATTTGCTTTCAGAGCCTGTCTACACTGCATCATTTCCTATCATTTCCACAAACATCAGCGCTTTTGTCTTCCCAAGAGAGCTTTCCTTCATAAGACTGTTCTTAAGATTCAGCTTGAGTCTCTCTAAAAATCCCCTTGAGATTTTTCTCCCAACTCCCATCTCCCATTTCTCTGCAATCTGACAGCATTTGGTGTTGTTCATTGACTTAAGATAGCTCTCATTGCTGTGTGTGATCTTACCTCTCCAAGGGAACTCATGTGCCCTAACACCAGGACTGTGCAAAGGTACTGACACACAAAGTGCTCAGACACTAACCGTAGAGAATTGGCTACTTTTCATCAATTTGAAGACATTGGCTTTTGTTACACTTTTGTTACATTAACATCTTGGAAATAAGTCATTCGACTGGTAGTGTGTCAAAGTTAATTGGCAGTGTTATTTTTTTTCCTTTCTTCACAGCCCCATAGATTTGATAAAATATAGTAATTAACAATCTTGATCTTGGCCCTTCATTTGGCACCTTGGGAGTGTGGGAATTTACTCAGTGTGGCAGGATGGAAAGGACACAGCCTTGCTCTTTTCTGACCACACTAGCACCTCAGCGGAAAGCTCTACGATACTACTTTTCTGCACTCAGGAAAATTTCACTTTCTAGATTACTTATATGGCTTCTGCAACAAAGAAAGAAACTTACACATACATTTTTACCGGTAGTGAGAGACTCAGGACCTTTGTCAAACATCCCAATCCCACGTTATTACCGACCATAACAGAAGGAGTCTATGGTCCGCGGGAGGATGTTTCTGAAGTACACAGATCATGTCATCTATAATTTATTTTCCCTGCTAAAAAAAATAAACTTATTCAGGAAGTGTTTCAAAGCCAAGTCAATAAGAGATGCTCATAATTTCTTGCAAGACCGATTAAAAATAGGAACTCTGTAATCAAGAAAGTGGCTCACCTGGCAGCTGCAAGGCCGTAACTTAGGAAGCTGAAATCGCTGGCAGCTGCAGAAAGCACATGCATGGCAGGTGTTCACACATGCCCTTTAGGCGACAAGGCTACATGTCAGAGACTTACTTGGGCAAATTTGTTACTTTCAAATATTATTTTTGGTGCTAGGGAGCAAACTCATGACTTTGCCTGTACTCAGCAAGCTCTGCAGCACTGAGCTACGGCCCTAAGCCTCAGCTACTTCTTAATAGTGAAGGGTGGATATCAAAGAAGTATTTATGTTCTCTTCTTCTCATTTTAATCTCCACCTAGAGTCCTATGCCACTGAAATTCGTGCTCTCCAAGGTGAATTCTCATTCCTTGTACCCATCAAATAGACTGAAATAGTTTCCCAAAAGAGGGCTGCCAATAAACATCAGAGTTTTGCTCTCTCCTCCTTTTCTACACCAAAAACTATCACAACTGATGCAGATGTTAGCTCTGTTACAAATATTTATGGTTGTTGTTGCTGTTTTTTTTTTCCTTCCCGAATTGCAGGCACATGATTTGGATCTTCAAAGCAATATACAGGGTTTAAGCTGAGCAATTCTCAACCAAATCTATGGGAGGCACACAGCAAGAATCCTGTAATATCTCAGAGGATTTATTTCTTTTTAAGTTCTTTTATAAGAAGGCTTTGCAAAGGGATTTACAAGAACTAAAGATTATTTAGTGATAATAGATGAGAAATGTTGCTGGAAGTATAAAAAGCACCCACATTCTCACCAAAAGAATTCCTTATAAATAATGTCACTATGGTGAAAACACTACCAAGTGAACTTAATCATTAGCTTCTAATTAAAGGACTCTGCCAAATTTGCTTCTCCTTGCTACTTTAGCTGTTTTCTGTTCAGTGAGACTCTGTCAAATGTAAACAAAGAGTAGATGAAGGGGCGTGATTAACCACGAGATTTGTGAGCTGAGCCGGGCTGGTAAGTGGGTGGGAACGAATTGGTAGTGCCCCTTTATTCTCCTCTTGTCCCCACACTTGCACCCATGAACTTCCAGAGGGGCCTCCTAATCTATGGATTTTGGCCAGTGGAAGTCAAATGGGGGCCTCTTGAGGTGTCCAGGGCAGGTTTCTTTCAACAAAGCAAGAATCAAATAATACTTCCAAATTAAAACAGCACACCATCTTTGAATGAATGCTTTCACTGAAAGAAAAAAAATTGTAACTCAATCACACACCACATTTTTAAGGAAAGGAACTTATTGTCAAATGAATGTTTCTAGGAATCCAAAAGTGTATGTATGTATATACACAGCTTTATATATGAATCTTTATAAAGTTTCAATTATTCAAAAACTTCATGACCTAAATCAACTGAACTGTAGAATTAAACATTAACCAAAATTTTCCCAGTTAAATTTCTATCACTGGAGTATTTTTAAAAAATAATCAACTATCTTCTGTGTGTTGTTTCTCAGTGTAATATTAAAATGACCGCACTTGAATTCTTTCCTTTGATAATTGGGAATTTTCTAGTTCCTTAGGTTTATCTTTTTAAACATCGGGTGTATTTCTATGGAAACAAGAGATTTAGAAGATAAACACACTCCACAAAATACCATGAAAATTGTTTTAAAATCCTTGGCATGAATTCTTGAAATGTCATCCCATTTTAAAAAAGGGAAATTCCAGTTAACTGAAAGTCTTAGCTAAAACAGACGTTGAGTACTTGTGATTCTGAGCTCTTCTACTCACCAAACACTTGCCCACATAAGGCTATCATTTAAAATTTTACTTCAGGATATTCAAATGGACAGTATTCCCATAATCATGAAAGGGGTAGTTGGAAAGAAAAGTCCTGAAGTCTGTCTCAGTGAAGTCTGTGACCATGCAGCTCTTTCTATATAATTGCTGTAGTGTGGAGTGACACAATACCAGTGAGGCCAATGTTGGATGAAGACGCCCTGTTGGGGCTTGGGAGGACTGGAATGCTTGTGGGAGGGAGACAAGTTGGCCAGTTCACTGAGAGATTCAGGAGATAACTAAAGCCATTTGTTTTGTTACTTCTCCACCAGAGAAAGAGATTCTCTTGTAATGAAACCCTCACAACTTCATGTGTCCCAAGATGAATACACAACTCTTACCAACTTCTTAGGGAGTAAGATAACAGACCTACTGTGGTCTCCGACAAGAATTACTCATGGCGAGGATGAACTCAGGCCATATATATATATATATATATATATATATATATATATGGATTTCTCAGGGAAAGGGAAACATCAAATACTCAGGGGAAGACTGAAAGAACAAATGTTTCCAAAGACATGCTCTTTAAGCCCTGAGGACATAGGCAAAAATACAGGTAACACTCCATTCTAGAAAATTCCATTTAAAGCCACAGTTATGGATTCTCTACCATTTTTCTACAATCTACCCTTGCCAAGGAAGGATAAGAATAGGTAGATTTTGTGCAGAAAAAAATCAGAGAAAAACAAGAAGGCCCCTTATTTTCTATATTTACTTTATACTCAGAACCCAGAGCAGCTGAATGCAGTTTCCCTTTTGATCCCAGGTACAGACACAAACCAGGGTTTCCTCTGGTTGTCTCTCTCATACTACTCATCTCATTCTTTTTCATCTATGTTTGTTTCTAGCCTCACTAAAAATACAAAAGTTGGGTCTAACTTATTTCCCTGTTCCTGTGTGGTGGCAGTGAACCCAAAAGAATTTGGAATCAAGTTGCGTTTAAAGTAAAAAGAGGAAAAGACGTAAGGATATAATCAAACCCTGTGAACTCATTCACACTGATACAGAAATCTGTTTTCAAATCTGTGAAAACTAGGAACGGAAATGGGGCACATTGTACCACTGATCAACTTGTTATCCTGTCTCTCTTATGAAAATGGAGCTGCCCTTCTAAACACTTTAGTAGTTGACACACTGTTTCTTGTTTGTATGAGACTTTATTTGCAATTTTTTATTAACATAAACAATGTAAAATTTGTCACTTTAAAGTGTGCAGTTCTATGATTTTTTTTCTGCATAGCATAGAAACCTGGGCCTTCGACTGAGGTTGCCCCTCCTTCCCATCCTCAGCCAAACACTTACCTGCTCCCTGTCACTGTACATTGGACTCTCCATATAATGCGCCACTTTTTGTTATCTCTGGTTTCTTTCATTTGATGTTTTCATGTTTCATCTCTGTAGCATGTATCAGTACTTCATTCTTTGTTTTTTTTTGAATAATATTCCATAGTATAGGTATACCACTTTTGTTATTCTACACTTTTATTCACATTTTTATTTATTCAGTTGATGGACAGTGCAGCTGTTTTCATTTGGAGTCTAATAAATGATACACTCAATATTCAAGTACTCATTCTTTTTTTATTTTTAAAAAGCAAAACAGAAATAAGGTAGAAATAATACAGAATTTCAAAAATTAACAGTAAGAAACTAGTTATTAGATTACATATTGTTATCTTAGAAGTAGTTGCTCAAGTTACAAAATCCAAGCATAAAAAATGAACAAACAATGACAGTACAAACTATTCTTTTTGATGAACTAATAGACATTTTGTAGTATGTTATCTATCTTGCACATTGAAACATACATACAGTTATATGTGTACACCTGCAAGTTGTTCTTTCCTTTTGAGCACTTTCTTTCCCTCTCATTATTGCAATATCTATTGTACATTCTGAATCTTATTACTCTTTCAGTTTATTATTATTATGATTACTTTTTTACACTACAGGGACAATACAATATTTACAAATGTGATTTATTTCACTGGAATATAGTCTCAAGTTGCCTTCACTTACCTATAAAAGCCTCAAGATCATCCTTTTTTATAGGTGAATAATATTCAATTGTATAAAAATACCACATCTTTTTCATCCATTCTGTGGTTGATGGACATTTGGGTTGTTTCCAAGATTTAGCTATTGCAAACTGTGCTGCTATAAACATGGGTACACATATATCACTGTGACATGACATTTTCAATTTTTCTGGGAAAATACCCAGGAGGGGAATAGCTGGATTGAATGGAACTTCCAATCCTAGTCTTCTGAGAAATTTCCATACTGATTTCCACAGTGGCTGCACCAGTCCACACTCCCACCAACAGTGGAGCAGTGTTCCTTTTTCCCCATAGCCTCGCTGACATTTGTTATCTTGATGACAGCTATTGTTTCTGGAGTGAGATGAAACCTCAATGCTGTTTTAATTTGCATTTCTCAAATGACCAGTGATGGTGAACATTTCTTCATGTATTTATTTGCCATTTGTATATCTTTCTCTGAGAACTGTCTGTTCATCTCAGATGCCCATTTTGGGAGAGGGTTTTTGAATTTGGGGAGCTTGATGTTTTTCAATTCTTTATATATTCTGGATATAAGTCCTTTGTCTGAGGAACAGCTGGCTAAAATTCTTTCCTATTCTGTGGGTTTTCTTTTCACTTTGTTTATGATTTCTTTTGACGTGCAAAATGTTTTAATGAGATCCCAGTTGTTGATTCTTTGAAATACTTCCCGTGCAGTTTGTGCTTTGTTTATGAACTTTTTGCCTACCTCTGTGTCTTCAAGATTTCTACCTACCTTGTCTTCCAGTATATTTAGGGTTTCTAATTTAATATCTAGATCTTTGACCCATTTTGACTTTAATTTAGTGCATGGTGATAGACATTGGTCTAGTTTCAGTCTTCAGCATCTGGAAAGCCAATTTTTCCAGCACTATTTATTAGAGACTATCTTTCTTCCAGTGAATATCTTTAGCCTCTTTGTCAAATATAAGGTGGCTGAGTGTCTTTCTAGTTGTGTTTGCATCTTCTAATCTGTACCATTGATTCTCAGGTCTATTTTTTTGCCAGTACCATGCTGATTTTATCACTGTAGCTTTGTAGTATAATTTCAAGCCAGAGATTGAGATGCCTCTTGCCTTGCTTTTGTTGCCCATAATTACCTTTGCTATTCTAGGTTTCTTCTGTTTCTAAATAAATTTTAGGAATGTTTTCTCTAGATCTGTAAGATATGTAAATGGTATTTTGATTGGGATTGCATTAAATCTGCATAACAGTTTTGGGAGTATGGCCATTTTCACAATGTTGGTTCTTCCTACCCAAGAGCATGGAATATCCTTCCATTTTCTAATATTCTCTTCAATCTTCTTTTTTAGAGTACTATAATTTTCAGCAAATAGGTCTTTTACACTTTTTGTTAGGTTGATTCCTAAGTATTTTAATTTTTTTTGGATGCTATTATAAAAGGTGTTATTTCCATAATTTCTCTCTCAGTGAGTTTGTTGTTTGTATACAAGAATGCTATTTATTTTTTGAGTGTTGATTTTGTATCCAGCTACATTGCTGAATTTATTAACTCTAGTAGTCTTTTGATGGAGTTTTTAGGGTCTTCTATGTAGAGTTCATGTCATCTACGAATAGTTATAATTTAACTTCTTCCTTTCCTTTCCTTATTCGTTTTATTTCCTACTCTTGTCTGATTGCTCTGGCTAGTGTTTTCAGAACTGTATTGAATAGGAGTAGTGATAGTAGACATCCTTGTCTTGTTCCTGATTTTAGAGTGAAAGCTTTCAGTTTTTTCCCATTTAGTATAATGTTGGATGGTGGTTTGTCATAGATGGACTTCTGAGTTTCTGTAGGGTGTTTATCATGAACAAATGTTGGGCTTTATCCAAAGCTTTTTCTGCATCTATTGAGAAGATCATGTTATTTTTGTCTTTGGGTCTGTTGATGTGATGTATTACATTTATTGATTTGCATGTGTTAAACCACCCCTGCATTACTTTAATGAATCCCACTTGGACATGATGTATAATCTTCTTGATGGCTTGCTGCATTCTATTTGCCAGTATTTTGTTGAGAATCTTTGCATCAATGTTCATTAGTGAGATTGGCTTATAGTTCTTTTTGGTTTAGTCTTTCTCTGGTTTCAAGATCAGAGTAATACTTGCCTCCAAGAATAAGTTAGAGAGGATTGCTTACGTTTCAATTTCATTGAAGAGTTTGAGGAGTATTGGCATCAAATCTTCTCTAAATTTCTTATACAATTCAGCTGTGAATCCATCGGGACCTGGACTTTTCCTTGTTTGTAAGTTTGTAATCCCGTTTTCAATTTCAGTAGCTGATATTGGGTTATTCAAATTTGTTATATCTACTTGAGTCAGCTTTGGTAATTCATATGTTTCTAGAAATCTGCCCATTTCCTCTGTTTTCCACCCTATGAGAGTAAAGATTCATGATCTAAGTAGGTATTCCATGGGATCTGTAGTAATTTTTCTTTTTTCAGTCCTTATTGCATGATTTTGAGTTTTTTCTTTCTTTTTCTTGATAAGGTTGTCTAGGTTATCAATTTCGTTTATTCTCTCAAAAAAACTAGCTCTTTGATTCATCAATTCTTTGTATTGTTTTCTTAGTCTTAATTGCATTAATTTCTGCTCTGATCTTCATAATTTCATCTCTTCTATGAGCTTTGGATTGCACTTGCTCTCCTTTTTCTAGAAACTTGATGTGTAGCATCAGGTTTTTTATTTGTGCTCATTGTTTTCTTGATGTGACAATTTATTGTTATATATTTCCCTCTTAGGACTACTGTCATTGTGTCCCATAGGTTTCATTATGCTGTATCTGCATTTTCATTGAATTGTAGGTATTGCTTTATTTCTTCTTTAATTTCATCTATAACTCATTAATTGTTCAAGAAGTTATTTAATTTCCATATATTTATGCAAGTTTTGTGATTTCTTTTGCCATTAATTTCTGATTTCATTGCACTATGGGTCAGATAATATGTGTGGGATAATTTCAGTCCCTTTACATTTACTTAAGAATGTTCTATGAGCTAATATATGATCTATTTTGGAAAATATCCCATGCATAGCTGTGATGAATGTGTATTCTGATATGGTTGTGTGGAACACTCTGTAAACATCTACTGAATCATTTGTTCACAGGTTTGATTCAGTTCTGTTATTTCTTTGATAACTTTTTGTCTAGTTGATTTATCTCTTTGTGAAAATGGGGTTTTAAGGTCCCCTGTTATAATCATATTGTTGCTTATTTGGTTTTGCATATTTATTAGTATTTGTCTTACATAGTTGGGTGCTCCTGTATTTGATGCATATATGTTTGTGATTGTTATCTCTTCTTCTTGAATTCCCCTGATAAATATGTAATGACCCTATCTCTTTTGATCATTTTTGGTTTGAGGTTCACATTGTTTGCAAACAGAATAGCTACCCCTGCTTTTTTTTCTGGGTTCCTGTCTCATGGAATATTGTTTTCAATCCTTTGATGTTTAGTCTATGAGTTTCCTTTGAGTCAGATGTGTTTCTCATATACAGTATATTTTTGTATACAGTTTCTTGATATAGTCTTCCAACATATTTCTTTTAATAGTTGAATTGAGGCCATTTACATTGATGGATATAACTGATATGTACTGGCTAAACTTTGTCATGTTTTTTTCCTGCTGTTGGTTTTCTGCTTTTCCCCCTTGTTTAGTTGTTTGCCTTGTCTGGTGGTTTATTTCTATTGTTGTTCTGGGAATTATAGTCATTTTTATCTCTTTCTAGTATGTCTTTCAGTACTTTTTCTAGGGTTGCTTTGGTGGACATGAATTTCTTCAGTTGTTCTTTGTCATAGAATTATCTTATTTCTCCATTAAATTTTAACTTTTTCAGGGTACATCAATCTGGGTTGAAAGTTGTTTTCTTTCAGGGCTTTAAATACTTTACTCCAAGCTCATCCTAACTTGAGGGTATGTGATGAGAAGTCTGCCATGATTCTAATGGGCTTTCCTTGATAGGTGAGTTGTGTCTTTTCTCTAGCAGCTTTTAGTATTCTGGTTTTATGTTGTATGTCTGGGATCTTAATTATTATATGTCTGGGTGTAGATTTATTTTTGTTATGACTTTTTGGCATTTTTTATGCTTCACTTATCTGTATATCAGATTCTTTTTCCATGTTTGGGAAATTTTCTGCTATTACTTCTGCAAATGGGTTTTCTGTGTCATTTGCATTGACCCCTTCATCTTCATTGATGCCTATCAATCTTATATTATATCTCTTTGTATCATCTTGAAGCTGTTGAATTGTCATTTCATGCTGCCTTGTTATTTTTAAAGGTTCTTTACTTTCATGATCACTAGCTGTGATCCTTTCCTCAAGATCTGAAATTCTATCTTCATCTTCATTCAAATGGTTTCATCAGCTTTCAACAGAATTTTTTATTTCTTGGATGTCTTTTTGAATTTGTTTCATGCATCTATTTCTTTTCTATATTGTTCATTCAAGGTTTCCATCATTTTCCCTTGCTCCTGTACTTTTTTTTTAATCTATGTCTTCTCTAGCTATCCTGAACAACTTTATTAAGGTTGTCATTTCTTTCTTTAAGTGAAAGATTACCTCTAATCTTCTTTCTTCTATGGCCTCATAGATTTGTTTCTTTATTTCACTTGCTATCTTTTCAGAATTTTCAGGTGTATTACTTTTAATGTCCTCTATTTCAGTGTCTCTTGTACTCATTCCTGATGGACTAGATGCTTGAGATTACATTTTGCTTTTTCATTTTGTCATTTTCACCTCTTGGGCTAATATTAGGTCTTTCAATCTCACTAGTCTCAACTGTCTGTAGTGCATGTCTTAGGGTTCTACTGTGTGACTGATGTTTATCCAATTGCTGGTTTGTTCCACATTGAAGGTGAGGGCCAGTCACCTGAATTACTCCTGCAGGGCCTGTTGGGTGAGTCCTATATTCTTCCTAGGCTGACTAGCCTAGGAGTATTGATGTAAGTCAACCCTTAGTTCCTGCTGTTACTATGTGTTCAGCTTGTTCCAGGACACTAGGTATACCTGGCTATAGTGTTTGCCTCAGCTGGGACCACATTGTGTCACTGGGTGTGACACAATAAGCCCTTTTTATTTCCCCTGGGTTGGGGGAGGCCTTGTTGGCACTCTCCTCAACCCAGCTGGTGTTCTCCGTATGGAGGAAGGACTCATCCACATTCTTACCAAGCTTGCCAAGGTCCTACTGCTAGGGGGCCTTCGCTACTCGTCCTGTTTATCCACTGAGGTCCTCTATTTGAGGGGGAAACTCGCCATTCTGTTTCAAGTCCTCTGAGGTCCTCTGTGTGGATGAGGGGTTGCTGAGTCTCCCATCAGCAAGGTTCTGCAGGAGGTGGGAGGGGTTGCTGATTGTCAGGGGCTGCTGTGATCTTTTGGGTGTTGGGGAAGGGTAGCCTACAATTCATGGTTGTTCCAGGTAGTGGGGGGCGGGGAAGGGCAGCCCAGGATCCTGCAGCTATCTTAGGTCCAGTGAGGGGATGAGGAAGAGGAGCAGCCGGTAATCTGTAGCAGCCTAAAGTCCATGGGGTGAGGAGGCAGGGTAGCCCATGATCTGTGGCTGTCCAGACTCCAGGGATGACTTGCATGAACATTAGTTTTCAGTTTTCTTTGGGTTTATAACTAAGAGTGGAAGTTTGGGTCATAGTAACTTTTTAGCTGGGTATTGTGGTGCTTGACAGCAATCCCAGCACTTGGGAAGCTGAGGCAGGAAGATCAGTGTGCGTTTGAGGCCAGCCTGGGCTACATAATGAGTTCAAGCCCTGCCAAAACAGCATAGACCCTGAAAAAGAAAGAAAGGCAAAAGAAAGAAAGAAAGAAAGAAAGAAAGAAAGAAAGAAAGAAAGATAGAAAGAAGAAAGAAAAAGAAAGAAAGAAAGAAGGAAAGAAAGAAAGAAAGAAAGAAAGAAGAAAACTTTTTGAAGGACTGATAAAGTTTTCCAAAATAGGTATAAGTCATCTTATATTCCTATCAGAAATGTATGTGAGTTCCTGTTTTAGTCAGCTGGGACTGCTGTAACTAATTACCACAGACTGGGTGGTTTAAACAAGAAATATTTCTTTCTCACAGATGTGAAGGAAAAGCCAAGATCAAGGAGTGAGCATAATGAAGTTATGGGGAAGGCCCTCGCTTAGGTTGCACTTGCTGACAAATATCTTCACATACAAGAAAGAGTGAAATACAGAGGAATTCCATACATATTTGGGTCACCTTCTGAACTTTCTATTCATGTTGTATTGGTCTATCATATTACATTGGCCTATAGTAGTTTGTCTCTTCATATGCCAGTACCACACTATTTTAATTATAGGAGCTTCATGTTATGTTTCAATGTGTAGGCATGCCATAAGTGTTCTTTTCCAGTGTTTCTGGGTATTCTTGCATATTTTTTCCATGTAAAATTTAGCATCAAGTCTATAAAATAGTTTCTTGGGTTTTTGTTTGTTGAACTTGCATTGAATTTATTAGGAAAAACAGACAGCTTTTAATGTTGTCACTCTATCCAAAAACAGAAAATTAATTTTCAGCTGTTGAAGCTTGGTTTGTATCTTTCAGTATTTCAAAATTGTTTTCATATAGGTTTTACTCACTTCTGGTTAAATGTATTCAGAAGCAATCTTTGCTGCAGTTATAAATGATTACCATTTATACATGTTAATTCTATAGCCTCCTCCCTTAATTGAGTGATTTTATCATTGATTTTATGGGTTATTAAAAGTGTATAATATAAAATATATAGTTTTACTGTTTATTTTCCATTCTTATTCCTCTAATTAATCTTTCTCATCTAGTCACATTGGCTAACATATTTAGAACAATGTTTAATTCTTTCCTTGTTGTTGATCATAATGAGAATACCTCTAGTGTTTCCTTATTAAATAGAATACTAGTGTTATAACTAAAATGATATTTTATCATGTTGAGAAATCATCTCTTAATGTCTATTGTCCTATGAATTTAGTCAAAGCTTTTCAACACCTACAGAAATAGAGGGCTTTTTCTTAGCTTAATATATTATGTAAATAGATTTCTTCATGTTAAACCCACTTTGCATCCCTTGAATATATTCTACTTTGCCATAATGTATTATATTTAATGTAGTTTGGATTCTGTTTATTAATATTGTGCTTCTCAGTTTTAACTTTGTCATACCTCTATACAGACCTCATTCAATAAATTTTCTTCAGAATTCAAGTTAGGTTGAAATTTTTGTTTAGAATTTTTGTCTGAATATTCATAAATAGTATTTTTCTGTTCCTCTCCTTGTACAGTCTTTAATATGTTGTCAGTTTTATGCTTGCTTCATAAAGGGTTTCTTATTCAATGTTCTAGAATAATTTCTAGAACAATTTCTAGAATAACTTCTAGAACATTGGGACAACCTGGTCTTTGTAGATTTGGTGGAAATTCTTTGTGAAACCAACTGAGCCTGATAACTTTTTGATGTGAGCTAATTCCTTATCAGTTTTTTTTTTAACTCTAGTGGAGTTAAATTTGATAATCTAGATTTTCCTAAGAAATTGTCCATTCCTTTTAGGCTTTCAAAATCAGTAAAGTGTCTTAATTTGTTTTGATACAGTTTTGAATATTTTTCTGCTTGAATAGTTATCTCCTCATTATCATTTCTTAGTTACTCTGAGTGTGCTTAATCTTTATTTTCTTGATCAACTTAGCTAATGTTTTATCTATTTTGCTAATTTTTAAAAATTACAATTTTGATTTATTAATTAGCTCTGTGTTCACTCTTTCTTGCACACTCTATCTCAGTCCTGTGAGTGTGGCTGTTCCTTTTATCAGCTATCTCTATGTTGTTTAGAGTTCTCCCTACTTCTTACTAGCTACACTTTTTATTACCCCAATTCCTTCCTATCAATAATTATTTATATTAAACTTTCCCATACAAGTCAGTATGTGGTTTCCATCTTTTGATTAGACCCTGCCAAATTTAACACAAACAGAAAACTCAAATTATTCAATAGTTAATTTTTTTCTAGAAGAGATGCATGGAGAAAATATGAGGCCCCTGCTATTTGTCTCCAGTCTGTGGTTGTGTAGCTCTTTGCTTAGAACCCCATGTTATGATGTGGCCAAATTCAGAAGTGCAGGCACATAAACACAGGGTGCTGTCCAGGTTTTAGTCTAGTGTCTTGTCATTACTACAAGGGAGCCTGAACATGTCCATAGCCACTGGCCCCCAAGGAATGTGCAGCAGTATGTGTCCTAATATAGATGTATGCTAAAGGTGAAATATGTGGGCAGTACAAATAATCTTTTGCAATCTTTTAAAAAACTTAGAAGTAATTGCTGGTAATTACTTAAAAATCATTCAGCTACCAATTGCCATAATCTCTGGAATAAACAATGTCTCACAGGGTGTTTCAGAGCACAGTTAAAAGAATGATTGAGGAACACTCCAAAGTACTCCTCCCAGAAATACTATTCTACCCACTGTCCCACAGTTCTAATGTGAGAATTGCTGGAATTCTCACATTAGTAGTGATCCCCCTTTGGGTTATCTTCAATATGGTCACCAGTCCCAACCTAAAATACAGAGTCTAAGGGTTAGTTATATCTTTGTTCGGTTGCATTTATAAAGCCAAGCAGATCACTTGTTCATTCATTCAAAAAATACCCCTTCATATGTGTAAGTTTCACATGCTTGGATTCAGCCAACTGTGGACTGAAAATATTTGTACAAAATTGGATTTATACTGAACATGTACAGACCCTTCTGGTCTTTATTACCTAAACAATACAGTGTAACAGCTATTCACAGAGCATTTATATTAAAATAGGTATTATAAGTAACTTACAGATGATTTAAAGTATGTAGCAGGATATATGTAGGTTATGTGCAAATACTATGCCACTTAATATAAGAAACACGTATATCTGTATTTTGGTATACTGAGACCAGTCTCTCATAGATACCAATGGATGGCTATATTTAATGAGAGCCCACTCTGTACCAGGCCCTATAGTGGGTACATTTACACAAGCCAAGAGCATCATGATAGTATACCATAGGCTATTTAGAGATGGGAAAGGATGAAGAGAACTCACAAAATGTCCAAAGCTAGAGACCCTCTCAGAGAGGACCCAACATTGTATACCTGGTTAGCCTAAATAGACAGTGAAGGGAGAGAACTTGGGGTAAGATAAATGATGCATGCTCATCTCAGTTGGGCAAAAAGATGTGTCAGATAATGTTATATAAATCATAATGATACAATTACATGAGCATTTATTGTGCCCAATAGAATGCTAATATGTTAGAGATTAATTTCTCTTTAATCTTATCCTTACATGGTGGATATCGTAATGCTCATTCTTTTAATGTAAAAATTGAGATTTAAAAATGACATGATTCACTCATGATAAATAGCAAAGTCAGAAATCACATTTTTGAGTCTTTTTGAGTCTGTGATCTCTCCATTCTGTGTTGTCATCCTTTTCTGGGTTTGAGTTAGTAAAATATCTCCTTTGACTAAAATTCAGCTATTTTTAAAAATTGCTTAGATGATAATGATCTCTTGAAGTGAAAAAAAATGCTAAAACTCTTTCTCATTGTACTGCTCCCATCAGTTTTGTTTTCTGAGAACCAACTAAGAACACACACTAACAGATTACACAACAAATGTTTGGTGAATGAATAGCTCTATAATTAAGCAGTTACAAGTCATGTAACATTTTAGAACACGTAAAACACAAGAAGATGTCTCAATTTCTCCCTGAGAGTCATTTTCCATTAAATCCCAATTTTCCACTTGATGAACTACAGACCCTCCCAATATCAACAGAGATTAGACAGTGCTTCCTTGCCAGGTTGAGATTTTCCTTGCTTACTGACAAAAAGCAGACTATGACAAGTTGAGGTTGGACGAAATAAAGGATCATAAATGAGTAACTTTGTTCAGTGACCTTCTGGTTTCCTTGGCTTGGCACATTCCATGGAGAAATAAAACAAGGCAGAGAAGATGACCCAAGAGTTTCAGGAAGTCTTTTCTCCTTTCTTGTAATTTGTCAGCAGGGTCAGTTCCTCAGGATGGCCCGACTGTCTCTTAATTGCCTATTGCCAGGTCCAGAGCCATGAAGTTACACAGGATAGGTGGATATACAACCAAATGTTTCTCTTTTTGGCTGGCTTCAGGAAAATCACCAGGACCATACCCACCCAGACCACAGCAGGAAAGGAACCAAAGGCCTAGGTTGGCTGCTTCTGGGGATGTGGCTACCCCAAACCTCATTGTTTGTTTCCAGGACATGGCTGATGTAACTTAGTAGTAAATGTCTGCTCAGTGTGAAAGTATTGGAAAAAGAGAGAATACAGTTTTCCCAAACAAAAACCAGCAAGTCCTCAAGGAGCCTACATATCATAGAAAAGGGCTGTGTCTTGTGAGTCTAGCTGAGATACCAGTTCTACTTCAACTCTGTGAAAAGCAACAAATAGATCTAGATCAAGCACAGTGACCCTCTCTCCCCCTGTGTCTTCCTACCAACAAAACACCATAGCAAATGTACTTTGATTCTTGCTTGACCAGGGGTAGCACAAGGAAGAAGCCTGGGTAATTCTACGCAAGCCACTTGCTTTACCTGCCTTCTGCCCGTATCTCCACACTCTCCTGTGGAGCTGAGCAGCCTCCTCTCTAATTCTCACCACATGCCCAACTTCTATGCCCACCACATGCCCAACTTCTACACAGTAATCTGGGCTGCTGGGCTCCAGGATCAACTCTTCCTCCTCCTCTTCCTCCTCCTCCTCCTCCTCCTCCCCCTCCAGTTTACAAGCTTCCCATGGTTGCTAATCTCCAGGTTACCTCAGTATCTCCTTTGGCATTTTAGTTTCTCCATTCCCTGAAAAACCAATTCCCTGAGGGAATTCAATCTGCTGTTAACTCTCAGATTGGCTCCTCTTTTCCTGATTAGACCCTCATTCATACATATTAATTCTTCTCTTTACTGAGACTGCTATCTCAGGAGCCAAGACCTCAACCCAGTCTCAAGACACCTACTTCTAAAATCAGTATTTTCCCCTACCCACCTGCTTGCCAGCCAGACTGTGGATATACATCAGGTATGTGAGAAACTAGAATTTCACTCAGAGGGCTCTCAAAGAACAGCTGCCTGACAAATGAGTATCTCCAGTTTGTTGTGTTTCTTGAGTTTCTTGCATTCTTATGCTCAGCTTTTGACTCAGAAGGAGGTGGTCCCATTCTGAAATGAAGGAAGATAGTTCCACACACCTCTGTGACCTCAAGTAATAGAAGAGCTTAATATACTGTGAAATATTCTACCCACAAAAGTTATTTTAGACCATTTGTGCTATGGTTTAAGTATGGATTGTCCCTTTAGGCTAAAGAAGAAGTTTAACTCCCAGTGGTACTAAGAGAGTGGATATGTAATTTAAGTATAGTATTTAGAGGTGGGGCTTTTAAGAACTGAATAGAATAAAATAAGGTTGCTGGAGTGAGGATCCCATGACTGGATCTTGGTGGCTTTATAAGAAGAGGGAGATAGACCAAACATACGCACTCCCTGTCTCCTGTCATGAGGCTCTGTGCTGCTTTGAGACTCTTCCAGTGAGAAAGCCATCACTAGGGAAACCTCATGGACTGCATCTGGAATCCGGAGGGGTAAAAAGGTTCAGAATAACTTAAGTGAATAGCGGGTTGCGTCCCTAACTTAAAAACTAAAGGAGTTTGTGGGATCTAAAATGTATAATATACCCTGTGAAAGTAAAAGGGGAAGAATTGTCTAAAAAGGGAAGGCAGTGGCCATTGTTAATCTTGTATCATGATTTGAAACCCATATTGTTTTCATCGCTCTATTTAGTTTGGTTATATTCTGTTCCAGTTTGTCTACTTGTACTAGATTTGATGGCATGGACAGCTATTCCAAAGATAGCAGGATGTACTACGGTAACCATTTTTTATTTCCTATTAACTTAATTTGAAGCTCTGTATTGCTTTCACTGTCTTGTCTTGACTGATTTTATTTTAATCTGCTTTGTTTGCTAGTGTTAAGTCTGAGAGTATAGGCAACTACTTTGAAGGCAATAAGATTCACTATGATACCCATTCTGGTTTGATTATTATTGTCTTTTGAAGTCCTATAATTCTCCATTGTTTTGTTTTTATTGGTTTTGTTCTGTACTATTTTGTTCAATTTTATTATGCCTGATGAGATGGGCAATTATTTTGAAGAGAACAAGAGGCATTATGGTAACCATTGCTGATCACCTTGTATTTTGTTTTTAAGTCATGTACTATGTCCATCCTTTTGTTTTGACTGATTCCATTTTGTTTTGTCTCATTTGGTTTTATTCTCTTCAATATATATATATATATATATATGCCTGTCTCAGATATTTTATCATACTAACAAAATATTGATTAGAATAACATGTTAGAAAACTGTTGAAAAAAATGATATCAAATTAATTTAACAACAAAAATAATAGCTTATGTGATTGAAAAGTCCAGAAGTAATAGAAGTTTTGACATACCTGGGTTTCAGGAGTCTACTACTCCTCTCTCCACCACTCTGATTTAATTTCCTTTATGATGATTTATTCTCAAATTCTTCCCCATGGTTGCAGAAGGGTCTCTTTTCATTCCAGATTGCCTAGGACTGTAATATTTTTAGTCTCAGAAGCACAGATACCTTCTCTCTGGGTGTGTCATTATCATTCTTTTAAGAAGGGACTTAGTCGCCTTGCTTGGATTTTGTATCCAAACCTGGATACAATTGTTATGTCCTCATGGGTCTGAGATACATGAAAAATTCCATGACTCAGTCACCCACAGGAGAGGAAACAGAGTCTCTTGGCTGAAGACAAAAGGATTGCAAATGACAACAGCTATGGATACTGAAAGGCAGCCAGCTGTCAAGGAAAATGCATCAACTTGGAGGTAGGTGACTTGAAATTGAATTCCAACTACCATCAATTAATTATGAAAGTCCAAAGTGTTTTGCGTTTTCCAGCATTGGTCTCCTATCTTGTAAAAATTTTGGACTGGACTTGGAAGAGTATCTGTTAGCATTTTAACCACACAACTCTATATTAAAGAACATTCTTATCCAAAACAGATAAAACCCTACCAAAACTTGTTGGAAAGGCAAGGGAGGACTCAGAGCCCCTCTTCATGGTATTTCTTGCAACTCTTCCCCCCCTCAACAGGTCTACTTGAAACTCCAAGAAATTCTCAGAACAGTTTGAGTAACCTTGAATTAGCTGATCTGTAGAGCCTCTTCCAGCTTGAACTTTGGGGAATTCTGTATAGATTGTCCAACCCTCTTTAATCTAATTTTTCTCACTTTCCCTCTATTTATTTTTTGGCCAAAACCATGGACTTTGGCGATGTGTGAGAGGCCACTTAGGAAAAATAATCATTTATTCAAATACTCAGCCAATTTACTTTGGCTTGCTTGCAGCTTGTTTTTCCTGATGCAGAGGGAGTGAATTTCCCAAACCCACTTTCAAGTTGGGACTAGAAAAGGTGAGTGTACAAGTGAGGAAAAGTAGGCAACGGAAGTTGCCAAAACTGAACCGAACTGGAAGCTGTGAATTCAAACAACCTCCAGCTCCCCCTAACGGGTACCCCCTTGGCACTTAGGATGAAGTGCACACTCTGGAACAGATGGCAGCAGAGGATGCTGTGGGTTTTGGCTTCGCAACTTGTGAAAACTTGCTCTGGAGGAGACACTTTCAGTTCCAATATGGGTGTCTTTGCAAGAGAGCAGTGGGCAAGAGGAAGGAGAGAAGCGGAACAGGGCTTCCTTCTTCCAGAGGCAAGGGGGAGCAGATTTGTTTGACAGGGGCAGCACCATGAGTGAGAAATTGATGCTGGGGAGGTTTCCAAAGAGGCAGGACCTTTGATATTATTTTTTTCATGTGACTGTTTATGCAGAAAATATCCAGAAAGAAGCTAATATGTATCAGATACACTTTAGAGGGCATAAAGATAAACACATAAATGATGGTCTCTTGCTTGTGGGATCTTAGAATCGAAGAGGGAAGGCAGTGAAATTAATGTATGAGACTGTAGAGGAAAGCTAGGGTTCAGCTGTTGCACAGGGCTGGCTGGTGGCTGCTTCTGTCTGATATGATTGTTCAGTGTCCAGGTTATACCAACTGTTAAATATGTTAATATCCCTGCTCTGTGATATATGAGAAGTATGACCAAATGTATGTATGTGTACACTCAACTGTAGTAGTACAGAGAAGTGCAAATGACTCTGGGAGTGTTAAAGAGGCTTTATAGAGGTGGCAGCATTTGGTCTGAGTCCTGAAGGAAGAGTAGGAGGCTGAGAGGTGGAGAGGAAGGAAAGAGGGAGCTCTAGAGAACAGAGGAGTGGAACTACGTCTTGTGGCCTGGACATGTGTGCTGAGGTTGACAAGAGAAATATGTGATGTGGTGTGACACTGACTGAGAGTGACACTGAGGAGACTGGAGTGGACTTCAGTGGGCCTGTAAACTACCTAAAAGCCCCACCTTGATCTTGTGAGTATTTGGGAGCCACTGAATGTGAGCAGCTGAGTGACATGATCAGGTCAGTGTTTGAGAAGTTCCCTTAAGCACAAAGACAGGAAATTCCAAGACCAGCCAAACTGCTTGTGCCAAAGTCCCCAATTACTGGCTCAATTTTCTTTCTATCTAATTAGAGTCAACATGTATTGAGCATTTCCTGGTGTCATGCCTTTGCGAAGTGCTTTCTCTCATGCAATTGTCACGTTCCTGGCTTTAAATTAAAGATGAGAAGGCTGAAGCTGAAGAAAGAAACGACATTTTGGTCCCTTAAGAAGCCGTGTGAGGAAAGAGAAACAGGGCTACACAGAGACTGGTACGGAGGAAAGAACATTCAGCGAGTGTCTTCTACATGCCTGACTCCATGAGACGAACTCCATGGTCAGATTTCACAGAACAGTGGTGATTGCAGTTGTGTTTTGCTGTTGCTGAGGCCAAAACCTTTGGAGACGCACTGCCTCTATCCTGCCCCTACAGACCATTTCTCTCCACACCAGCCTGATTTATTAAGGTCAGATTACCCAAAATAGCTCCTCAAAATCCTTCAATGATTTCGCATATCAATAGAGTTAACTCTATCCTTCCATTATCTCTTAAACTCTTCTTTATTCCTGTCCCTATTGCTCATTCCACCCTGGCCCTACTGTCCTTCTAACTCTTCTCAAATTTCCATCTCAGGAGCTCACTCCACCTCTTTCCCAGCGGGGTGTGTGCACTTTTGCTCCATGTATCTTCTCATCTAAGTCACTTGTGTTCAGATCCTTGCCCTTGAAACTTGTGCTGACTACTTTAATCAATATTGCAGCTCCATCTCCCATTGTGCTCTGTTGCTACCCACACCCTGATCTAATTCATGTTTTTTTTAAATATAGCAATGACTGTTTTCTAAGACAGTATTTATTTTCTTACTCATTACATGTGTTATCTTTTCTTGCTAGAATGAGTTCCAAGAGAGCAAATATACTTGTCTGTTTTGTTGATTGATTACAAGAAGTGAAAGCAGTGCTAAGCATAGAGTAGATAGTGTGAATTTACTGCAATTAAGAGACAAGGATTGTCCAAATAAGTGAAAGAACTAGCATTTGGACTTAGGGTTGCCCAATGGGAAATCATGGCTCTTGTCATCAGAGGTAAATGGGCAACAGAAACCAGTTGACCTCTTGGTGGCAAACAGCACGGATGGTGGGATTTCACTCACCCCAGCATTGGACAATATGGAAACAGCAGTTGCAGCAAAGGAGATAGGGAGTTTTCTTTGCTCAATTCTGTTGCTGTGAGTTCTTTTTTATTTTAAGTAATACAACTCATAGCTGAAAAGACATCCTGCTTGCCTCTGTGTGTATGCAGAGGCATTGGCCTTAATCCTAGAACCTGACCTCACTTAGCAGGCATTTAACAATGGCAGTAATATTGGATACTGACAACAGAGGAAGATGGAGAGATAGATGGGTACAGAGCGTACCTGACAGGATAATATGTTGGTCATTCACAGACACTTTCAAAAGGAGGAGTAGCCAACGGGGTCTGCCCTGGGAGCACACTGTGGAAACTGTTGATTTCCCTTAATGTTGCTGAACCTGGGAAGTGAGGGTGGGTTTGCAGGAAAGAGCTTCAGGATTAACCAGTGCAGCTGGATTGCCTGGAATTACTGCCCAGGGCTGGGACCTGGACCAGTTTAGCTGTTTATCTATACTCTAGGCTTTTTCCTGATTAATAATGAAGATTGTCTCTGACTATTTAGAAAATATTATTGCCACAAGGAGGACACTGTCTAGAAGAAAGCCTGGATTGAGAGGAGGAAGGGAACAAACAGAAAAGACTGAGACAGCCAGTCTTCCCTTAGTCAAGGTAGCCAGGATTTTCCTTAACTCTGCTTATTGGAAACATAAAGGTCCAGCTACAGCTAAGTAAGGAATGCTTTAGCAAGGCTCACAGCCTCTTCTGAGGGCTTTGTTCAGGAATGAACCACACCTTCTAATGCAGTCATGTATTCATTAAATGGTAGAGTCACCAGGTACTCAGTGCTCAGGAGAGGTAAGGAGTTTCCTCCTAGTTTCTTCCAAATCACAAATGTCATTGTAAAAGAAGCTGCTATTGGATAAGCTTCCACAACACCAGCAACTAAATTTATTCTGTACAGGAGTCCAGTGACTGACTCCTCTCCCAAACCTTCAAACTTACTAGTTCACTACCAGAGATGATATCAAAATGTTATTGCCTGAGAAATTTATTTTTCTATAAAACAGCTTCTTTGCAGTGATTTCTTTTACATGAGAAACATCCAAATCTTCCTCATCCCTTTGCATTTTTCCCACTTGCGTTGGTACATAGAGAGACAGGTCTGTTAAGTTTTAGCCTGCATTTGTTCTCCACACTCGTCCAAGGTCCTATTTGACTTACCACACCCCTTGAAATCTGCATCATCTGTATCATAAAACACTCTTTGTAAGATACCCTCCCGATGTCACTGTTGCCTTTGAAAATTTCTTCATTATAAATTGTGCATTCTTCAGTCCACAGTGGTGTCTGGTGAATATCGTCCTTGCTGATAGTTTTCACACTGCAGCTACGCAGTCTGCACCTGATCCTCTGGAGGGGTGAGCCCTACCTCCAGGATTTTTATGGAAGCAGCCTAAAGTGGAGCTTGAAAGGTTGTATTTCTGATAAATTCCCAGATAATGCTCTTGTTCTGGTTCTATGATCTCATTTTTACAAACCTCTGTTGGATAGTTTCTACTTGGATTGAAGCTGAAGGGGAAAAAAGTTGATGTAGAACTGAACTCAGCTAGAGAGACCAAAGTCACCAGTTCTGAGGTCAAACAGCAGCAGAAGGATGTGCTAGGGCCTAAGTAAGGTCTGTGTCGATGAAGACATGTGAGAGTGTCCTTCATGCTCCTCATGGTTCTAAGTAAAATCATTTTTCACTGATAAAGACACTGAGTGAAAGATCCAAATCAGCTAGGTGTCTTGCATGGTAACTGATAAGAAGAAAACAATAAAAATCAAGCCCCCCCCAGTAAGGCTAAGTAGTGAGGGTACATACTGACTCATATCAATGAAAAACCTGAAGATGGTTTCACTTCAGGCATGGCTTGGTCCAGATGCTAAAAAGTATTGTTCTCTATAGTTCTAGACTTTTCTTTATTTGAGAGCTTTCTTCTCAAGTAGACTCTTGAATCCTTGTCACAAGATGAACAAAAACCTGGTCATCCCATTCACCAAATCCTTTAAGAATCCTGGTGCTGTACCTGCTACAGAAACACAAGCTGTGGTCCAGAAAAGAGTAAGGCAAGCAATGGATCAACACGTATTACTAACCAGAGTGGCCCACTGTCGGATACCCAGGAAGTTTGTGACAATCTAAAAGATAGTGTAACACTCTACTTAGCATAATACCTTTCTATTATGTTATCCAATCCCAACTCCATTCAGCTAAGGACATGTCACTTAGAAAATACATGTTGGATGTCCTCACAGAGCTTTTCTTTTGCCACTATTAAGTGTGAAGTTTTATTCTGGGGCTTCCTGATGGAATTCACCATTTTAATAGAATCTGCTAGAGAAAGTAGCATAGGTAAGGAGGAATGATAGTTATATCCTACAAAACAAAACAAAAAAAGAAAAAATAAACTTTCCTTCCTCTGAAAACCCCTGCATAGCCATCGAGTCAAATGGTAGACTCTGAAATGACATGATGCTACTTTAAGTGTCATTTTTAGTCCTGAGTGTTCATTTTCATTTAGTTCTTCATGTAATAGGCCCATGTACAAAAGCAATTAAGCTAGAACAAAGCAGAAAATAACAGCAGACAACTTGCTGCTTTCAGTTACAGTTCTCCCAATCCAGAACACTGTAGGTCACTGGCGGGACTTGTAGAATTAAATTAGTTTAGAGATTTGGAGCAGCGGGTAGGGGGTGTTTGCTGAGTCAGCACCCAAATATAGGAATTCTTCTGAAGGCTACAGGTTTCTACAGGGCAATGCTGGAGGGAAGGAGTAAATTGGATTTTTAAAAGACCTTCCAAGGAACAAAGAATTATTGCAAAATGTGCTAGTTTTTTGAGTTGTGATCCTGAAAAACTGTATCTAGGACCTGGAAACTTACCTCACTTTTTGAGACCCAAGACTATGTATTTCATTATTCAAAGCCATTGTGTTAGTCACATTTATAGAATGAGATGAGCTAAAGGTTGGGTTGGGGTTACATTTAAGATAAATTAGGTTGCAACTCAAAAGAATTCACTTCACTATGAAGGAGTATGCCAGAAAGACACAAGACTAACAGAAAGAGAGGCAGAAAAATTTCTGGACTCTTGCAATCTCTTTCTCTCCAACTCTATCTCTCCACTGTGTTTGGTTCTGTCTGGCAAACACAAATTTCTACAGCTAATAGATCATAGTCATCAGCAGCTCCTGATCCATGCCTTTTGATTTCTATGAACCCCCCAAAACAAGACACGCTGTCACTCTGCATTTAGGGACAAATTTGGAGAAAGAAATCCACAAAGAAGATGAAAGGAGTGAGGCGAGCAGAAGACCCATCAGAGAGCTATGGCCACAGAAACTCAAGCCAAGTGGATTGTCAAAGAGAAAATGGATCAAAAAAGTACGTAGACCCCAGAGGGATCAAGGAGAATGTGACCAAATATTCTTAACAATGTTTTAAAATTAGTCACATTTGTCTCTGAGCACAGTGCACGGTTATGAAAATAAGAAGTACTTTTCTCGAATATTGATGTCCGGGTGCTATCACTAGGCTCATTTATTTCCATAAGTTTGTGGTTCTCTACAAAGGTGGTTTATTCTAGTTAAAGACTTATTAATTAATGTAAAAACAAGATTTGGTAAAGGACTCCTGAACAAAATAGATCCCGTGGTGGTCCACGCTTGGATCATATGATCCCTGCACTCCTACCTTATCAACTGCTGAAGAACATGAGGTAAGTAGATTTCCAGAGCATACACCAGACTCTTATTGACATTTCTACAAAAGTTATACAACTGGAGTTAATAGGAAGCTATTTCTCAAGGAGGAGAAAGAAAAAGGTGTGTGGGCAACACACAAAAGGGGTTACCCTGACTACAACCCAGTGTGAATATGTCCCCAGTCATCAGATAACAATTAGCGGATATTTATGTCAAAATTTATTTCATACATACTATGTATCTACTTGTGTTGGGTCCTGTTTATTTATTTAAAAAAATGGGACAAGACCTCTACCTTTCAGTGTTTCAGTCATTGCTGGATTGACACATGTAAAGATGAATCGAGTATTATAAGTGCTATTCAGGTTGGTATCCCTTAATCAAAATGCTTTAGACTAGAAGTGTTTCAGATTTTATCTTTTGGGATATTTGCACATGTGTAATGATGTGTCTTGTAGATGGGACTCAAGTTTAAATATAAAATTTGTGTATGCTTCATATACAACCTGCACACATAGCCTGGGAGTAATTTCATACAGTATTTTTAGTGCATCTGCATTTTAACTGTGACCTGTCACATGAAATCAGGTGCAGCATTTTTCACTTGTGACATTATGTCAGTGGTCAAAACATTTCAGATTTTGGAGCACTTCAGAATATAGATTTGTGGATTAGGGATACTTAGTATGTAATAGAATAATATGAATAGTAGTGTGGGGGAAGGAGAGAAAAAGGGATGGATTCTGCTAGGAAGGATGTATCTAGGTGAGTTTTGTGAACAAGTAGATTTTAAGGAGGTTTTAAAGGAGGCATTGGAAGTTTCCAAGTGAACAAGATGACTTCCAAAGAAGCTTTTCCAACTTAACTGTACACTGAGCTTAGAAGTTAAGTGACTTAATCCAACTCAGCTAGAGAGTGGCAGGACCAGGCTCAGAACTCAGATTTGGCCATCTGAGGAGCATTCCTTACTTTCCTCCACATAAATTTCTCAATATCAAAGCTTAAATAAAAATACCCAGACTTGTCCTGATTTTCAGCAGGCATTGTCCAGAGTCATTGATCCAATCACAGTTATTATGCTTCCGTAGCATTACCAACTCACTGGCTTTGAAGAATGAGGAGTATGAAGGGCTCCAGTGGGTTTTAAACTGATTTTCAAATTGTTGGAACCAATCTGTCTCAGAAAAACAGAAGTGGCCACCATCGGCCCATTTGGTACATCATACAAGTAATGGACCTTGAAATACATTCTAATAAATTGATGAGGTCTGACTTTTAAGACAGGTTATTTCCTTATTGGAGCTGTGACTCATGGTGAAGGAAGGACCCTATGTTTCTATCAGAAAACAAAAAAGCTTCAAGGAGGAGCACTCTGTTCTCCTTGCACAAGCTGAAGGGCAGATGTGCATAACTAACAGACAGCTGAGAGCATGAAAGATAACTATTGCAAAGCACTGGGCTGAGCCAGCTGCTGTGACTTAGGAGTTTTATTTTTCTCAAGGAAGGCTCAACTGGAGACCCTTCTGGGTTCTGAGCAGAGGCACGGAAGCCTAGTGCAAAGCCAGTCCAGGAAGAGCCCATCTGGGTGGGTCTGGTGGGTTAGACAGTCATGAGGTATAGGAGATTCAGAGAGCAGTAGTGACTGGGAAGAACCACAGCAGGGGCTGCACTAACTGTCCCTGAGAGAGCATTGTGAATCACTGCCCCTTTTTCTATTGCCTGCTTTGCCCAGGCCTCCCTGACTGCAAAAACAGAGTGCTTAGCAAAAACTTGACAGAGAGCGGCAGGTGGGTCCTATTTTTGAACTGAGCAAAGGTCCAATTTCAGCTGTGGTAATGTGCTCTAAGCAGGGGTACCAGAAATTGGATAGGCTTCATCTTTCAAAAATAAAGAGGCCACTAGACCAGTGCAGACAAACCATCACACCTTGGTAGCCGCTGATAGCAGAAAATACATCCTCCCCAAAATCTCAGTGTTCTGTCATTATAGAGAAAAGATCAACAGTGACCCTTGTCAAGAATGGGAGGAAACTATCAAAAGCATAGTAAACCAATCACATAAAATGTAAAATGAATTGCAACTGTCTGCAGTTGGGTAAAAATTCTAAATTTTCATCACAATAGGAAATCAAAAGAAAGCCTTTGAGGGTCACATAATAAAGAGGCCTAGCACATTCATGTCTAAAGTTTTGCTAGCCCCTTTGGCTCACCCGCTTTGGGATGCATACACTTTTTTTCCATGCTATGGCTACATAACTGGTGTGTAACACATTGGAGAACTCCTTTAAAGAGTCATTTATTTTAAACAGATTGGGTTATCCAGTAACATCTGTTGGATTATTTTTCATAGTTTGGGGACAGGCTCTACAGAGTATGAATCCTGGCAGTATGGCCTTGGGTAAGTTATTTAATCCCTGGGAAGCACCACTCAGGTGTCTTGGGAAATGATGATTATATGAGACAGTATCTATAAACTGCTGAGGATAGCATTAGAACATAGCAAATGCCCCAAATGGTAGCTACTATTCAGTATTATTAGTTATAGGGGAAGCACAAATTAATGTCACCATGACAGATCACTACGTAGTGACTAGCATGACTACAGTTAAAAAGACCATCAGCACCAAGTGTTGTCAAGATGTGGAAAAATATGGAGCCCTCAGTCACTGCTGGTGAAAATGCAGAATGGATGCATCTGTAGTGGTTAAGCTTGACTGTGCCAGCTTGATTGGCTTGGGAGTCACTGAGTGGGTCAGTAAACCACACTTTTGGGTGCATTTGGGTGGATGATGGAGATTTGACCTTGGATACTGTGTCTAGTCCATTGTCCCTTTGTCTCTGGCACTACCCCACTGCTCTTCTGCCTCCCCTATGAGGTACGTAGCTTCCTCTGCCAAGCCTGACTGCTTGAGGCATCACCCAAAAGTCTCACACGATCACAGGTGGGTTCTTAGATGGTGATCAGGGCTGTTAGGAGGTGAGGTTTGGTCAGAGGTTTTAGGTGTTGGGCATTTTGTCTCAGTGATGAGAACAGTGACTAAGACAGTTACTGTGTCCCTGTAACAGGAAAGCTGACTAATACAATATTAGAAAATGATATGTCTGTTTACTGAAATGTTACTTATTATACATTCCAATAATGTTGCTCTTGTAAATATGTTAAATAGAAACATAATTAATTATTCATAATAGTCTCAAGCTGGAAACAACTCAAATATCCACCAACTGCAAAACAGATAAAATAGGTTATATTCATACAATGGGCTACTGTTTAACAAAAAGAAGAAATTTCCTACAACACTGATGAAGTGTAGACATTATTGTGAGAGGTGAAAGAAACCAGATCAAAAGATAACATGTGATGTAAGAAAATGTACGCAAAACACAAATTGATATAACTGCGTGTGTGTTTAAGTGTGTAGGATTGATAACTATATTACTAAGTTTTTGCTGGATCGTTGAACAGAACTGTTTACAGTCTCACTGTTTGAATGTCCACTTTGTATGCTTTGATTTTATAACTTGAACAACTATCTCCAAGATGACAATATGTAATTTATCAACTAGTGATTTCTTACAGCTTATTTTTTTGAAATTCTGTGTTATTTCTACCCTTTTTTCTGTCTTGCTTTTTTTCCTCTTCAAATAAAATTTTTTTAAAAAATTGCAAAAAAAAAGATAAATTGATAGAGATAGGAAGCAGATCCATGACAGTCTAGGCCAGAGACAGAAGTAATCATTGACTTAAATCTGGCAAAAAAAAAACCACCTTTTGAGGATGATGAAAACATTCTAAAACTAGATTATGGTAAAGGCTGCACCATTCTTACATATATATTTTTAAATACTTGCATTTATAATGAAAAAGAATGAATTTTATGGCATATAAATTAAACCCCCGTAAAGCTGTCTTAAAAATCTTAGTGTGCAATCTTCCTTCCAGGTCTATTATATAAGAATCTTTGAGATTGTGACCAGGGCATTGCTAGTTTTTAAAGTTCTCTAGACAGTCCAGTGGGCAGCCAATGAGACCCTCTATGGTACAGGAAAAAGTGTATTTGAATTGTATCTTCAAAATTCACCAGCTATGTGCTTTGAAGCAAATTATTTGAAGAGGAGAGTAAGATAAAGAAACAACTTGTTTTAAAGCCAATATGAGATAAAAAACCCAAAGAATTCTGAATAATGTCAGTTGTTATATGCTGTAGATTCCCTAGGATCAGCAGAGTCCAGAAGAGAGAAGACAGTCCCAGGATATGAGCTCACCACCTGGAAACCACAAGTTTGTCAAGAGACTCTGAGAACCAGACATTCATACCAGGAGCCCTATGAAGCTTGCTTTGACCCATAAGATTGCTTTGGCCCATCCTAGTTTGGGAAGATATAATGATCTCTCAAAGAGCACTTCAGTAAGTTCAGTTTTCCAATATTGAAAGTTTTTCAACCACCCAAAAATTTTCTCCAAATTAAAAATAGCAGCCATTTGCAGACTGCAGAGGGAGGGAATCAGGCCCCATAGAAAGAGATCCCTCCTGCCAGAAACCAGTACCATGCAGGGTCACTGCCAGCATGGGAAGAGCCAGACCCAAGCCTCTCTCTGTGAGTCAGTGTCACTTTAAAGATTGTGGAGGGAGAGAACCAGGCCCCGTGGGTGGAGATCTCCGCCTGGAAAACATATCATTTTCATTGTTTTGTTGGGTTGCATTTTTGTTTTCTTTTGTTTTGTTTATGTTAACTCTGATGGCATGAGCAGCTATTTAAAAGATAGCAAGACGGTTATGGAAGCCATTATATATTTACTACTGGCTTGTTTTGAGGTTTTTTATTACATTCATTGTTTTGTTTTTATTGTTTCTATTCTATTCTGTTCTGTTCAGTTTTTATTATGTCCAAAGGAGTATCTGCAGCTATTTTAAAGACAACAAAGGCACCGTGGTAACTGTTGTTTGGAAGTCCTGTATAAGGTTTGGAAGTCCTGTATCACTTACTCTGGTTTATTTTGATTGATTTTATTCTGTTTTACTTTCCTTGTTTTTATCCTCCTTAAAATAAAATTAATTAATTAAAAATAGCTAGATCTCATTTGGGATTGCTGTGTAGCTGGAGGTATGGTCATAGGGTTGAAGTCTTAAAAACTCAAAACCTTTTGCTCAGCCTCTCTCAGTTTATATCAAGACATTCAAAATGCCTTGTACCAATTAGAATGTGTTCAGTTGCAAATAAAAGAATACCTAAGTTTTAATGTCTTAAATATTGTAATTTTTTAACATTGTAATATTTTAATTTTTAAAAATTTTTTATGACTAGGCATTACAAATTTGTTTTAGAAATTCAGTGTTATCACCAACGACCAGAGCTCTTTGCATCCTTAAATCATTGATTCCCAATATGTAGGCACCATCTTTCTAGTATCTAGTATAGTCACAAAATAATTGCCAGAGCTCCAAGCAGCTCATTCTCACATGATAGCATCCCAAGCGCAAAACTGAAGGTTAGTTTAAAAAAAAAAATCTTACATGGCTCTTACTGAGAATGAATAAAAACCATTTCCAAGAAGTTCCAAGAGGCCTTTTCTTTATATCACCTTGGCTGGAAAGTCAAATGCTCACCCTGCTAGCAAGAAGGAGGAAGGGGTCACTGGTGAAGAGTTTGAGAACATCGGCCAGGTTACTTATTTTCATATTGTGTTTTATAGATATCTACATGTAGCAGAAAGGATCTTTATTTTCTAGCAACAGAAAGCATCTGAGGTTAATTTAACCAGAAAATGACTTTATTTCACAGGATTTTGACTAATTTGGAGTTGTCAAGATGTCTGAAGAATGAAGTTGAGGTTAAACCACCAAAAACAATGTCCAAGACTGTGCTTAAAATTTGTTCTAGTAAAGAGGCCCTTCCTCTTTCAGTTACCACACACTCAAGCTACAGACTAAAGCATTGCTATTTCTCTAATGAGAATTTGATCTTGGTTTCACCATTACTGCCAAGACTACTGAAGAATGTGCATGCCCCCTGCCCCTCGGCTGCTGTGTCCCCAGTACATCTGTAGTGTGAGTGCATCTGATTGCTGTAGTCTAGGTCACATGCTCTTCCCTGATTGCAATGGAGCCTGAGAAGATGAGCAACTGGCATCTTTTGCTACTTCTAACAGAAGGAAGCCCTTGTCCTTAAATAAGGCACATCAAGTGGAGATTTTTCACCTGTGGTAGAGACTTAGCTGCTAGGGAGCTCGGCCTGACACATGCTACAACTGTAATTCTCTAATGTAATTCTGAAAGTTATCCTAGTTTCATGGAAAAGGAAATTGAAATTCAGAGTTTATAAATCCAAAAATACAAGCTCTACAGAAATACAGAAGTAAGAAAAGATGTATGTCCAAGAATATTTATTGTACATTGTTGTAGTGAATTGGTTGAAAACAAACCAGATTTCCATCCTTAGGTACTTTAAAAATAAATTATAATGTATTTATACAAGGGGGTACTTTTACAAAACAAGGTAGAGGTCGATGCACCAACCAAACAAGAAGTTCAGGCTGCATTATTAGATGAACAACCCTCCTCCCTCAAAAAAGCCAAACATGTTTCAAAACAATATGCACACTTACAAGAAACACTAGTTTATGTACATATAGGTCTATTTTGTGTCACTATTCACCAAACTGTACAGTAGAACAACTATTTACATAACATTTATATAGCATTAGATTTTATAAGCCATATAGAGATGAAAATATATAGGAAAATGTACAAAGTTTATATGCCAGATTATGTCACTTTATTTTAACCCACGGATTTTGGTATCCATGAAAAGTCCTGGGATCAGTACTCTGTGGATATCAAGGAATAATTGTATACATTTTACACACACATTGGTATACATGCATGCATGTACATATACACACAGATGGCCATATAGCACAACTGTTAAGATTTGTTATTTCATGGGAACCCTAATTTATTTATTATTTTTTATTAGCTTATTATTTTCAATATTTGAATTTTTTACAAAAAATATACTTTATGTTGTAAGCAACAAAACATTGAATAAAAGGTTTTTTAATTTAGCCAGACCAATCAGTCATCAAAGTAAATCATCCCTAAATCATTCATAATGGTAATGGTCCCAGCTCTTTAGAGAATAAAAATGGGCATTTTGCTCGTCTGTTTCCATTTAAGGGTATTTTTATTCTAGGACTGAGATATTGAAATAAAAAGTAATGAGTACTCAAAAAAGATCAAGAGGAGAGGGAAAGGGTAGGAATCTCAGGACTCCTGAAAAGGCTGGGCCAGTAGTAAACAGGGCCACAGGGGTCACCTTGGACTGAACTTGAGGGAGGCTATGGATTACAAGAGGGCCCCAGGTAACAGTAGAGTAAGTAACAAATGCTTGATGTCAGGTGAAAAGATAATCTGCAAGGTACTTACGGCCAGGCAGAGGGCAAAAGACAAGCACAATGGGTCAGTAAAGGTGGACCCCATTTGGAGACCAAAAGAAAGAAGCTTGTGAAGTAGAAACTGGGGTCAGGCTGGGCAGCAGCACCAGCCTTTATTCTTAGTAAACACTGTGTAGACAAGAAGCTGCAAGTTTCATTGCAAAGTGTTTTTCTTCTTAATAGTAAAATTCTCTAACACTACTGTTGATGAAAACTGTTTCTAGCCAGAGGGATCCTATGTTCTAATACCACAAAAGATACAAATAAACATAGAAACACTGAAGGAGAAGGAGAATGTGGTCTTGGACTTGGTGATCAGGTGGAACAAACAGACTCGACTACGTGATGATTCTTCAGGACAGTCTCTGACTGAGTAGCTTCAGTTTTGGAAGTCACACTGGGAGATAGAACTCCGTTATGGATGAGGATGGCCTGAGCTTCAGCTGGGGAAGCTGTGGTTGTAGGAATGCCTTAAACGCTAATGCTAGAATTTTCAGGCTTTTTCTATAGAAGAACAAAGAAACAATGTGTTCAGTGAACCAAGGTCTAGCTTGTGGTTTAGGACCTACTGATATTTCTGAATAGAGAAAATGAAAGCGAGTGACATGGCTACTTAGTAAACCAGAATGCCTGACTCACACTGACCGTAGGAGGGCCACTGAGGAAGGAGAACCTGTTTGAAGGTCTCATCACATGGTCATCTTTGTTTTTATTCCATGTGATGAGGCTTGATGTGGGCCAGTTGCTGCACACGCCCTGCTCCATGTGTGACATCTGTCAATGCAGGTCTCACAAATAACTGGTGAAGAACAGAGTTCTAGAAAGACCATTTGAACCGGTTGAGTAGGCCTTCCTACCCCGAATGGCCTTCCAATAATATTCATGTGGGATTTGTCCAGTTCCCCACTGTACGCTGCCATGACTTTGGTGTGCAGCTTGCACAGCAAGCCAGCATATACCACATATGTTGGTTTCCTTTTTATTCTTTCTCACTTTTGATTTGTTTTGCTTTCAAATATCAAAGTGACACTAAGCCAGGAGACATAATTTCTCCAAGGACTTCAGATGAACAATTTCCAGATGTGCCATTTGTAGTTTGTCCAAAATATTGTAGTTGCAAAGACATCATCAGTCCCCGGAGGCATCATAGCATAACACTAGAGTATACGTTCAAGAGCCAGAAGTCCAGTGACCCCACCACTTGGGCAAGATATTTAATTTTTTCATGCTTCTGCTTTCTCCTCTGTGGGATGGTGACAGTTGCAGTACCTACTTCATAGGGATGTTATAAGGATCAAGTTATTTAATTTTCTTTTTGTGTAAAAGTACATGATGTATAGTGCTTGACAAATAAGTATTGTGATTATTGAAGAATCCTGTCGACCACTTTCATAGGACCTCACAGGTTAGAGGTAGACTAAAGCACCATACTCTTGCACATCATGGTGAAATGTTCAGCTTTGTAGATCTAGAAATTTGTTAGCCTTAATGCACATTCAGTTCAGTGGGCCCAAGGGATTATCTCATACAGACCCAGCTCACACATCAGCAAAAGAATTTGTTGTCCCCACGTCTGTTACTGCAGATTGTAAACAGACAAGAGGGTCACCAAATATCCGTACCAGCAAGGTCAGCGTGTCCTTCCCTGGTATGAAAATCTAGATGGCAAATCAGAGACTCTTTTGAAGGTTACTTGGTAAGTAGAAAGAAGATCTATAACTTTATGCTCTGCAGATTTAATGCTGTGGTTCCCACTCTGCAAACATAGGGTGTTATCTGCCCAAGAGAAAGAGTTCTCCAATCTTCCTGTCAGAAAACCATTTCTGATTAACAAGCATGAAAATGTTTGACTCATTTCTTTTTTACTCTAGCTCCACACAGAACATGCCATTATGATAACATACTCATGTTGGTATTATGGAAAATATATAGGGGGCAATGTCAACAGCTTTAGATATGACAATAGAAAACATGCTTCTCTAACGATATCTGAGTCAGTCCCTGGGTTTACCTAAAACAGTTTTGGGATTTAGATATCAGATAACTTTCAGGCTTATCTAAGACAGAGTGAAATTTCCACTGAACAAAGACGTAAGTCTTTCAATGTGTAACAGGGCAGTCTTCTATATATTTTATGAGCTGATAGGTGTTAGCATGTGGGTGAGGGATCATTTCCTCTGCAGCAGATGCCATAACTGTATTTTAATGGCTATGGTTATATTGACTGCAGGATTTCCATCTGAAAAATTCAGAAGCAGAGTTCGGACAAGGCAACATGGTGCTTGGTACAAAAGAAGATAATCAGAGGGATAATCAGAAAAGTGGGTATTTGTCTGATGCAGGTGTTTGAGATTGTTTATTATGATGGTGGGTGTGGTGGAGATGTGAAGTGGAAATGTTCTTTGGTATGATCTTTTCTATACACAACTTTCAGTTTAGTCTGCCCTCCAAGTAATAAAATTTGTCATGAGACCCCTGGAAAAGGACAAAGAGTTGATGTCTGTTAAGACATGATTATGCTTACACAAATAAGAAGAATGCTACCAGGACAGAAGTCTCTCCTTATCCCCTTTTCAGAAGAACAAGATGAAACTGAAGTGGGCCCTAAAGAAAGAAGCAGTGAAGTGGATCACTTTTGGTTCAAAATTTGAGCGAGAAAGATAGGAGAGATCCTTGAAGCTTCCATGTGTTTTATTTTTCAAGGGAAAAAAAACCAGGTAAAAATTCATTAGGAATCAGATGAATTATAAGAAAAAAATTGCTTGGCAATTAGTGGTTTGAAATCTTGGTACTTGTCTCACTGTATTAGGATTAACTCAAAGAAGACAAAATCCTCTGATACTACAGTTTCTCCATAAATGGCACTTTTCTGTGAGCAGTTACATATGACTTTAATTTCTAGATCATTTCTCTGCCAACCATCCGTCCTCAACAAAAATAAAGTCAATTCATTTTGATTTTACAGAATCCCAGTCTCTGCCTAGCTTCCTTCCACCCACCCTCTTGCTCTCATGTGCTGTCTCTCTCTTCCCCTTCTTTTCTGTATCTTCAGTGGACATTTGTTGTTTGTCACGTCATGTAATTGAAACTCCCACTTTATTTCAAAGAAATCTTTGCCGAGCCCTTCCTGCAGTGGAAAGACACTGGCCAGCCGAGTGCTAGTTGAGTTGGAGCAGCCAGACTGAGCTGTAGAGGGTCTATCCCAGCTCTTCCCAGGCACCCTGTGCTGGCAGTGCCACCTGCCCAGCTTTTGTGGGATACTGCCTGGGTTTCAAGCCCTGCTTTCCACCTTCCCTAATACTTTCTTGAACTAAGCTGGTAGCTTTCCTATAAATTCCTTCCTAAATTAATTAATTCACTTGTGCTGAGTGAATTAGAATTGGTTTCTGTTGTTTGCAACCAAGAATGTTGACTAATACCTTCTCATTCTCACTTCCACTTTAAAAGCTTGTGTCTTTCTCTCCCAGTCTCTGTGTCACTGTTTCTTTCTCACTTTCCACATGATTCACAACATACAACTGCAAGAAGGAATAAGTGAACAAATATTTTCAAAAGGTAAAATTAAGGTTAAAAATGTAGGCAAAGCCAGAGGTTTAGAAAATGAAGTTCATGCTATATATTTCCCCACCTTTTAGTACAAATGGATGACAAATCTGAGCCCAAGCTTCCAAGTAGTCAGAAACAATGATCTGAATACAATCTGTTACACAATTATGTACTCAGAAAAAGAAAAATAAACCAATACTTGCGGGAAGGTACAGCTGACGCTCATACCAAAGAACAGTTTCTGCCATAGGTCCTATTATTTGAAGGTAAAGTATGACAAGATGAACAATGTCTATGTGACAATACAATGCAGTTTCGTAAAACCACAGACGAACCACAAAACTAAGTGTAGCCCTTTAACAAAATCCCTATGATCACTTCTTTGGAGGCTAAAGCAATACTTACAAGTTACTGAATTCTGTGGTCTGAGCTAATTCGCAGCTGCATAAGAAAGAGTAACCATCAAGCAGCTCTCACTCAAAAAAGTATGTTTGTCAACTAATCCTTTGAAGGGCACTAAGGTACTTTAAATAGCAGTTTGTCTTCCATGACAAGTACTTGATGGTCCCTTTATTTAAATTTTGTTTTCTTTTATTGTGTTTATTTTTATTATTAACTTATGTGCTTCCACAGTTGACTGAGCTGACAGTTTCTGTGTGATATTGAGGACCAAAGGAGGTGATGTGTACCTGAAGGAAAATCCAGCCCCACCGTTATCAGAAGTGAATCAATAGAATACCTGGGCAAAATTTTTTTCTTAAGAAATAAATTAGATTGCACAGCCATGTTCATCACAGCATTGCTCACAGCAGACAAAATCTAGAAGCAACCAAATGTCCAACAGGAGAGGAAAAGATGTCCAAAATGTTATATACATACAACAAAGTGCTAGGCAGTCCTCAAAAGGAAGAAAATTCTGACATATGGTACAACGGACGAACCAGGAGGACATTTTACATGAAATAAGCCAGTTTCAAAGAGACAAACATTGTGGGATTCCTCTTACATGAGGTTCCTGAATTTGCCATATTCATAGGCAGAAAGTAGAATGTTGTTGCCAACGACCTGAGAGGAAGGAATGAGGATTAATGTTCATGGGTGCAGTTTCCATTTGGGGAAGTTAAAAAGCTCCTGGAGATGGAAGATGGTAGTACTTGTACAACAATGTACTTATTGCACTTAGAAATGGTTAAAGTCATAAATTTTATGTTACTCATGTTTTATCACAATAAAAAGTTTGAAAAAAGTAAATTAAAAAATGCCCCCCCAAATGAATGAATGACTCCACACTTGGACACCATCCTACCCAGCCACAATAACTTTAATTTAAAAGCCTCTAAAAGTAGGCATTGCCAAACACCCACCTTGGCCATAAAAATCCTAGTAAATCTCACAGGTTTAGAATGTCTAATTTTGAGCAATAAAATTTCCTGGTAAGCTCTCCAATATAAAGTTATTCCAAGACACACACTTGGGTAAATGAATTTATTGGCTTGTTGCCGGGGATAGTTCACAATAGCCAGCTGGGAACTTTATCTTATTAATCCTTTCAACAGCTCAAGATGAGTCAGGTCCATTTTGCAGATGAGCAAATTACAATTCACAAACATCAAATAGCAATTTTTGGGGTCCATAGCCACTAAGCAGTGGGTTGGAACTGTCTTCCGTACAAATGGTGTATACACAGAGGAGCTCCAGTTTCTTCTGTTGTATCACTGCATCCCTAAGCAAAGGAAATGTCACTCTGCTTTGTTTTTTTCTGGGTTTTAAAAGTTATCTGGGACTAGTATAAAACAAATAGAAACGTTTTGCTTTTTAAATGAATTTAATTTGCCCTACTTCTGCCAAATTCCTCACTGTTAGTGTAGAGTATAAAGATGAACAGAAAATGTGTAAATTTCCTTCACCATCTTAGTTCACTTTATTTTTCTCATTGGTAAACATTACTGAACATCTACTATGGGATGGACTGCCCTGGGAACTAAGGGTTTAAAAATAATTCATAGAGAAGATATTTGGTAACTTGAGTAAGAAAATCCACTTTGAATTTCCAATCTCGTCTTCAAGATTTTTGAGCATAGAGCCTGAGGCAAATTCAGCTTAGAAAAGCCCTAAGCAGGTTTCCCTCCAACAATTCTCTAGGGAAGTCCTTACCCAATCAAGCCAGTTCTGCATTCCTCCTACTTCCCTCCAGCCCTTAATAATTGCTTCTCATTATATACCTTAAAAATTTCTCTCTCTCCAGTGTGTATGTCCAGGAAACCTATCCTGTGTTTTGCTATCTCCTGGGATAATTAGGATATGCTCAAGGAAGCAACAGAAGCTGGGCCCTCTGGTCTTCCAGGGAGACCCTGCACTTGTTTGCTTTTCTCACTGAATTTGTTCTACTAAGATTTTTTTCTTCTTGTTTGGTGATCCTAGTTCCATCAGGGTCCAGGCGCAGCCATTCCAGGGATGAATAAAAGAGGTCTCTTTTCTCTCTGTCTTGATGTCTTGTGCCATGGCAGCCCAAAGGAAGGCTTGCTGAATGTGCTAGAAGCTCAGTTCACCTCACATTCTCCTTTTTTACATTATGTCAACGAGAGTTGTATTTTATAACATTTCAGTGGCATTTTTCAAGGTACTAAGTGACCTCCATATATTCTTTGTATGTGTAAATCTGAACACGTCTGATTTTTTACCACAATGTCTCTTCTACATCATTGGTACATACAATATTTATTGACCAACTGCAAGTTTATATTACTCCAACTTGTCAATTATTTGCTTTTGGTGGTCACTAGGGGCCCACAAAACTGAATGATCCACATACTGTGCCCAGGTCTTTCTGGCCATGCTTTGTCTTTGGCCTTGTTGCTTTTCTGGCAACAATAATATGCATCTTAGTTCTGATAACAGTTGTTCTGCCAGATGGGAAGGGTATGCCCAAGGTATGTGTTGGTGGTAGGAAAAGTAATGGGAAGAAAGTTGGGAACTCAAGGTTCAAGGTATGATTCTATCATCAATATTCTTAGGAAGGTTACATGTTTCTCTGTCTTTCACTTGTGTCATCTCTAAGATGAAAACAATTTACTAAATATCATCCTATAACTCTGTCTTCATCCTGTCTCTTTATTCATTTTGAGTTCCAGAGATTGAATGAATTTTGACATGCAGATTAAAGAAAGCTAGAGCTGATCTTTATTTAGAATTGTTCTCCCCCCGACAAATGGTTAACTGGAACCCTCAATTTCAGCTCAGCCAACTTTTTCTTACTGACCATGAATGAAAAATCCTTTGAACTCCACCTGGATCTGTGACTTCCCTTTCCACTCTCTACTTCCTAGACTCTTCTGGTTCTGGATCACTGCCCTTTCTCTTATAAGACATGTTCACTGATTTTTCTCCTGTAGAAATTAGCCTGATTTCCCTTCAATGTTAACTTTATGTTACTCTAGAGCAAAAATTCATCCACGGTTCTCTAACAGATATTCACAATTCAAAGAATAGATAGAAAGATAACTCTAAAGTAAATTTCTTATAAGCCTTTGATATTAATTGGATATTAAGCACATGAATCCAGAAATAGACTCTCTTTTTTGAGGAAAGACGTACCTGTGTAATTGCACCACTTGCCTTGGCTTTGAGGTTGCCATTTTGGACAGCAATGTGAGTTTCCTTTCTTCTTCTTTCCTGCCTGTGTGAATGAGGAAATGCCAGGGACCTTCCCACCCCCTCAGCCAACCTAGCACTCCCTGTTCAGGTGCTTCTGCCAACTAATTAACACCTCCTTTGCAAGTTGTAAATTGGACGGCAGATGCACATAAATGCAGAACCCAGTGGGGAGCCTCATGCTTTCTATATCCATATATTTCACAAAAGGCAGGAAGTGAAATCAAGTAGGCTGATGGGAAATGCATTTAGCCAAAATGGCCACCCCTAGATTCTTAAATAAATTTGTGGACTTTAAACACAAAATAAATTTCTTTGGAGGGCAAACCCATTTTGGTTGTTTTTAACACATGATCCAGTGCATTCTCAAAAGTCTGAGAAAATGATTGAACAACTTTGAAAAGCCCTAGGATGCTACTAGAGAAGTAGTAGCATCTCTGCACCACTAAATATTCTCTCTCCAGCCTCCTGTTACTGGTCTCAATTTGCACCAGTTTATCCTTTCTGTTGTTGGCAGTTTGTCTGTAAACTAAGCAGTATCCTGTTACCTGCAGGCTTATAATTGTTTTCCACTTCCCTAGATCTCATAGGACATGTTCACAGCTCCTCAAGATCTCTCATTTAACCTTTCTCTCCTGATAGCTCCTCACTAACTCTACGAAGCCTGAAGTATTTTAATTGCCTGCATAGGTGATTGTTCCTTTGCATTCCACTCCATCCCTGTCCCGTTCTTACCCCACAAGCCATAATTTCAATCTTCATAAAAAAGCTTGAAAATAATGTTGCACTTGTCTGCAATTCAGTTTAGTTCAATTCAGTTAAATGAAGTCCATCGAATGCATTTTCTAGTCAAACACCACACACCTCAGGCAATATGTGGTAAGAGGTCATAAAGTCTCTCCAAGATGTTCAGGAGGTAGTGGAGTATGGTGGACATCAGTAAGTAACTGTAATAAACTGTTTCTTCTAGAGGGAATGCCCAAAGGCAGCTCAGAATGATTTAAGAACAGTGGCTAGAGTTGGGCAGGGTAAATATGATGGAGGAAGTTTTCACAAGGGAGGCACCCCATCTGCCAAAAGGACAGATTTCCTGTCCTTTTGCTTTGGATTCCTCCTCTTTCATATCTGGTGGGGAAGTTATCTGCTGAAAACAGGGAGACAACAACACAGACATGGGTAAACTAAAATACACAGGATGTTCCTAGGATGCTGAAGACATCAAGTGTTGACGATACAGAAAAAACGTATCGAAATAATCTCTGTATTATGTCAGAAATCAGTCAACATCCCTTTAAATAGTGCTTGTTTTCCTGAGGGAAAATGTCTTATTTTCTCTTTTGCAAGATACACACATCAGTGTATATAACAAATTACTAAACACAGTCTATTATATGTGCAAACAAAATCATAAGGATTTGCATGCTATTGATGAAGAAGTTTTAGCCAAATTTAAGAAAATTTGAACTTCTACACTACGTGTGATCAATGTAATTAACTGGTGGCAATGAATATGAAAGGGAATATATTTGTCTCTACTTCTCTTTACCTAGAAACAAGCAGTGACCTCAACCAGGGTGTCCAAAGAGATAGTTTTCAGGGGGTGTGGTATAAATCTTTGTAGTTCATAAAGGTTGATTTGACCTGTGATGTTCCCTTCTTGATCCAGTCCTGGATCAAGACTTGTTTATCCACTTGGTTCTCAAAGTGTGGACCTATATTAACAGTGTCACCATTGCTTGGGAGCCAGTAAGAAATATAGATCTTCAAGGCCTACCCATACTTGTTGAATGAAAATGTGTTTTAAAAAAGACCCTCACATATTTTTAGAGTGCATTAAAGTCTACCAATCCTAACTTTACCCCACTTAGACTTCACAGAATTCCTACAAAGGGTCTCAACTCATGAGCTCTGGCTTGAAGAACACCAAAAAAGCCTGGGTGAAGCCCTTGTAGTATTCACATGTGTGTGTGCAAAACCTGAGATCTAAGAGCAGGGCCCCACATTGTATTCACTTCATTTCCTCCCAATGCACATATGTGCATTATAAACATTTGGAGAAGTAAATCAATACAAAATATTTTCTCCGTTAAAATTTCTGCCCTGACTCCCCAGCTCCCTCCCCCACTCAGACACCAGACACATGGACTGTTACCAATATAACTTTTAAATAGCAACCGTTAAGCCACTCAGTGATAAAAAAGGCATATGACAAAGAGGTAAAGAGGTCAATGATTTGAATTGGTAGAATAAATAAATAAATAAATAAATAAATGAATGACTATACCTGAATTGCAATGAGAAGGAAGCTTATTTACTCTTCCATTTTTAATATTTGTTTTAGATGTTATTCACCAGTGAAACGTAATAACCTAACTACCTCTTACTTCCTCTTACTTACTTATCCCTGCTTCCACAGAGGAAAAAAAGCAGTGACCAGCACAACACCCAGTGATAGCTAAGTTTTGAACTTTATTTAGATACCAAAGGTGATGTAGCCTAATTAATCATCAAGAAATTTTATTTCCCCTCTTTCTCAACCCCACCACCACCACCAAGTCTTTCTTCTTGAATTCATTTTATTGTCTTGAAAGGGAAGGTTTAATACTGATTGCATACAGGGAGAAAGCAGACCAGAGTTATGCTTACCAGAATCTATAGGTACTTAACAGATGTGCACTAAACTGTGAATGAAATGCTTGAATGACAGTACCCTAGAGGCTGCCGGGATGGAGTGCTGCCTATTTGAGCCAGTGGCGGTTCTTTCATTGCCCCTCAGAGATACACTGGCTACATAAAGATCTTGGAACAACCAAAGGAAGAACGTAGACCTAGAGTCTTCAAAATAGAAACTTAGACTGCTATAGTTCTACACAAACAAAACTTGAATTTGTAGAACTACTTGAGGGAACTAGGAACATCTGTTAACATATTTAGAAAAAGATGGGAATTCTTCAAATGTTTATTTGAAGGAAGCCAGAGACAATGACCAACATCTGAATCAAGAAGGGGTATCACAGTACGGAGCAGCCTGCAGAGCTCCAAAGATACGGGCCACACCTTCGGGGGGGCTGTTCCCTTAGCTCCCTGGTTCATGTCTTCACTTACTTACACCTAAGGAAAAAATAGAGACTTCAATATATCTACCTTTGTATTTGCTGCCACCTGTGTTTATCAGTATGTGACTAATTTCATAGAATTATTATTATATTTATATTATTATAATATTTATATTTTCTTTCAAACACATTTCTAATAGGTCATAAAGTTCTGAGTTGAAGCTCTGCCCGGCACCATGTGGAGTGATGTGCCCTGTGTGGACTGCAGGTGAAACAAACTCTTCCAACCACACCGTGATGGAGGCATCTAGCCTCTTTCCACTTACAAATATCTTCCTAATGACATGCATTTTTGTTTGGCCATGCTTTATGTTATCCCAGTATAGACAGTATTTGAATTGAATTTTTACAATCTTTATGAATATATTTTTTGTTAAAAGGAGCTGAGGTTCTGTTAAAACAGTTCTGTTTCATTGAAAAAAAGAGTTTTCCAATGCTTAAGTTTGAGGATAACCCATTGACAATCACAGGGACAGAGAATGCAGAAAATGGAAAGGAAAGGACAGAGGCTAGAACACAAATGTGAATCCAGGTGTGATGTTCTGCTGCAGAGGGGATGAGGTGAGGGAAGTGACCAACCTACTTCAATTCTTGGGTTGGCTACTGAGCATGACCAGAGAGGAAGAGGCTTCTTAGAGGCAAAAGCCACTAGTCAGAGCCCACCAGGGAAGTCCACCTCAAGGGGCTGGTTATGAACATTGCATGGGGGAATGAAATTCCTTTTCAGATAACAGAAGGAGAATTTCTACAAAAACAGTTGCTCTCTTTATAGTTTTCAGGATGATCAAGTACATAATAGTGTGGCCAATTCTACCCAACTGAGGGTTTAGATCTTAGAGATGAACCCAAACTCAAAAGATCTAGGTAAGGTTCTGAACCAATCCAAAACAGGAAATCTGGCCCATTAAATTCTAGTCTATTCTACAGGGAAGCCATTCTCTAGGGATGCTTCTTCAAAAGATCATTGACAGTATGTCTCAACACAGGTCTTTCTCCTCTTGCAATATATTCTTTTTATTATTTTACTGAATGGAATATTTTTAAAAATATATTCATTAAATACACACAGATTACTACAATCATCATCATTTCCCATCATTCAGTCTACAAGAAAACATTCCCAGTGTTGGTGGAGTATTTGTGAAGTCTATTCTCTGTTCCTCTGAGCCCCCATATTTATCCAATTCCTCCCCAGGTTCCCACAATGCTGGATTTTATTATTACAACCTCTTTTCTTTCCCTACAGTTGCACCACATTTCTATGTTTAACTGGAATTATACTGTGTATTTTTGTGACTTGCTTTTTTTAAAAAAGATAAAGTCTTAAGACTCATTCCTGGTGTATATGGCTATGATTTATTCCTGCTATAGTAAAGATTCCTTTACATGAATATTTTACAATGAATACATCAATTCTAATGGTGACAATCAGATGATGTGTTCCTAGCTTTTATTATTATTATTACAAACAATATTACTCTCAATATTCCTTGTATCTCAGTCACATGTGAAAGAATTTCTCTAGGATATAAAAAAGAGCAGAATTCCAGATCACTGTGTGTCTGTGTACATATCTGATTTTACTAGGTATTGTTAATTATACCTATTTACACTCTTATCAGCAGAATATTCATGTTCTAGTTGATTCATATCCTCACCAGCTTGACATTATTTTACTTTTAGGACCTGTGTAATCACAAGTTCTTTTAGAACTTGTATAAAAAATTATATAATTTTTACTCAAATCTTTGATTAATAATGAGAATCTGTTTATAAGTTTCTTGTCCATTTGTATTTCCTCTTCTGCTAAGTACCCATTCAAATCTTCTGCCTGTTTTATACTTATGGGGTTACTTTCTTATTCATTTATGATTCTTTTTTTTGGACCTCTATCATTTTGTTAGATTTATATTTTGCAAATCATTTTTTTCCCCACCTGTAATCTGATTTTTTACTTTCTTTAAGTGTCTGGCATGATGTGTATTGTTAGATTGGATGAAGTCAAATCTATCATCTTAATGGTTTGTGCTGTTTGTGTTTAAGAAATTCTTAAGTAGCTCATTGTCACAAAATAGCCTCCTATATTTAAAGTTCCCTATTTAAATCTTGCTGAAATTCACTTGTTTTTAATGTATGGTGTGAGATAAGGATCCAATTTAATTTTTTCCATATGGATAACTACTTTTCCCAGCATCATTTGATTTTAATTTTTCTCTTCACTGATCTGATCTGTTATAAATTGTTTCCCTACATGTGTGGGTCTATTCCCTGACTTTTTATTTGGGTCCATTTGTTACTTTCCCTGGGCTATTATCTTATTATGTTGTAGCAATTCTTGATATTTAGGAAAGCAAATAATCATTGTCTTCAACAACTCCCCCTTTGCCTCATCTTTTTACTATTTCTCTTTCCTTCCCTTGCTCACCTTTCAATCCCTGTCTTCTCTTTGTTCATCTTTCTGATCTTCTGCCTTTCAGTTTTTACTCCTCCTATTTCTCTCTCCTCTGTTTTCTCCTCTTCCTTTTTTTCCTCCTTCTCTTCCTTCTTCTTCAAATCCCTCACTATGTTTGCATATTTTTTTGCCAAGTTAAGCTCTCTTTCCCTAATATAAATACATCTGAACTTGTTGGGATTTTAAAATTTAGATTGTGCTTAATATATAAATTAATTCTGGGCTGGGGATTTAGCTCAGTGGCTTAAGCGCCTGCCTGGCAAGTGCAAGGTCGTGAGTTCAATCCCTGGTACAAAAAATAAATAAATAAATAAAAATTAACTAATTCTGAGATAATACTTTTATGATTTTGAGTTTTACAATCCATAAAGTATTTATTTCCATTTACTTCGATTTTTGAACTTTAAAGAAAATTGTGTTGTTTTCTTCATTAAGATTTTTCTATGCTTAGATTTACTCCTAGCCCTTAATGCTGTTTAAAAATATCATTGTACATTATCTCTTATAAAATGACATTTTATACTATTTGTGTAGGTTAGTAGCAATACGACAGATTTATTTATATTGACTTTAAATCCAGGAACACTGATAAACTTATTAATTCTAGTTTATATGTTTATTAATTCAGGTTTCCTAAGATGATATCATCTGAAAATAATGAAATTAACTTATTTTTTGAGTTAAACTCTATACCTTAAAACAACTACTACCACCGCCAAGCATCAGACACCCATACCCATCATATTCTCCTTTTCACAGTATGCTACTATCATTGTCTTCCCAGGACCTTCTCTTATTTATTAATTTATCTTTTCTTCTTATCTCCATAGTCTTTCTTTTCCCTGATACACACCTATGTTAATGTGTTTGGGGTCACACACAAGTATGCATATACACATACATTTTATATTTATATAGATCATATTGTATTTTATGATTTATTGTTGCTTTGTTTTCTCACTTTCTTAGTCACTTTTTGTTACTGAGACCTGATGCCCACAACATAAAAGAGGAAAGGTTTGTCTGGTTCACATTTTAGTCCATAGTTGGCTGGCTTGAAAACAGGACAGCATGACCAAGGAGCATGGAAGAGGAGAGCAGCTCAGGGCATGACATACAGGAAGTAAAGAGAGAAAGGAAGAGCTAGGGAGGAAAATAAACCCTTCCAGGACACAACCCCAGTGACCTGTCTTCTCTGATCAAACTCCTACCATCCAAGAGCAAGCCAACTACACTACCTTAATAATCCAATCACCAAAGCAAAATGAAAACTCGGCAGTTCAAACATTAAATTCTATATATTTGTTGTCAATACAAAGGGCAAAATATGGTAAGATTTGAACTCTAAATGTCTTGAGTGGTCTCACCATATGACATCGCCAGTGGTTGTAGGCCTCATATTTCTCTCTCAGATTTGCTTTGCTCACCCCTTGCAGCTTTCCTTAGAGGTTGTCTTGGTTGCTTTTACTTTTCTCTCGTTGCTGGGACAAAATACCTGACACCCAAAATGAAGCAAGGAAAAGTTTCAGTTCATAATCAGCTGGCTCCCAGGCAGGGTGGCATGGCACAGGGGTGACACTTCAAGGCAGCAGCCAGAGCAAAAGAAAGCAAAACACGCCCCTTCTCCTGCCTTATACTATACACGGGCCACCTCCCCACTTCAGGGAGGGTGTAGCACTCACCAAATCTCCTTGCCCTCCTTTGCACAGGATGAGGATATTTACAAAGTAGGAACTCTGCTCCCTGCTGAGTCTGGTAGTTTAACTTCTAACTTCTCAACTTCTCAAATTGACACAATGTATCAACCATAACAGAGGTTCTACATTTCTGGCTTCTCCAACTTTCTTGGGTCTTCATGGAATTTTCAGCTTCACTCTCATACTGTTTCATTGCATTGCCTTCTCAAGGGCACACTTCCTGGACTCACAAACCTTCCGAAATGTGAGTGGAGGCCTCCGTGATCCCACAAGACTTGTATTCCCCGTGTCTGTATAACTAGTAACATATTGATAACACCAAAATGTGCCACCATCTTGAATAGTAGCTAAACTCCCTTGTATTATGGTTGCAGAATATCTGGATGATTGAGCACTATGAACAGAACCTTAGGTAACAAAATTCCTAGGAAATCAGTGTTCTAGAGCATAGTGCCCTAGAACTCTCTTTTCAAAGCAAAGTGTTTCACTTTTTTAGTTTTGAATTCCAACCTGAATCTCCCTTCAGGCTCAGCTTATATAAATCTAAGGCTACTTCTCCAGCTGGCATCTCCAAATCTTTCCAAACTTCTCCCATAAAAACCAATTCCAAAGGCTTCTGAATTGACATTGTCAGGTAGTATCACAGCAATGATTCATTCTTGCTATCAGAATCTGTATGGTCACTTTCTCATCCCTGAGACAAAATATCTGACACTCACAACTTGGGGAAGGAGAGGTTTATTTTGGTTGCTGTTTCACTTCTTAGTTGGCTGGCTCCAAGATAAGATGGCATGACAAAGGGCATATTGGAGGAGAGCTGCTCATGGAATAGTGCAGCAGAAAACAGAGAGAGAAGGGAGGAACTGAGGAGGGAGACAAGAGCTTTCAGGCCATGCCCCTAGTGACTTGTCTTCTCTGACCAGACTCCACTTTCCTACAGCAAGCCAGTCATACTGCCCCTATAATCGAGTCACTTTCCAAGCACAGGAGACTTTAGGGGGCATTTTAGATCTAAACTATAACACTTACTTTTACATTCAGAATTAATTTTTAAAGATTTCTCTATTTGTGATGTGCATATTTAGACTTGTGGATTATCTTTTTCATTATATTTTGTCTGTTAGACACTCCTGCTGTCACTTGTGTCCAGTTTTCCAGCTCTTTCAGGATATAGAAAAATTGTCTTTCCCAGCCTCTTGAAAGTTAGGTATGCTTTTGTTAATTTCTTTAGCCAATGGTGTGAGAATGGAATTATGTCATTTCCAGATGAAAGCATGGAGAAGCTAAGTGTAATTTCATTCTTTTCCCCTGGTCATGGCAATTATAAAATAATGTGATGAGAAATTTTCATAAGATTAAAGTAACCCTGAAATTGTCCTCATAAATGTCTACTTTTATAAAATTCTTCAATATAAATTCAAAAATAATATGCTTATTCAGTGTATAATTCTGCACATATCAGCACAAGATTGTCTATTGTGGCACATCTGATAAATTTGCACATATTATTCCACTTGATCTATCAATTTCAGTTTCTGAAAGTGATATATTAAAATCAGCAACTAAAAGTACTTGCCTTATCTGTTCAATTTTGCCAGTTGTTGCTTAGTATACTTTTGATCTGCTTTGTTAGGTGTGGGTATGCTAATGATAAATATCTTTTTAATTAGCTTCTTATACCTGTATATCTGATCTTCTTTGTTCCTCAAGATGTATTTTCAAAAATTAGGATCACTACCTTAGCCTTCCCTTAGTAAATAGTTCCTTTTTTTCAATCAATGTTCCTTTTTTTCAATCCAGTGAAATAAAAGACATTCTTCTAGTACCATTTAGTTGAGGCCTCTTTTATTAATCTACTCTAGGAATCTATATCTTTAAAGTAGCAAATTCAATACATTCTTATCTAACATCATTGTCATATTATAACAAATTTCTGTCACCTTTATGTTTCTCAGCTATATCCTTCCTTGGCCTTTCTCTGTTTTCTTTCTTTTCTTTGTTACTCTACATGCCCCACGCCTTCATGGCCTCATCAATGCTGCCATGGAGAAGTCCGATATTCTAAGATCCATCCCTTTGTGTCTGGGCTATTCTATCTAGAAGTACTGATAATTCTTTTTGTCTTTGATGTCTTTAAATTTTGCCTTATTTAGGTGTCAAATTTCTTTCATCCTTCATGTTTGACCATATATGGGCTCTTTTAAAGAGTTTCACTTGTTCAATTCTGTAAAAAGTCTCTTTTTTTTCTTCAAAATGGTTTTTCATTTCTATTTTCCTCTCTGTCTAGAGTTTCTGGCCTCAAGGTATTAGCATTTTTCATTTATACATTCCATTTTTAAATTTTCTTCTTTCCCATTAGCTTTTATGAAACCTCAATATGTTTTTTTATTAATTCCTTTTATCATCTATATTCTTCCTGTTGAATCTTTTTCTCCAGTCACTCTGCTTTCATAGCTAATGTTTTCATTGGATTGTTTCTCTTTCTCTCTCTCTTTTTTTTTTCGATGTGTGTTCTTATTCTACATTGTTGATATTTTCCCTCATTTTCTTATTTAACAGGCTTTACTTACAATTTGATTTTCTCTTTTCTAATAATTTTGCTTCAGATGGTATATGTTGCAGCTTGTGGTACTACACAGTAGTCTGGTTATGCTGGCCTGTGAGCTCATGTACCCCTACAGGGCTTATCAATTGTTTGGCAGAATGTATTTAAAAAGGTTAGTGGCCAGCCCTTGTCACTACAAGACCCGGAGAAAATGGTGGGCTAAGTCAGAGATACAGTGCCACAGGAAGAACCACAGCACTCTGTTGACTCTGTTTTCTTTGTCTCCACCAGGTTTTAACATAGGCCAGAACGACAAGGAAAAGAGGACTTCGACTGAAAGCCCTGGTGAGGCTGGGGTGGAAGCAAAGTGGAGAAATGGTCTTTAGGCTGCCGATTGCTCCCAGTCCATTTTTACCAACCTTAGTTTATCATATTCCCAGGGATTTATGGACCAGGATGTGGCAGCTGATTCCTAAGTGGAAAGCTGGGCATCATTGATATTAAAGAAGGAGCCTACCTGAAGCTCTAATTGTTATCTTATCCTCTGAGTTCAGCCTTTCTCAGAACATTAGTTATATTCCTCCCACACTGTCCCATCCTCCCTCTCTCATTCTGGTTAACACTGATTTCAACATCTTAAGGCATTTCTTCAGGTTTCAGATTTTGTTGGAGTTTTGCAACCTACATTTCCTTCTTGCTTTAGTTTCCTTTTGTTTTAGTTTAGATTTGACTTTGAATAGAGAAATAATGACCTTGTGGAAAGCAGGGATGGAGCCTTTCTGTCCCAGTGTGCTGAGCACAATCTCCAGCCTAACATCCCACTGAAGCAGGGAGAGAAGATGCTCTCCTTGTTCCCTGTGTCCTGGCATGCTAACACGTGGCTCCAATTCAACATGAGAACAATTCATATTGGTATCTTGGATTTCCAGAGAAGACAAATAATGAATAAATAGAAAATTTATCAGTGAGTTAATCCAAGAACATGGGCTCAGAGGAGTAAAATTCAGAATGACACCAATCACCCCGGAAATCAAGTGTAAAATTTCAGTGAAATGCTGCTGGATTTGATAGGCATGGTAGACAGGAATTAAAAGGTCATTATTGACAGCATGTACAATTCATGAGATGTTATTAGCTAGTTCTTAAAAAAATAAAAGGCAGATGCCAGAATGGTAATATAGTCAGAAATGGTCAGTCAAAGATATTTTATTGGAACTTTTGGGGAGAGGAAATGCCACATTTGTCACTCCTACCCTTTATACCCAAATAATTTTAGGTCCCCAATCTCTGTACTTTCTAAACTATAGGTCTTCAGAAAGAATGTAGCTTCTAGAGAATATATACCATGCAAGGTACGTAGGTTAGGAAAAGACAATGGACTGTGACACTGTGCAGGTAGCCTTTTGGTGAGACCCACAAGTAAAAACCCGAGTGTGAGTCCCTGACTGAATTCAGAGTAAATGCAGCAGCAAGAGCTAGTAGTAGCTGCAGCAAAAGCCAAGGAGCTGGTCTACTCCATGATAGCCCAACCAAGTCAGCCTAGGATACACTCCTGTTAACTATGGTTCACTATCCATTTACTGGATTAGTATGTGGTAATCTGGAATCATTGGGCTCCCTTAACAGACTCACAATTCTTGCTTCCAGAATGACCCAATTTGTTAAGTTGCTGTAGAGCCTCCTCTACTTTGGAATTCTGGGAATTGAAGCCAGGGCCTCACACATGCTAGCAAAATTCTCTACCACTGAGCTACATTTGTAGCCCAGACTAAGTTGCCTGAGACAACCTCAAACTCATTATATTCCTGCTTCAGCTTCCTAAGTAGTTGAGATTACAGCTACATACCCCTGTGCCTGGCTATACATACATTTTGAATCATATGGCAGGCCCCCAGAGACCTTGGTCTCTAACTCCCTCATTCATGATTGATTAGACCAAGGCTGGGTAACTGAGCCAAGGATAGGCACTTCATAACTCTTTGTTTATAGATCTGAAGTCCAGATTAATGTCTATTTATCTAAGTTTACAGAGAACTTACCAATTTACTCTTATTCCCCTTTCTAAGTTTCTAAGACTGGGATACAGAATGGGCATCATTTGCCAGGTACATAGGTCAGAGAAGTGGAGGAGGCAAGTCTTCAGGGACAGAAAAATAGTACCATGGCAAAATGAAAGGAGGAGAGAGCTTTTATTCCATTCCTGATGTCCCATTGCATTTATATCCTGTGTAATTTCAATCACCTTCCCTTCTCAAATTAATCAAATGAAGGGTTTGTTTGTTTGTTTGTTTGTTTGCAAACACAAGAGTTGTTGCTTGCTTTGGTCTGGCTTGTCATCCTCTGACAGCTTGAATCTAGCCCCGAGTCCCCTGCTGTCTGCACTAGTACTGATGCTGAGCCATGGAATCATAAAGTTAACGGAGGAAGACCCAGCATGTCCTGTGAAGCTTGGCCTTTGTGAACGGAGGCTCTCCTCTCTGCAGGATCACCATGCTTCAAGATGCCATGTTCTCTAGCTTCAGAGATCTCCTGGAATCTTTCCCAGATAGCACAGAAGACTACCTTGTCATAGGTCACTTCCTGGATCCATCATCTTGGTGAATCATTAATAGTAGTGGTGGCCAGGCAGACTGGCCCTGACCACAAAGTCCCTCGTGGCTGGGAAGGTGAGTGACAGCAATTTCATGGCAAACGTTGGAATAGAAGCAGCTGGACTGTGGAGAAAAATTACCCAATAGAGAAGCAAATCATAGATCCTGAAGAAAATGCTAGGATAGCTAGACAAGTGACAGCACAACAGCTTCTCTGAGCAGTACAGATCACTCACTTCAACTCCTTGAATTTTAAAGACAAGGAAGGGAAACCAATATTGATTAAGAGGTCACCTTATTACAGGCATCTGAATCCCCTAAGAGCATGGTCAATCAGGGATAGGCTTCAGCTGACAGATGAAGAGTGGGCACAGAATTTGCTGAAGTGGTGGAGTTGGAGCAAATCCTGAGACCAGCTTACTCTAGAACTCAAGCTCAGGCAGTAGTCAGTTGTTGATATCACCCAACCAGGTCCTGGACTTCAGGACTCTAGAACTCCAGATCAGTACTCTTCACACTGCTCCCCACTGCCTCTGTCCTGGTACAGCTTGTATGGCTACAGCAGCACTGACTCTAGGCCACTTGATCAGAGCCAAGGCAGGCAGCCTGAGGTCCACAGCAAAGGGGAGAATAGACCAAGAGTCCAGGACTTCCCAAAGCAGGTTTGCCTCTACCATGGCCATGAGTGTTTGAATAAAGTTCAGCATGGTCAAGTTCTGGTAAGTGTTAAAGTCTTAGAAGGCACAGGGACAGGGAAACTGAGTACAGAGGAAGAGCAAGGGCCCAGATTTCATATTCTGTTGTCTCCTTAACTAGCTGTTGCTTAGACAAGTGACTAACTGAGCATTTCAACTACACTGTGGTATTAGAGGAGGCACCTGCACTTGGAGTGTTAGTGACTGAGCTCTGAATTTCTCAGACAGCCATTGGGACCTAAAGCACAATCTGGCCTTTTTTAATCTCTAAGCAGGACTGAGCATCCATGATAAGAGGGGAGATGACTTGGAGTTGGTGATGGCGGAACCAGCTGTATGGCTGAGTAACACAGATGTATCCTACAGTACCCCAGACACACTGTTGGCTTCACTTGCCATGCACATTTGCAGCATGGGGAAGGGCCGTTCCATAGGGTGAGTGTTCAATATAACGGATCACATTGCATACCTGGGCAGCACAAAGGCTGAGCTGCACAGATGTTTCGGGCGCCATGTGTGGAGACATGTTCCGCAGATGTTCACGTTGGCTGTAGTGCAGAGTCAAGTCAGGAAGCACTTGGATTAGACATAACAATGTGTTATTTTGTTTTAAAAAGTATTAGACTATGACAAATGTTTACCTTGTACACCATTTGGTGTCTGGCAACTGTCAAGTTATTTGTTGAGTCTTGATACTTTCACAACTCCTTAATAATTTCTTGTGGACCTTAGACTCTTCACTGTGTGTTTTCTTTTGTAGTATTCAGGGATACTGACTCTAATGTTCTAAGAATTTTCTCAGGAGTGCCTCTAATATTTGCAGGACTAAGGGCAAGTTCTGCAAATGGTGGCCTATGCACTTATAGATCTAAATATTTAAACATTTCAAAGAGAAGCTAAAAAAACCTGGTTAAATAAAAATATATTCTCCCCTCTTAACAAGTACACTTTTACAACAACTAGAAAAGCTAAGTTAGTCACCTTTCCTTTAGTATGAAAAACACACCTGAGGGAATCAAATAAATAGAGGAAGGATTTATTTTGGTTCACCTTGTCAGAAGTTTCAGTCTATGATTGGTTGACTCCAATGCTCTTGGGCCTGGAGGAAGGCAGAACACTGAGGTCTGGAGACCATGGTAGAGCAGAGCTGTTCACATTGTGGTGATCAGGAAGTGATGACAAAAATAGGAAGAGGCTAAAGTGCTAGTATTTTCTCAAAAGCATGCTCCCAGTGACCTAAATTGTGTCCGATAGGTCCTACCCTGTGGAGGTTCCCTCACCTCCTGAAAGCACTAGAGGCTGCTGACAAAGACCTCACATTCAGCCTTTGGGACACATTCAAGACCTGACCTAATGCTTCAGGTTTGATTTGGAATCATCAGAGACTGCTTGGATTTCATGACTTGAATATGATGGAACCGTGAGAACCAGCCCCAGACCTTTGGCCTGTGCCCTTCCCTTTTCGCTAAATGACTGAGCCCACTTTCAGCCATGAATAGGTGTGATTTTCACATATGGAAACTCTACTCTCTATGTCTAGCCCCACCCACAATCCACACTCAGCCACTCTCAGGCCGCAGGAGGCCCATGCTAAGGACTGATTCATTCTTGGGAGGATGGATCTGAGGAAGAGGTCAGTGTTGGCTCTAAAGGAAGCATGAGGCCATTTGGACAAGGATTTTGGTGGCTGTAGGTACATGGTATGAATCTAGAAAGGAAAGGAGGCTGAGTTTGGCCAAATGACAATCCCATGGCAGAGGCGGGGTATGGCAAGGCCTAGTGGAGTCCTTTGAAGCATGGGCCCCAGTGTAAGAGGTCTTTTTGTTTATTTCTGTGGGTGATACTACCATTGCTTAACCCATGTATGATAAAGATTAAATTTTCTTGAATATTTATGTGAAATCCATATGTTACCTAGAATAGATCAAGGACCAACAATTTAAAGAGAACATATTTCATTATGCTCCATTGTTATGGGTGTTCAAAACATGGATCACAGGGCATTGGAGGTTAATGGCCCAAGAAGATGCCAAAGATGCTTCTGTGTGTACCATGAGTTGGGTTGAACTTAAGACAAAGACAGGCATTTTAGGCAATATTTCCTTTCCTCTTCTGGGTGCTGATCTCAGAACCAGGGCTCTTTCTGTGGTCTCCTCATGAATAAATGACCACTCCACACAAGTTGCAGGATCAGTGATTTTTAAAGATGGCAATGACTCTTTAGGAGGTGCCTAATATGTATCTGAGCTTATGACAGGTAATCCATGGATTTATTTCATTGCCTGTGAGATAAGTGTTATGATTTCTGCTAGAAGAAGAAGAAATAGGCTCATAGCAGTGTAATTTAACTTACTTCTTGGGCTACCAAACATACACATAGCAGAAAATACCTGACACCAAAGCTTGGACTCTTTCCTGATGCCTACCACAGAGAAAGAAAAGCAATAGATTGCACCTGCATTCCCCACCAAAAAAAGAGACCCCTCCCCTTATGCAAACTCTCCTCTGGTTTCAGGGAAGAGTGTGCTAATTTTAGGAGAAGACTGTGTGTATATTTCATAGACCCAGCAGGAGAGGGACTAGAGCTGAATTCCCCCATTAAAACCATATATTGGTGTGTGTGTGTGTGTGTGTGTGTGTGTGTGCCAGTGTATTCTTTATTACAAACTGGGGAACATTAACGATGAGGGACTCTTATGTTTTCCTCCAGTGCTCTAGGATCAGCTCCTCTCAGCTACCAGGGTTGTAGTTAGAGGAGAGTGTCAGCTATTTCACAGTTCACCTCAGTTTTGTAGCTCACAGGATGGACCCTGGGTAATAAGTGAACAAGATAATCATGGGCAAGATCCTCTGCTCAGGGTAGAGTTCAGCAAGGGGACCTACAATGGCTTAGCTATTTCTACCAAACATGGACATCTTCTATTGAGTAAGAGCAAGCTTTGTGAGGGAGCATCAGGATCAAGAGCCTCTGTCGGCTTTGCAGTCCTAACCCACCTTCTACCATGTTCCTTTCTCAGGAGTAACTCTACACTCCCACTTCTGTCTCAGTGTCTGCTTCTAGAGAGACGCAAACTCCCCTACACCCTTATACTGCACAGGAAACCACAATAAATGATTTGAAATGCCAGCCCAATAGAATATAATGCAACAAAGATAGGATATGTTTTCTTTTTCTGCACCTTGAATAGTATCTGGTGTGTAATGTTGGGTATGGAGCCCTGTAAAGAACTGTTGAATGAACAATGAAATTCAGACAAATCTCTGCATTTGCTCAGTCAGGATCAGGTGGGTTTAAAGTAGTACTTCTGGAATTTTTCCTTGTTTATTACTTCCTCCTTTTGCTACACTGATATTCAGTCACCTTTCTTCTTCCTTCCTTCTTTTCCTCGATTCCTACAAATTCATAGCAGGGCCAGTGTCCCACATTCAGAAACCCCTCGTAGAGTTCCCTCCAAGCCACCAATCTTTTCCTCAGCTTCTCTGCCATTGCTGCTTTTTCAGCAAGCCAGGGCTTGTTTGAAGCAATGATTTTCCTCCATCAGGAGTGAATAATGGCGTTTACTTCCATCTTCCCCCAAGTAGGGGATGTTTACAGAGAGCACTGTAAGGAGTAATAATGAGGTGTTTTCAGAATTTTTTTAAAATCAGCTAAGTGCTAGCCATCTGATCTGGTGCTCTGCCTGCATTTTATTTGTTTTAAAATAGTAGTTAAAATGCACAATATGAAATGTATGACTTTTGCCATCTTTAAGTATACAAGTCAGTGGTTTTAAATACATTCACTGCTAATCTCATTTTGAATAAAAACTCTGTGCATGTTAAATAATAACTGCCCATTACCCTCTCCTCCAATTGCTAATAACCACTCTTTAATTTTTTGCCTTTATATATTTGACTATTCTAGGTACCCCATATAAGGGGTATAATAGAATATTTGTCCTTTTGTGTTTAACTTATTTCTTTGAAATTCACCCACAGTTCAGCATGTTTCAGAAATTCCTTCCCTTTAAATGTTGAGTAATATTCCATTTCATGTATGTGCCATACTTTATTCATATTGTTGAGTGTTTTGGCTTGCTTTTACCCCTTGGAAATTGTGAATGATGTTACTATGAACACTGGTGTATAAATACAGTCATGAAGTACTTGACAATGATTCTGAGAAATGCCTAATTGGCAATTTTGTTAGTGTGCAACAGCATCAAATTTGCTTACACAGACCTAGATGGCAAAGGCCCATCACTCAGTGTGGCCTCTGAATAGTCATGAGGCTGCTACCAGCACAGAGTTCTATGGTCAATTAAAAAAAAATAAGCATAAGGAATATACTCTAAAGTAGTGATAAAATAATAATGTAGTTATTATATAAAACAATGTTATTACCATTATGAAGCATTATGTACTGTACATAATGTATGTGCTATATTTTACAACAGACGGTAGAGCTGTTTTGTTTACACCAGCACCATCACAAAAATAGAGGTAACACACTGTGCTATGATCCTATAATGCCTAGGATGACAGAAGGTGATACAGGTTTTTCAGCTCCATTAAGTCTTACGGGACCACCCTTGGATATAGGGTTTGTTGTTGATCATCCATCTTGATGTGGTTCATGAATGTAACTGAGTCACTGCCTTCAATTCTCCTGAATTAAGAGTGGAGCTGCTGAGTCATATGGTAATGATATGTTTAACTTTTCAAGGAACCACCAAACTGTTTCCATAGTACTAAAAAGGTGTTTTTTTGGAAAAAGGGTCCCCTGACTCACTCATTCTTGGAGTCAGCACAAAGGAAGGCTCTGAGAGATCCTGAGACAAGACATGATACTACTTTGACCCCTTGTCCCTCAAACTAATCTGGTGGTGACCCTTTGTGCAGAATGATTAGGAAAATATCTTTCTGTGCTGGGCTGCAAACAGTGCTCTGAACTTAGCAGATCTGCATGGGAAGTGCTTTGATTCCAGCCTGGTGAATTTTGGAAGCAGCATTCAGAGTGCAGAGACCGGGCCCGCCTCCATCCCTGCACTTAGCTTGTTGAGTGGCTTTCCTTTTCTTGATAACTGTGCACATACTCCTGTTCTCTGACCTATGTACCCTTCTTCTGCTGCTTTGCTTTTATAAGTTCTATTTATCTTTAGGACTAGCTCCAATAACCCCCCCTCTTCTCTCAGGCAACTGGACTCTGCCATCCTATTTGCCCAGGCAGAAATTGGGAGCTCTTCTTTGCTGAGTAGTTTTTCTGTTTGTTTGTTTGTCTTAGCTAGTTGGTTGTTAAACACTTTGCCTTTACTCTGTCAAAGGTAGTCGACTTGGAAAACTTACTGAAAATTCAGATGCCTCTATCTCACTAAAAATGTAAATTAGTAGCTTTATGGTATACATTTAATAGTTCTAGAAAATGCCTTAAAAATTCCCCAGGCAATATTTTCAGGCAGATTCTTGAAATTCTCTTTAGCTCTGTGAAGATGGCCCAACTCAACTGTGTATATTTTACACATGATAGACATACAATAATCACTGGATAAGTGAATAAAATGCACCAATGAATGAATGAATGAGCTCAGGTTTCCTCCTCTATAAATGATGAACTTGGGCTGAATGTTCTCTCAGCATTTTCCTGGTTAAACTTCTTTTTAAAATTTGAATTATTTTACCCAAAATATTAGGCTCTCTGCAACTTTAATATTAGAAATGCACATAATGAACAAACTCAAGCATAAGAAGCCCTCACAAAAGCATGATGAAAAGGATTTAATTCAAATTAATATTTGGCAAATGATTCAGGACTCGTGAATAACCATATTTTTGAAACTACCAAATTCATTGCAGGTAGAAACACAGAGCTATTCACCTGTGCCCATGTCTTCTCTCCTGAAAGTGACCAACAGGCATCACCGTCAGGGCTGGTCAAGTCTGTAAATTTGGGAACCAGGGAGCTAGTCATTATGGCAAGCAAGAAGGCAGGGGGCATTGAGATGTCCAGGAGGGCAGCAGTCAGAACTGTCAGGGCCCGATCGCTAAAACCACCTCTCGGGACAAAGCCGAGCTCTCCACTCAGGCTGCGCACATGCGCCAATGCCGAGCAGTACCCCCAGCCCTTCATAGTGGTTTTGACTCGTTCCCTGCAGGTCATGAGAGGCAATTTCAGCTTCTCATAAGAGCTGTGGCCTGAGAGAAATGAAGTTTCCTATTGCTTATAACCCCTCAGCATTTCAGAAGAAAGAGGTTGACGGTGGCTGCCAAGATTCAGCAAATATTTAGTTAGCTTGGAAAGAATAGATGCTCATTTTCCAATTCTCACAGATTTCTCTATGCCCAGTTCCTTTTATTAAAAACATTAAATCCAGAGATAAAGTCGAATGGCACTCCAAGCTGTAAGCATTCATCTGTATCCAGGGGAGCAGAACTCAGGATCTGAACAAAGAGAAGATAAATCAATAGAACTCATGAGTGTCCTCTAGGAAATGACCCAGTGTGGCAGAAGAACAAGTACAGGGGCTCCTATCTGCAGTTTTTTTGAGTGGATATTTATGGGAAGGGTTAAAGAATATTCTTTCAATTGACCAATGTCAGCAAAGTATGGTCCACAGGCTAAATTCTGCCTGAATCCTTTTTGGTTTTGTATAGATTGTGAATTATGAATATTTTTCTACCTTGCTACATAGGGGAAACTTTTTTTAAAACACTATTTTATGTCACCTGAATGTGAGATGAAATTCAGATCTGCATCCATAAATAAAGTTTTATGGAACACAGCTACACCCATTCGTTTGCGTCTTGTCTATGGCTGCTTTTGAGCTACGCAGGTGGCACAGTTGAGTAGCTGAGACAGAGACCAGATAGCCTTCAACGCCTAAAATATGCACCATCTGGCCTTTTGCAGACATTTGTGTACCTCAAAATAGAGGCTGAAAGAGTTGGCTCTCACTGTTATTTGAACACATCATTATAAAATACATGTAAACAGATCGTTATAAAGCAAACACCTGTATAACCTAACACTTGGATCAAGAAATAAAATGTTGTCCTCAGCAGCCCAGGACTCCCCCACGTATCCTTCCTCCCCACCAGTAGGGCCTTTGTGATATTTCTCTGTTGTTTACATTTCTACCACTTATTCCATGGTTAGATTTCGCTTGTTTTTGGAGTTACACATTACTAGAGTAATATTTCATTTTCGCCTTTGTGTGTTGCTTTCTCTCAGCCTGGTCTGTGAAGCTCAATTCTGAGTTATAGTGCGTGGCTCTGTCATGGTCTTTCTGCATGTCTTTTGTGACATTACTTAGGCAAGGCTCATTGATCTGTTTTACTGCTGGTGGACACGAGTCATTTCCAGTTTGGGGCAGTTGTTGAATAACAGTGCTGTAATCATCTTATATCTGAGCCACCTTTGACTTTGGAGTTTCTCAGGAGGGATGGATCTGTGGGATACAGGAACTGTGTGTACCTTTGACTATTTAAAATTTTGTCAGTCAGTGCTGTTTCCAACTCTATACCAGGAACCAAATGGTATCTGCTTGCTCTGTGATTCTGAGGCTTGACAAATACACAGGAGCTAGGGTCTCTTCTACTTTGCACCTTCTGTTCAAGTCATTCTCACATTTTAAAAACATAGGACAAAATGAACTTTCTAATAGGCTTCTGGAGATGGGGTAGGAAGCCTCCTGCTGTAGGAGTCCCCTTCCCACAGAGGAGTGGTAGCTCGGCATTGCAAGGACGTCAGGTGGGAGCCCCAACACCGGGAAAGAGGTAAAGGTCTTTTTCTCTTTCCCCAGGGAGTGGGAGGACTAGAAAGGCCAGGGAACGGGACCCTGGGAAGCTGAGGGTTTTAGGAAAATGGGTGCTGGAAAAGCTCCTTCCTATAACTGCCAGCAGGCAGACACCCTAGCCCTCGCACCTGGGGCAGCAACACCAGAGGGATTTCTGAAGCATGATGTAGCACTATATTGAAAAGGCACAAATAAACCCCAAACCCTAGCACACATTTATCCAGTTTGTGAAGCGGATTAATAGAATAACCAATAAAACATGTATAAAAGCTTTAATTAAATCTGATGAAATAAAGCTTCATGTTTTATTTATGGACACTCCCAACATGTAAAGGATTCAGGGAGACATTCATTTTTACTGCCATTTCGTCCTCATATCTATAATTAAATCCAGGCTGCAGCTCTGGCCCAAAGCAATGAGGCATTTTAAAGCTGGCCTTGGACCCATCCCCCATCTGCTTTTAATTATAATTACCATCCCCAATACCTAGGAGGCTGATGGCAAAACAAAACAAAACAATCAAACAAACAAACAATGGCTGCTGCCATTGCGTCTTAAAGTGACATGCCGAAGGAGGACTGCAGGCAGGAGGGCGTATCCTGTAGTTCCAGTTTTATTCTGTACCAAGTGCACAATCCCTTCATTTTACTTTGACATAAAAAAGAACTTCATGAAACAAGACAAAATAACTTATGATTATATGAAACATAACTGTGACAAATCACAAAACTATACATATTAATAGAAAAAAGTGTACCTAATTCTTTAAAAGATTTATGACAATAAGCACCAGATGTGCCTCTAGAGTAAAATGGGCCCCATATCCAGTATGATATATGCAGTTCATTTCTCTACGTGAGTGTATAGAAGTATGTACAAAAGCCTGTGTGATTTATGGGAAACAGATTTCCACACCCCCCCAAACGCTTTATGTCAGCAACATTACACAGGATGCTTCGCTGTCTGTACAAAATAAATCTCTTCTTTTTTACACTCACCATTTCACCACTGAGTTTGGTTTTTCTTTCTTTCTTTTCTTTACCAATGGCAAAAGGAAAAAAAAAAAAAGTAACTGCAGAAATTCCACACCACCAACAAAAAGTGCCATTAAGAAATGCTGCTATAAAATGACATGGTAAAACAGTCAAATAAAACACCAAACGAACTGAACGGTTACAGTCACTAGTCCCAATACTTCAAGGCGACTGGAAAGGCAAGGTTTGCTGATGTGGCAGTTGAACAGTTGTCCCTGTTCAAAACTGGTGTTAGTCTACTAGTGTGCTTGACAGCTAGTAATTTTTAAAACAACTGAACAAAACCAACACACTATTATCAGTGGAAACTATGCTGTGATCTGCTAACGGCCTCTTTGCATTTTAGGATCACCTAGGTAATTTGAGGGAAACAAGGGCACAGGAAGATACCTCATTGGACCAATAAATATTTGAGTAATATTTAAATGGTGATCAGAAACTAAATTATAACTGACATCTTCATGTAGGGAATTAAAAACAATGTAGCAAATTAAATGACCCCTAGGCATACTGGTTTATTTTTTTTAATGTAATAGGCTAATTGGCTTTGGGCTATGTGTTTTCACAAGCTCCTGTAATTTTTTATTTTATTTGTTTGTTTCTTTTTAAAGAGGAATGGCAATCTCTTGTTTAAATGCTTATGAAAATGGCTACATGTCAAGACTAAAAAGGTCAGGACATGAAAGGGAATGATCTTTCAAAGTTTCATGTTTACTGCTGCTACTACATAGATCTTCTGCAATGCAAAAGTCAGCAAGGAACACATTTTAATGTCAGGACACATCCTGGAACCTAAGGATAGCTTTTGGAGTCTGAAGGAATGTGAATGCCTCTTGCCCTGAGGTCCTAAGCACAAACCTGTGGCCATCAGTCCGGTGAGAAACTCCCTCTGACAGTGATAATGTCTCTCAGGGCTAGGCCTTGAAATTCTGCTGCGGAAGGAGGTACTGGAGGTGTTGCTGTCACTTGACTCCTCCTTGGATCTCTCCAGGCCAGGTGAGGCAAGGGAGGAGCAGTGTCACTGTGAGACCAGAGCCTGGCTCACAAGCACCTGCTCTTAATCACAGGGGGAGATGACATCCTGGGTTTGTTGGTTCAGTTTCTTGCTCTGTTCTCCTTTCTCCTTTCCACTTTATCTATAAAGCCATAGGCAGTGATGACAACACCAACTGCAGAAGCAACCATGCCTTTTCATGTTATTCTCATCACAACAATGAGATGTATTTTGCATTGCTACAGTGTCAGTAGTTAAGAATGGACAGTCTCTAAACAGCAATCTTCCTTCCTTTCTAGCATGTGACAGAGGACACATAATACATGCTACTGACTAAGCCAGTGTTAGCATGTGTCCTTGCTCAAGCCATGTAACACAACCCAGAATGTCTGCAAGAATGGTGGTATTTTACACGCAGTCTCAGAGCTCACTTGTCACAGAAGCCTGGTGTGCATCCTTCTGTAAAGCAGAGCAGATTTGTGTTATGTGGTTAATTCAAATCTTTTGCAGACTTGGAAAGTTGTGTTATAGCTTTCCCTAGAACGCAGCCCAATAGGCAAGACAAGCTAGATCAACCAAGTGTGCTATAAAAATGAAATCCACACTTAGCCCCTCATTCCCCTCATTTCACCACACACTGAAGGAACATGGGAATAAGGTGGGACACTTCTGATTTTGGAGCCAGACTAGAAGGACCCATCTGTCACGGAACAAACTGTCACAGGACCCCAAGTCTGACACCAAGCTGTTTAATTGTCTTGCTGAAGACTGTAATTATCTCAGTTTGATAAGTACAATTGTTCAGGAAAAATATCTTTAAAAGAGAGAAAAGAAACTATGAAATGTAAGTGCATCAGAATGCTGGAACTAACTCTTTGGGGGTTTGGCCAATTTTTATTCCTTTCACCCTAGGACACAAGACCTTTTTACCTGTCAACAGAAATGACTTCTTTAGGCTTCATATAAAATGGCCAAATACTCTGTGAAAAATTCTGGGCCTTCAAACCAGTTTCAGAAAAAGTGGTGGCATTCTTCAGCCCACCTTCTGTCAACTATTCCCTCTACTTTCCCAAGAGTTGATACCAGGATATGAGAGGATATGGTTAGCATATCTAAAATGTGGTCAATGAGAGGAAGTGAAAACAGGGAGGGAGAATATCAGGGAAAGTCAGACAGATGGGTGGATACCCTGAGGGAGCTGGGCAGAGGCTGTGCAAAGTAACTGGGTGCCGGGCATCCTGGGGTTGGTTTTCTGTGGGAACCCACACATATGACCTGCCACATGTCCCTGTTCCCATGTCTACCATAACTTCTTAGGAGGAATGCCAGAGAGAAAGCCGTGGGCAAACACTCCAAACAGTCCTTTCCTATGAACAACGTTTTCAAAGCAGAGTCACTGAGAAGTCAATCCATGAGGGTTCCTGCTGCAGCCCTGTGTGCAGGGAGGAGTGTGTGTGTCTGTGTGTGTGTCCGTGTGTACGCACATGCATGCACATGTGACTGCTTACCCTGTTACCCTCAGATAGCTTTGCAAATGGCAGAACTAACATTCCAGAGATCAGGCCAAGCAGAGTCACAGGTATGGAAAAATGTATATAGCTAGGGTGACTAAAATGGTCATGATTTCTGCCCAAAGAACAAAACCTTAAGCATTATTTCTTTTTCCTTTTAAAGCAGATGCAAGTAACAAGTCCCTAAAATTAAAAAATAAGGTAGGTTGATAGAACAGAAAACCTTTTGTCAGTGGGGAAACACTGACTGTAACTGGTTGCCATGATGACATCTAAAAGAAGATGGAAAACCCAGGAATTTCTGTGAGCTGAGACCATACTATGCTTTGGACATGGATTTCCCTCAGTATGCTTGGCTTTGCACCATCTGGAGTTGGGAGAGGCAGCTCACTGTGCCTCTGGTAACTGGGCTCTTCCTTCTTTGGAGTTTTCAGCAAGGATTGTCCCCAAACCACATTTTAATATCCATATCCTTTCATTGGTGTCCTTTGAGGGTTGACAGCCAGGAAGTAACAGGTATCCAGTAAAGCGAGACTCTATCTTCCCTTTGAAAAAACAGTTGTGCTGGTCACCTAGTCCAGAAAATCCAGCGAAAAAAAGGAACAAGTGCAAATATTCCTGCAAAGCCAGCTCTGACCATCCAGTCCTGCTTTCCAAAAACACAGTGACCTTGCAGGCTTCACTAATTTGGTTAACACCCTTCTTCACGCAGCCTGTGATGGTTGAAAACAAAAGCAGCAAGCAACTAAAAGATTCTGGGTGTTCGGCAGAGGTCAGCGGAGCTCCTAGCCTTCAGTATAGACGGAGGAAAGCTGGCTAGGACATCGGTCCACAGCGCTGATCTGTAAGAACGTGGTGTCATCGGGCCCACTGCGAATAGACTCCCCAAAGAGGCTGGAGGAAGCCGAAGGCAAATCATATACTGGAAGAGAAAGAACACAGGAAAGTCAGAAAGTAGGCCATGCATCTCCTGGGTGTGCAGCACAGTGGTACACGTCACCAAGCGCCAGCCCTCTGGCAGGTCCCTATACTCACGGAACCTAGCAGGGAGGAGGCTGATTAGTAAGCAGCTGCCAAAGCATGACTCAGCACAGTACAGAAATTCAAGCTTAGTAGAAATAAAAGAAAGGTGTTTTAGAGAGGGATGGAAATGGCCTCAAAAAGCAGATGACAGTAAATCAAAGAAAGAGAATGGGATTGTAAAAGAGATGCAGAAGAAAGAAGAATAATGCAGAAGTTTCAAGCACTACAGTGACTGGGAGAGGCATGTGAGGGTCAAGGATGCTAGTGAAGGAAGAGCAAAGCACAGAGGAAAGAGACGTGGGGGCAGGTCTGGGAAGTCTGACCCGTCCTAAGTCAAAGGGGCTTAGATCCCATGTGGGAGAGAAAAGTTTATTCTCTACACAACTGGAAATTGTTGAAACTATTTGAGGAGGAATGTGAGCTGTTTTATCTCTTAAGTTTTGGAAGGTAATGCTCAGGGTAGTATGGAAGTATGCTCATCAGTACAGATGAGCAGCGGGGAGACATGCAGGCTCTCTGGACAGCTACTTCACCATGTACGAGACAGATCCTGGCGGCTGGAGCAGGCTGGAGGAAGCAGGACTGGAGAAGGGCAGGGAGGAAGGAACAGATGAGACATGTTGGGGAAGAGCAACAGATTTGCTAGTTACACGCTGGGTCAAGGCTAGTCTAGGGCAGTCACAGGAAACCCATCTTGTCTCTCTGGCCATTTGGCCTGAGTTTCTAAATCATGGACACCCCACATACCTGTAATGCCTGAGTGAGTTGAGAAGGCTCGGTGGAAAACATCAAAACCAGCCTGGCCCATGGACGTGGGGACTAGGCAATCCTCAAAGGAAGGCACCACATTGCAGGAGCTGCCAGGTGGCATGGTTCTCTGGGATTCTGGGTAATGTGGGGGGCAGAACGTCTGCAGCTGTCCATAAAATCCTGAAATGCAAATGTGACATTAACCTCCTTTGAGGCACAAGACTATTCCAACCAAGTTAGAATCTCATTCGGCTTTGAATCTTAAGGCAAATGCTTTTACCCCTTAAGATCACTTGCATAATCTTTCGAATAAGCACCTGAATGAAAGGCACTACTTGGGCTGAAGCTCTTTGACCTTAGAGGGATTTCAGGGCTTGCTGGCTTGTGACATTTTTAGTTTGCACCCTAACACCCAAAGCGAAAGGGCTTTACCCCTTGCCAGACTCTCCAAAGAGTCCTAGGCAATGAAGGTCTGAGCTTCAGCAGGGAACTTCCTATTCCAGGCACTACCATCAGGTTTTGAATGCATCTCCTTTAATTCCCTGTCCAATATTCTTTTCTGTTTTCACATTAAGGAAAAATATAAAAGAAACTCCTAGAGTGCTGTTAGTAAGGGCTGCTTAAATCCTAAAACAGTATAGAGCTATCTACCTGTTCAACGTCTTTACAACAGATACATTCAGATGCCTAATTTCCTTATTATTTTAGATAGATACACAGTGTCCGATAGCTGGATGTACTGAAAACCATAAGTGAATAAATAATGAAATACAATCAAATAGTTCTTAGTACTTGAAAAGAACTGTCGAGTTTATGGTAATCTGTTTTCATCCAACCCCTTCATTTTTTTTCTCACTTAGTGTAGTTTTCCTTGGCAGCCAATGGGCTCCTTTTCTACGATCCTCCAAAATTTCCTTGATTCTTTACCTTTTCCTTCTTTCGTCATGCTTCATATGTTTCAATCAATAGATTATTTTCCTGGAATATAATGTGATTTTAAAAACATAATAATGAACTTTTAATTCTACATTTTAGTGGAGAGAAAGCTCTGTTGCTTTCTGATGTTACATTTCATTGTGTTTGCTTCTTCAGCTGTAGAAAGTGAAGGTCATTGTCTATTTCACAGGACAGCAGTGAAGAACAAGTGAGTCATGGACAAGGAAGTCCAGCTATAATGCTTAAAAGTGCTTTAGAAATGTCAGCTATTATTGATACCACTCTTCTCTTTTTGATGGAAAACACAAGGAAATTAGTAGAGGACCTGCTCCAGGATTCTTTCCACAAATATTAAATTATGGAAAACACAGAAAAATTATTTGGGCTTTCTAACTCTGGTCTTGCACACCTTCCTCCTCTAGAGCTGCTTCTTCCTAAGACTGGAAGCTTTAGGCCTGATTAAAGTGACCCATCTACCAATAGGAAAGGTACTGCTTGGGTTGATGAGAGTTTGTTCTCTTCCTCTCCCTGTCTCTCTGTCTCTGCCTTTCTCTTTCTCTCTCCTGTCTTACTGGGGGTTTAACCCAGGGTTTTCCTGCTGAGCTAAATCCCAAGCCTTGCCTTTTTATTTTGAGACAGGATCTAATGAAATTACTAAGTCACCCAAGCTGTGCTCAAATTTATGATCCTCCTTCCTGCTTCAGCCTCCCAGAGTGCTGGACTTATTTCTAATTTAAAAAAGGACATGCTGACACGACTGACCAACTGCCCCTACAACTCTTCTCATTTCTCACTTGACTCTCACGGTAACATGTGTGATGCTTGGATTACCCTTGGCTGGGAAGGCTATTCCACAGATGCTATGAACATTACCAAAGTAAGTGTGCCTAATTGCTTCCAAAGACTCAGAGCAGCCCTTTAGGAAATTATGACACCAAAGAGAGATCACATGCAGATTCATGCACAGGCCACACTCAGAGCAGAAAACAAAATAAAATACCCTTTACAGTATACAGCAGCACACTTAACATACAATCAACAGAAAGAAAATCCACACAAGGTTTGGGGGAAGATGAAAGGCTTATCTAAGAAAATACATAGGAGAATGGAAAACTTTTAGCTCTTCTGTTTTTGATTTCCCCAAGACTTTTGAATGCTCTCAATAGGTAGATAGGCAAAGGATCCAAAAATACCACTCAGAAATATCTGATAATTGATCAGCCAATATGAATGAACTGTCAAGTCTCAAGCTAGCAAAGAAATTCTTAGTGTTACCATGTGAATGCTGAGGAAGGTACTTGCTCATAGTGCTGCAGACATGGTGAAAAGAATCTTCTTTCCAATTCTTTGGGAAATCATTTGAGAACTTGTGTCTACAAGTATACTTCAAGGTGTTCATATTCATGGGTTTGGGATTTTACTTCTGAAAAAAGAACCTTAAAAGTATATTCTAAAGAACACAAGAAATTCTGAATAATGATACTCATGATAGTGCTAATGACTGTAACATGAAACAAGAGGCCTTAAATGGCCGACCATAAGAAACCAGTTAAGGAAGAGCAGTGCACATGCATATCAGGAACAGTACATAGGTCATTACAGCGTTTATAAGACTATTTAACAACACGGAAAATCATTATAACTTTTAGGTTCTTGGTTTTTTTTTTAAGCAAGATAGAAATTGGATATAAGATTTAAAAATATTGTAGAATATGTTTGGGTTTCTGTTAGTGCATGTTTGCATTACATGATGATTACATTCTTGTGGGGAATTGGTACATGCACATAATGCACCTCGACTGGTAATCTGGTGGTGGGGGGTTATTTCAACAAAATTTGAAAGCATCTAAGGATTAAGGACTTTGGCTCCATGAAGGGGCACCACAGACCCAGTTAATTGACAACAGACAAGGGATAGGTATTTTTGCTCATTAAGATATTGATTGATATCTAAAATTTACAGAGAAGACTTGCTAACCAATAAGAAAAACACAGCCTTTTCAGTTGGGGAAAGGATAGGGAATAGAGACAGACAAGTTTGTAACGGGGAAACTAAAGAGTTAGAGATTTATCAAGAAACATGCAAATCCATTACTAGTCGGGAATATAAATTAAAACAACAGTGAGAGTCACTGTTGGACCGGTGAAAAGAGCAGACTGGGAACACAAGCACGGATGAGGCCTTGGGCACTGGCAGTGCCACTCCACTGGGGGCAGCACAAGTGGGGGCAGTGCTGGCTCAGGGTAAGTCTATGCAGATACCATGAGGAAGGCTCCTGGGTCCTGGCGCACAGCTCAGAGAAACGTTCACCTGGGGGAAACAGACATGCTTCAGAACGTTCTCCGTGTTTCTGGAGAGGCGAACTGGAGGAAGCCGAGTCCCTCCCTGGTGGAGTGGGCAGGTGCGATATGTGAGCTAAACAACTCCTCCTGGTTTAACCAGACTTCCTCAATTTTAGGCCTTAAAGTCTGTATCCCAGGGACCTTTGAAGCCCCAGGCCACCCTACTATACGATGGAGGTGTACCATGGAGTACTGTGCAAGACTGAGGGAACTTACTAGGCAGTGGAAAAAGGAGGAAAGAAAAATATTTCAGATATCAAAAAAATTGAATATAAAGGCTAGACTCACTTATGGGAAGCTTATATATAGGACAAAATGCCAAAAAATTTACCACATTGATAGCTGTCTTTGTGCGGTTTTTTTTTTTTTGCCTTTATATTCTTTTTTTTTTTTTTTTTTGTATGGGGAATCAAACTCATGATCTAGCACTAGGCAGGCAGGCACTTATGCTGGTGAACCAAATCCCCAGCCCCTTTATATTCTTCTTGATTTTATTAGTGGTGAAGACAGAGTAGTCTGGAGTCAGAATTCCTGGGTTCAGATCCCTTGTACATATCAACTACATAATTTTGGTAAATTATTGAATCCTTTGGAGTCTCACTTTACTGACTTATAAAATGGGACTATACAAGTAGTAACTACATCTCAATGTGTTATCATGAAGTTAAAAAAATTAATGTTTCATATTATAGAATTTGGTAATAATAATCATATAACTCAGATTTATATAACTTAATGATATAATTTATGTTTACTGAATTAGTAAAATTAAAAGTAAAAAATTATTTTACATTAATAATGTAATCCTCAAAAATAAGGTAAACTTTTATTTTGTAACATTATACTCCAAGAAAACAAAACATTCTGGAATATTCTTAGCCTTTTGGAAACCTAAACTATATATCTCTTTTTAAAAAAATTTATTTTAAAGAGAATAAAAGCAAATGAAACAAAACAGAATAAAGCCAATCAAAACAAATCAATGACAGCAATACTGAACTTCAAAACAAGGTAACAGAAAATCAACAATGGCTACCATAATACCTCTTGCGTGTGATTTCTACATCTTGCACTAACTGAAACACATTGTGATTTCTTCATTTACCCTAATTGAGACACAAACAAGCACAAATACGAGTAGTTTGAAGGAACTAGATATTGGAGTGATGTGGTTTGGGGAGTCCCTTGGACTGATCTTGAATTTGGGTACCTGTGGTCAGGCACATGTGAACCCAGAATATTCATCAGGAGGAAACCAACATGAACCATTGTGGGTCTATTAGGATACAGCACCTTCGCTCTGAGTAAAATAGACAGTATTTGCTATGTGTAGCCTTACACTAGTTCTGTTCAAATTTGTCACCCATAAATTCCCTAGTAGCGTTCCTCAGTGTAATATTATCCTTCCAAGAAGAGGAGACATTTTTCACTGAAATCCCATAACTCCCCAAATAGGAACATTGATCATTCTGGGACAATGATAGAGATATTACTCACTGGCCTTTTGTGAAAACCAATTCATTCTCCTTTTCCTATCTTCTTGCAGAAATGTCACATGACTCCAATCTCTGGGTGTTGTGATTTGTATGTCTAAAAGCTTTGGGATGAAGGATAATAGATAATATGCTAAATAACAAACTCAACATTCTGGGCTCCTTCTCTCAGTCTGCATCTCAGCAAGGGAGGCAAAGTAAACTATAATTCCTGCCTTTGGGGTATCTTGGCTGATGCAACAAACTGTTAAAACCAGAATAGCCCCGCAAGCATGTTTTATCACTCTAACAGCCAACCCAAGAAAAGAAAATCATCTTTACTAAATCCCTCCCTTTATATAACCAGTTAATAGGGATGCCAAATACACTGGTGTGGATGACTGTGGTCACTCAAGCAAGAGTTTTGACATTTTCTCATCCCGGTACTATTTCCATAAAGTTAATGAAATTAAGAAAAAAATTCCATTAGGATCTTGCCACACACACAAACCAAAAGAAAGTCTAACTCATTTTTTGATGAATGGCTCCTGTATTCCAGTGGTTGGATTTCATGCAGCAAATCTGGGAAGAACACTGCTTCTCGAACCCAAAGAAAAATGAGGCAAGATGTTAACACATTTCATGAGTATAAAACCTAAGAGCAATGGCAAGGTCAGCCAATCTGTCAGTCGGTTCTTCAGTAAACATTATCAAGGCCCAGTTAGGATACCACTGGAGAAACCAAAGAAATGGATGATAATACTTTGTCCTTGAGCGAGCATAATATAGTTGGAGCAAGGCCATATACATTTATTAACAGTCTAAGAATGCACACAGACATAAGTTGGCAATGAATGTTAGTTGTCACATTAAGTTACAAAATTACCCCTTTTCCACTTTAGAATTTATTATACTTCTAAGAATGGAAGAGGGAAGGAATTTGCAAATAAACTCATTCGATGTAAGCTATAGTTTCTGAAGTTCAAGGAGAATCATTCCTCTTATCCTCAATTTTGAGAAATATCCTCCCCTTTCTAAAACAAAACAAAACAAACTTGCTTTCTAATTATAAAAATATTTGGAGCTAATTATAACAACTAGAAAATGTAGATTAATATAAATAAAGAGTGCAAAATTTTCTTTTATTCCCATGACTTAGAAATAGCCAGACATTCAAAAACGAAATTATATTTGATAAATGTGATTACATATTTGTATTCTTTTCACCAAATCAAATAAATGATTGCATTTCTTCGCATATCACTGCAAATTATTTTCAAAAAGCTCTACTCCTTAGTCCGTCATATAAGCTTATTATATACGGCTAAATTAGGTGAAACAGGTCTCAAGAATCAGGGTAGAAGATGAGAGCACACTGCAGCTGTGGGGAAGGCGTGTGTGTTAAGGGCTAGAGCTCCACACAAAATGAACCACCACACCCACATACTTCCTATAGGCAAAAACAGCAGCGAAAGGCGATTACTATTCTACATACATATCAATCACCTCAGAAGGGATCAGGAAGAGCCACTGACCCACCCTCTCCAGGAAAAGCCCCTGTTCTGTTCCTGGTACACTTGTGTGGTGATTTGCTTCCCCATTTGATCTTCATTTAATCAATATTACCTAAGCAATTATAGTCCTAATCTTTTTGGCTCACTCTAGTTTTGCACCACCTCACACCCACCTTATGATTTCCCTTTGGATCCATGTTACCTAAGTGATTATACTAGTAATCTTATCAGCTGATTATATTTTTTCTCACCTCAACCCACCTCTCCTCATGGATTTGTTCTACAAAACTCCGTTGAGGAGCAAAGTCCTTGAAACCCTGTCAGGATCCTTTCTAGACTCTTAGAAGCTTCCCCCCTCCCCCATAAAGTCTGCTCTTTACCTCCACTGTTCCTAGAATTCATTCTTTGATTTTAGAGAACACAAACCCATACTGGACAGTCAGCAGGCTGGGAGTTTCTTTCCCCTATGTCAAACTCAGTGATAGCTCTGTAATGATAGGTAAGACTGGGAGTTCACTGTCGCTGTTGCTGCTGATGGTAACAAAGCAGCCCAGAAAGCTGAGTGTGGATTTTCTTCCCAAGAGGAAAGGGAAGGTATAGGAGAAAGGAGATGCATGACTCAACAGGAATACCAGAAAGGTAATCTCTAGCAGGGGTGTCCAGCAGAACTTTCCTTGACGATGGAAATGTTCTTTACCTGTGCTGTCCAATACAGTAATAGAGACATGTGGTTATCAAACACTTTAAATGTAAGTAGCATGACTACCGAATTGATTTTTACAATTTATTCAAATTTAATTAGTTCACATTTAAAAGCTATCCAAGGCTTCTGGCTACTGTTTGAGACCATATTACTAGAGCAATCTGAATTCCTAGATTTAGTAGAACTAGTTTCAGGACTGTTGTTGATTAAATTACTGAAAAAAATATATTATCCACTAAGAGTTTAAATAAAGACCTGATAAATTATTTTTAAATTCTGGACCTTCAAGACAGGAAATATATTAGACTACTACATCTATCTATGGTCTTACAAATTTACCACTTCAGTCACTGTGGAAGGAACCAGAATATAAATATATCAGTAAGTAAATAATGGTCACCCAACTCCTGCCACTCAAGGAGTTGTGTATTATTTTAAGTTAAACTGCCAGGGCATTTTAATGCTCTGAAGGAACTGCTTTTTATTTTGGAAGCAGTAGTGGCAGGAAATGGGTTACCCATACTCTACTTTAGATCACGGGCTTAACTCACTAAGCACACTGGAAGTGACAGGGTCACAGGCAGCACACCATTTTTGGACTCATGTGATATTATAGTGGAGAAGGCTTTACCCAGCTCTGTCCACAGGTGAACAGAGGTTAGTGCCATCAGGCCACCCTTCATAAAGCTGCTGTGTCACAATGAACACTTAGTAAGTTTGTTTATGTAGCAGATACCTTGGCAAGACACAATGTTTGTTCTCCCTTTTGGAAGAACACTCACATTTTGAATACCAGGGAAAATACTGGGTGTACAATACTCAGAACTGAACTGCATCTGATGCCCTTTCCAATAGTAGGGTTCGTGCTGATCATGGAGAGAAGCACCTCCACCTCCAGACATTAAGAAAGTCCCAAAACTACCTCCTCCTAATCAGGTTTGGAAGGATCTTCCGAGAGGCTCCTGAGAAGCACATCAGAGAATGATCACTCCCTAAGATCCCTAGATGTCTTCACATGGGAAAACCTCCCAACTCCTGAGTGATGTGGGCTATATCAATTCAGGGATCCAGGCCAAGTACCTTAGTTTTTTAACTACTAGGCAAATCTCAGGAGCCAACTCTTCCTTGGGTTTTTAAGAAGAAATGCTGACTGATGCGTAATGCCTGCCATTATTTTTATTGTATTTTTACAAAATTGTTGTGTTGATAGTGTTTACTCATAAGGCAAGTGCAAAGATAAAAGAGAATTAAATGAGATCATGCAATGTAAAGGACCGAGTGTGTTCCTGCCACCTATTTCACAACCTATAAATAGTACCTTTTGGTTTTCTTTTCCTAGTCTTCTAATAACACATGCATCTAAAATTTCTATGCTTTTATGCACTTAAAAATGATTTTGCTAAGCATTGGCTTAAGTGCTGGGAATTCAGGGAAGCCCAAAATACATTCTCAGCCTTTTCAGGGTTATACTTTAGTAGAAGAAAATAGAAAAATAAATATGTAAATGAAAAACTGAATAATGTAATTTCATACTACATATGACAATACAAAGCAAATTTTGTTAAAGAGATACATAGAAATGGAATTCTCTTCCTCATAATACATTCAAGACAGGAATAAAGGAAAATAACAAATTTTTCTATGGTTGCCTTTGTTTGATCTTACCCTGTAATGATTATCCCATATATTGTGATGTGGATGACCCTCGAATGAGTAGGGACAAATTAGAGCTCCAGAGATAGGGACATACAGGAGATGCATGACTCTACTACACTTGGCTTTTTGAATGACTTCTCTAACACTTTATGGCTATAGGTAGATTCCTTTACTGTCTAGCAATTTTTGGCCTGCTTTGATAGGGATTCCAATGCCTCTTATAAACTAAGACAGGGAATAAAAAGAGGTGTTATATGGGAATCTCCCATACTTTGTACAGAATTCTGCTGTGAACATAAAATTCCTCTTATTAAAAATAAAATCTGGCCAGGGATTTAGCTGAGCAGCATAAGCATCTAACTTGCAAGCGTGTGGTCGTGAGTTCAATCCCCAGTACCAAAAAAATAAAAATAAGATAAAATAAAAATAAAACTTATTAAGAATGGGTGTCATGCATGCCTTTACATTACATATCTATTACATGATTTCCTCACTAAAATGTATGTTTCATAAAGGTGGATACCTTGTCCAGTTTGTTTACCATCACTTTCACAGCACTCAAAATAGCACCTGGCATATAATAAGCACTCAATAAAAACCTGAATGAATGAATGAATGAATGAATGATAGGGAACCTGGATTATTTTAATTATAAGATAAATTGACAAAGACTGTACTGGTAACTTTTTTTCTATTTAAATTGTCATATTTAAAAGGGAACGGAAGCCCTTGACACTGCACAATTAGGGATCATCCCTGGCCAACCCATTTTAATAGCTTCATTCTTACGATGAAGATTCAGGTTTCATTGAAGCATTGTAAGGAGGAATCAGAGGATAGAGCAAGGAGGGTTTCTGGATACAAGGAATTCTGCTTCTGGGTGAATTCAGGACACAAGAAAAAGCAAAGGACAAGGGTAACAGCCAAGTGTAAGAAGGGCTTCTACTTAAAATAACTCTTCCATTATTCTGGAGGTGGAGAATTTACTTGAGTCAAATAACTTCACAGTGGTTCAAAACACTCCCTGTCTGGGGGAAAGCTCACAATTACTAATTACAGAATCTGAATCACCTCATTCAACCACACTAAGACAGTCTCTGAATATGAAAAGTTTGATTGAGAGGAGAGGGACAGAGAAAGAGAAAGAAGACAAATGTCCTCATATTTCTTGGCTCTCTTCATTTCTTTATTTGTGGATGCCTTTACTCTCTGGGGTCCTGTGACCTGCCTATCTTGAGTACCTTTTGTAATCCAAGATGGGAACCAATGGGAAACAAAGGGGAAAATCATAGTCTCTGGGAAAGCTCCTAAAGACCAGGAGGATACAGTCTTTAGAGTAGTATTTTCTCAGCCTGACGCCAGGCATTCCAACTCTGCCCGGGGAAAGGTCCAGAGTATTAGACACTTACTGTATACACAGTGCCATAATGTTAGGATATCTTAAAGATTCCTTTTTAGGTAACCATCTGGTGTTTCTTTCTTGGCAATAGGTAATTCAAACAAATGTTCCCATTTTACACACACAAAAAAAATGGAAGCACAGAAATGTCAAATGCCTTGTCATTATAATTGTAACTTTACATTCTCTAAAAGTAGAGGACTCATCCAATCATTTTAGTATTTCTAAATATTCAGATATTCAGAATTACTTATGGAGCTAATCTTCTTAAAATGTTCAGCAGAACTAAAACAACAACTATATAATTGAAGAGCTCTCTGATTGGTAGTTCCCTTGCAGGACAAGGGTAACAGCCATTTTTTTGGGAAAATTTTGGTTGATATGACACTAGCTATTCAGAATTCCATTCCAAGAAAGGAAAGGAGGAGCTAATATTTATTTGGTTGGTGAAAGACATTGTCCTAAGATTTACATAGAAAATCTTCATCTTTACGACACTTTTCAAGTTAAGCAGTTCCCAGTTTATGGACAAAGAAACAGAAGTTAAAATAACTTCTCCAAGTTCTCACAGCAACTTCATTTCAGAACTAGGATTCAAATCTCAATCTGTTTGCCGATACAGTTCATAAAAAACCCTGGGGCTAAGCTCAAGCCCAAATGAACTTTAAAATCTTAGCATTTTTTGTTGAGACCCCTTCTTGTCAAATTATAGGCAAAGTTACTCAGACTGAGTGTACACTTTAGAAAGTACATTCTTAAACTGAAAAATATTGAATTGATTATTAAAGTAGATCAAAATATCCAATCACTATAAAATGATAAAAACTCTCATGAGTAGGAGCAGTCATTTCCGGAATTTCTTAGGCCACTTTTCTTATTTAGCCATTATTTTATTTCTATTCATTACATGAACAATTTGGATCTAAGCTTGATTCCCAGATGATCTGTTCACCAAATGCCTATCTTTAGATAAGTTTTTTTTTTCCTTCATGAGCCTCATTTTCTTTGAAAATGATACTCATTTTATAATGTTTTGAAAATTATGTATGACCTTATTTATGAAAACATTTAGTGCATTCCCTGGCACCTTAGTATTCTGCAGTAAAGAGGAGCAATTCTATTATGAAGAAATTGGCTCAGAAAGGTCTAGAAGTTCTATGTAAAAGCACAGGCAGTTCTTAATCAATTTTCCTTACATAACTCACCACCCTTAAGTGTAAAACAATGTACCCTAAGTGAAATGTCCACAACTTGGTTTTCATTTTTGCCTCTGCTCCTCATCTTAGTTATAGTATCATCCAGGTCTTCCTCTGAGCTACAGCTTGACTAAGCCTCCTTCCCAGAGGAGGTAGAGAAACTGCCTCTCCATTTTAAAACATAGTCTATAAATGGGGAGTTCCAGCAACAGCTCACAGGCTGTGTTAGGGAGACAGATTTGTCTTCGTGTTGAGAACTGAACCAGCTTGCAAAGCACTGGAGCTATTTACGACTGACATTTAAGCAACTACTCTACTAAGAAAGAGGAAAATAATGGCAATATTAACCCTTAAAATTCAAACTGGACACATTTCTACTGAGGGAATCTTATGACAGTGATATAAAAGTTGATCTCTGGAGCAACTGCCTAGTCCATTTGTTCTTGAGTGGATTGTAGCCTGAGTGGAAAAGTACACCCAGTTCCAGCAAGTGGAGTTGGCCCCCTGTAGAGCTTCAGCTGCTACTTGCATGCCACAGAGAAACACACTCTGAACTCTGGGTGCTCTCTCCGTTTGTGTCCCCATAGCACGTCACCTGATCTGTGGCAAGCTGGTGACAGCACTGGTTCCTGGGGGCTACACTCTGGGTTGGGATTTTCTAACTTATTTCCAGAAAAATGGACGGAAGAACTGCTACGTGGTATCTACAAAGGGTTCAAGTAAGGGGATGAGAGTGGGCAGAACATGTTACTAAAAAAGACAATAAGGAAACTCAAAAAAGCATAGTGAGACAGAAAGCATGTATAAAATGCTCTTAGTTAAAAGATACAATCAGTTTTCATTTAAAAACCCCCAAGCCACCCAAAACCCTAGTGTGAGACGGCCTATGGTTTCCAAATCCTCAGAACAATAAGCTGCCAAAGTAAACTAACTGCAGTGTGCCTCAGTAATTGCCATGAGCAGACATACAGTTAGAGTAAAATGGTCCAGTGAATCCTGATGGTGAGAATGCACATTTGGAAATTACATAAAATAGAGACTCTTGAAACCGAGAAGCCCAAAGAGTCTGAGAGGGATTCAAATGCCAGCTTCAATACATATTGGCTGTGTGGCCTTGAGGAAACCATACTCCAGCTCAAGGCAAAACCTGCACAGTGGAAGGGCCTGGTAGAGCAAGGCTGTTCAATTCAAGGCACCCAGGAAGCAGGGAAACAGGAAGAAGCCAGGGACAAAATAGCCTTCCAGGACATACCTCAGTGACCTTCCTCCAACCAGGTCCCACCTGCTAAGCATACATTCAGCACATTCATCACTGGATCAATCAGCACCTTGTGGCCCAATTGCCTTTCAAAAGCCCCACTTTTGAACACATGACACTCTTGTTAGACACTTTAGGTCTGAACCATAATGCGTTCTCTCAGAGCACATGATTCCTTATTCATAAGAGAATAATACTCATGTGGAAGCAGAATCTCCAAAGTAGTAGGAAGATGCACATGGAACCAATGGAAGGGATTCAGTAAAGGTGTGCAAGAGCCAGACCTGCGGTCTATCACTCGCTTATTACACCCAAAGATTCAAAAATCCTGGGTGTAAGTAAGTTTGGAAATGAATGGCAAAAAGGGTAGAGCACTTGGACATTCTGTACCTAACAGTGGTGTGAAGCTAAGATTCCACACTGGTCAAGGCTGATGAGGAGGAGCTTGGCATTTTTTCGTGAATGAGACACACATTGCTTGTGTATGCCTAACTGGGTAAGGACCATGTGAAATAGTAAATACGGAAATATTTTGTCAACAGTGAAACTTGCTGAAAATTCTAGATCACACAGTTTTATTACGAACCTAGCTCTACTTACCACCCTACTTTCTCTGAGTTTAAGGTACATGGGCCTATAATTGTATCAGGTTACTTTTCATATGGTCCACACCTACCTCTGACTCAGGGGTACTTGGACTTAAAGAAAATTGTGTTAAGAAAATCCAAAAATTTAGTTCTATGTCTTTCCATGAGGTCATACTAGTTCTCTTTGGCTTTCAAGTTGTGCAGAATTTGTAGGACTTCATGAGTAAAGAAAGGAAAAAGGAAGCTGGAAAGTATTCACCTCTTTTGTCACTTCCTTTGGCTTACTGGGGAACCATGGTGAGTGGCCCAGAATCCTACACATGGGGCTTAGGTAAGAACTTTACAATAAGGTATGCACCACCAGCATCAGCTCCACCCTGCCAGGTTTATTAGACTTTTCTCTCATTTCAGGAAGTCTAACTGAAGCAGAAGCTCTGGAGGAAGGGCCCAGAATTTGGTGTGTTTAACAAGATATCTTTTACACTAAAGTCTAAGAAGATCCAAGAACATTGTGAGATAATCTACCAATACCTGAAAATTTTTCAAATAAAATTCCAATGGAAAAGAACAGCAGAGCTCTGATTCCATCTGAAACAGGGAAGGGGAGCTCTTTCAATGGGCATCTATCTCTTCCTCTTGCTGGGCCCCAGTCCTTGCAGCTAGACCTTGGAGCCCTTGAATACAGAATGTTCTAAAGTGACATTTAATTACACTCTTAGCAGATATGGTTCATGATGACTGGCTTGCCCATCTTCCCCCCAAAGCCTTTCACTCATATGTAAATTTTTGGTCAAGGTGAAATTATATAACCTCATTTGTGTAACTCTGAAGCCCTGGTCTCACTGCTGACAATACAGGTCTTATGGCCTAGATTTCTGTTGTCTAGCTATGATCGATCTCCCACATGATATCCACTCTATTAACTACTTTACTTCTTTCTTCATTGAATCCAAGTCTATGATTACACAATTTTCAAGCTACCAGTGGGCTTCAACTCATTCTTGCCAGTAATCTAATGACTTAAATCACTGCTCTCCCCAACCAAGCCCCTATCTTATAGTTAAATCTCTACTACATATTTTTAGGCTTCTCCAAAATCTACTGTCCAGAAAGTTATTTTGAAATTAAATCTGGGCTCAAGGTAAGAGTACAGAAACTTGTATTTGTGAGTTTGAGGTAGGAAAATGAATATAATATTGTGAAGCCTGACAAATGTCCCTGGATCTTAGAATTTCTGTTATGTCCTTTCACTGATCATCAGAAAACTGGCCTTTTTATCTTGTTTTTGGACACTGATTACTAATCAAAGAACCCATGATATGATCTGACATTTTGTTCTACCCTTCTTGCTAATGATCATTTTTCCCCACCACCACTGGTGGTATCACCTTGATGAATGCATCCATTCCAAACGATCTTTCCTTTGTTGCTCAGTCTCATTCCATTACTTACCAAACTCTTGATTTTTAGGTGTGTGTAACACACCTCAAATGTGTTAAGTATATGGGGTGCAAATAGATGACATGATTCCAGGGACCATGAAGAATATTTTCTAACTATTGAGCTCAGAGGTTCTGCTTGCCAAGAAACATACCTACTAACAAATACTGCATACTATTTAAATAAATATATGTTCAGAAAACACAAGGGACTTATGTTTGCTTTCTCCATTTATATACCTTTACCAGCCAAAACAGGACCTGGTACTTAGTAGGAATTGAATATTTGAGCACGAATACATGAATGAATGATTGAATGACACTGTACCTAGAGCTCTTGGTGAAAATACTGATGGTGAGAAAGATAATGACTGAGTTCTAGCATTCTGAATCATGAGCCTTATATACTATAGCTTATCCAAGGTTGAGGAAATGTGACCAATTCCATCCCTGTATTTCTTTTAAGTGGAGGAAGAAAAATGAAGGTGATGAAAATATGATGTGCTCTGTCCAAGTGATCTGGAGAGTTTTGCTGCTCTGTGAATCACCTTTATCTGCTGGTTGCCACCAAACTTGAAGCCAGAAAACAGCAGAAATGAGAACTGAGCAAGTAAATTCATCCACAGAACACCTTATGTTCTTTAAGGAAATTATTTCAACATCACTCAACTTACTCAATTACTCTCCATCTCTAAGTAGGGTTAACAATGTATTTCCCTCTCTCTTCCCAAGATTATAATGAGGGTTTTATGGAATAGTTTCTACATAGCTACCAGGCCCTGATAAAATTATGCCTATAAGAATAATTTATAAAGTATATTGTACTATAAATGTAGGTGCCATCGCTGCCCTCGTTTGTATTGATAAAAGTGCTGTATCAGCCCAGATTCAAGGTTCAAAGGACTTTGGATAATTACTGAACTATTCAGACTCCCCAAATAATTTTGCCATAATGACAAGGAAATCTGAGAACTTGCTTTGGGGTATGGGATATGAGGCTGGGTTTGGTGGAGGAATGTAGAAAGGGAGGAGTTGGTGGTTATGCTTAAATGATTCAGAAAAATGCCTAAATGGTTTTACTTCAAGAGAATTGCCTCTTAGAAGGTCTAGTTCTCAAAAATCTTGCAAAAGACTGAAAAGGAGGGTTTAGTCAAAATGGGCTAGTTAAGGGGGGTCAATTCCTACAATATACAGAGCACTGACAGTTGTTTAAGCAAACCAACAGCGCATTCTAAGGGAGCTGGAACAGTTTAGCAATGTGGTGCTCAGATAAGGTGCTCTTAATGGGAACAGACCAAGACACCTCTAGGATTTTGCTTTCTGTTTTAACACAGTGGTTTCACTACTACTCAGCTAGTTGTTCCTGATATACAGCTTTTCATTTCCCCTCTTAAGGAAGTGCCACTCACAAATCTTCACAGTTTCCTTCTCCATCACCAACTGTTTATCATATTTACAAAGACTACAATATGAGCATTATTAGACTCAGGTTGCCTTTAATAGCATCAGCACTGAAGAGTTCAACAACCCTCTAAAATAAAGGCATAAGAAAAATATTTACTTGGTTTTAAAGGTTCTCATTCACTAGAGGCCAAACTTCGAAAGTTTTAGGTGTAACAATATTTGCTTTTGAAAATATCATTACTTCTTCAATGAAAAACCACCAAATCTATATAATGTTCATTAAACTCTTATCCATAGGTGTGCTTAAAGGAAGTAACAACAGTTGACAAAATGGAGCTTTTTCTGTATATTTCTTTTGCTTTTATATATTTTTCAATTCCAGTTAGGAAAACAACTCTTGTGCTTCAAATGAAACAACATAACCAGCGGGGGGAAAGAGGAGGTGGAGTACTTAATAAACAACATAAAAACCTAAGTCGTAGTTACTGTCATTGAAACCCTGCTCATTACAGCTTCTGTCAATATTAGATGAAAATATGAAAAGATGTTCAATCACATTACTAAAAGAAAAACTGAATTACCAATATTTTCTGTGCAAATTGTCAACCACTAAAATTTCATTGAGCATGAGCAAAGGGGCACGCCAATGTGCTGCTGGTGAGAGTCCAAGTTAGTACAGCCTGTATGAAGACATATGTAGCAGTATCTGTCCAACTTTAAAATGTGCATATCTATTAAGCCCACAATTTCCTTCAGAAACATTTCTTGAGAAAGCATGCAGAGATGTACATGTGTGTTTGTGTATGCATACATGCTTAAGGAAATTTAACACAGTAGTGTTAGAAGAAATAAAAGGAGAAAAAGAAGAGGAAGAAGAAGAAAAGGAAGAAGAAGGTGGAGAGAACAAAGAGGAAGACAAGGAGGAAGGATGGCCATTAATAGGGGAATGATTTTTAAATGATAACAACATAGTCCTGTAAAAATTACACAGTTAAGGAAAAGAGGATAACCATATTATTGACATAGAAAACAAAGGCATATATTTTGCAAAGCTAATGAAACAGGTCATTAAACAAAATACAGAATATTTTATAATAAATCATAGATTTATACATAATGTATAAGTTCATACTTATTTCATTTTTATAAGCATGTAAAAAGGTATAAAATAATGCTCATAGGTCTCTAAATAGTCATTGTTTTTGGATAGTAGCATCAGGATAAGAATAAGGCTGGGAACTTATGTTCTATAAGAACTTCAAAAAAAAAAGAGCAGGTATGTTTTCCTTTGCAATTTAAGAAGTCAGTAAGAATTTTCAAACTGTAAAGACTCTGTTAAGAGCTCAGGAGCTCAGGCTTGTTGATTTAGTAATCAGGCTCCCAAAGCTTCTCCCAGCACAAATGAGCTTGTGAAATATGGCATGTTACATAATTCCTAATTAGTCACATCTCAGAAAAGAGATTACCAGAAGAGCCTGTGATGTGTCCAAGGTGACAGAGTGAGGGAAACAGAATGGTATAGAAAAGGAGTTTAGAGGTAGGCAGATGGCAGATCTGAACTGGAACCCATTATATAACCTAATGGTTGTAAATGTTTTGAAAACTAAAAATGCTTTTGAAGCAAGGGACTTGTATCTACCAGCACAGGGAAATAAACACTTCTGTAGACTGGCTACCACCAAGAATTTCACTAGTGCATATTCAGTATCAGTTCCATCTTGGATAGCCTCTTAAAATGTAAATACTCATGGAGAAGGGGGGCCCTATATTAAATGTATCTTCAAGTACAAGTGAATCATTAGGTCATTCAATTACCTTTAGAGTGAGTTCAACTCAGGCAACTTGTCAATACTGGGAACTCAAGAGGGACCCAGGAGAAACAGCAGCATGCTCAGAGCAAAAAAAGCATCAGAGCTTGAGTATAAGGCCCAAATTTGTCAATGGCTGACCCCACCAATCAGTCTAGGAAGTCACAGCCAAATGTCTTTTTCCTTGTCTTTCTCTTCTGCCTACTTATTTAATCAACAAAGATTTATTAAGCACTTACTGTGTGCAAAGTATGATGTCAGGCTATACTCCTTGTCCTGAAGAAACTTACGATTTATCAATTGTTAGTTGACTTAATCACCTTAGTACCCTTATTGATGAAGCATGGGACATTAATCAAGTGGGTTTAATCAGTGTGTGTGTGCGTGCACGTGTGTGTGTGAGAGCTTGCATGTGGCCACACACTTCTGAGTTCAGATGCTTCAGATGTTCACATTACATACGGTGATGCCTCATAGTTTGGCCATTTTCATAAATCAATCACTCAAATGGTTCTCTGGCTAACATGAGCATCTTAAACCCAGGAATTCCAGCATGTTAAAATGCTGCCTGTAACTCGTGCCTAAATTTAACTTTTGTTTTTTAGAATTTGCACACTGTCAGAATTTATCAAGTCCTACTTATGTAAAACTGTTCTTGGGGTAATTTTGTAGTAATTAAGTATAAGATAGTAATTAAGGGCTTTTCTGAATCTAATCATCAATCTGTAGTACTCAATAGGCATTAATAACGTCAGAGCTGATACCGAAAATTATTCTTGATTATGACTGCTGATGATAACATCCAAATAGCATGAAGAACACTCATTGACTTATTTGCTTGTGAACATGTCACAACTTCTTCCGAAAGTTCCATGACACTGCTGATTTATGATCAATTATATATGCTTTCCTGAGATTTCAAGGAATCGTGACATGCTCAAGTTCTAAGCAATACAATTTCTAGGCTTAAGAGTTCTAAGTATTTCACAACCGCACATATGCAGTTGTGACCAAATTTCCTGTGGAAAAATTTATGTTTATTGTCTTTAAAATTTGCCTTTAAAAACTAACCTTTAAATATTTAACACTATAAATCCTCAGCAATGAGATCAGTCATGGCAATAACCCAAATGGCTCTTCCTGGAAAGGGCCATTGCACAATCACCGTAAGCAAACAGCCAACAAGAAGGAAGAAGTTAGTTAAACTCATACCTGCCACCCCATTTCCATTTAAATATCAATGCTCTGTGGTTTCTATAGTTTGAAGGATACTTTGGTTCTCCAGTAGGACAAGCCATTAATAATGTGTTTTGTTCTTAGGGGCCTGTTGGTGGCTGGAAACCCTTTGTTTCCCTATGCAGTCAATTTGAACTGGGTTGACAGGCTTACAGCTCCATACTGAGGTGGGAAAATGCCACCATTGTTTGGAAGCTGACTGGTCTGCTTTCTTTGGGGCCATGGGCCGGGCATGCTTTAAATCAGGAGAAAGACAGCTTAAAAACCACAGGAGCTGTGACCCACAGAGAAGGCTCCCACTTCCCACTGCTGCTGCGAGGATATCAGACAGGCTGGGCTGGGGAGGTTGCCTCATGGTGTTTTCCTAATGAAATCTAATAACTAGACCATGGGTGATGGAAGTCTTTGTGCCAGCAGCTGGAAATTTTAGAGGAGTGAAAATAAAACCAAGCAGTTGAAACCCATGAGGAGAGAGGAGAGGGCCATAAAATAGGGCAAAACTCTCAAAAAAGATCAGATAGGTAGTAGCAGTTCCATTTCACAGATTAGAAAACTGTCCCAGGCAGCATTTAGGAGGTCTGCAGTGTGCCTGCCCAGTAAACATCCTTAAGAGAGCCTGCCTCGGTTTTGTTAAGCAAGGTGACATGCTAATGTACCTATCTGCCTGGTCTCCCTAGCATCTGAGAGCAGTCATGTAACCAAGCCTGGGATACACTTGCCATTTGCCCTTCACTCTTTTATCTGCCCAAAACTAAGACCGGATGTAGAATCCCAACATTCATATTGTAACTGGGAGGATGGGAGCTCCCCATTAAATGAAAAGACAGAAAATGGTAGGCCTGGACAGTGTGGACTCAGAGGGCTGCTCTTCTACCCACTATGGTTTGCTGTTAGACTTCCTGTCATGCAAGAAGAGAAAACCTGTATGTAGGTGTTGCTGCTCCAACACAATAAAAAAAATTCTGGAAAGTCCTATGTTCTGCACAAGTGCCCACAATCACAGGGTCTTTGGATAACTGGAACTGAAACTGACCACTTGAAATCTATGCAACCTTTTAACTACAACAGTAATAAAATATTCAAGAGGGAATTTTGGCAGCTAGGGAAGACAGTTCAGTGCAGCTGTAAATCTTGGGGGTCACTAAAATGCACAAAACAGCTGATTGGGAATGTCAGCTTAAAGGTGCTGACAGCAGGTGTAAGATGGCCTAATGGAAAGGAGGCAGGGTGCGTGAGCTGCCAGGAGCTGAGGACCATGTAGGGCTGGGTGCACACCTCTTTCCAGAGCAGGTGCCCTGGATTGTACTTATTTCACATTTTATTAAAGCAGAGCTGAAGGGTTCCTGTCTCTGTAGTGGCTAAATTGAAGATTTTTAAATTTTCTAGTCCTCTTGCTATTCTAACTTCCCTTGCCAAAAAATACCTTTGTGTTTATAAACACAATTCCACATTACACTGATATCATCCTCTGATTTACCATTTGCATCTGAGTGAATCAATACCCATTGAATTCATTTTTTGGGTATTTACACATGCAGTCTAATGTAATCGTGACAGGGAAAGCTTAATTTTTTTGTTGTTACCCTTCCATTCTCTACATAGAGCTCTACTCGACTTTCATAAAATGCCAGGCTGACTTCCTGGTGTAGCATCACACTGTGCATGGCACAGGATCCCCTTGTGAGCTGGCCTTGCTAGTTCCATCATCCTCGCTTTCTTAACCTGATGTACTTCCACCACACACAATCTCCCTTTGGCTCTCCTCTCTGCGTGCACTTTTGTTTATGTCATTCCCCACACTTTTGTTTCTCCTTTGCTTGGAATGCCTTTCCTCACTCAGTCTGTCCCATACACTACTTATCTTCTTATCTTCGATACTCCACATTCAAGCGTCACCTCGACAAACCTTTCTCTGACATCTTCCTCTGAATACACTGAGGGCCTTTTATACTTTCTAGGATTGCACGCACCATAGTACACTGATTAGATGATTTTCATGTTTGCCTGGCATGTAGAAGGTAACCCATGAACATTTGGTGAATTGTACTTGGCCTCCCCTTGATGGGCCCCAAAGCAGGAAGGTCGTGAAAATGCTGTTCCAGGAATTCTTGTGGCATTTGAACAACCTGAAGTGAATAGGGCATTTAAAAAGAAATTACCCATTGGTACCGTAACATAATGTACAAATGTTAACTCTCAGCCAACTCATCCAGTCAAAATTCTGAAGCTTTCCTGGGCAATAGAATTGTTCCAGCAAAAAAGAAAAGACCAAGTAACAAGTTACATGATTAGAAGGCGTACCCCTATGTTATGCATCTAAAATAAAAGACTAAAATTTACTAAGAAGTTCCTTATAGGTATCACCCAAATAGAGACACACAAATGCTATAAATATTCAAACATTAAAAGAAAGAACACTTAATCCATCTTACTAATGAAGACAGTATAAATCAAAGAAGTAGATACAGACTCAAACAGAGGTGAAGAAACTTGAAAAAAAATGAAACTGTAATATTTTTAGGTATTTTTTTTTTAGAAAATACATCTTAATGAAACTATACCTATAGCACAGAATGTCTAAGTTTAATGTCACGATTCACAAAGACATAGTGGACTTCATTTTGTTTCTCACCATAAGACAAAAGCTCTCTGCTTTCTAACCTATGGCTCTACATAATGGATCAGCATCTATATCCAGGCATCCACTCTTACCTATTGAAATATGTAAGTATCTATTTATTTCAGCATGCCTTTGACTTAGAAACACACTGATGAAGAATGTGGCTTGGAAATGTGGACCTCTGGTTAAAGGTGCCTGTGTAACTTCAACCAGGTAACAATGTCTATACATTTTATATTCTTACATGCTTCAGGTCCCATCTCTAAAAATGCAGTAATGACATTTTTCCCTGATCTCTACCTGTTACAGGAAAGACAGAGGAGATGGGGTGATGCTGCTTATTAAAGCCATGAAATGTTTTGAAACAGAGAACAAATACTCATTGCAGCTATCACATTATAAATCCTAACACTGTTTAGGATTTAAAATTCAATTTTATTAAGGAATGGAATTTCCAGACACCAGGATGCCATGTAATGCCATGCAGCAAACCCATCCAACAAAAGGAAAAATAAAAAGACACAGCCAATAAACATAACTCATTAACAAGATCTCCCTAAACCCCAGCTCTCTAACACTCACTTGAAAAATGGTAAATCTTATCCCTTTTCTAAAGAAATGCTTGTGCCTAGAAAATTCCACAGAACTATTTCAGAAAAGCACCTGTAGAGAAAATAAGGCTGCACATTTCCCTACCTGTTACCCATTGAACATTCTCTTTATAAGCTCACCATAGAACTACTTGCCTGTCTTCCTAGAGAAAGTCATAATTTCCTAATTTGCCTAACTATCCTGACTCTAAGTTAAGGCTGATGATGTTAGCAGTTTCTTACTGGCCTTGGGAATTTTTACCAATTAAAAAAAGTGAAAGTTTAAAAATAAGTCTCAACAACTTCAAGTTGACAGCATATTCATTATTTAGCTAAAAAGAGAAAAGGTGGAAAAAAGAGTATTTTGCCCATATGATAGTGTAGATCCTATTTTCTCTGTCCTCCTGTTTCAGTATTCATTTGTTGAATGAGAAAGTGTCAATTACTTATTCAGGAAATATTTATTGAATGTGTTTTTGCACCAAGTATTACACATGGCCTGGGGCAACATACAAACAATCTCTGCTCTCAAAGAGTCCAATAAAGAAAAGGAAAAGAGAACAAGGAAGAGAATTAAATTAAATAAGCACCTACTCTGTGCCAGATGGGCTCCTTCAATCAAATTTTTATAACAACCCTCAAACAAGGTAGATGAAACTGTCCCCACTATGAACTGAGTCTCAAGTTTGTCCAGAGCCAGAGTTCACATTTGACTGGTATTTTTGATTTTAAATTGGTCTAATTCTGAAATCTTCCAAATTTTTTTTTTAGAAAGTAGAATAAGAAATAGAGGAAAAGAAATCACCCATTATCCCTCACCCTGATACAAAACTATTAATATTTTAGCAAATGTACTTCCAAATTGTTTAACACGTCAAAATAACATGTATGTTATTTTTTAAACATTTAAAATTTATTTGGCAGTTACAATCAAAGTAGAGTATACTGCATTTCATTGGCACTATGACACCACTGACTGTGAAATACTCCATTATTCTATATAACACCAGAAATATAATTCACTACCAATTATATGATGCCACTGACTGTGAGCTGTGTCCTGTTAAAAAGTGAAGGTAAAAAAGTGAGTCTCAGAGTGAATGGCCTACTGTGTACTCTGTAGGTCTTGGACCCATGTGGTCCACCTCCTACCTGGAGGGGTGTAGGGGCTTCACCCTGGGGACCTCGAGTCTCCCTTCTCACCAGACACGCTGCCTGTGTTTGCTGGGGGCTTGGCTGCAGAAGGAAGAGGGCTCTACTTATCTTCCTCACACATGCCTTCCTCACATAAGGCACTAAAGACTTTGGTTGAGTAAGTATATAACTAAAGCTTAAGAAGAAATGCAAAATAGAAAATCGTAAAAGTTACCATAGGTTTGAAGAATGGCGGAAGTCTTAGGTTTTATTGCAGTGTGGGGGGTTTGTATAGGTAGAACAGGTAGGTGGGGAATGGGCGAGATGGATGAGACCTTGAGCCAGAGCTAGTGGCCCCCCTGGTTTTCCAATGTTTTCTCAAATTTCCTAAGGCAGCCACTGTCTTCACATTACCTCTTCTTTGCTGCTCAGGCCTCTCCTTTCAGATTCTTATCCAAGTCTAGCTCTGCTATATTGCTCGATTCTGCCATCTTGGGAAGTCATCTACACTTAATTTGAACAGTGCTTTAGATTAGACTGGAACACCATCCATTAATTTCAAATAATAACTCGCATAGAAGAAAGTCAAGAATTGGCAAGAGGCAGATGGAGGAGCCATGTTTTTCAGAAGGAGTTGAAGTGCTCATTCTAAACAGATGGTAGCCCTTCTGCTTGTATAGAAGGTCTGACTACCCCAGGAAGCCAAAGGCTTTCATAGTTTGAGTCTGTAAGATTTGGTATTTCAACTTCCTGTGAAAGTCTGGTAGAATATGTACCTGAATTGGTAACACAGGTTTAAATAAAGAAAAGAAACCAAGGCAGATTTAGTTTTCCATGAATGTTGCTTATTAAAAACAAGATGGACATATTTTAAAAACTATTGTGATTTCTCATTATCTCTTTTTGTCCTCTTTGTACCTAACAAGAATCTGTTTTTGCTACAGTATATGAAGAACTGTTAAGTTTCATAAGATAATTTTGACCTCAGCAAAAAATGGACCCACTAATAGGGAAGACATATTTACTCACAGTTAAGTAAATGACAAGGCACGCAAAGCAAAATTATAGCAGAGAGACAGAGGTTGAGATGCAAACAGAATTCAGCGCAAGAAGAGATAACGTCAGCTGGGGAACAAGGGGCAGCTTTAGGGAGCAGGTATCATTTCGTATGATCTGGCTTATGGGAATGGGAACAAAGACCTAGCATAGGAGGTGCACGCGGACACAAGACCTCCAGTGGTCCCTTTCAGATGGGCTGTCAGTTGTTTAGAAATGGGGTGATACTGCTATAGGGCCTATCCTCGAGGTGTTAGAGCACCAGATCCATGACCCGATCACTACCTGAGCCAACCGGATTTGGTTTTTAAATCATGCCATGTTAGGGCCAAAAGCAGGAAAACGCTATAGCATTACATGTTTATAAAGTGTGAAATTTTAAATGAAAATTCTAAGATTACATGGAATATATAACATAACATCTGAAACCTGCAACCGGTCATAATGAAGACATCTGATTAAAGTCAACAGCACCACTTTTTGAAACTCAAGGAGTTGCCAGTTCCCTGCTTACCATGGACATGGATACCATTTGGTTGAAAAGAGGAGTTGGTCTCTGGCTGATAGGACTTCAGGTGTGGCCCTGATGGCTGCTGGGTGTGAGGAGGTTGCGTTCTCTGCAGTATTGAGGAAGGAGCTGGAACTCTCCGGGGGCTGATGTGGTGAGGAGATGGAGCAGGAGGAGCAAACCTGAAAAAAAACCATAAGAAAAGGCAATGCTAGGGGCATAAAATAGCAGGGGTGAAGACAGATGTTCCAGAGTCAGTTGGAACTTCCCATTCTGGCTCCACATGAATGTGACAAGAGGGCCTTTGAAACTTTTTCAAGACCCTTCTCTCTTTCTTTTAACTGCAGAGTTTTTAATTGAGATATTAAGGGAATAAAAGACAACAACAAAGGAAAACCTAGGGTTTGTCAAGTTCCTTAAATTGCATTTCAAATACTCTGGGCTTGGTGAAGTTCAGTATTTTGCCAGGCCCCATTTCTGCTAATTTTGAAATCCGTTAGCATTTTAGGGGAAATTTGATCCGTATGTCTCTGAATCATTTACACTTAGCTCATAAACATTTTATTTTGTAAGACATATCTTTGCTCCAAGAAGTGTTACAAGTCCTTATTATGACCTTTTCTAATCCTATTCCTTTTAAACAATACGTTTTCTTTTGCCAATAACAAATTAACTTAGACCTCAAAAGTCAAGTGTGGTGAAACCCAGAACCCAAGAGGACTTGCATGGGTTCTGTCCTTGGCAGAGAACATTCCTGAGAGGATAGAGCAAGAACACAATGTCGGACATTTTTGCAGGACAATGTGCCACTCACAAAACTACTGGTTTCTGTTGGGGTGTGGGGGGGTGTCAGAACTGCCAAGTAACCTGGGATAATAAACAGATGTTTGCATACTGATCTCCTGATTGTAAGGGAGAAACAGCAGGATCTGACTTACTGGTTTAAAGGGACGGTGTATTCTTTCCAACAGTGAAGGGAAAATGTACTTGTGAGAATAATGTTAGAACTGGGCTATGTCCACAGAGAATTAAAGTCATGCTCAATTTGCCAGGTCAATAATGGGCTGGCACAAGTTCATTAAAGGAAGGAGTAGAAAACCTGTTGATGCAGTGAAATAAAATAGCAAAATAATGTGGGAGAAATTATACTAGCAGTGAACTGTTTAGTCCCCTCCCTCCAAAACACTATTAAGCTGGATTTGTTTCACACTAACACATATAGGTCAGAAACTGTTTATACCACTTATTTCACAGGAACAGATAAATCCACTTGGCTTGACTTTTGTATATAGCCCTAGACAATAAAAAGGGAAGATGAACCAAACAAATTTATAAAGTAATTTCAAACATTCTGAGCCAGAGTATCTAATAAGGCAGAGCTTCCACATTTGTGTTGTAGCTATAAGAAAGTGTAGGGAAGATTCAGGTTCTTTTTGTGCTTCCCCTTCAAGGTGTGATATGGCTATGTAATACAGAGAGGTAGGAACCAACAAGAGACTTCGGATTCGTTAACCTCTACAAGTCAAGGGAGGCTTAAGCAAACCAGATGTTTTAGGATCCCTATTAATTCATTATTTTCATTTTCATTTTCATTCTGCTGAAAAAGAATAGTAACTGAATGCCCTGTGCTGGGTAAATATACACTTTTCTAAGCATATCATCTTAATTGGAATTACCCTGAAAAAATGTGCGGAGTGGTCCTGAGAGAAAACATGGAAAATGAACCCTGACACTGTCCTGAGAACGTCCAGTAAAACACACATGCCAGGATTCCTCATATGGAGGTGATTTTCAGGGGGAACATGTCCTTAATGTGTCTCACAAGTTGCTCTGAGCTGTGGGAGAGGAATGAGGAATTGTGGAATTGTGGCCTTTAGGAAAGGAATCTAACTATCAACTAATGCTGGGATCTTTTCGACCTTTAAAGGTTCCCAGGGGCAGAGAAGGGGAGGATAGTAAGGCAACTTAAGTCACCATCACATTGCCATCTTTGTGGTCTCAGTTCTTTTTTTTTTTTTTTTTAATCTGGGAAAAGGAGCAAGAACCTTTGATTGCTCTAATTCTCTCATTGGATAATAACCAATATAGCACGCTCTAGATATTTTCCGGCCTTTTCTCACATTACCTTCTGCTGTCTTCTCCCTGTTGAGGACTGAAAGGGTGAGGAGACACATGGAGCCATAGACTGACGTACTCAGGAGGCAGGACCCTGATACAATTCATTTGATGGGAAAGGGTAATTTTGTTTTAAAATCCCCTATCCCCACAGGCCAATAAATCTTCCTCATAAACAGGGATTCGATCAGCACAGAGTAGAAAAGGTAGACAAAGAGAAAGAAGGCAAAGATTCTCAGTTGTATAAAATCTTAGAAGACATATAAATCCTATAGTTATGTGCTCACTACAAATTATTCTTATTTATCCATTCACACAAGTTTCAAATTCTGACCATACTTTCTAGTTAATAAATATTATTCAATATAATAATAACATTGAATAAAAGAAAAAAATGTGGTAGGTACATATCAAGATTTTAGCACTATTGTCTCAGAGACCTAGGGGAATAAACGTCAGAATTTCCACCAACTCTACATGTTGCTTTTCACTAATTTACATAGAATTTTCTGTTATTTAAATAAATGAGACTATATAACATATTTTGCATAATTTGAAGACATACTATGTCACCTCAAAGTATTAATAATTTACATATAAATTATTCTAAGTAAAATAAAATGTATACATAAAATAGGCTTTGATTTGGAAAGGGAAGAATTCATACAAAAATTTTAATTTTTGTATCTGTAGAGAAACGAAACATGACAAGAAATGATCATAGCCATCCACATCTTTCTAGGAACAAGGAAGTAAATGAGATTTCATTACTAAAAAGTCCAGGATAAGAAGTCTGTATATAAATAGGATTGATTTTCAAGCACAGTGGCTAGAATCAATTTTGTTATCACCTAAAAATACTATGTAGTAGTTTAATGAAAAATCTCCCACAATCTCTCTATTAATTTAAATTTAACTTTTATAGACTTTGTTACTTGTTAACAAGCTCATGGTACGAGCCGAAATAGTAAATAAAAATCAGAAGTGGGCACAGAAGAGGAACATAGCAGGTGACACTGAGTCTCACTGCTAACAGCAAGGCTCCTAGGAGGATCCAGAAACAAACACTTAACAGCTCCTAGCAAGACAGATGCCAGAAAAATGATTTCTAAAACCCAAATAAATTGAAGAAACCAAGTAGTCTGAGGTCACCCAGTACAAAATAAATAACTAACAAACAGCCCACAGAAGTTCACTAAGCAACATGGACTTTTCTCAGTATGATGAAGGCAGAAAGGCCTCAGCATTCCCTTTTAAGTGTTTGCACTTACTTTCCAGCCCTGGATCTGTAGTATCAATCTTTGTTATCAAAATGAATATGCTCTGAATATTTTACTCCCCCCAAAAAACTGAGTTTTTTTTAAATCAAAATTAAGTTCAGTCAGTTTTCTTGATGCTAAAATAATTAACAAAAGTTGTAAAGCCGAGGATAAATTATAGTTATTTACACTTTTTTTGCTTATGGAATATCTCATTCTCTGGCTACCTCAGGCCAAGGTGACATCAATCTATTTCATTTCAAATTACAATGTGCAGAAGAGCCAGAAGGAGGAGTTTTCAAAATCACTTCTAAGTCCAGCCCCATTCCACAATATAGATAGGCAGAGGACATTTCTGAGATTGCATGCTGCTAGCCTCTTCTAAAAGACTTTATTCAAATCCTTGAAATAGAAGACTGCTATGTAAATGGGCACATAACAGATTAAGAGGAAAGAAAAAAGAAAAAAAAAGCCACCACTTACCAGAAACAGATCACACCAAAGCAAACCAGAGAACCAAGTCAAGCATTTCCACTCACTCAGTGGTGATGTTTGTATAATCTTAGCATGAGCAATGGCTTACCAAGACAAAAAGAGCGAGTCAGTAGCGGAACACGTTTTAAAGTCTCTAAAGATTCTCTTGGGGAGGGAAGACTTTTTAAAAGAATTATGAAAATATGTACTTATACACATATTAAAAAAATGATTCCTTGGGAGAATTTCTTGACCATGCTTCTTACCTTTTATACCCTCCTCCTCTGTGACCCACCCTATCCTCTGCTATCACTGAGCTCCCTAACCTTGAAGTTGGGGGGGGACCAGAAACAAAGGGCTCATGTCTTCCTGGAAACGCAATACAAAATCTAAGAGTATTTCACAAGTATGTCACAACAGAGACAAACATATTGTTAAGGTTCAAAAAACGTGCAAATGGTAGGACAAACAGCTGAATGCAGAAAAATCAACTTGTTAGAAGTCAGACCCACCTGGGCGTGGATGCTGGGTCTATCCTTTACTAGCTGATAATTCTGAATAAATTCTTAACTTCTCCCAGCAAAATAAAGACATCTCAACTCTCTCACCAAGGACTAACGTGTGAGACAATGTTTATTTATTCATTCAATTTACTAAACCAGGTTTTTGACACTATTCTAAGTTGTAGGAATAGAGCAATGAAGGACACATGTTTCTGTCCTTTTAGAATTTGTATTTTAGTGAGAGAAAGCACTTAATTCAGTAAGAAAACTATGTTGTGAGCATTGTAGAGTATGTTTCTCTATAAACAGTAAGAGATAATAGCTCAGGGCGGATTTTGAAGAATTTTACATTGGATGTTAGCAACATCAAAGTACTTGAGGAATGTCTAGGAATTTCGGGTGATCAATGTGTATGTATGGAATGACTTATCTAAACAGAATAGGTATCCCTGACACTGCCATGTGGTGCACTGCTTGAGAGCTGTGTAAGATTGTGGTTGTAGCACTATAATAGAATACCTAGGCTTCTTAAAATTAATTAGATGTGAGTACTAAATCTCAAGGAGAAGAAAATATTTGCTCATCTGGCTAATTTTCTAGTACCAGGAGCAGCGAGTCTTGGTTTTAGATACAGGTCAAATTGACAGAATCATGTTCTAGCTGGAAAGGTACTTAAGAGTACAACCTTTTTGTGGGGTGAGGATAGAAGAGGTCCTGAGAGGTGAAATCACAAATTAGTTCTGGAGATATCAATGTATCCCACTGAGGTAAGAAAGACCTCTTGTTTGGAGCGCAAGGCAAGCCAGGAGATGTGGGGTAAGCGAGGAGTAGAAGAGGACTCCTATGATTTTCATTCTCATCATGGGCTGGTGGGAAAGTGGGTAAGCCTTTAAAAAAAATCTTGCTGCCTTTAAAAAAACCTTGTAACACTAGCACTGCCATTTCATTTTGGTGAATTTGCTCAGTGCTGAACTGGAGTTCTCCATGAACAAGCTGGGTGTAACCCTTCAGTATTCCTAAGAAGCTCCTTTCAGGTAGGGCTCTTTTGCCTACCAATAAGCCCAAAATATTTTTACATGAACTTACAAGTTTATTTCTTTAAAACAAAATGTACTAATAGACTATACTGTAAGTCAAGCATGTATATTAAATATTTATTACTTTTCTTCATTTGTGCTAAGTATATAAGCAGTTCTAGCCTGTGGTGTAGGACAGTTTTTTAGCCCTACTCTGGGGTGTAACACTCTGAAAGGAAAGAACTTACATGTTTACATGATCAATTAGGTTAAATGTTGATACGTGTTTTGGATAGTTCTGTTCTCTCTTCTGCCAGGCCTGTGGACCTCCCAAAGAAGGAAGAAAACATTAGAACAGCTAGTTTCACTGTGTTCACACACAAAAAAAATATTGATTTGCTGCCAAAGAATAGAAATAATGGGATAAAAACTGGTCTATGATAGATTTGGGGAGGAATTCTTTTTATTTCCCCAAAGAATTGTGGGGCATCATCTGTGGTAGTTTTAAAATTCATCTGTGAAAACTAATCAATGAAAAATGGCTTTAGCAGTTGGCCAACTGTGGAGGGGGGGAGAAAGGAATCCTTTTCAAAACCTAAAAAGAAAAGCACAGTTTTAAGGATTTCACATTTGATTTAACATCTAAAAAAACCCCCAATGATAATACCCCACTTTGTATAGCCAGACAGCTCCATTTTAGTAGACTTTAGTGGTCTTTATAACGATTTATGAATCACTTCATGAATTCCTGGCTGACTCATCTGGGTGACTATAGTATCTACTTATACTTCCCTTCTGTCTCACAAAAGAGACACTTGGACTCTGTTCAATCCAGATTTGTCCCCAAATGAATCACAGCACGTTACTGGGGGAACTGCAAATTGAATTCGGCTTTTCAGACAATCAAGACCAGCTTTCAGTAATGAAGAAACGGCCGCTGGGAAGTGTGGGTAAGGAAACACCGTCCATCTGAGCAGGACCAAAGCTGGCCAAGAACCATGTGTCTGTCCATGGACTCAGTGCCCAAGAAGCCAAAGAGCCAAATTTGTACTTTGGAAAAGCTTAGTGTTTCTGAATCCTTATGAGAGCCTGGGTTAACATTAACTGCAAATAATATTTAAGGTTGGATGAGATCAAGATTCAAGAATGGTCACCTTAGGAGCAGCATGAAAAGGGGACCATGAAGTTGGCATAAGTGAAATGATTATCAAGGACTTTTAATGATGACTCAAACATGTATTAATTAGAATGACCAAATGTTTTTGGAACTAGCACAATGTTTCGGAGAAAAGTGATTCCATTTGGGCATGGGGAGCAAACTTCCTGTCAGGAAAACAAAGTAAGCAAAGCCCCAGGAAGAGAAGTATACTTTTTCTGCTAAGTGCTCAAATGGGGCCCAGGGTATTGCTATTTCTCCTGGTAGAAGTGAAAAGGGGAAGACATATGGAGTCATATGGAGTGTGTAAGAAAGAAGAATTATACAGGAGCGAGGGCTGGACTTTTCTGGAAAATCCTGATTGCAGAATAAGTGACTCAGTTGCTTGTCTATTTCAGAATCTCACGTGATGGGGAGAGAGAGAAAAAAAGTCTGATTCTGCCAAATTCTCCTTTTAAAAAAGCACCAACCAGAAGTCTCAGACATTTGATGTAAAAGTTCTACTGAAAGAAAAAAATGTTTCTGCAGTGATATCACCCCTTGGGCCACTGTAAGTCAGCCAACTTCTGGTCCTGGGGCAAAGGGAAGAATCTCCCTCTTGGTCAGCATGGTGTCAGACTGAGTATTCATCTGCTGGGCAACAGAATGCACTGGACGAAAGAAAAACATTTATAACAGAGTTTAATGAGAATGCCAGATGAAAAATGAGAGGAAAAGTGCTATTTTTGGCTAAACTAGAGAAAAAAAGGCATTTTGGTTTCAAAATGCAAATACAAGCCTCTAAAAGACACCAAAAGAACTTTGAGAACTTCAAATGCAGTTTTTCTGCCAAATATGGCCAGGTGTTTTTGTAAGTCACTGCCAAGTGGCTTTTAAAGTCACTGAAATCCACAAATTTTAAAAGAAACTAGCTGGGTGGGTGGTGATTGGGTTAGTAATGACATACTATTTAGAATGTACTTTTACTTTCATCTTTAGGATGTCAAGTTACTACTGCAGTAATCACAATGGAATTTTCTGTATCTTCTCTTGAAGATAAAACTCAACATTTGTTGACTACAGAGATGAACTGGAGGAAATAACACACCTTTTTAAATTTCACAATCAGAGAAGGACTCTTGGGTCTTCCAATGGAAAGAGCACCAACCCTTGGAGGATATTTGCTACTATCTTGTTTTTCCAGTACTTCATACAGAAATATGCAAAGGTAAGTATTTGACAAATGGTAGTCACTCCTGTGAAGAACTACCGTGTTGAATATACCACTAATTCCATAGACTCAACTCCCAACTTAGTTCCAATTCCTGTGCCTAGGCACCTTGGCATTTGCTCACTGGTGCAAATGTTTCTTTCAATACCATATTTGTTCAGAGACCAGTTTCTGCTTCTGAGAGGGAAAGATTTATTCAAAAGAATGATCTTAATTGTATAGTATAAGGGCAAAATAGAGAATTTTTTTCTCCTTTCAGCTAAACTGAAAAGCAGTCAAAGAATTTCTCAGATAAAGAAGTAGAAAGACCCATCTTAAGAACTTTGCCTCTTTGTTTCTGCTCACCTCGATAGTCTCCTTATCAGTAATAAACAAAAGCCCTTCACTTATGAAAAGATGGTCTCTTAGCAGCCAAATCTCTGACTGTCTGTACTACAAAAGAGGAGAGACCCTGGTGCCTTGCAGACCACACTGTGAAAACAGTAAGTAGAGACTGTCCTAACGACAGCTGTCCTAGGTCAGAGTCGAGACACTAGAATTCGTGATGTCACAACTCAAGCTAAAATGCCTATTGCTCTTTTGCTTTGGAAATTCTGGCTCTGTAAGACTCACTGGAGAAAATAACACATTGACATGTTTCAATCGTATTATGGCTTAGCAGCAGGCCACACTACCGTTGCCTCATGTTAAAGCTCTAAAGTGGAAGTTGCAAAAAAGAAATTCTGTTTTACCTCGAGCCTTCCTTCTTACTATCGTGACTCACTTTCCTGACTGAAAATCCAAGGGGATTAAGAAAACATCATCTGAGGTTAACATGAGCTAGATTTGTTTGGAATGTGGGAATAAAATAAAGATGGTTGATTTGGCTTCCAAAGGCCAAATGACTTCCTTGGCACTTACAAAAATGTATTTCCTTTTACAGACATTCTAACTCTTGGTTTTGGGTGTGCGATGAAAATTAAGCTAAAATGAAGAACCATTTATTTAAAAATTTAAAAAAACATGAAAAATAATCTGATGTGAACGAATAAGTGTACCAAGAGCAAGCTGCTTCCATGGCAGAGTGTATACGGAGGTTACCATTCGTGCCTCCTGACTTCCCATGAGATGGCCCATGGAGAATGCAGACAGAAAAGCACAACAATCATGTGTTCAGGGTTACTATCACCTTTTCCAGATGCGACAAAGGAATCACAGTAGTGATCCTCCCTTCCACCCACACCATTCATTCCACAACATTCTGGAGACCCCAACAGAAACTCTGAGGGACAAGGAATGGGAGCAGGTGATTGTCGACTTTATACAGTTCTTTTCTGCCCTCCAATGTAGTGGAATGAAAGCAAATCAATGAAAAAAAAGTGTAGTTTCAGAAAGTGACACATTGATGATGAAAAACACAGTCCAGGTAAAGAAGAGAGTAGAGCTGGAGAAGCAAAGTTTCAGAGTAGTGAAGAAAAAGCAAACAAAGCTACACAAACAAACAAAAAACATCAGTACAAACAAGGGAAGTGAAGGCATAAGTCATATTGTTCTGGTGAAAGTACCTTAAGGTACTTAAGGAAAAGAGCAACCACAATGCCCTGAGGCAAGATGAGCCCTCATTTTCTAGGACCATTAAGAAGCCTTTTGTGGTTGGCACAGATAAAACAGGGGCTGCAGTGGGAGGTGAATTTAAGCTAAGGCCAGACTCCAGGGGTCCATGTACACTACAAACAGGAGCTTGTATTTTATTCCACGTATGATGGAGAAAGAGTCTGAGAAGGAAGGAGATGGTCTGATTTATATTTTAAAGGACAGTTCCTGTGGAATAAAGGGCCTCTGAGTGCTGGTGGAGTAAAACGAAAACAAGGGAAGCAAGTTCAAACATCAGAGAGCTGCTGCAGACAATATGGGAGGGGACAGTGGTTTGAACTAAGGTGGAGGAATGGTACTGAGTAGGTTTGAAATCCATTATAGAGGACCCACAGATTAATTAGGTGTGAATGTATTTGTAGAAAAGTCAGGGACAAAGTTGGCCCACATCCCTTTTTAGGTTTGTAATAGTAAGCTGAAGAAGCTATGTAGACTTAATTCTTGATCTTCCTTCATTATCAAGAAACATACTAGAATCTGAAAATTATGTTCATAGGAATTTTGTAGACACATGGATTTTAAATCAGAGGCAGATCAGAGAAGACTAGAAGAAATTAATTTATGATGTTTTTGCTTCATTCATTTATTCACTTATTCATTTACTCATTTCAGTAGAGCCATTCACAATGAGTAGGTTGGTGAGAAGGAGTTTCCTTGTATGTGTAATGTGCAACTCTTAAGGGAGAAATCAGTGGGATGCATTAACTATGTTATTGGTAAGGTGATGAGCTGGTATGAGAAGGAAGTTTATTCCAAAAGCCAATGACCCAATTTATGTTTGCCAGAAGAGACGTAAAGCATGCTCTGTTCATAGACTTTCAATATTTAAGAAGTTTGAAAACTGATAGGCCAATTTGCCCTGGAACAAACATCAAGAAACAGCAGGAAGTTTCTATAGACTTAAGGAAAATAAAGTAGGAATAAGCTACGAATCACCTTTCTAGAGTTACCCAAATCTTTAATCACCATTTTCAATTATAGGACATGGGAATTTTCTGTCCCTGCACTGCTCTCAGTATTCACATTAGGAAAATTGCATTCATTAAATCTTAAGGAGAGAGAGAGAGAGAGAGAGAGAGAGAGTGTGTGTGTGTGTGTGTGTGACTATGTGTGAGAGGGACAGGGAGTAATTTAGGAGAGAGAATGGATCTTGGATTCTACTTTTTTTATCTTAAATTTCTGTGGAAGATTCCTTGCTGGAAAGAAACTAACCCCCTCGTGGATGCTAAATGAGGACAAGTTTGACTTTTATATAGAAAGTTCTGTAGCCCAGAGAGAAGGGCTAGCTCTTGTGATCATGTGACACGAGGTGAGCAGCCTGGCAACAGATTGTACTACTGGATGATATGCAGGTAGGCTGATAAAAAAGCTATTTGTGTCTCACACTTGCATTTTGACTATGGCTTTCCTCAAGTGCTCAAGATTAGCAAACTTCGTTTCTTATCTGTGTTTATCTGTTGCTCTCTAGGTGAGGAACATTTCTATGCACACAACCAAGTGTCTGTGACATTATATCTAGGAGCCCCTCAGTGTGACACTCACAAAGCAAACTGCACCCATATGACAAGGCACAGTCAGGTTGACAACTCTTAGTCATACACAAGTCTTCCTCAATGTAATAGAGACAAGTGAGGTTATGTTTTGGCTGATATCCGAGTTCTAAGTTCTCTGTCACTTTGTTGCTAACACGGAGTTAAACTGTAAATTATTTTGACATGCAAGTGATTCTTCAAAGCCCTGATGGGCCATGACTACATAAATGACAAGCCTGTAACTGGAAAGGACAAAATTGCCTTTTCAAATTCCACTGAAAAGGAAAATGACATAAAATCCACAGTGCTACCTCACTAATCTGGGAAGTACAAAAGATAGCTTTGGGCTAAGGACCAAATGGACTGTTTTTCCATTCGTTGTCATTTCTTCTGTCTATGGAATGTACTCTGAAACCTTTGTGGGTGGACATCAGGAACACTGGGGATGTATTCTAGAGTCACAATGGTTCTTTTATTGGTCAAACTCAAGATGAGGCCTACAATCCTCAATGTGGCTAATGAGGTTACTCTCAGCTCCACCCTTGCTTGCTCTCTCTCCCTTCCTAATTTTTAAACACAACCCTTGTTCACAGCCTCTTTACTTAGACTTTCCATTTTCAGGTAGACATTTTTCCCTCTAGTCCTTCCTCCCAATTTTGGGTCACATGCTTTCTGCATGCTCCACAGTCCCCTCTATCACTTCTGCCTAAGACCCTAAATTACCTTGCTTGTCTCCCAGTGGACTAGGTGCTCTCAAAAGGCAAACTCCTGTTAATCCTGTTTACCACTGTACCATCGGTGACCAGCATACTGCCTGCAACATAAATACCAGCTCAGAGAAAGCCTAATGAACCAATGAACACCTAATGTTGGGTTGCACATTCATAAGTGTGTGTGCATGTGTGTCTGTGTATCTGTGTATGGCTGTGAAAAAGCTGAGTAAGTAAATACATTAAGTGCCTCGATGCTCAGGAAATGCTGGGAAGGAAAGAAGAGTAAAGTAGCAGGTCTAATTTTGAGCTGTTTAGATACTAGATATGCAAATAAGAGAGAACAGTGTCAGGCTTAAATGGTATTAAGACCTCATGACCTCAAGAAAAGTATTAAGACAGCAGGAAGTATTGTGGTATTAAGACCTCAAGAAAGCGTTGTAGGGAACCCGAGTACTGGATGCTGTCAAGAGACTCCTAACAATACGTGTGTATGTGCATGTGTGAGTGTGTATACATGCATTAGGGCAATTAGCAATTAACTGTATTATGGGTTACATAAAATGGTGGAAACTGAGAATTAAAGCCTGTCCTTTCCATAAACAAATTAATTTCTGGACAGTGTAAGTTGGCAGTGACTTCCTGTTTCCTGGGCATTCCCCTCATTGGATCCCTTGTTCAACCTTCCTCAGCATCTACCATGGCATAACTCAGAAAAAGCACTCAGGAGGTTCTGAAAAAACTCAAGGTTCCTGCTTTCCAAAAGCAAATAATCCCATTAGCATGGTAAATTCATGAACCAGATAACAAGAACCAAGGAGTTGACAGGGAATCTGTCCTGCCTGCTGTGAAGCGCAGGGGAAGCTCTCTGGGTTGATGATGAAGCTGAGCTCCAAAGGCTGGGCAGTATCTGGCTAAGGGTAGGAAAATAAGGGAAGGCTTTAGGTAACAGTTGAAATTTAAATTCAGAAGCAGACACATGCAAAGTCAGTCAGAAGTAGTGAGCACGCTGGCTTGACTAGAAATGAGAAACTACAGAAACACAAAGCCTTTAAATTGACAATGGCTGTTGGTTTTTGACCAGTAGTGCATAGGAAGGCAACATTAATGTTTCCAGTGATGAATTTAAAAATGGTACCTACAAAAGTCAGTCATGGATACTGAGAGGCATAGAAAGACCATAAGTACATCAAAGTGCCCATAAGTGTAGAAATGGCACAGCTAAAATAATGCATTTTAAGTGAAAAATGGTGAGAATTCTCAATACTTGATAAAGACTCAAGAAACTGGGATTATTTATTTGATAAAAGGGCTTTGACTACTTTTTTCCCAAACAATTGTTCTTAACATATTTTTCTGCCAATTCAGACTAGGTTGCTGTCATGGTTTATATCTAAGTGTCCCTCCGCCCAAGCCTTATGTGCTCATAGGTGGAGCTTTCGAGAGGTGACTGGATCATGGGTGATTAGTGCACTGATGGGTTTATAGCTGGGTGTGATGTTGGGAGGTAAAATCTGGTGGGTGTGATCTAGAACAGTAGGGAACCCTCTTTCTCCCTTCATCCCTCTCTGCTTCCTATCCCACATGCCATGAACTGTTTCTATTCTGCTGGGTTCCTCCAGTATGTGCCACCCTGTCATGGAACCAATTCTAGTATGGACTAAAACCTCAACAAACTGTAAGTCAAAATAAACCTCTCCTCCTGTAACTTGTTGGTGTTGGGTATTTTGCCCCAGCAGTAAGAAAATAACTAAGACAGTGTTCTACTCTGCACTGTGGTATACAGTTGTATATGCTGCAGGGAGACCATATCCTTGATTTTCCATATTCTCTGGTTCAGAAGTAGGGCTTCTAGGAAAACCTTTCTAAGTCAGCACACTGAGCTCAGTCCACAGGTCCTTAAACTCTGTCACCTATTCTGCGAGCATACCACATTTGTATCCCTCAGGAGGAAAGAAATAAGGAAGACGAGCAACAAAAACCCAGCTGACTTACTACTGGGACAGCAAAGATTTTCCCATTTCAAACAGGAATGCCCATCATTTTCGTTTTTACTAATCTAACAGACATGCTATGAAACCCAGTGAATTAACATTTCCAAAGCCGCAAAGTTCCTCTCATAGGAGGCCATAATATAAAGTACCATCGATTTGGTACTTGACTGGTGTGTTGGATACGACATAGTAAAACACTATTTGAACTTTGGTAAGTTCAAATCCACACTAGGTGTGTGCTGTAACTTCTGCTAAAGTCACTGAAATAATGTGTCATGTAGGTAACATTTTGAAATAAAAACGGAAGCTTGTCAAACTAAGAGAACTTCCATTTATTTTATTATGGTTAAGATCAAAGGACCTAGTGCTAAGTGGGTAGATGTTATGGACCTTTCCTGACTTCTGACAGTGACTCAGTCCACTTTATTAACCAAATGATGAATCAATGCTCGCAAAGCAGGAAAAGATGCCAGTGTCCCACTAAAAAGTGCAAAGTGTGATAAACCGATTTCCGTTAAGAAAACTGCTGGAGTTTTTATTGGGGGATTTCCCAGGCAAACAGAAGTAAAGATGTATAAACCAAAAGCGGAAGGTAAGCACATTTCCTCTTCATGTTTTTATCCTGGTCACTAAAGCAAACACAGTGAATAATTCAGGGCTGTTTCATATCATCCTGGACTGATCAGAAGGGATAACCTACCAAGTTCCCATGAGAGTGCTGTCAAAGGGTCAGGTCATACATTCTATGGGAAGAATATAGCAGCCACCAGAAAAATACAAACATTCCCTTCATTCACCTGTCTACATAAAGTACTATCCTTCCTCTCCATTTTCCCTTCTTCTTCATTTCCATGATTATTTACACTATCTGTGACCATTTAACAATATCCTGTTGCTTCCAAACCTGAATCCCTCTGCTATTCCAAAGAAGACCGTCTGTTTATGAGTATCCATATATGTGCTACAGCCTGTTTGCTTCACACCAGATAACATGGAAGTGCTTCACCCACTTTGGTTCATTAAATCTGAATTCTCTGTGAGGAGCAAAATAATTTTCAAAAAAGCTGAGGGACGCAGCATCAGCTATATGGTACCTGACTCCAAATCTTAACAATCATACAAATCTAAACCATGGAACTTGTAAAAAATAAGTGTTCCAAGCTCTTCAAAAACCACCGATGTTCTGATATATAACAGTAATAATAAACTTCATGAGATTCAAGAAGACTAAAAAGAAATGAAAACTAAATGCACTATGTGATTCTTTGTTAAAATCTCAAATCATCAAAGAAGGGGAAAAACGGCAGCTACAAAGGATGCTATTTTACAAATTTGGGAAAATTCAAATATTGTTTCACTATTATAATAGTACTGTGCAACGTATCTCAGGTATGATTACTATGTTGGGTTTACATAGCAAAATGTCCTTCTCAGGAGAGCTCTATTAAATAATTATAATATTTAATAATATCTACAACTACCTTTCAAGTGGTATAGAAATAACAGCTGTGCAAGCAAATGACTTCCAGAGAGAGACTGACAGACAGATACATATACAGAGTTAGAGAGAATAGGGAAATATTAGCAAAGGGTGAATATGGATGTAGATAATATACGGGTATTCCTTGTACTAGTCTTAAAATTTTAAGAAAGATTAAAATATAAACAATTGCAAAATAAAGTTAAATGTTAAAATAATAAACTCTAAGTAACAGGAGTTACTAAAGAACTTGTGCACAGACACAATCAGCATCGCTCAGAGACTGGATGAATCTGTCTAAGGAACTGGGTTGTCAAGGTGGTTGTTTTTGCTCTAGTCCTAGTTAAAATCTTTTGGTACACACATTCTTTCAAAGGACGTGAGCAAGGAAGCATCACAGTGATGACTTTCTTCTTATATTCATGCAGATAAAAAGAAAAAAAGGAGATTCGCATTGATTCTTGTGAACTTCATTACAATGGGGAGATACAATTCTCCGTCAGATAGAGAAAAAAGTCCATGGCTAACAGTATTTTCAAACTAACTTGGAATGATACAAAATGCTGAAATAAGCTCATCTCAACTTAGAGGAATACGTGAGATAACCGGAAGGATAGATTGCTTGTTTCTGGCATCTGTGAACTTGATGGATCGTCGTCATGTGCATTTCTTTGCTAACTGATCCAGGTTGAAAGGAGGCTCCTGAGTTGTCTACTATGTACACAGAATTGTGGAAATAAGTCTGATCATCTCATTTGGATTTGAAAGTATCCATCAGACATAGCCATATGGATCTTTTATCATATTCAAACTCCTAAAGTCAACTAATCGTTTCCTTTCTCCCCTTCCTCTCCATCCAAGACCTTTTTTCCTCTATACTGCTGCATTCATCTTGTAATTTCAACTTCTGTCAATAGCATAATTTCTTTCTTTCTTTCTTTCTTTCTTTCTTTCTTTCTTTCTTTGTACTGGGGATCAAACTCACAACCTTGCGCTTGCCAGGCAGGCACTTACGCTGTTGAGCTAAATCCTCAGCCCAGTAGCATTTTTTTTTTAATTTAAAGAGAAAAAAAAAAGGCAAAACAGAAAAAGGGTAGATATAATATGGAATTTCAAAAAAAATAAACAGTAAGAAATCACTAGTTGATAAATTACATATTGTCCTCTTAGAAATAGTTGTTCAAGTTACAAAATTAAAGCATACGAAGTGGACATTCAAACAGTGAGACTGCAAACAGTTCTGCTCAATGATACAATAAAAGCTTAGTATTATGGCTGTCAATCCTACACACTTAAACATCCATGCAGTTGGTTATATCCTTTAGAGCACTTCCTTTTTCTCTCTTTTTTACAACAGCAATTACACATTTTGGGTTTTGTTATTCATACATTTCTTATTACTTTTTACACTAGAGACACAATGTGGTATTTATATAAATGATTCTTATTTATTTCACTTATGAGGATAGTCTCAAGTTATCTCCATTTACCTATGAAGGCCTCAAGATCATCCAGTAGCATAATTTTTCGTCTCAGTCTCTAGTGGTGAAACTCAGGAATGAAGTTTGGCCCCCTCCTCTTTATTCCACATACATACTAATAATTAGAAATTCTTTCTCCTAAATAAAACTCCCAAATAAAGTCTCCTTACTGCTTGCCCTTACTTCACGCCATCCTACGACTCACAAGGAGTCCTGCAACTCCCTTACCTGTCTCCCACATCTCCCCCTCCAGCCTCAGTAACTCTACCATCTTGTCCCGAGTCCTTTCTCTACAATGGCAACCTGATTCTATCTCCTGAAAAAAAGCCTATAGTGGTTCTCTGCTTCCAGCAGGATGAAAGGGAAGTTCCTTAGCATAAAGTAACATGGTAAAGTAACACTAGCCAGCCAGTCCACTCTCTTCCAATTCCATGAGCTTTGTGCCCCCTGGATGCCGCTATCTTGTGCTATGTAGATAACCTGCCCTGTTGTGTGTCCCTACCTCACCTCTTGCACATGTCCTTCCTGCTGTCTGGGATGACACTGTTTCCCATTTATCCATCTAGGAAAGATCTTTTGATGCCTCGATCATTGTGTCTTTCACTCACTGAACAGACTTGCCTGGTTTGTGGACCATGAAAGCATTGATGGGAGTGGAGCATAAAAGTATGAGAAGGGTTTCCCAAAACTCCTGGAACCAGTGGGGAACTCAGAAATAAAATTATCTTGAAAATTTTAAAATCCTCCTCCCATCCATTACCCCGTATGAGGATGATAGTAATATAAGGTTTCAGTGAACAGTCCTTTTCTGACACCCATATAAAATCTCATGCCCTCTTATGCTTGGCTCCCAAGCTGTTATAGTCCAGATCTTGAAGAGGACCAAAGGCCTGGCTATCAGTCAGTGATGCTATCAGGAGGTGGTTAAACCTTTAAGAAGCAGGATCTAGTGGAAGAAATCAAGTGAGAAGATGTTGGGCCCTCCTTTTGCTTCCTGGCTGCCGTACGTCAAACAGGCTTTTAAACCACAGTCTCCTGCTATGATGTATTGTGTTACCACAAGCCCAAAGCAACAGCGCCCGGTGACCATGGGTTGAAACCTCTGAAACTGTGGTCTAAAATAAACCTTTCTTCCTTAAAGTTTGCTTATTCATGTGTTTTGTCACAACAATGGAAAGGCAACTAATCCATAAACTCACACTACTATCTACGTGACCGGTGCACATTTTCACATCTCGAAAGTACCTCAACCTGTGTATATAATACCTTAAAATCTCTAAAACCCACTGAGGCAAATGGGAAAGACAGAGACATTCTAAGTCATTTTTCTAGCTCTTAACACTGTAGTTTAATTACCATTTCATTTGTTTTCCCACAGAAAAATATAACACAGTGAGATATTTGGTCCACGTGGCTTGTGTATGTTACTTTTAAAATGTCACCTTTGGGCAACTCAACCCACCAACAGATTATTAATAAAATCCAGCAACTGTCAAAGCTCTTCTCCATGGAGGGAGGTTTGGCAGCAACACCTATTACAGAGAGAGACAGATGGCCTTACCTCTCAGCTCCTGCGTCCACAGCTGTGAGTGGAGGTAACTGGGAGGAGGGGTTGTGGGGGCTCCCCTGTACATTATGTCCTGGAGAAGGGTGACTGACAAGATGTGGGGGTGGCCCGGCCCCAGCAGCTGTTCCACTTCGGCTCGAGTGATTACTGGAGAAAATGGGAGCTGAAAGCAAAGGAGAAGCATGAGCCTGCACCCCAACAGAAGCCACATTTTCTAAACACCAAAGGCTGACAGTAAGCATATTTTGGGAGCTTGTTTGTTTTTCCCTGGGTGGCTTTTAGGGAACCTGCTCTCCTTCTTGCATATACACAGCTTGTGTTTTCTGGTGGAACACGTTCCTCAGGTCCTGGGTCTTTCCTGCCTTCTCAGGTGCTCACATTCAGCTTGCTCCAAGTTGACATTCACTGCCTGGCTCCTTAGTGAGGCAGTGTCCTGCCAGCTCCCTGTCTGGACAGTGTATAATTAGTCAATCTTGTGCTGTTCACACCTATGCAAAGGTTTCTGTGTTCACACAGTTAGTCACAAAAGACGAGAGTCAGGTAACAGAATATTTGATTAGGTGACTAGCAGGGTACAAGACAGGGCATCTTGTACTTCTCATTCTTTGGACAGGCTCTTTCTGTCACTCCTAAATCAAAGCTAATGAGATCAGTGCCTCCCTGATCTGACCACCAGCACATAATCTTATACCCTTTTAACTTCGAGTCGTAACTAAACCAGGCATTCCTTGATGATATGATGAATATACTCGGCCTTTGTAAAAAATACGTCCTCTCCCAAGACCACAAACCAGGAAAAAGGGACACAAATGCAGCTCCAGGACCTTCCTTCCCCACCATGGCCTACCATGACACAGACTGTGAGTTAGAGCCCCATTCACAGGGCCAGACTTGTCTTTGAGAGCTGTATGTGACCTCAAACATGAATACGTGCCCATGTAGACCAGCTAATTGGGGCAATGTCAGGGAAGAACCTGGAGCTTGTCACTTTCAGTCTATCAGAAAGGCTCTCAGTGTCGGACCCACTGCAGATGTCTCATTACTGTGTGATCATAGCAGCATCGTTATGCAGACTCTTTTTAACTCCCTGCTCTGTACAAAGCTATGTATAAAGAACAGAATCTCTGTTCTGTTTGAACTTACTCTACTAATATCAAAGAATAAATTGCTTTTTTAACAAAAATAAAAGAAATCAAGTTCAGGATTGAGAAAGAAAAGTCACATTATCAAAAAGATTGTAGGGTTTAAAAGTTCAGGGAGTTGTATTTTTAGACCAGTAACACTTTGCTCCAGTCTCTCTAGGATAGACTTAAGACCCCAGATGACCCAGCCCCCAAAAGCTTAATCCAATGGAACAAGAGTTCAACTGCTTAAAGGAACATGTGAAGAGGTAGAATTACCATCTTCCCGCTCAGAAAAGCTACTGACAGGGGTGTGATCTAATCTGAAGGATTTATTTCTGGTAAACCATCATTGTGTCAGGTTAATACTTGTCCTCAGAAGTCTGCACCCTTCACAACCGTCCCAGGCTTTGAGGGGTAGTGAGGTCAGAAAGTGCTTACCAGCTCAAAAAAAGCACCAACCTTCTAGGGTGTGTGTGTGTGTGTGTGTTTCACGTGCTTCCATAAAAGTTGCACATTTGCAAATTCACTAGAGTCACCTTATGAATCACTACCCTCATTTATGCTCTGCTAGCTCAGGGAACCACAATTCTGCTTATATTCCAAATAATAATTTCACCCAAGGGAGAAGGCTGTTTGGAATGATTGTGGCAATAGTTTTAATACTGGTGTTTGTCAGCATGGAGCTTGGTGTTTTATATACTATTCCAAAACTAATGGAATAATAAGAGGTCACAGAGACACTGTGAAAACGCTGCTAACTTTTCCCCCCTTCTTTAGTGTAGAATTGTTAGCTCTCCTATTTATTTTGTTGTAGCTGCTGAATGCACCCATCACTTATTTTCCCCTAGAGGTATTTTTGTATGTGTGTGTTTGTGTTTATTACAAGGGAAGCATTGCCCCTGCTGTTTACAACCCAGTGGGCAACAGAGAAACTTGACGTGCACACTTTTTGCTTTACTATATATGGCTTACGAGAAAATATGCTGCTTTCCAGAGGCCTATATTCACTGCAGAAGTTATATTTAGCACTAACTACAATAAAACAGGCTGGAATATCTGGGATATGTAGCCTGCCACTCACTGAAAGCACTGGTTGAGGCTTCTTTGTTATTCCACTTAACTCACCTCTATTTCATGATAAATAGAATGAGAACAGAAAAATATTACAACCTAGTAGAAGTTTATAGTGCAATATTTACACCGAGAATTTTTCATGCAGTCGAGGACAAGATTGTTGGCTGTAGATGTAACCTGTGACCAAAATAATAACAAAACTTTGGAGGACACCATGACAGGATCACTTTCCAATGTTCTTCCAGTTCCCATCTTACATACACATCCATAAAATGGACAACATTCTGCAGTCAGACAGCTTATTGCTTCAGTAGACTTGTCCTTGCTCTCTACCAAAGACCTGTAATTCTCAGGAAATGCCATTAGGGCCCAGAAAATGGCTTGTCTATCTACATTAACTTTTAGGAATATCTGACTTTATTACACCATGAACCCTGAATATAATCTTAATTACAACAGTCTAAAGATATTATTTTATTCATTCAAACACAATATTCCAGCACCAGCCAGGTGCTAATCTCTACTAACATTTTAAGACTGAGTATCTGCTGGTTTCTCATAGACCTGCCTTTCATAACATATGTTTAGAGATAAATACTTAGGCTTTGCCAAATGAGTTTTAACCTCGAGGAAACATTGTAAAGTCCCTTGCAAAAGGAAAAATCTCCCTCACACACACTCAAAAATGATTTTCTCAGCTCAACCAATGGGACACATAATGCAGCCTAACAATCAAAGTGTAAGAAGAGAACAGATCTCTTCAGAATACAGGGCAATATTAACAAAACTGTTGTGATCAAATTAACTGGCACACACAGGCTGCCCATGGGGTTGGACTTCATTGTCTGTGTCACCTTGGGGGTCAGTGCTAAGCTCAAAGCTGGACTAGGGCTTTTAAGTGAACTTCCAGACATGCTGATGACTGGCAGTTGGAACAACTGATTAGGCAGGCTGAGGAACATACTGGAAGTCCTTATTGCTTTTGTGATTAAGAGGTGGTAGACTCCCCAAGGAAATAAAAGCCTGGCCTGGTGATGAATACATGAGCTTTGCCTGCAGCAGAGGACCAGGAGCAACCCTCCTGCTGCTTGCTTCAGTCTCTCTCTCCTCTCTCTCTCTCTCTCTCTCTCTCTCTCTCTCTCTCTCTCTCTCTCTGTCTCGGACCTGACTTGCTACAGTCCCCCTACCCTGACTCCATTACAGGTAGGAGGAGATGACTCAGTGGGCTTCAGAGCTTTTGTGAAGCTGCATTTGTTGGTGTCCTCTATGTGGCTCTCACATGCCCTCTCATCAGCTAGCAGGACCAGGGCATTTTAGGCTAGTTCCTTTAACTAGCTCAGGTTAATCAGGGTTAATAGGCAGTGCTATGTCTTCCCAATGAAAACAATTAATCTATATGTCTAATGCATGCAGACAGGAACCCTCGGGAATACTTCATCTGCGATATGTTCATTGTGTAAGTGGAGGGAGGCAAGAAGTGTTAAGAGTGCCCCCAGAAAAAGACTGCCTAAGTCTTATCATTCCCCAGAATCAAGGAAGGCATTCCTGGGTGACTATTTTCACTGTCAGAAGGCAAGAACAGAGACTTTTGCATCAGGCTGAGATACATTAAAACAGCCAGTATGCTTTCTTGTGCAAAACTGTTCAGATAGCTATAGCCCCACTCCTCAAGTTTTAATAGCCAAATTAAAAAAAAAAAAACAGAGCAAGACAAATACTGATTCATAAGGTCTTAAGGGCACAGAGTATAGAGTTTCTGAACTTTGAACAGGCTCTCAAAGTGGTCTGAGGACCACACTTTGAGTAGCAGATGGCAGGGAACCCATGATTATGACATATAGAGTACGTGTAATACCAAAAACTGAAAACATTTCTCCAGTTTACTGATGAGGAACTTGAGGCCTGATTAAGTTTCTGGTTAGGTTACCTGGCGTAAGTTACATTGTGGGTGAAGAGTCAAGCTGGAATTCAAACCAAGAAGCCAGATTTCAGATCAAATGCCCATAATCAAAGGCACCGTGAAGCAGGATCCTGACTGAGCAGTCTAAAGGCTGGTCAGGCTGCTTAGTTTAAGAGGCACAAGGGCAGCATTAGCCAATACACCTCCAATGAGAACAAGGAAAATGTTCTGTTCCTATTTCTGTTTCTACTCATCCTAACAGCACCTTAGCACTGACAAGAGAAATTTACAGCCCTGAAATTTAATTCGTGCAAGAAATTAACTGAATTATTTGGTTTGGAAAACACACAGCTGGTAGGAAATGTGCTTTCTCCCAAATAAAGATTTCAGATGCTTGTCAGAGGCATATTGATCCCATAGTGAAGAAAGGCAGGCCTGGAGGGATTATTCGTGAGCAATCAGCAATAGGCGCCCTTTATCACAGCAAGTACGACATCCTGGGCTGAAAGGCTATCGTCTGTCAATAAAGCACCAAGAAGAGATTTACTGTGCAGATCTGAAGTCACTGAGCTGTTCTGCAAATTTGCATTTGGAGTCACTTATGGTTGCTGAAAAGCCATAGTATTGCCCTCACTTGTTCTTACGGAAAAAGGAAAAACAGTCACATCCGTGGGCTGTGAATTCACTTACGTGTGTCACCAGTAATATTGAGATCCTGAGAAATAACGTTAATTGTTAGGCACATGGGAGTGGGGAGAGCTGCCCATTCATTCACCTCTCAGGTGGTATTTCCAGGGACATGGCACAGACGGTCAGCCAATCAATGGAACCAAGGTAAATTGGGTTTCTCAAAGACATTAAAAATTACTAGGGAACCCTGCTGAATGGGGAGTTCAGTCTTGTCTTTCTGTCTTCTCGTTGGGGGAGAATTTTGGACTTGGAAAGAGTTCAAGGAACAGCTGAACTGCAGTGCAAATGTTAGCTTCTTCAGCCTCATCAGCCATTGAGCACTGCAGAGTGTCAGGGTGATTACTAACAGAACGAAGCACACAGGATGAGAATGTGAGGGACCTGGGCTTGAAACTTAGTCTTAGTCATTACTAACAAGGTGTTTTGGGCCCATCATTAATCCAAATCTCAGTTTCTTCAATCTTAAATAAGGATTACACCTCACAGGATGGTGAGAAGAATTATACAATGTATTAAAACACAGTGTCCGAACTATGGTTATGTACAGGGAAACCACTTTGGCTACTTATATTCTGTGACTGTTATTAGTTTAATAGGATTACGACAAGACAAAGGTACATGCTGCTTTAAAATGATAAATCTCCAGAAAGTCAACTAAGCTCCAGATGTAAGAGTACATATAATGGACCAGAGTCCTTTTAAAATGTAGCTATGCATCATACTCAGTCATCTTTTTATTTTTCAATTTTTGTATACACTTTGCTATAAAATATTTGGGGCCTGCAGAAGACTCCTCATAGGGTTAAAATGCTGTACTTTATTTTGAAGGAGTACACACACTTTTGTGTTACAACCCATAATGCATTTCAGTTTAAAAGAAACAAGTCATTTTCATGCATGACTGCACTTTGTTAAGCAGCAAAAATGGGCTGTTACTAAAATGTCAACACAACTGTCCCTCTTGAAGTGTAGTTTACCTTGAAGTATTTTCACATTTTTGGCACTTCTTTATGTTTGTTTCTCCAAGAGGATAAAGATACAGATGTGGTTAATTTTCAGAATTCAAAGATTTCACTGCAGGCATTCTGAAGAAAATGACTAATACTCAGGGCAACTAGAATTTTGAGCCCCACTGGCAATTATTTAGGCCTTGATACCTTCTGCTGTTCTTTGCATTTCACCTCAGAGCAATTTAATTTAACTGTCATTTGAGGGAAATTGCTCTCCCAATCTAAATTCATAAGGCGTAAAGTTTCCTAGCAAGGAAAATGCCCCATAAGGGTCATTTGGAAGGCTGCATTTGACACTGAAGTTAACTGAAGAATGGGAGAAATGCTTCAGCTAATTCTTGCTCTGTTGAGAATGAAAAGAGCTTGGTTTACTTTTTTTTTTTTTCCTCCTAAAGTCCAAGGATTCCCCCCCTTCCCCTGCCTCTCCATTAGGAAGGGCATCATTCCACATCTACCTGTATTAGGAAAAAGTAGCTTTTTAAGGGTTTGCACATTTACCCCTCTAATCTTTCCCTTTTCCTTGTGGCATGAATAATTTTAATATTGCCAATCACTAAAAATCTACTCTTTCTGCCTGTCTTCCCCCTGCTCCCCACTTTACAGTGTGGAGTATCATTATCCAGCAGCCCTGATAAGAGGATAATGAAACAATCCCTTCTCAACCAGATCCGGTGGCTGTCAGAGTAAAATGACACCATCCGTGTATCCTTGACATGCTACCCAGAGCTAATTGATGGCAAACAATGGCAAGTGTCTCCTGTGCACTAAGACAAAGAAAACATACTTGTGTCACCTGATGGGAGAGCTACCTGGCAACGGATAAACAAATGTGTCAGGGAGTCACTGTAGTAGGGTAAGTGTGCACACAGCTCTGAAGAACAAGCCTATTAACTTTGAGTTTAAGAATGCTGCTGTTCACTGGGGAACAGAAATAAATAAGCTAAAATGAGAATTTATTGATGTCTGGATAGTTACATGAATATTCAGGTTCTTTTACAAACAGATATTCCCCCATGAGCTCCAAACTTCTGTGTAGGCTGCCCAATTACATTTCCACATCATGCAGCTGGATTTATAGCCAGCGAAGAAGTTATTAGTGTTCAGAAGAGGAGGCATGCTTATGTGCTTTTCTGGAATACACTGTGATATAACTAGAAGCTAATGGCTGATGTCATCCGCATAAACGCCAAAGGTTACCATCAACCATTCTAAAATACCAGGTGTAATTAACTCCGTGTTCAGAAAAGTGCCTGAAACATCTGTATTTTAGAACAAAAACCTTTTGTTTCAAGTAGAATGGCATAATTTTGGCAGCTCCCTCAACTTCTTTGGGTCCAACATTTCAAACAGCCCTCTTGGATCTTTCCAGACAATGCATGACACATCTAACCTCAAATCTCATACACTGTATTCTTTTTTTTTCCTTTTGCCTCCCAGTTTTCCTACTTACTTGCATAGAGTTAGCTATAGAAAAGTCAGTCACATAATTTGAACAGGGAAATCACTCAGACTGCTACACAGTAAATTGCTGCTTCCTCCCTGTCTGATTCATGTTAACCTCCATTTTGGACAGAATGAGAACACAGGAAGGAAGAAGATGGAGCAGGCACGGACACTTACTAGTGGAGTTCTTTAAAATTCCCCACATCTTTGGAAGTAAAATCCATTTGGCCATTAAAAACAAAGTTTTAGTAAAACATAATGGGATTTTCTAATTTCTTATTCATTCCTCAACTGTCTCCTCCTATAACATGATCACTATAAAATGATGCTCCTTCCTTTTTAGAGCTTGCTGAGATAATCTCATCCTTTCTAGTTTCATGTGACTTCTAAAACTACTGTATCAGGGCCAAAGCTTCTTTGAAAGAAATTTTCTAGCTAGACAACCAATCCAATTTGTAATCCAACATTCTTCCAGCCAATACAAGGTCTGATCCACCAACTCCAAACTGCTATGGAACCTCTTTCTTTTCTAGGTCTGTAAAATGCAGTCACAACAGTCCTTTGGGTGACTAGTATACCGAAGGGCCGCGGAGTACATTTATCACTAGCCCAAAGCAAAACTGTAGAGCTTGTCAAGGTGGTTTTGTTACAACTCCTTTCCTTTCCCCCCACATATTGCAGAAGCTCTTTCCCTTTGCTTTCAGGGTTTAGTGATGCCCCTTGTTATAATCTCAAGATAGACATTGGTAAGTCATTCAGTTGGCACTATGAATTTATGCCTGTATACAACCTTCACTAACACATTTTTATTTAACGATCTGATCCATGTGATAAAGGGTTAAGCCTTCAGTGATATCAACTTCAAACATACTTTCTGCTTGTAGACAATGTATTCTGAGGCAGCAAGCATCTTCCTGCTGCAATGCAGGTAAGTCCCTGCAGTTTGATATTTCAACTCTTTGCTTTTATCCTGAGCTTAACTTGTATGTCTACCAGAGGCCCTGCTTTTAGAAAACATGGTCCTTGAAAATCAAAGTTTCTAAAAACTTGTCTTTTGAGTAAAAACAAACTTAGAGAGAACTGATCTCTCTGCCAGCCTTTGGCTCATCATAACCAGAACAGAGCCTGCCTGTCCTCTAGCAGCCTCTTCCTCAAAGAAGTCATGTCTCAGAGGGCCACACCTCTTCCAACCCTGGCCCAGGCCACCTTTGAGCATGTCTTCCTGAAGCCTGATGGACTTTTACTAGTAATTATTAAATCTTAGAGACACTTATTTGTGGGTTCCATACATTGTAATAGGGAGGACCAGGCATGTTGGACAGTGCATGTGATGAAAATCTCTGTTTTATTTACTGGAGTTTTAAAAATTTTCTAAAGCCCATGAGTTAGAAAACTACTTAATCTAAACTGTTACAGGGATCACCAAAACCTGCATTATGTAAACATAACTTATAATACATTTTCCTCTTTAATTAACTTGAGTTAATTTACTTTATAGTTATCTTTATTTCACTTAGGCAATTATAAAAGTCCCAGATGTAAATCTAAAGCATAGGCTGGCAAACCTTTTATAGAAAGAGCCAGATATCAAGTATTTTAGACTTTTCAGGAAAGACATAGGGTTCACCACTCTTCAAGCAACTATTCTCATCTAAGGCAATAGCTTTAAAATATTTTTTACATTTAAGAAGCTTAAAATAACCCTTGTTCTTGAGCCATATAAAAATAGGGCGCAGGCCATGCTTAGGGGGTGGGTTGCAGTTGGAGGATCCCTAGGGTAACAAATTGCTTATTGTATGTTAACTACTAAAATCCATCTTGAGAAGACTAGAGAACTGTTTTAAAAATATGAACACTAAATTTGAGGCTTACTTTTCTTGTTGCTGAGACAAAATACCCAACATCCACATAAAGGAGGAAAGATTTATTTAGCTCACAGTCTGTAGAGGTTTCAGTCCATAGTTGGCTGGTTCTTGGCTGGCAGGGTAGCACAGCAGAGGGCCATTGCAGAGAAAAACAGTCCATGGCAAAGCAGGAAGCAGCAAACAGCAAAGTGGCCAACAGTGACAGCAGCAGCAAGAGATGACAGCAGCCCTCTTTCTGTCCTTTATATTCCATCCTATCTGCCCTTTGGTTGGGTAGTACTCGTCCAGGATAGGACACCCTTGATGCCAGCATCACATCCTTAACTTCAGCATCACATATCCTAGACCCACCCACTTCTGAAAAGCATAGCAATGAGTTTATAAATCTTTGGGGGGAGATCTAGACATAAGTCATAACACAAATCATCAAGAACAGTTTTCTAGACACCTTGAAATACATTCTGAGATATATGATAGCCCAGAAGAGTATTTACAAGATGACATCAGCAATGCCAAAACAATGATTGTATACAGATGATCCATTCAGGTCATCAATTCAATTTCTTCTTTTCTTCACCTGCTTCACCCTCACAGATTTCACTGTTCATTGTTAATTTTTCAAGCAGACAGCAACACTCTAATCACCACTCTAAATACACTTCTACTTTTCATGGCAACAGAAACTCTCAATTTACATATTTCAATGTCGGTCTCAAAATGTGCAAGGGTCAAGTCCTCATTTTGATGTGACTTTTTCTTGGAATGAATTCTTTGTATCAAGATGAATCCTAGATGGGAGCACCCAGTATAAAAGAATCTTCTGAATCCTAGATGGCAGCACCCAGTATAAAAGAAATGGATGGAAGAAATTCTACTGCCTGTTATAGACATCAACTTGGCTCACAATTAATTCTCTAAGCTCTTAAGCAAAGAAAAAGGAAAGAAAGAAAAGAATGTGAATTGAGTATCTACCAGTTTCCAGGGAGTGTACTAAACTCTTTCATGCTATCTCAATTAATTCTCACAATGGCCCTATGGGATTAGGGTTCTCACCACCATTTTATAGAAAAGAAAATTAACTTCCCCAAACTGAACACCCAGGGAGTAGAAAGGATTGGACTTTAAATTCAGTTCCACATTTTTTCTGCCATAAGACACTTTCTCTACAAACAAACATAAAATAAATAAGCAAAAAGAAATGAACAAATGAACGCACTATTTTTTGAATGTCCAGACACTAGTACCTATCCAAACACAATTTTGCCATTGTAAATTGGAGGGCACTGCCACCCAAATGATGAGTTTCTGATTCCACTTTGTTTCTCTTTAGAGATCTACAAGAGATTTTCTTAATTAAAAAATGTAATGTGAACTACTGGGTAAAGTACTATTATAACATAAAGTACTTTGTAATGTATAGTACTAAAATGTAAAGAGCTATATTTTAGCTTTTTATTCTAAGAGTGATGTTATTAAATTTTCAATTTCTTTAAGCTTTCATTTTTTTCTTATTTCTAAAAAAAATGAGAGTGGTAGGTAATTTATGGCACCTGTTCTTTACGTGCTTTACAGAACTATGATATAATTTTCCTAGTATTTTGATAAAAGCAACAATAATTGTAAGTAATAGATGCTGAACACTTACTATGTTGCAAGAATTCTTTATGTCATTTAACCCAGTAATTGATCTCAGTAAGAGAGAAATCTGAGCTTGAGGAAGCAGAAGCATTTTTACATGTAAATGTCATGTTTCAGCATCTACTGAGTACACAAATGATCAAGAACTGTACAAAATACAATCTGTACTGATTTAAGTATGATTTAAGAAAAGAAGCATAAAATACTGCCCATGTTTAGTTTTAAAAAGAAAAAAATCAGATATAAGCCAAAATTGCCTTAGTGCTCCAGAATGACAAATCCTAATTTTTCTTTCCTGTTAAAAAATCTTCTAAGGCAATGGACGCACTGCATTTTTCATGAAGTATATACTTTCCAAAAAAATGTTCGATATACATCCCCATGAACCAGCCTGTGGAACAAATTCCTAAAAATGGTGATGAGTATTTATTCTTTTTCCTTGAATAGTAAATAGTTCGTGTTCTGTAGTCACTCTAGCCTAGAAGGTAGAATCAAAGACTTTCTCTACAGCCCGAGGGAAAAAGTTCCAATGAAGCTTATAAACCCCTGAGTTCCTCAGATGTATGTACAGGTGTAAATAGAAATTCAGAGTCAACTCTGAAACCCAAAGCAGAGCAGATGCCAGAAATAAATAGCTAAGTTCCCTGAGAACGTATTGGACCAGGGCCTAAGGAGGACGGTCACAGCCGCTAGAAGCAGTGAATGCTGTAAGTGAGACAGGAGCAGCCTTGAAACTCAGGGAGGAAAACCCAGACCTCAAGGATGCAGCTGCAGTTTCTAATGAACTCACTGAGGCTGCTTAAGCAGTGCTCATGGTTCAAGTCACGGCTGGGGCACCTGAACAGGGCAGGTAAGTCTCTCACAATAGCAATGAAGACACTAACTACCAAGGCCATTCTCTGAGATAGCGCTGTTGGTTATGTGGAACAAGCAAATTCCACAATGCGGTCTCTATTCAGTGCCTGTAATACATGTCCTTATTACTGTACAGTGTGACAAGTAAAATCCAAGTTAATTCAGTAATGTCCTTCGATTTAGACTATGATACTATCCTTTGCATATGAATATAAAAAATAAACTTTCACCATGACTACAAATGGGGTGAAAATATCAAGTTTCTCTTTATTCTTCAGATGAAAGAGACATCACTACTTATTTCTTTCTGCAATTGGAAGGTAAATTCAGTTGAAAGAGAAAGTGAGAACTTTACACCTAGAAGTTTGGAGCATAACTTGCTCATCACAAAATGTATGTTTCTCATTTTCTTATTTCAGAAATTCTATTCTCAATTTTCAAATGGACTTGCTGTCCATTTGCTACTTAAGGCTTGCTTAGGGTACCCCTCAAAGTAGATCCCACCTTCCTCCCTCATGTCCCATTTGTGTGCTGGCAGCATGACCTTAAGTGAAGAAAAAAAAATAATAGCATCAAGATAACTAAAACTTTCACCATGAGGAATAAATTTATGGTTTCCCAGCCTCACTACTTTCCTCTCCTCTTCAATGAGGTACAGAATTGTTTTTGCTTATCCATAAAAATATTTTCATAGCAAAAACTTGTATATATTGAAAAGTGAATAACTCAGTTTAATTTTGCATGAAAAACTAACATGAATACAAGGCAATAAACATACACAGAAAACTGAAGTACCCAATTAAGCAGTTTGGACTGGCCCTGGTCAACAGTAGGCTAAATCTATGGGTTAAAGTTCTCAGTGACTATAGCAGATAAGTGCGACACTTACTACCCTTACTGATTCTCCAATTCGAAGCACTGGGCAGGCCACTAAAGCAAGAGGTGTTACAAAAAACAGTACAAGATTTTGACAGCATAAGAGGCATCACAAAAATGCTGTCAGATGTTTCTTTCAAATACCTTTTGTGCCCCAAACCTCCACTTGCTCTGTCCACTGTCAGTTCCAAAGATGTTTTATTGATTTTTCACCTTCATGAATTACAAGCAAATCAGTGTTTCTGAAGACAATCTAAGTAATATCTATGCATCTTATAATGTTCCATGTCTTTATAAAGATCATGTTGTTTTATCTTCACAGTTCTGCTGTAAAGTTCAATCTATTGGGAAATCAGTGTGTTGATTTAGAACCCTCTAATAAAGTCCCTAAATTAACAACTACTTTTTGAGAACATACATTATGAAGCACTTTTACAGAAAATTATTTCTAACACTTACAACTCTGCGCTGTCCAAAGATAGCAAATACACTCAATTTAAGAATGCAGAAAATGTACTAAAACACATACCATAAATACATTAAAATTAAACAGTTTCATAAAGAAGGTTAAATCCTATATAGATCAAATACAGTGCTATTTATTATAGAAACTGATGCTATTCTATAGAGAAGCCCTCATCTCCCAGTAATGAGAGCAGAATGAAGGGAATGAGATTATATCACTTCAAAAATTCCTGCTCTAAAATTAAGCCTTTTATTTTCTTTCTATATTTTTGCATATGAACAAAACGTCTATTTTTTTCTAAAAAATCTAAAGTTACATTTAAACTTTGGATAATATAACAAGATTTGAAAGCTCTAAACAGAAGAATTATTTTAAACCTTAACAGAAGTGGTACCAGTAAAATTCTCTCATTCTTGTAGGTTTCTCTTGCTCCAGTTGTGTTAGCTGCTCACTTGTGGGTAGTGATTGTGAAACTCAAACATCTCAACCAAACTGGCCTCTATGATGTCTTCATGGTTTAGGTCATTTTCAAAGGTCATGTCTTACTGAATCCATAATACAGCTTTAGTTTGGAGAGAATCATAATTTTTGTGGCCACCCAAGGGACAGATAACCTTCCACAGAGCGTTCTTTGTTAGTGAGGAAATTGATCCAGGCTGTCCATGATGTTGTAGACTCACTAAATTTTGGCTTATCTGCTTCATTAGCTCATCACAGGAGCTCACTAGAAGATCTATGAGGTACTAATCTTGAAAGCAACATTCACATCTCCATCTACTGGCTATGAAATAGTTTCTCAAGTCATCAGATAAATCACCTGAATTTACAAGCTGGCCTCTGGCATTATCTGTCTGGGGCATAGAATCTCTGAACAAAAGGGCAGATAATATAAGTGAGCCATCCTTGAGGCTTGCTCATCATTCCTCCGCTGTCCCATTAGATCACAATATTGCTTGCAGGTTAGCTCAGGAGCAGGCCTAGAGCGCCCAGGAGATTTCCAAATAGTGGAAACATAAACATGTCAATTTACAGTCATCCTCAGCATGGCCTCAAGTTATATTTGGCTGTTTTAACCTGGGACATTGTTTTCTTCTACAGAAATGTATCTTTCTAGGCAATTCATTCCACTCAAGTTCTGTCTCATCAACCTAAAAAGTTTGTTTCAGTAAGGGAAGCCAACATTCCAGGAGATTTGCAAGTCTTGTATGTATCAGAACCACCATCTTTCCTGTTCGTCATAATGCTAAACAACCTTTCTCTCTCCTGGAACCTTGTAAATCATGGTCTGCTAGCCACTAAAAATTTCCATTTCAAAACCATGACATCTTCAGAATTCTAATCCCCAATCTTGGTGGTTTCAGGTGCAATACTACATTTAACTGCTTCCCACCATCTGCCCATACGTACTCCACAGTTTTCCATCAAAATATTTTTGTGATAAATCAATTCACTCATGTTTTAAGGGTAAAGGCTTGATAACTTTTAAACAAAACTTTTCTTGACTTTGTAGAGAATGTAAAGAGGATGATTCCATTTTACCATTTAGCCAAGTTTTAATCTCATCAAATTGCCTTGATGCTTGAAAATGTACATTTAACTAGCTGATGAACACTTTCCTCATGTACCTTGGCCATTTTTCAGAATGCTGTTTTATTTGGTAGGGGGGCTTTAGTCAGGTCTTCAACTACAGTTTGTACATGCACTTCCCACAAATACATTTCTAGAAATTTGAAAGGAAGGTCTAAGATACTTGTTTTGTAGCTTTTCTCCTGCATGGCTCTGCTCTGTGTTTTATGAATCTCAAGATGCTCTGCTGATGGCTATGGCAGCTTATGATTCCTAGCTGGTCATGAGAGCCCACTTTCTACAGCTAGAGGCTCAAAGTTAGGAGCTCAAGAACTTTTTAAAGCCCAAAAGAGAAATGCTTCATGAAAAAAATCAGAAATTCATTTGGAATAACAAAGCCATGACAAACTAAACCATGAAACTTCAAAACTTGAAAGACTCAAAAAGACAAACCAAGACAGATTAGATTAGAATTAATAGGACAAGAGCTGTGTGCTACATTCAAGTCACTGACACTCCCACAGATGCAGATATCAGAGCTTGCAAACCAAGAGGTTTAAGTGCAACACTGGACTGTGTTGAGTAACCCTAACTGTCAACTTGATTGGCTTGGGAGCTGCCCAGGGGATTAGTGAATTGTGTATCTGGCTGGTCTGCATGAGTTAGGGAGGCCTGATTTTGGGACTGCCCCTTCCTCTCTGACACTATTCTGCTCTGCTTCTTGGCTGCCAAGTCTTGGCTGCCAAGCAGTCTTCCTTTGCCATGTTCTTCCATTGCGACACCTCTTTGAAGCCAGCTGACCATGGACTCAAACCTCTGAAGCTCTGAACAAAACCTTTTCTCTTTGAAATTATGTATGTCCCAGTGATTAAAAAACTGACTAATATATGTTCCACCACTGGAAAATATTTATCCTGGTTGCAGATTCCTTTCCAATCATTTCTTATTGGCCTGTACCCTTAATTGTTGGGTCTAGCTCTGTAGGAATACAAATTTATAGATGCAGGAACAGGAAAATGTTTATAGGTTGTTTATTCTGATTACTAATTTAATGTGCTGTACTAAAACTTTATTTCTCAACCATTTGTCACATAAAGACACATATAAACAAAAGCTAGTTTTGCTTTTTCATATATATGTGTATCTTATACTAAATATGTATTAAGTGTTGGTAATATCGTGCAAATAGCATATTTGGTATTTGTATATCTACTGGTATTTAAAACCTCTCTTAAGATTTGGTCTGCCCTTTGAACAAATTTTAACTTCACCTTCCTGGGTTTCAAAAAGTAGAGGCCAAGTTGTCTCTAGGAATAAGTAACCCAAAGCAACTATTAAAAGTCCACCAACACTAGACCGTCATTAAGGACACCTTGATGGCTGACACTCTTGAAATGTATGTTTAATTTCCCCTATATCTGGACTGTCTGAGAACTGTTTAGTTTAAAAAGCTGTACAACTATGTATTCTAATCCACTATAATTTATGAGTAAATAATTCTTCCCTTTTTTTTTTTTTTCAGTTTTTTAGAACTTTCCAAAGAAGGAAGCAGCTCGCTGTGAAGTCTGGCTCTGGAATCAGATGGGGTTGTAAGATTTGCAATTCACCAAAAAATGTAAAAGTCCCATGTTTTTTTAATGTGGATCCAGTGAGACTTTGTTTGCATACTCATCACATGACTGTAAGCACTTCCACATGTAGAGATAATAACCAATTATGTTTCTACAAGTATATCACTATTATAGAGTAAAATATACAGAAAAGCTAGGCTAAGAAAATAGAAGAACAATGACTTTTTTGTTGCATATTAATCCTTTCTAATTTTTCACTAAACACATGCACTTTTACAAATTTAGAGTAACCTTTTATTCAAACTCGCACAGAAGAGTGGTGGTTTGGGAGTGCCATTCCCTCCCCCTTCCCTAATGGTAAGGAAACATTAATAAATATTCTTACAAGTTGGTTTACTGATGTGAAAATTTACGTAGAGACCTAGAGTTTCCTTTAAAATGCAAAGATGATGATGACTTAATGTTCCATTAAGAAATCCACATGCAGCCCCATTACCTGCTTAAGGGGGAAACATTTCTTCTGAGTCCAAATCGAATTTAGAAAATTTAAGGTATCTGGGAGGTTTGGGCACAGGGAACTTTTGGCAGAAGTTCAGAACTAAAGAAGCTAATTCATTATTTTACTTTGTTGCTTTATGAGAAAAAGACAGGATTTTGCCAAACCCAGTTAAGGAATCATATGAAGAAGCCAGCAATTTTCAGCTAATTGACAAAGCAAAATGCAGGTGATTATAGAAGAATTTTCTTCATGTGAGCATCCCCTTTAGCCAGAGAGACCAAAAGGGTGGAGGAGGTGATTGATTCTGTCTTTGCATTCTTACCTGAATAGAGATCTGGCCCTGGCCCTGGAGACCGTCCCAGGGTGGTATCAGCAGCAGTGTCCCTTGGGGACCTGGCCGTCTGCAGGGGCTGCACAGTGAGGCAATCTGTGAGCAGGTCTGGGTGGAGCTCTGTGCTGGACCGCAGCTAAGAAAAGGAGAAAACAAGAGAGATGGAGAAGGAAAGCTGGGCCTGGGGATACTTGCCTGGAAAGGTCTCAAGCCCTAAGGTTTAGTGCAATTCAATGTACAAATATTTATCAAGTAGCCACTCTGGGGAAGCCATAGACTTAACACACTGTCAATAAAAGGGTTGGTTCTCCAAAGCTAATAGCACTTGGCAGGTGCTTCAGGAAAAATGTAGCTAGCGGCAGATTTGACTTTAGTTCTTGATATTCTCATTTCTGAGAACCCAACTTCCTATTATATTTCCATTTATTTGCTTTGTATCTTATCAGAACTTGTAGCGATAACAAAAACAAATGCAATTAGGTTTAGATCATATTGGAAAGTAGGGCTTAAATAGAGAGATACTGTCATGAAATATCTTGGACATAATTAAGAATGTCTACTGAGATTTGATTCCTACAGGTTTACCATGAGTAGAAAATACTCCTTAAATTTAAAAAATATTATGGAGCATGATTAAAAAACAACCTGATACCTTTAACAGCAACAAAGGCTCAGTAATAGGTTACATTAAAACAAATCAAAACAGTTATGGTATTAATTTAATCACATGTGAGAAAACTGCTTACTTATTAAAGAGTTACAAGTAAAAAAAAAATCAAACCATAAAAATGTCAGAATAAAGTGTAGCTAAAAAGTGATAGTTTTTTTGAATAAAACTTTTAAAGTGTAATTTGAATGGAAACATTACAATGGAAGATTTACAGACTTAAAGTATTAGCATGCTTATCCAAAAACATAATGCTTGAAAACAATTTAGAAATATATTTGTTACAATATTGCAAACCGTTGTTATCTTTGGTATTTAAAGAAAGCATGTAAATTGATTTTATAAAGTGTCTTAGTTACTTTTCTCTCTTTGCTGAGACTAAATGCCTCATACCCAAAGCTAAAAGAAAATTTATTTAGCCCACAGTTTGCAGAGGTTTCAGTCCATGATTGACTGGTTCCAAGGCAAGGTGGCACATGGCAGAAGGGCAAAGGTTCATTCACGGTGGTGGAAAACAGCAAAAGCAACAAGAGCAAAAGGGAGAGAGAAGTTTCTTTCTGTTCACTGTATTCGGTCTACTGGGATTAGGGTCCTGCTAAACCAATCAGTGGACTGATCCACTCACCCTTGCACTGCAAATCAATTACACACTCTAGATTCAACCACCTCCAAAAAAATCTCTATGACTGCATAAGAATATGGGGGGACATCTAGACACAAACCATACATAAAGACAACATTAAACCTCTAGATATAAGGCTGAAATATACTTATTCATGCACTGAATATCAGTTAGATGTCCCATACTCCTCTTGATCCTAGAACTTCGGATTGAAATATTTTGATTTAAGAATCTGTCTTAAGAAAACAATCAGAAGTATACAGAAAAATTTATACCCAAACAAGTCTTTCTCTAGTTAATGAAAGATTATTTATAGCAATACCAAAATGAGGAAATGCTACCAAAATGTCCACAAATAGGGTCAGTAAGTAATCTTACATCAATTTGGTGGAATAATATGCATCTTTTGAAAGGATGTTCACAAGGACAAGATAAAAATTTTAACAATTACATTAAAATACATTAGACAAGACACCAGAAGTAAACGTAATCTCATAGTAACACTGATTTTATTCTCAGCCACAATATTATAAATCTATTTCCTCTGATTTTTTAAAACTTCTGTTTGCTTTCTAAATTTTCTACATTTTAATGATGTACTTATACTTGACAGGCAACAATTTTAACAGTATCAACTCTGTATTTCTTCCCCAAAATTTTCCTGCAACGATGTCAGACAGCCTGAAATCAGTGGGAATCATGGTGAGAACATTTACACTATGGATATTAACAACTGATAAAACTGGGGTGGTTTTCACAATTTGGATTGCTGGCTGATAAACCTTACTAGAATACTACTGATGGTGACCATTAACTGCACCAATCAGAAAAACAGACACATTGCTCTGGTATGGATGTGCTTAATTCTCTAAAGGTCTGTATGATAAAAGCTTCCTAGTGTGGAAGTGATGTGACCTTCGGTAAGTCCTTTGGCAGGGTGACTTGGAGATGGCTCAGTAACTGAAAGTTTTGCCCTTCGAAGGGATTAAGATAGTTTTCATGGGACTCTGAGTCTTTTTCCTGGTCCAGTGACTGAGAGGAAAACTTAACTTCTACATCATTACTCTCAAGACACTGAGTTGTTACAAGAGAAAGAGCCTAATACCTGAATCACTCCCCACTCTCCAGCTTTCAGTCTCACATGATTTCTCCTTCGAGCACATGCTCCAACCATGACACAATTCACCAAGTGATTCTACCAGGGGCCCGTGGCAGGGCATCATGGTGCTTGCACTTTTAGCCTCCAAAACTTTGAGCTAAATAAACCTCTCTTCTTATAAAGTATCCAGCCTCAGATATTTTGCTATACGAATATAGCACACTTAAGATCACATTGCCGTTTTGATATTCAGGAATATCAAAACGGCAATGTGATCTTAAGTGTAGGGAAAATAGCATTTAGGACATGTAACAAAGGAGACAATTACAATTTCTTCAGCACTGGCACACTGTTTTCTCTGACCAAGATTGTCTGTGTTAATGCTTAAATCTCTCAGGGCTTTTAGAAGGTATGTTTGTTATTTTGGTACTAAATAAACACATGCCACTTAAGAAAACTGGAAAAAAAATCAAGGTTTAGAATGAGTTCTGGTGATCACTTTTAATTTATCTTCCATCATTAAAATGTGATCTGGGGTCCACATGTTCTACTAAGGGCAGATGTGATTGCTTCTCTGTTTTCTATTAAAAGCTACTCTAGGGTTTTACAGTTATCAGTACCAGTGAGGTCTTTCCAAGGAATTTCACGGCCATGGTTAATCCTGGCGTCAAAGGCAGGGAATTCTTCCTTAGCTTTGACAAGAATTCATGTTTTCTAATAGTGTGATTCCATACAACTTTGTGGCAAGAATTAGTTTGGTTTTCTCTGGAATTAGGTATGGTTCTAGAAAGTGCTTCTTAAATTGAATGAGCTTCGAGGACCTTATTAAAAATTTCCAAAGGAGGACCTTCTGCATAGATACTCAGTGATGATACAGAAGTTAAGCTTTCCTCTCAGTCACTAGACCAGGAAAATGTCTTCCAGAACATTTAAGGTTCTTAAGCATTTGCTAGTCCTGAAATTTATCTAATAGGTGAGGCAAGAAGCATAAAACAAAATTTCCTGTGAGATATGTCTTGTAATATAATAGTTTTATATTTGAAATAAGAAACCAAACTATGTATATAGGACAACTGCATAATGCATATTGCAACAATGTTTTCTTAGCTTCCAGGGATATATGAATAAGGTAGAAGGAAACTGTTTCATGGTATAACTATAGCCCTGAAACTTGATATTCATCAAAATCACCTACCAGGCTTTTAAAGTTCCTAGGTGGTGATGATACTATTGAGCCACACTTTTAGAAACATGGTGCATTAGTTACTTTCCTATTGCTTGGACAACACTCACAATGTAAAAGAGAACAGGTTTATTTTGGCTCATGGTTTTAGTTGGTTCAGTGCATGGTTAGCTGACTTCAAAGCAAAAATGGTATGGCAGAAAGGCATGATGGAGAAAAACTGCTCATTCTATGACAGTCATTTGAAAATGACATAAAATAGAGATTCTCAAAATCCAGAAAGTTGAGAAGCCAGATGGGTTTGAAAGTTGGCTTTCAATGTACTGGCTGTGTGGCCTTGAGAAAAGGACAGTCTATCTATATAAGTCAGTTTCCCATCACTGGTACAAAATACCTGACATCTGAAATGTAAAGGAGGAGAGATTTAATTGGTCTATTCTTTTGGAAGGTTCAATTCACATTCAGCTGCTCAAGAAGGCAAAACTAACATAATAGAAAGGCCTGGCTGAGGAAAGCTCCTATATCCATGATGGTAAGGAATCAAGGAGAGAAGAAAGAGCCAGGGGCAACACACATCCTCGGAGTAACACCTTCAGTGCCCCGTCTCAAACCAGGCCCCATCTTCTAACCGCTATGAACTTGTCAATGGATCAATCCACAGATGAGTACAGCACCCCTATCAGCCAGTCATTTTCTAAAAGGTCCAACTCTGAATGCATGACATCTCTGGGGGACACTTTAGATCTAAACCATAACACACTGGCCTCAAAGAGTCCTACTGAGATTATTCTGGCTATGGGAAGAGGAAATGAATAGTGGAAATAGAATGATAAAAATATTCTTCTTTTTTTTTTTTTTTTTTTAGTACTGGGGATCGAACTCATGACCTCATATTTGTGCTGCTGAGCTAAACCACCAGTGCAAAATATTCTTTATTGTAGGAACTGCAATCTTATTTTGGCTGGTTACCTGCAATTACTACAAATCTCTCTGAGGCATAGACCTCAACACTCTTGTTGATGTGTGTTAGGAAAGGCCACCAAAAGGAGATGATGAGGACAAATGGTAGGAAATTTGCAAGTCACTGGGCTTGTAGATATTGGGAAAGTTGGTTTAAACCCATGGAGGGGTGAGATGTGTCAAATTTTGTATTTTGTCACAAAATGTCTCAGCAATTTTATGAGTACTCTCCCTAAGATATATGGACTTCAAAAGTTTATCTCCTATGAAAAGTAACCACTAATCCTGGGGCCATGTCTACTAATGAGTCATCATAAAGAGATTCTTAAACTCCTTTCATAGGCACGTGACTGTCTCTCTTTAAAACTCATAATAATAAAATGGTTTATAAGAGATTCATTTCTTTTTTGTTATTGTTAGTTTGTCTTTCCTTACAGAATCTTGCTATATAGTTCAGGCTGGCCTTAAATTCAATATGTAGCCCAGGCTGGCCTCAAACTTGTGGTGTTCCTCCTGTCTCAGCCTCCCAAGTTCTGGGGTTACGGGCATGTGCCACCATGTCCAATGAATTTCATTTCTTAAAAACAACTTGGATGCATATTCCTTCACAGGGATGAAAAGGCTAAAATTTTCAAACAAGCTTGATTCTTTTTCTTAAGAAAGGGCAAAGAACCTGCTTTTTATGAATCCTTTCCTGTTCTTTGCAGAAGGAAGTGGTATTTAAGCCTAACAATCATAAATTTATCTAAATGGCTGCTGCACTGCACTGACAAAGTGAATAGCACCTGATGACCTGTTCTACTCAACTCTCCTGCGTGGATCCTTTGGGCTCCAGAGCCACCCAACCCTTGCTAAGCCTTCTCATTCATCTGCTAAAAACTGTTTCGCTGGCTGCAGCCATATTTCAGGCACTGTTCTAGGCACATAAAAAACAACCACCATCAAAACAATAATTTCCCCTGAGGAGTTTACATGCTAGAGAGAGACAAACAGTTAATTATAAACTAGAATGCAACAAATGCCCTGAAAGAAGGAAAAGAAGAGAAGGCTAGGTGGGATTCACAGTGTTGGGGAGAACTGTGGTCTCAGTGAGAAGACAGAGAGACTTGAGCCGATACTCGAAGGAACTGGAGAATTAGCTAAGTTCACATGGAGAGGCAGAGAGCTCCCGAAGAAGGGTGCACAATGAGGCTGACACGGCTGGAATGGAGTGTAATGCGGAAGAAAAATGGAAAGTGTGAGTGGTAATAAGCCAGTGGGAGGAAATGAGCACACATGCCAGTGGTTTGACTTATACTGTAAAAGAACAGCTCTAACTGCTGTGTAGAAACAGACCAGAGTGTCCTTGGACGGTCATTAAAACACTCTAGATAAAAGATGCTGATGTGAGATGAGAAGTGGACAGTTTCTGTTTTGAAGATGGAGTTAAATTCCAAGTGGATTGAGAGAGAAAGGAAGGAATCTAGGGTGGATCCCAACTTTTGGCCAGAGGAACAGCAGAGGAGACCAGACTGAGGAACCAGGTTGGATGCGAATCAGCAGCTTAAAGACGTTAACTCTGGAATGACTGCTGGACACAAGGTGGAGAAAATATACAGGCACCTGCATAGGTGCGAGCTGTCCACAGAGCAGGACGGGGCTGGACCACTAGGAGTAACTCCACCCGCTAGTCAGGGTGTCAGGTGGATGCTCCCACAGTAGAGTCTGTTGTACTGTACCCAAGAAGCAAGTATCTTCATGAGCTTGTTAGCACCCCTGTTCCCAGAAGGTAAGACGGCAGGAGCTTCCCTGCTGTGATCTCATCATACCCCATACCGCCAGGTCTCCATGGAGCCCATCTCTCCTTCTGAAAATGTTCCATTTGGTACTTTCATTCTTCCTGCTGCGAGTGACTCTACCCTCCCAGTATAGCTCCTTCAAGATCCAATTTATGCCTCACCCACTCACTCCCTGACCAGGACTGTTCACATTGCATCTCCAAGTCCACAAGAACTGCAAAGCCTGCTCTCAACATTCCTGTGACTGGACATGTGTATGGAGCTTTGTGTCCTATTTACAGTAAGTGCACAATTGTGTTGTACAGTCCCTGGGGACCTAGTTGGCTGAGCTGTAAGTTTTTCAAATCTGCAGCACTAGGCAGTATGGTACCAGCTTTGTAGTAAATTATTCAGTCACTAACTGCTGATGAGATTTGTAAGAATGAGCCACAAATGCTTTGTCTACAGAAGTGATAATCTTCACTGATGTCTAAAATAATACAACACAGTCATCTCTTAATTTTCCTTCCCAATGGAGCATCTCCAAAGATACAACTGAGAATAAATGCAGTGGAGAAACTGTTGCTGCCATGACAAGATCCCTTCTTGTCCTTGTGCTTAGCAATGTGCTACCCTACCCCCAGAGCCTGTGGTTGTTCCAGCCAATCACATCAATGACTAAACAGTGGAGCAGACACTGTGATACATTAGGGGTACATTAGACAGCTTCCTATTACTATAACAAAATACCTGAGGCCATTAACTTATAAAAGGAAAAGGTTTACTTTAGTTCACTAATTCAGTCCAATGTCAACTGAGTGATTCTCTTGTTTTGCACTTCTAGTGAGGGTGATATGGAACTATGTGGCAAAACAAACTTCTCATTGCATGAGCCAGAAAGCAAAGGAGAATCCAGGACCAGGATTCACAATTCCCTTTGAGAATGTAGCCCCAGTGACCAAAGGACCTCTCATTAGGCTCCATTTCCTAAGGCTTTCACTATTTCCCTACAGTGTCATACTAGGTAGGGACCAAGACGTTCACACATGAACCTTTGGGGAACATTTGTGCAAACCATGTAAGTATATTAACTAAATATTTAATGAAAGTGGGGTGTTCTGTGCCATCATGGATAGTATTAAAAACATACTTGTGAAGACTTTCATAACCCTAATTAACAGAACAATCAGCACCATTCAAAGGGGCTTCAGACATCACTGTGTCCAAATTTCTGTCTTGTACCTGACTTCCCTTGCAGCAACCCCAGTGGGTGGAACTTCAAAAGTCTGTTGCTTGATACCCTATAGCAGCAATGGCATATCTTTTAGAGCTTTTGATGCTAATAAACAGCCTGTTGTAGCATGCAGGCCTAGGTTCGTCACCACTGCCCTATAGCAAGGGGGCAACGTCTTCATTGTGGCAGCTTACTTCAGTTTCTGACAGTTCCAACTGCCACAAACCTTGTTTGTAGATGAGTACACTCACCCAGCTCTCAGCAACTATTAAGATTATCTACATCCTGGAACTTCTAAATCTGCAGCCAGGTTCATGGATGTACTAGGAAGACAGGAGACAGCTTTGAGTTTTGGAAAACTATCGGTGAGTCTTTGAGTGTTAGTGATCCTATCTTAAATCAATCATTTTCAAGCTTAATTTTGCAACCCATCCAGGTGCAAGTAAACAAATTGGCTCTTTAGCTTCTGTACAATCTCCCATTATGAAATATTTGTTCCAAATGATAGTTTTTGAACCTTAACGATGAAATTACCCATCAAGGCTTGACAGGGTTCTTGCATATGGAAATTTGAGCTGTCTCTCTAACAATGCAGGGAATTTTCCTAATACATAAACAAGGCATGGTCAACTGTGATTTGTATTTTGTTGTTGTTTGAGACTATTCTGGTAATGTTTATAAGCTCTCAAAACAAGTGACAGAAACTTTATTCCCATCATTTTCTCATTTCAGATATGATTGAATAATTGTCCAAGATTAAGTGAGTCAAGTGGAAATAATTAGGAAAGGGAAAAAAGCCCAGATTCTTCCATTTTCAGCTCCATTCCATTTTATTCCAGGAGCAAAAGCATTCTGTTATAGTCTGAAGCTGGACGTACTTCCAAAGAAAATGAGGCACAATCAAAGGCCTTTTGTTTTCTTTCATCAATGAGCATCGCCCATCTCAGCTGTTCAAGTCTATGCCTCACCTTGGAGGGATTCCTTTGTTTTCCAGAAATCATATGCCACCAAAATATGTTTTTGAAGGGAAGACGAATAGGATTTTTTCCCCCAGAGGGTTTAAGGTTTATTACAAGAACATTCTTATCAAGTGTTCTCTATGACACTTCAGCAATGTGGATCTTGGGGAATGAACTCATTGCCAAAAGGCTTAAAAATAATTACAATGAATTAACCTATTATATTAATTACAATTAATTTTCAGTTGGAGCTAAAAATTCCCTCTCCAGGGAATTCTTTAGCACTGACATTTATGAAGTGGCTTTGGCATATCATAGGTAATTAATCTCCAACAATCTGCTATCAAATTTGTTTCCTTTGGGAATGACCAATTTGCAAAGAGGAAAAGAATGAGAACCAAGGCTTAGAAAAACAGCTCTGGAAAAAACTTCTTTGAAAACATAAACATCCAAGTGGGCACCCTGAGCTTTAATACAGAGGACATCTGTTTATTTAGTAGTGATTCTAAAGGCCCTAAATTTTATCCATAACTGATTAATGACCACACCAAGGTAGCTGACTGGGTACACGTGTCAGCCAGCATCTCAGTAAGATATAGGAAAAATCAGCAGCAATATATACACGATTAAACTCAGGGTTATTTACTAAAAAATGATGATAGGTGGGACCTGTTCAAGGAAGCAGAGAATTTCAAGTAAGGTAGAGCTAGGGTCCAATAACCCTACCCACTGGTTCGACAGCAGTGCTATTTAATTGAAATTTACACAATGGAAAAGTTCTACACTGCACTAATTGGGAGTCACTGAACACGTGTGAGTAATAAGCACTAGCACTGTGGCTAGCAAGACTGAAGAACCAAACTTTTAATTTCATTAAAACTACATTTAAACTTACAGTACTGAACTTCACAGAACTGCTTCCTGCCATGGTTTCAGTTCAGCCTTTGTCTAAATCCTTTTGATGACGGGGAATTCCTTCCTTACCACTCCTGCAAGTTATTAGAAAGTTGTGCCTCAAATTGATTATCTACTTTTCCCCCACTCAGGTTTCCTCCTCCAATTGTCCCCCAGCCCACAGACTAACTCTGCTCACAGTCTACTTTTATAGTTCTTCTAATATTTGAGAACTTTCACACTTCTGCAAAGGCCTGAGGTTAAGCTTCCTCAGCCATCTATGGCAATCTTTCTCCAAGACGCACATTGTTAGTTTTCTACAGAGTTAAGAGGAAATGAATTAGGGAAAGTTGAGGCCTTTTCCTTTAACAAACTGTGAGACCCTGGGCAAGTGTATCCACTTTCTTGAATGTAATTTCCCTTCTATAAAATGATGGTAACACCATTTTCTATCTTGGTTGCTTCTGAGAACTAAATTAGATCCAGAAAGCACTTAACACCATGACTGACACACAATAGTCACTTGTTAAAACATCCGTCCCTGTTCCTCCAAGAAGTGCATTATTTCAGTCACTTTTTTTTTTTTTGGTATTGGAGATTGAACACAGGACCTTCACATTGAGCTACAGTATAATCCAGCCTTAAACTTTTTTTTTTTTTTTTTGAAATATGGTCTTGTTAAATACCCAGGCTGGGCTCCAATTTGCTATGCTCTTCCTCTGCCCAGTGTGTTGGGATTCAGGAGTGTATCACCATGCATGGCTTAATTACTCTTAATAGTAGATCTTTCTGAGATAATCCAGCAAATAACACCCCAATACTAATGTTATATACTGAACCAGCAAATAATATGCAAATATTAACACAGTAGACCAGCTGTCTGAGCAAGTGCAATAGAATAAACATAACTTATTCTAGGTTTTCTAGATATCTTATTCCATTCCTTCTACTAATAGTCAAAAACAGTCAATAATTCTTTAAAAATCCCTACTATACATTTCCTTCCTTCCTTCCTTCCTTCCTTCTCTCAACTTCCTCCTTCTCTTAGCAAATATTTATTGTGTCTTTACAGTGTGCTTTCAGCTATACCAGGTCTAAGAAATAAAATGGTTTATCAGACAGTGGAGCTCCCTGCCTTCGTGGAGTTCAGTGTGGGGTAGATGAAGTAAAGAAACATTGCTAGATCTTTTCCTATATGTGATGTTCTTTATTCCTCATGATTCTGAAAGCTAACTTTATAGAATTCCTTTAATGTTTACTGATACAAAACCTCTTTTAGTTGCATTTTATTCAACTCACTACCATGTGCCCCTTCACTGCCATTTGCAAATGTGATGATAATATTTTCTGGCACTAAACATGATGCTAATATATCTGCTCATCAGTGAGTTATCTGGGAAGAACAGCCTATGACTTATAGCAGCAAGAAACCATCAATCAATAAATAATAGCTCATCTATTGTATAAATCATAAAACATAAGAATTTGGGCTGTTTACACTGCCCGGATTTGAACTTTCATATCCTCACTTATGAAATAATAGACAACCACGAAAATGTTCAGTATTTCTCAGCTTTATTTTCCTTGTATGACGTGGTTAATCATGGCAACTAATTTACAAGGCTGTTGTTAGGGATAACATGAGATAATAAATCATTTCATCAACCCATGGTTTTAATCAGAGTTAAACACATGTTGCCTGATGGTTTTATTATTGCATTTTCATTGCTATTCAGTGTGAAGGTAGAATAATACACTATAACATGTGCTCTTACTTTGTTTTTCCCACTAGCTAGCTTTTGGACCCCTTTTCTATCAACTTTTCCTTTCTGTATATGATAGTGCAGCCGCATAACAGCAGAAGTGTGAGGACTTTAGGTCCAATTCAGGTTTCAGGACTGCATAGGAGCTTCTTCTGCACAGGGGGTAACAATACTAACTCTGTATGATTACCCTAGAGTAACATGAAGTAACCTAAGGACAGTTGCTAATGTTGTACACAGTTATTGTCTTTTTCTTACATTTTTATTAGTGAGCATTGGTTTTGCAGATTAATGGGTTCTACTGTGGCAGATTTGTAAATGAATGTACCAAACTTTAATCATTCTCCTCATTGCTCCCCTTGCTCCAGCCCCAGTTTCACAAGGGGGAGAGGGGGGTTTACTATGTACATTTTAATCATATTCATGCCCCCACTATCTGTCCTCTACCTCCTCCCCTTTCTAACTTTTCTTTTGTCTAATAATAGTATCCTTTCTATGACTTTCTTGGATTCTACATATCAGGGAGGATGTGATATTTGCCTTTCTGAGTCTAGCTTATTTCATTCAACATAGTAATCTCCAGGTGCACCCATTTTTCTGAAAATGACAAAATTTTGTTCTTATCTATGGTCAAATAATATTTCATTGCCAGCATTCATAGAAATACATGCATACCCATGTTTGCTACCATTTTTTTAACTTGAATAAATTGCTTTATCGTTAACAATAACACGTGAGTCAGTAACACTCTGTAGTCTTGCTTTAGCCTTGGAACCAGAGTCAGAGGTCAAACAGTGTCACAATTAAAACATGAGAAGTTTGTATCACCCTGGAATTATTTTATCTTAAAGAAGGTAGCTAGTGTTTACTCTCTTGGAAGAGGCCAAAATATATCAGAAACCAAATGCATTTTCACAACATTTTCAGAACACTCCAGGGATGTTGATGCTTCATCTAGATGTCTTATTTACCAAAATCTGTACCACTATTCTGGCTGTCATCCCAGACAGAGCTGAGGAGCTGATGTTCAAAAGGATTTTGAGATTAGAAAGGCATATAGCTTGCGTTTTTATTGTATTGTTACTTTTGTAAAAACACCACTTTTCTCTTAAGTCAGTATTTTTCTATAACTGACACCAAGAATTTTACTTTTTTTTTCTGAAAAATAATCCATAAATGGACACAAACAAAGGTATGCTTCACCAGGTAAAGCTTTATCTGGAGGTATATTTCAGAAGCAGAAGACTAAACTAAAGGGTTAAGTTCTTTTTATTTATAAACAGAAATATTAATATGGAATTGATCATTATAACATCTTCCTTCACCCTTTAGGGCCTGGACATGGAATTGTCAAGACTCAAAGCAAGACAGTAAGGTGTTTGCTTCCATTGCATAACTTCATAAATTCCTTCACACTGGCTTATTGCACTAATGCGACCACATATGTTCCATATTGCCCACTCAAGTGTAGCATTTTCCTTCTATTCAAGTGTTCTCAAGGTTTAATAAAAGCAGCCAGCTCTTCTGTAATTACTTCCTCTGTCCATCTTACCAGCTCGCCATTGTCTTCCCTTGAATTGATTTCCGACTGCTGCCCCTGCCTATGCTATACTTGAGGAAGTATAGGGAGAGACTAACTGCAGAAACAGAGAATCTCGTTTTTCTCCCTTTCATGTAACTAAAATGGATTGATTGAAAGAGATTTAAGGCTGATTTTAACGTGCACGATTGGACAATTTTTAAAATGCTAACTTCTGAAAGTTGAAGGCTGTCATTTCAACAGAGAGCACTTGCTTTTTGTTCTCCCTTCCATCCCACTCAACAGGAGCTTAATTTTCCTCAAGTACAGCACTGACAATATCATTCTCCCAATTCGAAGTCACTTGGTGACTCCTCAAAACACAACCTACAACTCAAACTCACAGGCTGCAACAAGCTGGCCTCGCTCGGCTGCCTCGCTTTCTGTTCCTTGACTTAGGTCACATAGAGTCAAGCTGCTCTTCCTTATTATAACCCTGTCCACTCTCATTTTGAAGTCTCATGCTGCACGTGCAGCCACAAGCCCTCCTCTTCTCAAACACCCTTTTCTCCACACTCCACGCATGTACAAGGCACTGTGCGTATTCTCCAAGGTCCAAGTCAGCGTCACTTCTCCCTTGAAGTTTTCCTAGTGATATCCATTTCAAAATCCTTTCTTCTTTTTTTACATTCTAATAGGAATTCCTCTTCATTTTGGTGGTGGCCAACCTCAACTCATTTTCTAACAGTTACTTATAAGTCACATATATACCTGTACACGTATCACAACAGGGGAAAAAGGTATGTGCAAACAGACTGCCCTGGGTGGTGGGTCCTGCAACCTAAAATGGTGTTTCTTTTCACACAAAAGGTCCTCTGTATACGTTTGGGATATGCATGAACAAAACAATGACTGAATAACTTGTGAATCAATGCCTGCTAAGAATTCACTATTCCATTCTTTGGTTTAGGGCAGGGCTCCAAGGCAATGATCAATGTAAGGAGAATAGGGTAAGGCTGTTTAAGCACACCTGGATTATTGATTAAGAATAAAACTAGAAATAACTCAGTGAAATCTTAACAACAGATGAAATCAAAAGTTGAGGAAGTTTATTTCCTTATAAAAGTACCAATTCATGCCAAATTTTACTAGATTATACTACTCACATTTACGTACTTCCTCTGAGAGTGCAGATGAGCAATCTTTCCAATAGGAAGCGCTCATTCATTACATTTATATACGTACTTCATAGCCCTCATTCATTTGGAAGGGCTGGGAACAAATCTAATTTTTCTACCTTGCTTTTAAAGCAAGAGTCAATGTTTAGTGTATATTTGATTAGTAGAACACAGAAATTTCAGGCTCAGAGAACCTGAAACTACACATTCTAGTCTCTGCTTTGACAGAAGCCTCTATCTTCTGTCTCCTGATTGAATAAGTAATAAGGTCATAGCCCTGGTCACCCTGGCTACTGCTCCACCTTCGGTTTTTAGTACTGCTCCATTATCTTTCTTCTCTGAGATAATACTGCCAAGAAAAGGGTGTGCCCATTTTATCGACAGTCACTTCTTCCCTCTTGTCTGAGGACTCTTAGTAAGAGAGATGCACGAATCCCACTCCTTTTTGATGTTTTAGTAGAAGGAAGATCCTCTCAGCTGCCAACAGAAAGGAGCCTTGATTCAGAGAAGTGCCTCAGACTGAATGCAGCTCCCGATGCAGACTGGACTCCTTCAGCACCTTCGTACTGCTGGAGTTTTCACGTTTACAATGTACTATTCTTTTTTCAGGGTAACACCATTTTATTGTTTGTCCTACCCATCTTCTCTAACTTAACCCATTCTCAAAGAATAATCTGGATGGAGTGTCACATGCCTGTAATCCCAGTTTCTTGCAGGGCAGGAGGATTGTAAATTTTTAGGTTGGCCTAAGGAACTAACTCAGCAAGAACTTGTTTCTGAGTTAAATTTTTAAAAGGAGTGGGTGGCTGGACCATTCAGAGTCTCCCAGGAGTCCTACAACCACAAAATAATTAGAAAATAAAATAACCCTACTCTAGAAATTCAGACTTGAAAGACAAGAATCCAAGAGAAGTGTGAGAAGGATATTGATTGGCATGTGGTGACATGGTATAAAGACAACATTACAGAAGCAGTATTTACACACATAAGTCTTGCTGGTCCAGCAGAACAGGGAGAAACAAGACAAAGTCAAGGTAAGAAAGCTGAACCAGATGTTGGCAACCCTGTGTGTTATCCTCCAAGTTGGAGAACATGATGCTCGTTTTCTTCCTCAGGTGTCCTGCCAAATGCAGGGCATATAAACTTCTGCTCTCAGGGTTTAAATGGCACTTCAGACTTAGAGGTCTGCTATGTCTAATTTCATTCTCAAATGCTCTAGACTTCACGTTGCTTGCCTGTCATAATTATCAGTAAACCCTTGGGAGGATGCTATTATTGGAAGTAATTTCACATTCTGACACAATAGGAAGCTAGTACAAGTTGCAGCTACTTTAGACCTCTGCAAAGAGCCCTATAATCTGGAAGTTTCAGGATACCAGAAATAAATTTATCAAAGAAAAACTCCACTCTATGTTGAGTGAAGGAAAAGTGCCACAAAAAGACACGCTTCTTTTTCTTCCTCAATGATTCCCCAAAGTGGAAATAGGGAAGACTATAAATTCAAATAATATTTTTTGATGACTTTGGAAAAAGTAAACCAGACTTTTTAATATCAGAAATTAATGAGTAGAATAACTCTCTTATTTCATACAGAAGATAATCTTGGGGCAGGGAGTAGGGATACTAAAATATAATAATCTGTCCTTCTGAGAGTCCTGTTTTACTATCTATAGAAAATAAAGTCTATGCTTTTTAGCAGAAACCCAAATCTGCTGACAATGGGGAGCACACGGCTTTGTAGAACCCCTGTAGTAAAAACAGGCAACTTAATTTTTCTGTAGTACCATGAAGATCAAAAGAATATCTCTATTCTACCAAGGAGATACCCCCCAAGTCTTCTACCTCCCCACTGGGGAACCAAGCAAATTCCTTGGTTTCCCATGTCATTACCATAGCTGAAATGATGTAACAATAACAGCAAACAGGGTTTCCCTCTGTGCCAACTCTCTAATCAGTTTCAAAGTATGTTTTGTTGGTTCTCATTGATGCCACTCAAAGGAACTGGTCACTCGTGGTCTCAAAAGTTTTACAACAAATTGTGTGATTAAATTCCTTAAACACGTCTGTCCATTACTAATCCTCTTTTTGCCAACATCCCTTTCAGAGAAAAATTGCAGCGCTCCATGGTGCCTGATTTATATTTCATTTTGAGAACAGGAAGTAAAGGGATTAAAGTTAAGGATTAAAACACTTACTCTTTGCTGATTTTTTTTCTTCTCCCAAATGGCTTCCTGGTTGCCATAGCTACTGTTCACTGGTCCTTATCCCTGAATGTATGTCTCTTCGCATTAATAAAATATTTTAAATGAGGCTTCATGAAAAACAATAGGGGAAGTAGCTTTAAGTTCAACTGTTCTTAAAAGAAGCAGCCAGAATTTTCTAAAAATCTTTTTTTCCTTTGTCCTCTTATTGGTATTTTTTAAAAGGAAACTTGAGATAAAAGAGAATAAAGGGACAATCTAAAGATGAACAATGCAAAATTAGAATTATTCAGCAGGGGCACAAAGAGATAACTCTGATTGAGTTTTTCCTGAGCTTACAAATCAGTGTTTGTAGGAGGATTAAGGGTTCCTGGGAATTTCTCAAATGTTGTAACACCACGAAACACTCAAAAGGCAAAAATGCACGTAAGTGCAGTGTTGTAATTCCAAATTGGAAATACCAGGCGGGATGTGAAAAACTGAGGTTTTCACTACCACAAGGTTAACTCAACTCTATCAATATGAAGATCATTGCTTTGTACACAAATTGTTGGTGTTCTTGGTGGCAGCAGTTTGTAAGAATGTGGCCAAAGAGGTGATACCCATGGAAAGCATGTGCTATTGGAGCTGACCATACCTCCACGAGCGGGGCACATGGCTGGTGCTGAGTCAGGCTACCAGAACAGAGGACAATGTTGACAAGTGAGCAAATATAACTGCCTTTGAATTGTTCCTATAAAATATTCTACTGACATTCACTTTAGAAGAATAGTGCCTACATTTTTTAAAAGTCAAGGAAAACTGAAGAAACATACAATACAGTAAACTCCATTTTAACTTCTAATCTTAAAGCCTAATAGCAAACAGACTTCAATATAATTTGTGGAATGACTTCTCAAACACTCTTGGCCTATCCCCTGGCAATGTTTCCTATAGCTGAGTTTTTCTCTACCTTGTTATCCAGTGATTTCAAGTTATTTATTTCATAGGGATCAGCTTAAATGATCTAATCCAGGTCCGCGTATATTTATTATTTTTTACTTCTTCCAATCTCATACTCCTATTAAAACCACGTTTCCTGCATAATACCCACAGAAGATGAACACAGGTTGCTCCTTGGATACTGGTAATCAAAACACACTGATATACGAACAGGAGGAAAGGGACTATTGCATCATTTTTGTCATATAATGAAACACATTTATACAGGGATCCTCTATGGGATAACCCTGTAACTGAAGTGAATGACTGAAATGGTAGCAATTCTATGTATTTTAAAAGACTAGTAGCCTAGGAAATTTTAGCTGGTGGTAGCAATGGTGGTGAGGTTCTGAATCAAAATATTAGATAACTGATGCTACTCATGAGCAGTGCAATTTTATATACGTGTGAGGGGTGAGAAAGTCCAAATCAAATCATTACATAACTGATGCTACCCATTGGGTAGGCCTTTAGACTCTAAATGTAGATGGAAATGGTCAAAGTAAAATACAGACTTAGAAAGTATAGACATGCCTTTCCAATATCCGTGTTCCTTTTTCCTAATGCCAGGCTTTTCTTTTGGAAACTACATTTACTCAAGACTATCTTGAAGGTTAAAGCTGTTCCAGGGTAGAGTAGGAATAGTCCTTTAACACTGCAATCAAGAGGTACCAAACAGAACTCAAGAGGGAATTATTCTATTGTGAAGAGGTCTCTGTAGTCTGGTCATGACAGAGAGGAATGATCTTCTTTTCTGAAGCATCCTTTCAAAGATGTTTAGGTACCAAATAGCTGTTTCCATCTTGATCAAAAGGTAGGCATACAATATTCATTCTAACAGATTCAAGTTTCCTAAACTCAGAAATCTCTTCCTATAACACATCCCACTGAATGTGCCTGCTCTTCACATTACCTTGTGTGAACTGGGATTTAAATTGCTCTAAGAAAATAATGATTATACTTTGGCTCCTGTTATTGTTGTGAATAACAAACTCTCCTTTGTCTTAGACCCAAGAGGCTCACGTTTTCTGCAGCATACTAATCTGTTAGTTCTTGCCAAGGATAAAAATTTCAGACTCTTTAAATTTTGTATTACCTATTGGACCATCACTAGGATGTGAACAGCACTGGAAACTTTTGCACACACGCATGCTGTAAAAGCAATTTGAGTCACTCCAAGTCAATACATCAGCACCACTACAGAGGTCCAATCTTAAGCAATTCAGCTAGTGAAAATCCTCAAGAGCCAGTGGAAATTATTTGCTCACCTAGGCTACTGTTAGAATGAGGGCTAATTTACAAGGCCCAAAGGTAATCCCAAGATGAGTCTGAGAGCCTCTTGAAGTATTTACTTGATTCCATATATAGGGTAGAAAGAAGAGAATGCCTTGAAGGAGAGAAGTGCACCTGGTACCTATGTAGGTCACAGCCTAGGTCTGGATGAAACTGCTAGTTCAGATACCAAGATGGGAAATTAGAGAACCATTGAGGAAGGTACTCCAAAGCAAGGGACTCCATGCTAACTAAGTGTCTCTAACAGAAGTCCACAATAATAATTCCAATATTAACGTTGCAGAATTACTGTGAAGAATAAAGAGCACTAGGCATGAAAATATCCAGGAAATTATGTTACACAGGTATTTAATGGTATTTATTATTTTTCTTCCCCTTTCATTTTAACTATTATTTTACAAGGGAAGACAATAAAAAATTATGTAATTGTACCCATTACATTATTCCTGGTGTTCTGAATATCAATTCAACTTTTTTGGTTCCACTTATGGTACTGACTATGTGAGTATTTGAGTGTTTTTGCTGTGTTGACATCTCTGATCAGTTTCAAGCTTAGGGAAAATTGGAAGCACAATGGGACAGAGATGAGAGGTAAGGGGAAATATGATGTCCTGTGTTCCTCTTCTTATTTGTATCATGATTTAAGCCTCTCAGTGTATCTGAGTCTTTATGACTTGGAAATTGTGGAATTTGTTCTCAAATTTTTTGAATAGAAAAATAAGATTAAAAAATGGAAAGGAGAATAGATCATTCTTTACTGCTATTTTAAGTACAGAGAATGGGATCCAATTTCTGTATTTACTTGTGTACAATTGAGGAAATGTCAAGGATGTTCTTTATACGATATCTCAAAATACAAATTCTATCCAAAGTCTGCATTATTCACATTCCTATACCCAGTACTTGTGGGCTAAGGGAACCCGTAGCACTATTGCAAGATAAGAGCTTCTTGTTTATTGTGCCCTGGCTGCTTTCTATCTCTTTTCCATTCTGAGTCCTTTTTCAGAGCACAGTAATGTCCTTGGGGATAAAGAATGAGATAAACTAACTATGGCAGTGATTTGTACATTCTGTCTTCAAAACTTAGCAGTCACAGGTTATAACCCTGAAGTGGCATGACTGTCACTGAATCTAAAAGCAAATAAGATCTAATCTACTGTTCTTAGTGGTATCATCTTTTATTCTTTTAGGGTAGGTGTTGAGTTCAAGGCTGCCTGACACCAGATTGGCTTTTGTAAGAGTGATCTCAAAGTGAAAAGACTTAAAATTTTATATTAGCATTCAAAGTAAAATGCTCTTCTCATTTAACAAAATTGTTTCCAAGAGAAAGAAAAAAATTATTTGTTGAGCACTGCTTACATTCTGGAGTCTAATTTTTTTGTTTCTAAGTCTATTCATAAATATGATATCATTTAAATAACACAACAACCCTGCAGAAGTAGCTTCTTTTAATGTGAAACTTGAAAATCAGAGAAGGTATATAATTTTTTCCAGAGTCAGAGATGGTATCATTCAGGCATAGTTCCAAAGTTTTCCTGGTTCTTTAAAAACAAGTCATAACCACTGACAGAAGATTGTGGTTTAATTAAAACAGAAAATGAGAGTTTAATCAAATCACTGGAAAACAGGTTGGTCTTTGAAAGAGTGATTCCAAAACAGAAGACAAAAAAAAAAAAGCTAAAACTCTAAGTCTATACAAATATTTTACAGTAAATTGTATATAGGTAAAAATTGACTTAGCAAATCAAATATTGAAAATGGCTAACTACTAAGAATATTTGTAATATATAAGACAATGAACTGAATAATATCTATCACATACAGAAGTTACTTCAAATTAATATAAATTTTTTTCATAGAAAAATCATATACAGTTCATAAAATAGGAGTGTAAGTAGCTAATAAATATTGAACAAATAAATATACAAGCAATCTAAGAAAAGCTTCTCACATCAATAATTGCTCTGTTCCTTATTCATCTATCTCAGACACACAGAGAGAGAGAGAGAGAGAGAGAGACTCACCTCTTTGCTGGTAGAGTGTAAGAGACATTTGCTGTTATATAGTCCTAATAGAGATTTTAATAAATTGTTATAAATTTTTGGTTCAGCAATATATTGCCTAAGAATTTATTCTAAGTACTGTAGACTATTCACTAAAATCTATGCAAAAGCATATGTACTATAGAACTCTTCCCAAGAGTGAACACCTTGACATACCCTAAATCTCTACAAATAGATTGGTTTAAAAAATGCAGCATATCTTTAAAATACTGCCCTTAAAAATATAGCAGTATATTCACTTTATACTATTCCAGTAAAGTGATTCAAAGCAAAGAGGCATCATAGTATGTTTATATATGGTAAAAAAAAAATACACAGTATGGCATGCACTAATAATAACTCATTGTAATTGATGGGTTCTAAGGCATAGTTTAATGTCTCTGATATCAGGACATGTGTTATATTCAGTGGCATACTGATTTGAATGAAAGAATGTCTATATACTGATTTTTACCCAAATACATATTTACAATTTCAAAATGAGGATTGACTGAGTAGTATGAAGTTTATAATAACTCTCATTATCTGACTTGTGTTTGCTCCACAGAGAAGTGTGCTATAATGGAAATGCTAGAAAAATAATTGCCAGGGGTAGAATGAAAGAGAATAAGGCCCAAAATAGAACACAAAGAGAAAGCAATACATTCTACTTAATCAGGAAATTCAAGGTTCTAAATCTACACGAACACTGATACACATTTATGAAAACATTTACAAATGTGATTATGCATTAAAGTATGCTTTGAGAAAATACCAATAGACAAGGCCAGGAAATAAAGAGATATCTATACTCCAAGTTTCAATAGGGTAAAAATGATAAAGCTGATAAATATAATGGATGACCAGAAAGCTGAAATATCATTCTTGGAAAGAGTCCCAAAAGAATCCCAGGTCAGTAAGCAGAAAAGAATAGAGTAAATCAGCAGGAGTTGGGATGGGGTTATTGAGAACAGCCAGAGAATCATTTCATTAGGGGAAAACTATACACACAATGAATTCAACAAGATATTTAGCAGTGTCTTGTGGAGCATTTTAAGACTGAGGAACCCAGAATTATTGATAGCACAGCTGGTTGTAGTTGGTTAGGCTACTGTATCTAAAAAATGTTGATCCATGGAAATATGCCAACCTAACTGCTTTGTCACTTTTCACCTTAAATCCCAATTCATTACCCACTTTACCACCATAATTGCCTTCCTTCATCACAGACCTGACCAAAGTCTATGTTTAGCATCTTAGCAGGGCATAGAAGGCCTATGAGCATTAGTTCCATAACCAACATTTTCAACCTCAGTGCTTGCCTCATGAGTCAGTAACTAACATTGTAGGCCTCATATGCCCTTTACTGAAACTGTTCCACAGCACGAGAAAATGGACAACTGAGAGAACAATGAGATACATATGCTTAAAAAGACTAAAAATCTGAGTGTAAGAACAAACTGTCACGAGCCAGGAACATTAATGCAGCAGTTCTGCACATGCTACACATCAGCAAGGTCACTCTGGCAAAGATACACCATTCTCAGAAGACAGAACTACATCATGTGGCAGATGATTCAGGAAAGTAAGGTTTGCTTTTTTTTTTTTTGCTGCAATATAAAGAATATTTGGATGTATTAGATTTTTTAACTACCAATACAAAAGACAAAGATTATCTTAAAAGTCTAAAAACGTAAGATTACATGAAGAGGTTTCATGAATATTTTTTGAAACTTATGAATCTCATGGTAGGCTGCAGGGTGGTCAAAGTGACATTTAGGGTCCTTAGAATGCAAGTACATGGGCCAGGGCTTTAGCTAAGTGGCACAAATGCCTGCCTGGCAAGCAAGAGGTTGTGAGTTCAATCCCCAGTACCAAAAGAAAAAAAGAAAGAAAAAAGAAAAAGAAATAAAACAAGAATGCAAGTGCACTAGAGTTCTACTCCAGTCATGCTGGCACCTGGCCCTAAGTAGTGCCAACACAAATATCCACCCTAAAAGTCTATGAGCAAAAAATCTCCTTGTATTCAAGTTAGAAACAATAGGCTTAGTGAGACAGCTACTGTGGCCTTTTAACTCTTAATCCAAGCTAGTCCCTTCTCAAGAAACAAAACCAAGCATTTTGTATGTCACATGACACTTGATGCTACAGTTTGAAAGGAGAGTCCTAGAAGGAAAGTGAGAGAATGATCTTTTGCTAACACATTTTGTGGAATGCCAAGATTGCAAACCGTGTGTCAAGACTTAATGGATGGCTCTGCATTAGGTAGAATTAACTGATTCTGGCACATATCTGTAGGCCTATTGGCTTGCAAGAAAGCAGAATATCACCTTTTTTCCCAACTCACTTGTCTTTCTTACCAATTCTAAACTTTCTCATTTCTCAGGAAGAAACTAACAAGAGGAGAAGCTGGGAAGATGGTGGATCAATAGACAGTAAAGAGCCTCTCTGCGAGAAACAGCCTGGATGCTGGAATAAAACATCCTGGAGAAGACTACATGGAAGGAGATGGATCCTCTTGACCCAGGAAGAAACTAAAGGTGGGAGGGGGGAAGAAAGGAAAAAAAGAAAAGAAAAGAAAAGAAAAACGTGGACAGAAGGCTGTAGCCAGACACGCTCTCACTGGAGCTGGTCCCATTGTGTGCGAAACTAGAATCCAAAGACATGTGGTCACAGTGAAGCTGGGGGCTGGCGTGCCCAAGGGCCTCAGCGGGAGGATGTGGTCATGGAGGGGAGTGGCAGAATGGAGAACAGCACAGGCTCGGAGATCTGCACTGGCTTGCTGTGAGTCTGAGGAACTTGGTCCTCCTGTGGGAGTGGGCAATTGGCCTGGGCAACATTTTGGAGTCAGGCAGGATAAGCCTGGAACCAGAACTGTAGCAGCTTCAATCAGCCACTCTCGGCACAGAGCAGATTTGTGAGAACGCTTGGACTAAGTCCCACCGCTGTGCATGATCCAATAGACAAGGACAAGGTCTCCTTGAAGCTACCCCTAACCGGATGGACTGTACAGCACACACTAATGTGGCAAAGACTCCCAGTGGTTGTCCAGCTCAGAAGGGAGGAGCCAACCTGCACTGCCCTGCTTGTACTTCAGTGGTCAGCAGTAGACTGGGGAGGGCAGCAATTCCTAGCCAGCACACTTCAGAGTAATCATACAAGAAATGCCAGGGACCCCCATTATCCACTTATTTGGAAAAAAACAGAAACATGACAAGAGGAAGAAACAAAAGGAAGTCTCCAGCCTCCAACCCAAACAATACTGGCCCAGGAGAAGTAAACACAGAAGAGACAGGGGGTTGCATACCTGCAGTTCCTGAAAAAACAGCATCTGACATAAAGAGTTAACTTTGTGACATTATAAAAGAACTCAGAACAGAAATACTAGTACAAGTAAAGGATGATATAAGAAAAATAATAAAACATATGCTAAGTACCTTTCAGAAGACACAAATGGAAGAATGAAAGAGCATAGAAAAAGGAGAGAAACCTTTTATTAAGAATATAAAAAAACCTAGAATACATGAAACATCCAAAGAGATTACCAGGAAATTAAAAACTCCATTGAAAGCTGGAAAAACTGCTTGAAAGAAATTAAAGATAGACTATCAAACCTTGAGGACAGGTTTGCAATGTGTGATCACAAAAAGAAAGATCTCTTAAAAATAACAAGGAACCAGGAAGTAACAATACAAAGGCTAAAAGATGACAAGAGGATCTATAACTTAAGAATAAAAGATGTGAGTGAAGAAGCAGGGGTAAACACAAAGGAAATACAAAGGCTATTTACAGAAATAATTAAAGAAAACTTCCCAAGCATAGGAAAAATAAATAATATTCAGATATATGAGGCATACAGAACTCCAGCCAGTTATAACCAAAATAGATCTACACCCAGACATGTAATAATCGAGATTCCAGGAATTCAACACAAGAACAGAATATTAAAAGCTGTCAGAGAAAACAAACAGATCACCTATAAAGGAAAAACCATCAGAATTCTCATCAGAATGTGACAAACTTCTCGACACAAATCATCAAATCAAGAAGAGCTTGGAGCAAAGTAATCCAAGCCCTGAAAGAAAATAACCTCCAACCCAGATTGATGTACCCTACAAAACCCTCTCTCAAAATTTATGGAGAAACAAGATGCTTCCATGACAAAGAGGAACTGGGGGAGTTCCAACCCTACAAAAAATAATGAAGGACATTCTAGAGAGAGAGAAAAAAAAGACCATGGTTTCAAGAACACCAACAGAGGGGGCTCAATGAATGGGCAGACAGTGGCATGAAGGGGAAAAGTAGACAACCATTGGCATAAAAATAGCATGGCAGAGATGAGGCAGAGAAGGTTGGCCATAATCGTTAACATGGATGGCCTCGGATGCACTAATAAAAAGAAACAGGCAGAGTGGATCAGGAGACAGGGTCCATCAAGATGTTCTATATAAGAACTACCCAGCTGTAAGGAAGGAAAACCTTGAGGCTCTTGTAGGTAAATGGATACAACTTGAGACCAAGCTCAGGGGTAAAAAGTTCAGAATCACTTAGGTGAATAGCCGGTTGCCTCCCTAATCTAAAAACGAGAGAAGTTAGTAGGACACATAATGTACAATGTACCCTGGGAAAATGAAAGGGGAGGAACTGTCAAAAAAGGGAAGGCAGTGGCCATTGCTAATCTTGTGTCATGATCTTAAACCCATATTGCTTTCATTGCTCTGTTTAGTTTGGTTATATTCTGCTCCAGTTTGTCTACTGGTACTAAATTTGAGGGCATAGACAGCTATTCCAAAGATAGCAGGATATATTACGGTAACCATTTTTAATTTCCTATTTACTTAATCTGAAACCCTGTATTACCTTCACTGCCATGTTTTGACTGATTTTACTTGAATTTGTTTTGATCACTGTCTTATCTTGACTGATATTATTCAAATCTGTTATGTTTGATAGTATCAAGTCTGAGAATATAGGCAATTACTCTGAAGACAATAAGATTCACTATGATACCCATTCTGGTTTGACTATTACCCTCTTTTGAAGTCCTATAATGTCTGTAATGTTTTGTTTTTATTGATTTTGTTCTATACTGCTATGTTCAATTTTATTGTACCTGATGATATGGGCAATTATATTGAAGATAACAAGAGACATCATGGTAACCACTGTAGATCACCTTGTATTGTGTTTTAAAATCATGTACTATGTCTCTCCTTTTGTTTTGAATGACCCCATTTTTTTTCTCATTTTGTTTATTCTTTTCAAAATAAAAAAAGAAACAAGAATAGAATAATAAAAAACTCATCCTGAATCTGAAGGCCATAAGAATAAAACAAGATGATATAAATATAATGGTTCTGAAATGCTAAGGCATTAAATGTAGCAAAACTAAGATCCTTTCTCTATTAGCACTATTACCATAATCACTATTAAAGTATCTGACTCACAAAGATTGAATTCCAGTTGAACAATTTAAATGGTGTCTGCAGAAGGCCCAAATATTTATTAGTTGAGTTTTACAACTTCTCAAGTAAGAGTATAACTAAATCATCTGAGACAGGGAAGAAGGTCTCTTCTCCACTTAGAAAATGCTTACTTTTATCTAACTTTCACCTCATATCCCACTAGTTAAGGCCAGTTTTTCAACAGAAATGGAGGACAGCAACTCATTTTTGTGGACATTATAACAGCTTATAATAATAAATAACATGATCACCATCACTCCTGAAACTACTGACATCTCTTTTAATGCCCAAATGTCAGCCATACAACAGACTGAAACAAGAACTTGTGATTGTATTTTCTCCTTAATCACTCTAATAATCCTAGAAGACTGCATTTATTCTTTTGATTTTACAAAGGATGACCTGAAGCTCAGAGATATTAAGGAGATAATCAAGGGTTTTAATAAAACTGGTGAAATAGGGGCTTTCAATCCAGGTTCCTGACACAGTAGTTCATATAAAAACAAAAGAACACTAGGTAATAGGAAATCAACAATGGCTTCCATAATATCTCTTGTTTTCTATAATCTTGTTTTGAAGTCCTGTATTACTTTCATTGTTTTGTTCTGATTAGCTTTATTCTGTTTTGTTTGTTTTTATTCTCTTTAAAATAAAAATTTAGAAATAAGTCAAAACAAAAAACAACACCAACAAAAAAATGGCAGATGAAATGGCAACTAATTTGAGCAAATACATATTGGAAGTCTTCCAGCAGTAGAAAACTCATTAAACAATCAAAGTCTAAAATGTCCATAAAGTTAAAACTCTTCAGCACAAAATCTAGACTTACATGTTTCCAATTCATGTAACAATAGCTAGGATCATAGAAGAGGTCATGCCTTTACAAGAAAAGCTCATGGTCATGGTAAACTGCAAAAACAGTATAGGATTTTACTCCAAACATGAGTCCCTCTGCATAGCAGGCTAGGTTTGGAGAAGAAATTCAGTGGAGCACCCATGATATTTGAGAAGTCTTAATCAGGAGGCATTTTGGGAAGCAGTGAATTCTTTAAGACTGAGCCACAAAACAACTTCACTTCAACACCTACAGTGTTACCCTATCACACTGAAGGGGCAGAAGAGGGTCAAGAGAAACAGTCACAGAGAGGATGTGGGCTAGACCTAGATCTCCTTGAGAAGTTTAAACTCAGGTTAGAAAGGACCCTCTGTGGTGAGAAGTCAAGCTGGATGCATGTGACTTTCAGAGATGGACTGATCTGAAAGTGTTGGCATTAAGTCTAGTAGTCTACATAAAACCCCATCCTGCAGTCTATATCCTGCAGAGATTGGTGGTCAGATTGCTTTCCCATTCAATTGGTCAAACCATCCATTTGACAGTTGTCACAGCTTGGGGTGTACAAACAGAGGGGGCCCCTAGAGCAGAGTGGGTATTTCAAAAATTCACAAACTGTAAAACTAGGTAGGCAGAGAAAACTATGACTTTCTGGATCCAAGATTGCAAATTCTGAAAGTCTGTACTTATTCATAAATACAGTGAATTTCTGGACACATTTACTTTTTAAATTTGTTTTCACTTTTTTAAAAAGTTTTGGGCTATGTTCTCCTTTTTCCTTTTCTTATTGTTTTCCTTATTCTGTTACTTTCATATAATTTCTTTTAAATTCTTAAAGATCACTTATCTCATTTTTCTCTCTTCCTTTTCCTCTTGCATTGCTTACATTTTCAAATTTTATTTCTTTCATTCTCACATCATCCATTTTATCTTTACTAGTATAATAATTAAGTGTTATTCTTTGGAGAGTTAGTTAACTCTATGCCATTGCTGCTAAATTTTTTTCTAATGTTAGCAGAGGCATAGTTTATTGCATTTAGTGCAAAACTACTGTATGCCAATTATTTTGTTTCTCTTTGTGCTTACACTGTCATTATATATTACTTTTCTGTGGTTAAGGGTGGTATATTATTGGTTCCTATGGTGAGTCAATACTCAGTATGTCTTTGATACTTTCAGAATTGCTGATTTTCTTTCTATTCCCACCATGGAATAGTTGTTGCAACTAATTGGTTTTCTCTGTATGCCAATATCTGGACTGCCTTTGTGTCATTAACAATAATGTGGTACATTCCTGGAATTCAGTGCTAGACTAATTACACTGCATCCCCCACACACACAAATTAACAGAGATAGTTGGCTCTTGGGACAGAGCAAAAGCTTGTATTTAGACACACAAGGAGGACATCACTGAAAAGCAGGCACTAAATGAAGAGGTCCTCACTAGCAGCAAAGTTTTTCCACTATAATCAAAAAATACCACCACATTAAAAAAATAGAAATATGAGAAGTCAAGACAACAATGCCACTCCAAAAACTTCCAACTACCCTAAAGGGGATGAATGTGGTACTGAAGAAGAGGAAATCAAAACAAACAGCAGAATTATTTGAAATAATAAAAGAGGACACAATAAAAGAAATAACATGCTCAGCAAGCTCACAGAAAACACAAATAAACAGAAAATGGACTCAGTGATCACAGAGGTTTTATAGACGATACTAATGAAAAGCTAGTTGAGCTAAATAAAACAATATAAAACATAAATAGCCAGTTCAGAAAAAAATTATAAAGTCCAATAAAAAGTACCAAATAAAAATCCAGGAGATTAAAAATTCCACCGAAAGTATAGGCAGGAGAAATAATGAATGTGAGCATAGAGTACTGAACTAGAAGATGGGGTGATGTTGGCAATGAGTTATTCAGATATACCTTAAAAACAAGAGAACATGGAAAATGGAGCCAAGAGCTGCTAGATGACACAAAGAAGACTAATCTAAATTAACTAGAATGAGTAAAAATCAGAACATAGTACAAACATCATAGGGAACCTGCTTACAGAAATAACAGAAAATTTTCCAAGCATACAGAAAAAATCTCACATACAAGTATTCAAGGTATATAGAACCCCAAATAGTTACAATCAGAAACAAAAATTCTCTATAAAACACAATATTCAAAACCCCAGAAGTCCAAAAAACAAACAAAAAAAAGACTTAGAGCTATTAGACAAAAGTAACAAATCACTTATAAAGTTAAATCCATTAGAATTACAGCAGATTTCTCAACATAGATTTTAAAGATGTGGACAGACTGAAGTGTTTCAAGCCTTAAAAGAAAACAACTTCCAACCCAGACAGATATATTCTGAAAAACATTTTTTTTTCCAGAACTGAAGGGAGGAACAAGGTCTTTCCATAAAAAAGAGCACATTAAGAAAGTCATGGCAATCAAATCAGACTCAAAAAATTCTCAGGGATATCCTAGAGACAACAAAGTTAACAATGCCAAAAAAATCTATGAAAATAAATACACCAAGCAAAGTGAGCAGTTGACTAGAAAGAGAAAAAAAGGAACCAGAAACAGGAAAACAATGCAATAACAGGAATAAACCAATAGCTTTCAGTAATAACTCTTAATATGCATGATCTCAATTCCTCAATCAAAACCTACAGATTGGCAGAGTGAGTCTGGAAACAAAGCCCAGCAATATGCTGTATATCAGAAAGTCATTTAATAAAAAAAAATTCATAGACTAAAAATCAAATAGAAATTGTTCCTCACATTGGGAACCCCCAAACAAGCAGAAGTTCCTATCTTATTTTTGATAAAGTATACTTCAAGGCAAAACTGATCAGAAGAGGCAAAGAAGACTACCACATATTGATTAAGGAAAGAATTTAACTGGAAGAGATAACAATTATAAACATATATGCACCAAACACTAGCATACTCAACTTCAGAAAACAAACACTGTTGGACTTAGAAGATCAGATAAACACAATTATATTGGAGAACTTCATTACCACACTGACACAAACATGTCAACTGGACAACAAGTCAACAAAGAAATACCAGAGTTAAACTGAACATTGAAACAAATTATTTAATAGCTATCTACAGAGTTTCATCCAATAACATCAGAATACATATTCTCAGCAGTACATGAAGTGTTCTCTGAAACAGAATACATAATAGCCCATAAAGCATGCTTCCATAAATTATGAAGAAGAATCAAAATTATCCCACATGTATTATCTGATTGTAGTGCAATAAAACTAGAAAGCACTGGCAAAAGAAAGCACAGAAATTATGCAAATGAATGAAAATAAAACAACACTCTACTGAATAATCAATGAGTCACAGAAGAAATCAAGGAAGAAATTAGTCAGTTCCTACAATGAAATGTTAATCCAGGTACAACACACCATAACATATTATACACAGTGAAAGCAGTGCTAAGAAGGAAGTTTTTAGCTGTTAATGTCTACATCACAAAAGCAGAATGAATCAAAATAACCTCATGATGTACCTCAAGGACTTATAACAACAACAATCCAAATCTAAAGCAAGCATAAGGAAGTTATAAATATCAGAGAAGAAATTAATGAAATTGAGAATAAAAAGCAAAACAAAGACTCAGTGAATCAAAGAACTGGCTCTTTGAAAGAATAAAATAAATAGACAAACCTTAGCAAATCGTACAAAAAAAGTAAAGGTAAGACTCAAATCTTAGAAATTAGGAATTACAACTGATACCACCAAAATCCAGATTAACCACTTTGACAATCTGAATGCCAACAAATTGGATAATCTTAAAGAAATGCATAGATTTCTAGATACACACAAATTACCTAAACTTAACTAAGATCTAAAGACCTTGAATAATCCAGTCACAGCCAATGAAACTGAACCATACTAACACATATACCAACAAATACAAGCCCAGAACCCAACAGTTTCACCACTGAATTCTGCAAGAACTTCAGGGAAGATTTAATGCCAATATTCTTTAAACTCTTTAATATAATTGAAAGGAAAGAGTACCCTCAAACCCATCCTTGGAAGCTTGCATTATTAGGATTACAAAACCAATCAAGAACTCAACCAAAAAAGAGAACTACAGGCCAATCTCTTTAATGGAGACAAAAGAAAAATCCTCAAGAAATAATAGCTAACAGAATGTAACAACCCATCAAAAAGATCATACATCATGAAAAGTAGGCTTTATCTCAGGGACACAAGAATGGTTTAATGTACACAAATCAATAAATGTAATACCTCATATAAACAGAATCAAGGGAAAAATCACATGAATATCTCAACAGACAAATAGCCTTTGACAAAATCCTACATCTATTCATGATGAAAACCTTCAAATAAATAGGAATAATAGCATCTTACATCAATATAATAAAAGCCAAAATATTACAAACCTACTGCTAATACATATTAAATGGGTAAATGCTGAAAGCTTTCTTTCTAAAATCAGAAACAGTACAAGGATTTTCATTATCACTACTTCTGTTCAATATAGTCCTTGAAATATTAGCAATCAGGCAAGAGAAAGAAATAAGAGATATTTTTACAGGAAGGGAGAAATCAAATTATCATTTTCACATATGACACGAACCACTATATAGAAGACTCAAAATACTACAAAAGGCTCCTATTAATAACAAATTTGTAATGTAATAAGATACAAAGTTAACACACAAAAACAACAGTATTTCTGTACATCAATGAAGAACTCATGGAGAAAGAAATTAGGAAAACAATATAATTCATAATAGAATCAAGAAAACTTAAAACACTTCCTTAAGCAAGGAAGTGAAATTTATCCACAATGAAAACTACAATATTCTGAAAAATAAAGACTGAGGAAACATCAGAAAACAATAGGAAAGATCTCACCTATTCCTAAATAGGCAGAAGCAATATTGTCTAAATGCTGTATTTCCAAACTGATACCCAGATTTAATACAATCCCAATCAAAATACAGAAAAGATTCCTTTTACAAAAGGGAAGGGAAAGAAGAGATGCAGAGGGGAAAAGAGATAAAGAAAGGATTCAGGTGTGTTATATACCTGTGCCAACTCCCTGGGAGGAATGTACCCATTATGTACTGCACATATGTACTAATAAAAAGTGTAAGACTACATCTAAAAGATACTAGGTTAGAGAAGACTTGACAAGAGTCAGGGATTTCCAACTTAAAGCCATAAGAATTTCTAGATGAAAACAGGTATGAGGATAGTCAGGCTGGGTGAGATTTTAAGATATGTAAATGTAACCACAAAAAAGTTTCCTGTATAAAGGAGGAAACAAAGTATAATGCATTTATAATCACACCATGAACTATTTCCATAAATTATTTTTAAACAATTGCAATCTCTCTAAGGGGAAAATTAATTAATGGATGAATCTAGTGTAGATTACCACAAGCTTACTAGTATTTTAACAACCACTTTTTTTCTTTCTTAAAAACCCTTAGTAGATAGCCCATAATTCCAGTAATAATAGTCAACTTTTGTTGGGCAAGTATCAGGTATCGTGCTGTGTTTTATTGTCATACTATCATTTAATAGGATACAAAGACACTGTATTAACAAATTATGTGGTAGAAATTTATGACCAAAATTACTGACTTGTAAGTCAGCATGACAACTGTATAATTGTACAAATTCTGAAGTTGTAATAAAAAAACACATTAAAAATAAAAAGTATCCACTTACTTGATTAAAATACAATACTCTCTCGATCTTCCAGCATAGGGTCTTTAAATTAATTGTCTTAAACATACGCACTGTGTATAGTCATTGTTATAATGAAAAAGAATAGGACCAAGTATATCAAATAATTAATTTCCTTTTTTCCTAGCGAACGATCAATTTTCATTAACATAAAGGACATTTTCAGGCTTTCTCAGATCCCATTTTCATGTGTTTAGTGCTATCTCTAAATAAAGAAATGTTAGTTAAAATGTAACACAATGGATTCTAGTGGCCATCAGTCTGCTGTGTCCCTTGCTTAGTCTACAGGCCCTGTCATTCAGTAAGATAGGAAGTGTCATAAAGGCATTTTAAAGATGTGCTTAACTTATTCAATTCAAATGACTTTAAAGCAAAGGAGCTTATTTTTGATCATCTGGGTGGGCCTGATCCAATCAGATCAAAATCCTTAAGAGCAGCAATGTGGTTTCCCTGAGGAAGAAGAAATTCTGCCTGTGGAATATATTTCACTCCTGGCCAACAAATCTCAGAAACTAAGAACTGGTGCCATCTTTATTCTTTCTTTTTATCCCTGGCACCCAATCCATCACAACAGACAGGCTAGCAGGGATGGCGAACCTTACAGAGCTTTCAGTGATAACAAACAGCCTACTGTGGCACCCATGCCATAGGTTCACTGCCAGTGGGGTACAGCAATCACCGAAAGATGATTCAACCTGTAAGATCACTCAGCTGTGAAGAAGCAAAGTATTTCCAAGAACACTGTTGTCTGTCACAACAGGCTGCTGTGCACTGCAGGTATGTGACATAACAATACTTTCTACTGAAATGGCTCTTCTTTCACAGCTGTAGCCCTGTGTTTGCCTTTCAAGCTAGCTGCAAAGATGGAGAAGTGAAAAAAATCACAGAATGTAACTTACGCTTAGTCACAAAGCAATTCATGGCATTGCTTAAAAGAAGCCCATAGCTCCTGACGTCCAACCCCGTCTCTGAGAGACAGCCACCTGCCCAGTATCCACCATGAAAAGTTTTTGTAGTAGGCTTTTCCAAACCATTGTGTGGAGTCACCCTGAAAACAAAGCTCCATAGTCAGAAACCAAGAGAGGAACAAATGGGAAAATATTGCCCAGGATATCAAAGACGAAGCTCAAGTGAAGCTGAAAGGGACAACAAGAGAGAACTAGTAGGAAGAACTGTTAGAGGAGCAGTAATTCAAAAGTGTGAGGAATATTTTGGAAGTAAACACAAAGAGAGGGCGCTGAGAAGGGCAATGGTGAGCTACACTGTGCCTCAGGTCACTGTGTTCAGGCAGCATGAGTCTGAGCTAAATGTTTTTATCCCAGATTATTTTCATCAAGAATGCAAAAATTCAGTAAGTAAAAAAAAATTAATGCTTAAAAAGCTTCTGTCAGTCAGTCAATCAATCAATCAATCATGAAAGCAATTATGTATGAACTATTTCTATAAGGTAGCTGTGTGAGGCAATGTATGACCTGAATTGCTCAATAAAGCACCTGTCACACTGTCCTCACTCTTTATGTGGTCACTCAGAACTATGCCAAGCACCCACATATGTTTTTGTCCCATTTAAGTACTTTCATGGGGAACAGAAATAAAACTACCTAACTATGTATGACAAAGCATTGCAATACAAGGAAGAACAATATAAAAACCTACAGATCTCATTGCTTTCAAAATACAAATTAGAAAACCTCTCTCCTTAACAGTTACCATTCACAGAGGAACTCTCATCCTCCATGTTCTGGAAGCACTGTCAGGATGCAGTCTTAATGCAGTTTCCCTGCTGTACATATCTCTATGTCCCTTGTTGGAATGTCACCTTCTGGAGAACAGAGCTGAGCCTTATGTGTTTCAGATTCTTCAGAGCTGCCACAGGCCCTCACCTCACTGCATTCTCAGAGGATCACACACACTGACATAGGAGATGGGTCAGTGGAAGACAGAAGTCATGTTTTTTCACTGACCACCATCCTGTCACTCTAGTGCCACCTCATCATGGGGTCAGGCTGCAGAAGAGTACAATTCAAACATCTAGGATGATCACGACATCAACTATTGTCATCTGAGTCGTACCTACTAGGTTCTTCAAAGTAAGTTCAAACAGGAAGGTATAAGATTTTGACTCAATCTGTAGTTAATACAATTGTGCAGCAAATACATTTTCTCTCATTTCTAAAGTCATTTGAATGTGCTTTTGCTCAGTCTTCAGTCCTTTTTCAGACCACCTCACCTCAACAAACTCCCTCTCCTAAAGTCCGTATCAACCTCCACGTTGTTTCCTTGCTCATGTTATCTTTTTTTCTTGCTATTGGGCTTTGTCAATGTGTATCTAGGAAGAGAACATGTCTAATATATATATTTGTATGAGTGCGTAGCACCGAGCAGGTATGCAGTAAATATTAATCCAACAAAATAAAAAAATTCTTTGATATTGTACTTCTCAAACAATTTAACAGTGGTTTGATGAGATGTTCTAGAAAAAAAACATGGTTTTGCTCATCTAGTGATTTTGAGCGATGTCTAACATTATCTTTCTTAAGGAATATTAGAATATCCAAGGTTTTGAGAACTCTTGTAAGAAGGAAGCCACTGAATACTAACTATAGTTAACTCTTAAACCCATATGAAAATAAATAATCTTTTAAAAAGAAATACCCAGTCTATGGTTATACCACTCTGAAAGTGCCCAGTCTCATCTAAAAAGAACACTCAATAAAATCCTATAGAAGGTGTTCTAAAGAATATATTTTAGGAAATGGCTCCATGGGCCATCACCACAGACATGGTGATGTACATTTTCCTGAATTTAGAAAGCCAGAGACATATTTTCTGATGACTTAAGAAAGGAACAGAAATGTAGTATCATTTACTGTTCATTCTCCTAGACAACCTACCCCGACTCCTGCAGGGGTGAATTCTCAGCCCTTTTTAAGTAGCTCCTACCACTGTGTGGCATCCTGAAACTCTCAAAGCAAAGCTGGCAGCATGGTCTACTTCACATCGAAGCTGCCAGGCAAATGGTTTCAAATCTGAGTCTGTCTTACAGATGTAGGGTTAAATTTAAGGTTGTATATTTCTTTCATTTAAATTTATTAGTGCACTATTTTTCTTTCAAAAAAAACCCTCTGTTTTACAAGGATATCTCCCAGCGTCTTCCTTGAAATAAGTTTCTCTCAGTTGGGGCATCAGAATATAATTTTTGAATATGAATATGTATATAATTTTGAAGTGTAATGCAAGTTACCGATCTGTCACAAAGAACTGTTAAAGTGTAGTAGTATGCAACTCATTCAAAAACACTTTGCTTGAATATCAACCCTACAACAGCATCACTCGAGCTCACTTGCTTTCTAACATAGTTTCTTAAATGTGAGAGGAAGGGGCGTGCTGGTTGACAGGCTATGTTTGTGATATGTGCCTATTACTAATACTCCATTAGTAGCAGAAGTTTTAATTTATTCTTGATGAGAAACAAGAAAGAAACAGGTGAAAAAAGACTGCAAAACCTGGGGAAGGGAGGCCTAATTATGTACCCCACTTGCCATTTAGACCATGACAAAAAACAGCTGATACAAAAAGTGAGCCTGCTTAATCCTTTTAATCATTACGGAGAAAAAAATAATCATTTTTTACATAGCTTTTCAAGATCCCAAGAACTACACAAAGCAAGATGAACCTGTGGCCATTTCAGATTTAGAGGGGAGAGGCAGTGGCTCTAAACAGATACCAAAGAGTTGCCAGCTGTCCTAGAAAACTGCATTAAATAAGCTGTTCTAACTTAGCTAGAAAGCTTTGCAGAGCTGTTCTCTAACTAGAAAACAAATAAATGTATTCACACACATTTCAAACATTATGTTTGGGTTTGTTATAGCCTGCATTGAGTTATAAAAGTGAAAGTCATCAAGTATAGTAAATCAAAGGTCAATGTTCAACAAACATTTAACAAATCATACCCAAAGTTCTGAGCCTTTGTGGAAGGTATGAAATAGATGAAACATTCCTGTCACCTCTAACTTCTGGCTAGGTTTTGCTTGCATTTGCTTTTTAGAATACCCATTCTGATAGCAGGCAAGAGTTGAAGGAAACGCCCATTTATGGCACTTCCAAGGTGAGAATGAAAAATTTTGATAAAGCTCCTGGCCTTGAGGAAAATTTCAAGTGGTTTATTGCCTTAGTTGCCTCTTATTTCACCACACATTATCAGATGGAATTGAAGGACAGATTCTGCCTTTTGCTCTCTAGGCTAAATTCTATTCTCAGTGGAGACCGCTGCTGGTTCCTCGAGTATTTTTTCCTTATTTGCCTGTGTAGCCCTGTTTCAATGGGCTCAAAAACTGCAAAATGCATAGGGTAGAAATCTGTACTCTGGCCGATGGTGGGTGTGAAAGGCTTATGCAGAGAGAAGTGACTGCACGCATTGCGGCAAGTTATCTCCATTTCTTTTCTGAGATTTTTTTCCTTTCTTTCCTCTTTCTTTTTACATTGAATAATGTTTAGCTGAGGGTTGGTAGAACCCATCAGGTGCAAGAAAAATGGCCACAAGCCCACGGCCAGGGCATGTCTTACGAGACTTGGTCTTTTCTGATGCACATTAATTGTACAGCTAAGGGTGCTTTATCACTGGCCCCAATTCCAGAGTAGGGCCTCATAAAGCTGGTGATGTTAAGACCAAAAATAATGTCATTTAGTGTCTAGGGAGAGGTTAAAAAGAGGATTAGACACAGGCAGGCAGGCAGGGTATATTAAACTAGTCCATGACTAACAGGGTGTGACAGAAAAGAGTTTTATTCTTTTCAACAAAACAATTCCCTAGGGCTAGGACCATTACTCCACTGCGCCTTTATCACCTTGGAATTTTTATGGTTATTTTTGATGAATTCACATTTTTGTAAAGGCTTTTTTGAAATGATGCCAGTTTTCAATTTTTAATTAAAGTCGTAAATAATCTTAATTCTGCCTTAAAAGGTTTATTGTTTCTTTCTTTTTTTATTATTGCCGCCAGGAAATATTTCAAATACCAAGACCTGATGTGAGTGAGCAATTAGAATCTCTCCAAGGTCTAGTAACAACATTGTACCATGTAAATATAAGACACTGGTTGTTATATCAGTGCAAGATTTAGAAATGTAGAATGAACTGTCTCAGGTTTATTAGCAACTGCTTCTCTGATGGGAGTGACATTTCCTCTTTTTGTTGGCTGAAGCAACTCTTATCACTTTAATTTCCACAAATTAATCCATCACACATTCATAAAGGGTTTTTAAAATTAAAAAAAAAGCAGGTTAAAATTTGGAAAGCAAAAACTGTTTAAAGGTTGTGCATAAAAGTCAACAAATTCATTTCATCCATTTGGAGGAAACACAGTAAAAGTCAAAAGCTAAATCATTGGAGAGATATGCGTCTCATTTTGCATAAGACAAATTTAAGAAAGACCTGCAATGTTTGACCCAGATTTTAATACTACTTGACAATATATCCTTATGATCTAGATTGTCTGTTGAAAGTTACTGGTAAATTGTCAATAATATTTTATTTTTAAGTGTCAAAGTCTGGTTTTCTTTTTTCATTAGTGCTTCAAAAATCCTTCACATAATTAAAACTATTCTTCCTTTATACAGAGGTAGAAGAAACACATCATATTTGAACAATAAAAATCATTAATAATTTCTGAGAATATCCATTGTTTCATCCTTGTATTTGTCAACCTGGGATGCCTTCTTAAATGGGTCATTGTGTTGTTGCTTATTTATCTAGATACCAGATAAATAGCCTTTCATGTCCATAATAGTTATTATGCTCTAAAAAGGTACTCTCTAATTTTATTGATAAGTTTGATACTATAGGTACAGCCTGACATGTGGAACAAGTTGGAGGCAGAGAACAGTCATAGTTACAGTGTACAACCTTTCATCTAGGAAGGCTATTTTTTAAAACAAATATAATTTACCACTTCAAATATTTAATATACAGATAATGACAAAAGCCATTAGTGATTCTGCTGAAAGTGCTTAACACTATACAACAAGGGTGTATTATTTTAAGAAGATTAAGCATTTCCTTCCAATTTTACTTATACTATTACTTAGCAATACTATACCTTTGCTTTGCTAAAATTCAGGAATATATCCATGTCAAATGATCATGGACATCAGTTTACTGGGATTCAAATTAAAAAGATTTGAATACATTTCTTGAGAAAAATAAATGATTTTAACAATAGATTTACAAGATTGGGTTGGTGCACAATTAAGTGTATCTATTAAATCCTCCCAGTTGAGTATTTTTCTAACTCCTAAGGATGGGCCCAAGTTCTTTCCATATATAAGACCTTAGTTGGCATTGTGTTAACAATCTCAAGGGAGAAAAACATCAAGCAACAAAAAGATACTTTTTTCCAACATTCCTATAAACCATGAAATAGTGAAAGATTTCTAACTAGAAGCCACAGTGACCTGAAAATCCTTGCCATGGGGTTAAATCACGTCAAACAATTTTGAGTCTTAAACCAACCTTACATTTGTTAAAAAGGGCCTGAAGTAAATCAGGTACCCATCTCAATACAAACAAAACACACCAAGCACTTGTGTAGCTCATGTTTACTGTCAGGCAATAAAGATACCCGGTGTATTCAAAAATTTAAAATCTCAGTTGTTTGGTAATGCCTTGAATGGGAGTAAGCTCCCTATCTCTAGCACAAGTGAAGACCAGATAGTATGGGTTGGATAGCGGGTCAGGCCTATTGGCTGGTTGATCTGCAACATTTACTCCAAATCTGAGACATAATGATTTTTACAAACTTTGATTTTACAAACCTCATTGATGTCAGTTGCTTTAAATTCAATTTCTTTTTCAGATTTGTGTATACAGAACCTATCAAGAAACCTTCTTATTCTCTAAGCTTAACATGAATACTGTATTCTTATGCTAGAGGTTCACCTACTTTTTTACAGAGCTGAAATGCTTTCAGCCAACTGATATTTTACAAAATAGTATGTGTCTCCATGAAGGGTTTTTATTATTTTTTTCTCAATTCAATTTCTTACTTATTTAGACTTTATTTCCATAAAAGCCTCTTGTGATTTCCTGGTTTAAGTGACTTTCACTTATTTCTTTTGATTCCACCTATACAAGGATTGCCCAGAAATTCTTATCTGGCTCTATCAGCTGTACCTACCATAGCCTGGCTATTACTTCATGGAATACCTCCTTCCTCAAACTGGCTAAAGCATGTTACACCTTAAGAAGTAAGAGTTTCCAATGCACTGCAGAAACTACAAGTACTACAGGGTAATTTAACAGTGCTCTTTCTGGCTGGATAATTCTCTTTTAGAATTACCTTTTTCCTTGCTTGTTGGTCTTTGGAAGAATGTGCCTTCACATGCTTTCTTAGGGAACTCGGGTCTGTGTAGCGTTTGGTACATCCTGGAATTTGACAAGCGTAAGGTTTCTAAATAAGAAAGAAAAAAGAAAAACCGACTGTGGTTAAATTACAAAAGTAACTGGGGAAAGTGCTACTCAAAGGCTATCCAGAACATGAACTGTTACCAACCAACTAATGGGAACTGGTAGGTAATACTCAGGTTTTAATTAGAAAGCCCAAGAACTTGGAATCATGGTAGAGAGGACAGTAAACATTCAAGAAACAAAGAGCTGTCCAATTCTTGATGATTTTGAAGAGACTGCTTTAGATTGCACTCTAACCACAAAACCTCTTGTGGCATTTTTAATGAGGAAATTATTAGTAAGCATCTCCAGTCATACTTACAGTTATGTTTCCCTGAGAACAATCTTTGGAACTGTCTGAAACTAGTAAACACATATTCTTTAAGAGTTCAGGTAAAGAAGCTGCAGAAAAGTCCAGAAAAGACTGGGTATGTTTCAGAAGAAACCTGATTCAGAAAGAGAGAAGGAGAGAATTAAGAAGGAAAAATTAGCATAAAGTAAGTAAGAGACAGTAAGTTTCAAATAACAGACATGTGAAAAATTAGCAAGAAGAACATTAATATTATTAGTTGCAGAGGAGTCCTAGTGCTGAGCCTGAGTTAATTGAGTAAGCACATCCCCCTCAAGTGTGATGAGGAACACACATTTTGGCTATTCTTTTCTCTGTGTTCCTGAGAGATGTGAGGTATGGAATCTGAGATCTGGAATCTGCTTCATTTTCATATTCCTGGTGCTTGGTACATACTGTTTAGAAGTGAATGAATGAATGAATGAATGAGTGACAGCACCTCACATGCACAACAATTTCAGCATATCAGCTATTTCTACTATAACGGCAAAATTTTTATCAAGAGTTTTAAAATCAAGACTATTCAATTACAAGATCAGTCCCAACCTTTTGCTTAATCCAAGGACAATAGGGGGAAAAATTTCAGGATTAATTGTGCTTGTAAGATGTATTGTCACTCATCTACTTAGTGACTCGGTACTTCACCAGATGAGGTATGAGATCTGTGCCTATATGATGTGAAACATTAGGAGAACTAAAACTTTATCTCCAAAATAGTAATTTGGCTCTAAGAAAGCTTCTATACTACTAACCAAAAAATTTAGATTTTCTTTTATTGTTTATGTTGTACTCTTGTTTCCGTGTGCATGCTTGTTATTTTGTGGGCCAACATACATGTGGGTTATATTATTTTCCTTGCTGGAAGCAATGTTTATGGTTCACTACTTTTTCCTTCCATTTTAATTTCAAGAACAAGGTAAAATCATGAATATGTAATTTAATTTGACATACTCAGTTTGAATTCTAAGTTTAATATCTGCAGTGTCTGTCGATTGGCTGACTGAGATCACTAAGTAGTTCTCAGCCTCTTACAGAATGTGCTAGGCACTGTGTTACTATCTGGAGCAGAGGATGAGCAATAAATGAACCAGGTTCCTAATACTTTGAAATTTTTACAGAATGGTGAGCTAATTATTGAAAAGTTACTTGCCAGTTTGCTTCCATCTGGTGAACAAAGATTTGGTTAACCTGAAAATCTTTTGTAACTTTATAGAGCTTTGTTTAAACTAGCCTTGCCTCCACTGTCTGAGCCTTAGGGGAAATACTAGCCCAAATCTGTACCTGAAGTGCCATGATGAGCACATAAGATCATGTTTTAAGCATCGGAGGATATGTTTCATGTACAAAGGCTTTATGAATATTAAATGTTACAGAAATTGACACCTGTATGATTTGGGTTGTTAATGTCATTAGTATTTAATTTTGAGATGTTCTTGGAGAATGTTTAAATATTCACCATTCCTCCTAAGGAGCCGTGACTCCCTGTTCTTGCTGTCTGCCACGTGGGACCAGGATGCCAAAACAGCAATGTCAGGGACTGGCCTAAGTAGTAATCTGTCCTGGTCACTTTATCTTGGATAACTTAAGCTTTTAACAGGATGCTTTGCTTCATTAAACTACATATTTCATTGTTTTCCATCTGTACTGATAATTACACTTTCCTTGTTTAGATATTAAAATGTTAACAAAGAAATGAATTAAAGAAAACATTTCAGGGTTATAATTAAGAACTCAGTAATCTTTATAGGAAAATCACTTTCCTGTGTGCAAAGAATCCACTTGTTTGAAAAAAGATAACTTATCCAAAATTCTGACAGCATTTGCATAAGAAATGATTAATGAAAGGTAACAGAAACCTAAATTTAAATCATAAATTCTTTAAGCAGCTATAGTTTGCTTCTTAAAACAAGTGTTTAACTTCAATGTGGTTTCAAAAGAGCTCACCAGTTTGTTAAATTAGTAAAAGTTTAAATAGCTTGTTTGGAACTGAAAGGAAAAACTGATAGTTTTAACAGATTTAATAGAAAAATTTTTTTCAAAAAAACAGCTGTTTTAGGAAGTAATGAGCATATAAGCAATTCCTCAAGACAATCTTGTGTCATGAATGTTCATTCTTTCATGATAAAATTTAATGACAATTTGGAAAATTTGTTGGCTTCCAAAAAGACCATTTTAGACACAACAAAATAGGGTATTTAAGCATAATTTATTTTTTCATTTTTCTACATTAAAAATCCCACTACTTACCACATTTATTCATTTAATATTATATTCTATTGATCCTAAAAAATCACTGAATTCAATTTGGCAAAAGCCAGAAAGAACCATCATATACCCATACTATTCTAACTATATTTCAGATATTTATAAGGCAAACCATCACATTAATGTATATTAGAGATAATTCCGTTTAGAAAGGTTATGTGGCATATAGCTAAAATGACTTGTATCAATGTGACTGAGACTAAAATAAAATTTAATAAATATGTCAACTATAACATCAGAAGAATCTTAAATATGTATGAGAAGGTGTGTAGAAATAACAGTATCTTTTCAAAATTCAAACTCTGGTTTAGTTTAATAATAGACATCAGAATGTTAATGCTGAGAAAGTACTGTCATGAATACATTATTTGCAAGAATGTGGGATAAAAGATCTGTGATGTCTATAATACACTTATCCCAATGGCTTTGTTAAGTGAAATGAAATTACATAGGTCTACTTGGCCTCATGTAAGAAAAATGACATCAAAGCCTGAGAAATGCAAAGGAGGCCTATCAACATAATTGGAAAAATAAAAGTCATGAGTTAAACAGAATAGATATTTGTGAATGAGCAAAATGTAGCTGCACTAAAGGAGTTAAGGGTATGATAATAAAAAGCAATTGTTCTCATAGGGTTGATATCCAAGGATATGTGGCTGTTAACACAGAAGAAGCATGAAGAAACTGAGCCCTAGGGAAATATCTGCCGTTTCTTTCTAGATTGCTTGAAGGTGAAAATACCAGGTGTTTCTAAAGCAAAAGGCCAGATTCACTTTGAAAATCAGTCAGCTGCAAAGTTCTTACATCAAGAAGAAAAGCACCCAGGTCAATAAGCAAGCAAGCAAACAAACACATCTCTATTTCTAGCAGTAGCATACACCGCTATTCTGGTATGTCTTGATAGTTAACAACTTATTTTAATAGTCTCTTATTTGTGATTGTATTAAAATCTACTATAGGATATCATCTAAATGCTTTGTGTTTTATATACAGATGTAACCAAGTAACCTTCTATTTCAGGAAGTTCTAAATATTATTTAGTATAAACCGTGACTACCAAAAAATGAAACAGCCACACAGAACCCCTCTGAGCACTTTACCAGGACCTGCTGCCCGCCCTGGGGACTGTCCCTATAACCTGCAGCTCACGAAGCAAACACTTGTATCGCCCCACTATCAGAGGGGCACTTCCGTACGCTGGGCTTTGCTGCAAGGTAGGAAGCTGCCACCATTCTTACAGTGTCCAGATGTGTCCTCTGGTGCTTGGCACGGTCACTGGAGTTGCTGAATGCCTTCTGACAACCTGGGTGCTGGCACAGGTACGGCTTCTCGCCTGTGTGGCTTCGCAAATGAATCTTGAGATTCTCGAGCCTGGAAAAGGCCTTCTTGCAACCTTCAAACTGCAAAAGGAAAACAATCTTTGGTTGTTGAGAAGGACTTTGAGTGATTTGGGGGCGGGTAGAGGACAAAGTCTTCAGCTTATATTTAGCTTAAAACAAGGAAACAAAATGAAATCCAAATAGGAACAAGTACAGTACTACTGCTAAAATTATCCATGTGCTTACGTGAACTGCATTTTTTCACTGTATGTGTATATATATATATATATATATATATATATATATATATATCTCACTTTCTATGCTAGATTTGGGTCCAAAACTGATTTCTGTGATCACTTATGTTAGAAAAAATTCACAGTGAGCCATCTGGCTTAGTTAATAAAAATACAGTAATGTGTGTCTTAAACATTTATTAAAAAATTAACACAATTTTCCATTTCCAAATTGGTCTAAATTGAAGGAACTAGGAAGGAAGAAACTTTTTGACAAGTAATAAACTAACAGGAAAAATCAGAATGATGTATGAGAAAAAAGAATTGAAGATGTGAAGTTCAGGATGAAAAGAGCATGTGTCCATTAGCTTGATACGATCAGAACTTCCATAACTGTACTTGAAACTAAACTATACTAACTAGGATTTTTCAATTTCCCAGAGAGTACCTTCTTAACATGTAGGGTAGTGTTATAAGCATGCTTTAAAGGAACTAAAATCAGACAATTCATTTAATGTTAAATTATTTTCCCAATAGTTTAACTTTATTTTTAAATATTTTCTTACATAATTCATGAAGAGAATTAAAAATGAAAATTTGGGTATTACAACAAATGTGCCTTTGTTTTATCAATATTTATTGACAGTAATAATACTAATTTACTTAGTATTTCTGTGGGCAAAGTATCAGCTACTTCAGAGGATCAAAGTGATTCTAATCTTTAAGTGACAGTACAATAAGAAAATGTTATTAGGAAAAGCATATAAATGAAGCATGCATTTGAGATGGAGATTTATCATTTAACACTCCCTTTGGTGCTAAACCCAAGAATATTTGTGTGACTTTGACAGTTTTAATTTTATTTGAGTACCCGCTAGAAGGGAAAGTTAGAAATATGAATAAATCTATCTGAATAAAGTATAATATATTTAAAGTCAAGAAACCTCACTTCTTAAAGAGGACCACAGGGGTAGGAACGCTACAGGAAAAAATACAAGAAGGTCAGAGCAAGAAGGTTTTGATTCAAAATTAGCAGGAATCACACAGTCTCACTGCAAAGATATACTGAAACTCCTTGGTTCTCCTATTACAATGGATGGTATAGCTCACTGTGCATAAAGGATGATCCAGAGCTAGCTAAGTTTTGGTAACTGCATTTTTCATCTTCAAGTAAAGAATTAACTAAGTAGAAAGAATAATCAAACATGTCATAACTCCATCTATTTAAGTTGCTCAGATTTTGCATGCTGGAATATTTTAAGAAATTTATGAAAGTTGCACTTATTTTTGATTGAGAGTTATACATGTTTCACAGACATATGTTGGTTTATTTCAATTTTGATATTTTGCTTAAAATAATTTTGGTGTTTTCCTGATTTCTATTTCACATAAAAATAAATTTAGCCTGAACGGAAAATGAATGCTGACGAAGCCAACTACATTTTTTCAGCAGCAAAGGGCATATAATGCCATGTTTTAGAGGAAAAGAGGAGTTGAGGGGATCATTTTTGCAGGTTTTCAAGTTTCCAAAGTTTAAGGATAAAGAGGCTCAAAATTAACTCCTAATTCATAGCTAAAGTGGCCTCTTTTGGCCGAACCTCTTGTTTTTAAGGTTCCCTTTGAATGACAACTCAGAGCAAACTCCTGGAGCTCAGTTTATTTTACTTGGAATCACCTGGTGGACTACACTTAACCCTGAAATGAGCCTGTGGTTTTGGACATGCTAAGCCTGTAGCCTGATTCTTAGCAAGGTTCTTTCGTAGGGTAAATTTCATTCTGGGCCAGCTCAAGGTCCATACCCAGAGCTTGTTAGGCTCAGTGTTCTCTTCCCCGCTCTGAGTCTCCTCAGAGAGAAAGCTATACCGTTTTGGCGCTAGCATGGGAGTGGAGAACATTAGAATAGAAGAAGCTCCCTGTGAGTACCAGATTAAGCAAGACCTTTAGTTCTATAGTAGAGTGATTACTTAGGTGCTAGACTAATTCAAGTTGTCCACATGATCAGACATAAACTCCATGCAGGCTAGCATTTCCCAGGTCTTCCCAGTTAAATGTTCACTTACATGTCCAATTAGGATTCAACTAATGCTGTCATGACTATTAACAGAAGAAATAGTAAAACCCTCCAAATATCATGGCATTTCAAGCGAATCAATAAAAATGAGTAACATCTCAGAATCCCCTATTTTAAAATAGCAAACGTAGAAGAAACAGTGAGCAGCCAGGTTGAAAATGAAAACAAAACCACTGTCTGGTAAAGTCCAGCTGATAAAAAAGTGTTTCTTCTGTAACAATAAAGTCCAGAAGATGACACAGCATCACCATCTTTTTGATTTTCAAGGGGAGAACATTAAGAGTGAAGCACTTGATCTCACTGAGTTATACAAATAAATGCAGAAGAAATGTAATTTCACATATACAAGGGCTCATAAATATATACTACTTGTTCATTCTTGCTGATAAAATTAACTTGGAGAAACTATGATCCCAAGCCCAGTAAAAGTAGGCACTGAAGGACTGGCAAAGGACTAGGTGGGGTGCCTAACACCTTACACATCATGAACACTCATAGGAATCAGTGACACTAAAGATTCTGCAAGAAAATGGAGGTGCGCTGTTTGTTCTTCTAATGGTCTCTGGATAAAACCTGAAAGCAAATAATTTTATAATGAATCATTATCATTCATTATGAGACTAACCTGATAATTGAGCATAACAATTTCCTCTCCCTGAGACAGGTTTTACTCTTAGACATTTTACTTAAGAGTTTTTATTCTTTAAACATTCTCAGATATTTTCAAAATAAATAACAGGCATGTTTACGAAAGAGTGTTAAGACGATACACCAAAACTGGATTCTTCAGGTGTTTGGGCAATGGATGCTTTTTATCCTCTTTCTTAGGTTCTTATGTTTTCCAAATCTTTATTAAGTACTTATGACCTTGTAAATGAATATTTAAACTTAGGGAAGCAAGGACTATCATAAGTAATTCCTTGGTTTTGATTATAGGGTTTTGCACTAAAGTTCCTATAGCGTAAAATACATCCTGAAAGGTAAGATCCAAACTGTCAACTGACTGCACTTCTCGTAGTTACCAATCAAATCTCACACACTGAGCAACTGCTTTGTCTCAGGTCCTCTTTTTCCTGGACTGGCTGTGGAACCATGAAACCAAAGCCCAGAGATCCAGAACCAGATCACCAGGCCTGAGGTTGTCCAAGATTTTATAGATCATGTACTGGTAGATAAGAGAAAAGTAACACACAGTCAAACCTTATAGTCAACAGGCAAGTTGAAGGGTGAAAACACAGGATACAAGAGAGGCAAATGGCAAAAATGTGCAGTGAGTGGTGGAAAAGTGAGGTGGTATCATTCACTGAACATATATTCCACGCTAAGCTTCTTGCTACGTGTTTTCCTCAGGGCTGATGATTTTATCTAAATAGCACTCTTTATCCTCCAACAAATACTGAATAAATACTATAGAAACAAAATGAATAAAATGCAAAACATTCGCATGAAGATAGAAACCAAAGTCCATGCATATGGCTGGTCAGGTTCTACACTGAAAAACTCTGAAGAGTGTTGCTCAAATACATGGGTCTTAGACCAGGAGCAGCATCAGCATCACCTGGGATTCTGTCAGAAATGCAAAATCTCTGACCTTATTTCTGTGCATGGGGCCTCTTTATCCCTAGTGTAAGCTAGTGAGTTAGAAAATATCATTCAGACTGTGAACAGTGCCCTTTTTTTTTTAACGACAACCTTCTTGTAGAATCCATTATTTTCTAATTTGAACAAGAGTCATGTGGACTAACATAGCAGCAGCTACCCTAGGACTGAAAGGAGTATCTCCATTCCAGAGTAGGACAAAGTTATCTTCATTCATACAGCAAATGGAACGAAAATCCAAGAATACTAATCTCTTACTAGAAATTCTTTAAACTCATGACTTCAAATCTGCTACCAGGCAGATGTCTGGTTCTAAAATAGGCATGCCCACAAGTTCTCTCAGTCACTTCCTGACCCACGAGACACCCCACATTTCTACCGCCCCTTACAATCTTCTGTTGTGAAAAATCACTGAAGGAGAGCCATTTGCACATTTTGGTGGAATTACAGGCACATATAAGAATAGTGCATGAAATTATAAGTGACAGAACTTTAAATTCCATGTGTTTTTTTTTTTTTTTGGTCTCATGTGTTTTGAGAAACACTGTACTGCATGAAGCCTCACTTCTGAGCACTATCTCTTTAACTTGAGGTTCCTTTTATGGTAACAAACTTTAATTAGAAATTTCAAATAGCCTCAAATCTAACAAATTTTACCTTGCACCACTTTGCTAATTTAGAAAATTATTTCATATTTAAAGAATCACTTTGGACTGCAATCATCATCTCTATTTATTAGTTTGATTAGGGATTGGTGACATTAAGTAACATTAAGATGACCTCTGAAATATCACTTTCTCTTTCTATTAGAAGCTTTTGTGTAAGGTTCTAAAAATGAAAGCCTCATTAGACACAATTAAAATGGGATTTATTCCATATATGTAACCAATAATCAAGAGAATATTACTCCAATCCCTAATCAGCTACTTAAGAGTGGTGAGAAGTTTGTATTCAAAGCAGTAATAACAGCAAACCTTCTTGATCAGGTTTTTTTACCACTGTTAATGTCAACAAAACCCAAATAGAAAGGTGTCTATGATGCTAGACCTGCTTTTTAAAAAAAATATACATTTGATTTTAATTAAGTCTCAGTGTTTATGAGCACTGAGGTATACACGTTTACAATTTCATCACTCAAGACCAATTAGTCTCATTAGTGATAGCTGCCACAAATGATATGCAGCAAGGACTGATGAATTATAGTATATACTAGTTAATATCTCCACAGACAGCCCAAAGACAACAGAGATGAAAGAGATTAATAAAAAGGTCAGCAAACATTTCTAATGGCCTGGATACAGTCAAGGTGACTTCCACAGTAAATCCAAGAGTTCGAGTCTGTTTGAATCAAGTGCATGCCTTCAAAAGGTATGAACACCAGATTATTTCTGTGACTTCGAAGGAGATGGCCAAAGGGACAGCCAAGAGTTAGCTTGCACACCTGAGAAGACATGAGAAATTTGATGCCTACATTGAACTGGCACTCCGTTCTGGAAGTTTTTTCCCAGAGCATTACTTCCCAGCTTTAGGTGCACATGCATCATTTGGGTGTGTTACTGAAATGCACATTCTGGTCTGAGGCGGGGCCTGCGCGGGTGCATCTCTAACAAGGTGAAGCTTCTCAAAGCTGAAGGCTCAAAGACTGCACTTTGAGAAGTAAGATTCCAGGGACCATCAGTGACCCTCATGTTGAAATGTTCAGTCTGTCAGGATTTGGAAAAGAACAAATAAAACAGCAAAATAACTAGAGATAGAATAAAGAAATAACTAGAGAAGGAATAAAGAAAAGACCTAAGTTTTATGACCTACACTGTGACAGCTTTGGCCTTAGAGCATTGGGCTAATTTTTGATCTAATTGTTAAACTCAGGTTGAGAAAATGAAGGCAAAAAAGCAGAAGAAAAATCATTTTTTAAAAAAAGGACGAAGAATGAAAACAGAAAGACTTCAGGGGCACACTGGGCCCCCTGATTCTACTTCTCTTTCAGTTGACCTGCATTTGGACACAGGATTTGCCTTGTGCCACTCTGATTTCTGCTTCCAGTGCATTTTAATTAGTACTGGATGCTCCAGAAAATCTTAATATTTACCACATCAGTTTGTAGAACGTGTTACATAAATAGAAAAAAAAATATTCAAATGTTCTTGGTCTTTTAAAAAGTATCCAATACTTGAATCCATCGCATTGAGTAATACTGAATTCCTTCTGCTCCTCATTCCATTCAGACTAACAATTGCACAACGAGGGCAGAGGACATGTCTCTGCATGCTCTCACATGTCTCTATGTGCTTTTACACTGTGGTCATACTCATGTTCACAGGTGAATCATTCTCTTGTCCATAAAAGAATCCTGTACCCAGAGGCTTCTGTTTTCTTTTGGTTGCCAAACATAGTAATTGATTTTTTTAACATTTGAAAAGCTCTATCCAGAGTAACTGTGGCCTCATTGGAAACTATTTAAAATTGTTTTAGATAGAGTTTATCCTTGGTTAATTTCAGAGTTTACCTTCAAAGCAATCAATGCAACTCAGGCTGAGTTTCTAAATGTTCCAGGTATCTAAACAGAGTTGAACTGTCATTCCTTACAACCCTCTGAATTTGACTATTGGCCATGATGGGGAAAAAAGACCATGTCACCATGGTCTCAATAAACCAACCAATTTAAGTGCATGCCACTCATCTGGGATTCTGAAGGGCCCACAGTCCTCATTTATCCAAGTTTTCTGGAATTATTAAATTTTTGTAGAATTAATATAAAAATCTATTTTGAATGTTTTCTTAAACCGATATAGATTCCAGTCACTGTCCTTTTTCTTGTTAAGTTGGTATATAAAATAAATCCATTAATTTGCTCATAAATTCAACTTCCTGGCTTGTTGTGCTTCTTGTTTTTGATTAAATCTGTAAAACAAAGGTCATGAAACTGGGTAGGGTATATGTGTTTCTAACTGGTTTAAGGTAATTCTCTGTGATTTAACATTTTGGGTCATGAGAAGCAGTTGATCTTAAACGGAATTCTAAATAAGGTAGCAAAATAAGTAAAAGTTCAACCAAAAAGTGAAAATGGAAAAACTGTTTTTTGAGAAGCCACATGACAATATGGAGAGAAATCTGTGCCAATAATTGAACCATACTAAATTTTTATGGAAATTATCAAGTGTCTGGTTTATAACAATTGAAAGAAGCTGGAGACAAATGGAACATCATCATGAGCATTATATTCACAACTGGAAAAAGAATTCTCCACTGTACAACACTGATATTTAAGACATACCATATGACTCCCTCCAGCTATTTAATGAATGTATGGTATCATATATTATTCATGTTGTATCAATAAAATTCCAAAATCTACAATCTTAAGCAAATGATTATTTCTCTTGAGAGGGTAAACAATGAAAAACTAGTTGTCAAGGGGTTGTGGGAATGCAACAATAAGTTTTTGTTGTTGCTTTTTAGCATTGATTTCATGCAATCTGTGAATATATATCCATGAGGCCTGCATACTTCAGGGGTTGAGGAATTATAATAAATGTACTTTGATTACATGCCAGTAAAGCAAATATACTTTAAGGTTATATAATTAGTTGTGCATAAACATTCCTGAAAGCAATTAAGTTATTTAATTTCCTACATACCTGTGTTCCCTACCATCACATAGCCAGGTATAATTCCAACCCACGATGTGTGCATGTCTTAATGGACATACACTCACAAGCTACAGGAAATCAGTGTTAGCAACCAACAACAAAATTAATTTCTGGGCTTTCACAATATACAATCATTTTTAATTATTTACCTTCTCACACACATATCATGTATTTAAGGTTGTAGTATCCTAGCACTGTACTGAGAGTAGGTAAATAATATATGCTATCTTGTATCTGTTGAAGAGGCTCCATTCTGCTCTTACCTTTGCATCTGCTATTCCTTGTGAATATCATTTATAAGCACAATACTGTTAAAAAGTTATATAAGGTATCCAAATAAAAGCAACATTCAGATGTTATGCTACTACATATTAAAGAAAAGAACTCTTTCAAATCATAAAGTACAAGTCAATATATCAAGTGACCAATTCCACGTTCCCAAATGGATCCTGAATATAATGAGTTGCCCACACACTCAGCTCTTTACTAGGTGCTGAACATGACACAGAAAAAAACATTAGCCTCGGTGCTGTCTTTATTACATCCTAGTACATTCCAGAATAGTGGCATATAATCTGTCTGCTTCATTACCCTCTTATGGTTTTCTATATACTACAAGTGAAGTGATCACTGAGAGGTGAGGAAATAGGAAAGCTGGGGAAACTGTGAGTTTTAGGTATTCATTTTTGTGTGTTTTAAAAACATGCTCCAAAGCTCTAGTTTAGCTGAACGATCCAGCTCAGAAATGCATTTTCAACTTTCGGAAAACCAGGATCAATGAAGTAAAAAAGAAGTAAGCAAAAGGAAAAGAAAAATAGGAGGGAAGGGAGTAGGGAGGGAGAGAAGGAGGAAAGAAGAGAAGAAAAGAGAGACAGAGAGAGGCAGAGACAGAAGAACAAAACCATTAAAGGAAAGAGAGCGAAAGAAGGTACCCAGAGAACTTCCGAGGCTGGGAATTTACATGACCAGGCCCTCTCCCTCTTCCCTACCTCCCCACTTCACCTATTGGGCTTCAGTCAAACTAAGCTGCAACTCCCAGTTAATCAGTGTGCTCCTTTTTGCCCTCCTGCCTTTCTATGTGTGCCTGTGACACTCCACAGATCTTGAGCCTGGCCCACCTCCTCTGGGAAGGCTTCCTTTAGGATTTTACCAGAGCACAATGGCTCTGTCCCCACACACTCACCACCTCTGCCTATTCCCTGGCCAGCACACAGATGCACAGTAATTGGATTGTTCATTTCCCTCACTAGGCTGTGAGCTTTATGAGGACAAGGAACTGAGTCTTATTAATCTTTTTATTGCCAGCACTACGTAACAGTATTTGGCATATGCTCAAGTGATTGTAGATTATTTACTAAACAAATGCTAGATGAAATGGGGAGAATGAACTCTATAAGAAAGCATATTGATTACCTAGACTTTCTTGTGTAATAAACTCATTAAGACCTTTTAATTAGGTAAGGCTAGTTATTGCTCACAATGACATCAAATGACCAACATAGCAAAAGCTTTAATAAATGCATTTATGGGTTTTAGATGCTGGAGTTTAATGTCCTATAGAACTACTGTAAAATGTATATTTAATCATTTTAATATCTAACCATGTGGGAAATACTAATAACAACATATGGTTGTATTTGTGTGTGTGTGTGTGTGTATGTGATGGATTAACTTCTTTATTGATGTTCTGAGAAATCTGTAGCAACACTAGTAAAATGAAGTGAACTGTTTTCCTACCACACCCTTTTCCAAATTTGAGCTACACATACACAGATCCATTGGGAACATGTTATTAGCAATAATTCAAGCTTATAAATGTTGCCCTTTTCATACATAAAGGGAAAGGAACTGTTTTAAATTGCACTTTAAAATCCTGAGCTAATATACGCTCAAATATGCCAGGAAATAGCCTCTGATCAGAATTTCTCATGCAAAGAACAAAGATCTTTCAGACCTTGCCCTGAATTTCCCTAAGTATTGCCAAAATTAAGCCAAGAAATATCCCATGATACCATGCCCCTGGTCAAACATCCTGTAACAGTGGTGGTGGATGGTGAACCAATGGCACATGTGCTGCAGTGGGCTGTTTGAATCACTGAAAGCTCTAAAAGGTTCGCCATCACTGTTCTATAGCTGGCCTCTCTGAAGGGAGTGCAGAGGTTCCAATCCCATGTCTCAGATGAGAGTCCAGAGACGGCATGTGGCTAAAGCCTTGGTGGTGAGTTCTCCATTGGTAGTGGACTTGACTGCCCATTAATTAATCAACTTCAACTGAAAAGATGAAAATTCCACTGTCTGCTTTCAGCTTTCAGTTTTATTAAGAATTGGCATGCCTGGTTTAACAGTGCTAAGCAATGTATTTATTTACTGTGGTGTTTCCCAAAATGATTGCTGAATTCTGTCATCTCTTGACTGAGAAACTGTTTGCGGGATGAAACAGAATGTATGCTAACATACATTCAGCAACACAAACCTCCAAGACAAACTGTTTAAGTCAATTTGCTTATCATATAGGCACATAGGTGCAAATATGTGCATATGCACTTGTGGATGCAGCCATGGGCACACGCTTTAACACTTGCACACATATCCCACACAGATTCTGTAATAGATGTGTGTTTAAGATCTGTGTGCAGGGGTGTAGAAGCAGGCAGGAATTTGCCAAGAGAGAAAAGGAAATTCACACACGAAGAGAATAATTTACCATAAATTGGCCCACACTGAGTGTATTCCAAAAAACGAAGTGCAAGATGCCAAATTTTTAATGGCTCTTGCTATTCCAGATCTGGCCCTGACAAGCTTTGGAAGACATGCAAGTGGGCAGAAAAGATGGGATTAAACATTACATCTTAAGCCTTTTTCACTTTCAAATGTAAAATTTCTACCACTATGACAGGGGAAAGAGAGGGGCAGGGATGTTTTCCTGACACTGCTTTTCTCAACAAAAAGCCATCATTTCCATTATACGTCACTTAAATATAAATTCTGAACCTTTTGCCATCCACAACTGGTTGTCTAAAAAAAATCCACTGATATGAAAATAATGGAGCTCAAAACCTTTCATTAGCATTGGTGGACATTACAAAGGGACTATCTCAGAGAAGTGCCTCACTGTGGCTCCCAAGTCCTTGGACTGATGATATCCTGTGACAACCCACACTGGTCCATCAGAACCACTCACTGACACTTGTTTCCAAAATGGATCTCCTCCTTTGCCTTCTCTCTCAAGACTGAGCTTTTCTGCATGGTCTTTCTCTTCTTTCTTTCTTTCTTTCTTTCTTTCTTTCTTTCTTTCTTTCTTTCTTTCTTTCTTCTTTATCCCTTCCCTTTCTTCCTTCCTTCCTTCCTTTTCTTTCTTTTCCTCTTTCTTTCTTTCTTTCTTTCTTTCTTTCTTTCTTTCTTTCTTTCTTTCTTTCTTTCTTTCTCTGATTTTTAAACTGCTCTATGCTATGATTTTAAATGCTCTATGCTGTTGCATCTGATAGTTTTCTTTCTTGGTTGTGAAGGGAATGGCTCTCATGCCTTGCCTCTTCCTCCTCTACACCTTTGCTCATGGACCAAAGGCTGTCATTACATGCATTAACTCTTTGCATGGATAACCTTTTAGGCTTTGAGGCCTATGAGATATTCAATTATTGTCACGCATGCCCCGAACTTTTGCCCCTAAAATTATTATGAAAATATCTTGGCTTCTTAGTGTGACTTCACTCCTCTTGAGTGTCCTAATTGCAATTTCCACTCCTTCTCCATTTATCCCAAGAATGATAGATTTTACCTAAAGCTGTAAAGGTTTATGTATGAATGTGTATATTTCAGCACCTCAAATAGTTTAGATGAGAATATTGTTCTAATAACTATTCTGTTGGCCACTGTAATAAATCTGTGCTACTCTTGTTTCTTAACCTCAAAAAAAAATAAAAGAACAAGTAAGCTGAGTTGTTTCCATGTATGATTCTTTATCTCTTTGACATTTTACAGAGACAACAATGCTGGCAGGAAAGTAAATACTTAACACAAAGTAAATTTTCCATAAATGTTAGCCATCATCATTATCTATTATGCATTCGAAATATGTAGTATTTGTTACCCATATTATATAAGGGAAGGAGGGAACTGAGTATCAGCAAGGTGCAGCGGCCTGCTGAAGTCACACAGAGTAAGTGGCAGAGCCTCAACTGGAATCATGGCCTTTGGCTCAGGTACTCTTCTCCATGCAATGCAGGAAAATGCCAGCTTATCAAGAGGTCAAGAAGATAATAAAAAAAATTCCTTAGAAGAACCTAATTGCACTGTATTTTTTTCCTTCATAAAGTAAAAAAGTCAGTAATTTAAATTTACAAGGACCAAACTACCCTAAATTATACCATTCATTCTCACCAAAGTCTGAGCCCAGAGTTAAGCCATTAGCTATGACTAGAAAGTACTGCATGCCTTATGTTCTTGGCATAACCTTCTTCTAACTAACTATAGTTCTCAAATTTGGGGAAAAATATGGTATGCATCTGTGAGCCACTCAGAAGCATAGGCTGCTGAGAAACAAATGCAAAGCAAGGCCTGGCACAAAAGAGTCAACACGATAATTCTAGAAGGAACTCAAGGTTGTATATTGAGCCAAACAACAAAACAGCTTACAAGATGAACCCTTCTTATTCCACTAAACATAGAGGTCCTGGAAATTATTGCCCATTTACCAAGAGTGCAAAACTTGGCCCTTATTCAATGCATACTTACCTAAGCCTTTCTTAAAAGAACTTAACTAATGGACAAAAGAAAGCTATTTCAGAAATTCCTACAATTTAATAGAAGCTTAATATACATTAGAGCCTCAATACATTTTTTTAGAAATTGTGAACTGGTTGAATATTTTTCTAAATATTGTTATAGTATTTCCAATTCCACTGAGGCAAAATTCCCTGAGACTGATAAAACAGGTCCGTTCACTATTCCTCCTTGTTAGAGAAAAAAATGCAATCTGTGTCACATCAGAAGACACCTGGCTATCCACTGTCAGCATGATTCAGTGGAGACTAACCTCTAAGCTCCAGGCCCTTCTGCTGCTGCCTATCCAATATCTCTATACTGAGCAATCATAGGCACCTGGAGGAACAAATTTCAGCCTTTGAAAGTGACCTTTACCCCCAAACAGTGTTCATTTCCTGTTCTCTACCCACCCAGAAATGCAATCTCAGAGCCTGAAGTCATGCATAACATCTCCCTCTCTCACATTCCTACCTCTAATCTCCAAGTCTTCAAGAATCTCTCAAATAGAGACATTTCTTTCTATTTCCTTCTGACCCTCCCTACACTAAGCCACCATCATCCCCACCTCACCTACCTCAGTGCTCTCCAAACAGTTCTCTCTGATCCACTTTTGGGCCCATCTACCATCTGTTACTGCCAAAGTAATCTTTTGAAAATTAAAAATCAAGTCAAGTTACCTCTCTGTGACAAATTCTTCGAAGGTTTCTTGTTGGTATTCAGAATAAGACCACAGCCTTGCTATGGCTCACAGGGTCTTGTTTGATATGGCGCTAGGCCATTTCCCTCACCTTTCTCTCTTCTCTCCTTCTCTAGATTTAGCTCATTAAAATGCCATGTCCTTCCTCACCTCAAGGCCTTTGCACATGCCATTTCCTTACCTGGAAAAATGTTTTCCTCCTATTTTGCTTGACTTAATCTTATGAATCTAAATTTTAGAGCTCACTGAAATATTCCCTCCTCAGAAAGGCATTCTGTGTCCCCCAAATTAGATTTAGCTTCCTACATATATGTCCTTATAACGTCTTCATGGACCCATTCATTTGGACATAAGCCAATGGGTCTTACTCTGCATAACGCATCCTTCTAGGGCTTAAAATCTCAGAATCACTGTATACTCACTCAAACAGTGTTTGTTCTAAAAAACAATGGGGAATAATAAAAGATGAGCCTCAGGTCTGGAGACAAAATGTTTATCAAGTTCTTTATAATTTCTAAATGCCAAACAAAATGCATATTTTTCTAGATCCAACTGCACACACAGAAATATCTCGACTCATTTTGACAAAGTTATCCACTAGGGAGACAAATAAATAGCTTCACAAAATACATATGGTGCAATTACATCCAGCAGTAAGTGACAATAGGTCTTGCTTTATAGTAATCTAAAAATTCAAAGCCCAATTATTTTATCTGCTCAGTAAATAATATTGAAAGCATGTGGTAATAAAGAAACTTCAGCACATACTGTATTAGTAAACATTAATGATGTCTTTATGATCCACAGAGCCACTTCTTTTTCTTCTGAAGGAAAGAAAGCTTTGCAAATTAAGAAGAAAAAAAAAAATAAAGCCATCCATGAGCTACAGCCAAGAACAAAATGAAAGCAGGAATACTCCTTTTCATCTTTCAAGAGCAGTATTTAGTTAAAAAAATATATGCTGAACTACAGAAAAATATGACCAGAAACACGAATGTTTGAATCCCAAAAATATGGTCACTGGCAGCTAGCCTTTTTAAATATATTTACAAGGAAAAAATGAGAGAAAAAGGACCTGTTTCTATAGCTCCAAATTTCAGGGTGAACTGACACTGACTTTAATGAAAGGGGTCAGTTTCTGACTTCTTAAAATGCAGAAGCTTTGCAAGAATTGGTATAATTAGCAGTTTAGATATGCAAATCAAACTCAAACTTGTAATGAGTAAGATGGAATAGCAATTTCAATAAGAAAAAGAAAAAGGAAAGTAGTGGAGAAAGTATGAGAAAGAAAAAAAATGTAACAAAAACAAAAAGCCCACCGTAGCCTTTCTGGATGATTTGAGGTTAACTGAAAACACAGTAAAGACAGATTCTGGACTTGGCTGATTACTGTCACTAATGAAACTTGAAGATGATCTCAAAGAGGGACAAAGGGACAGCATGAAGCCGCCTAGCCACAGGTCCACCCAGACCATGAAAATCTGTAGGATATCAGTGAGACAGATCTAGAAATGCTGCACTGTTCAGAACTATTGTTTTCATGCCACCTGGACTTGTGTTTGTTATTTTTCTAATTTGAACAAAACGTGTAAACTTTTGGTATCTCAAAAATAAAATCATATGGCCAATAAAAATGTTTGTTTAGGGGCAAAAAGTTAACTGACATCCATTTCCTTCTCAGTCAACTTCCTCCTCAGAAATAGTAATTTATGTCAGAACTCTTCTGTTCACCTGTGGCTCATTTGAACTAGAAGCCTCCAAAGAATAGTCAGCATTCACCACTCAGGATGCCTGGAACACTCTGACTTCCCAGAACAGACCTAACCAGTGGCACCCAACCTGTGCCTTCTCTTCATGCTATATTTTCCTTTCCTACTTCTTTATCCATGTGTCATTACATAATTACTATTATGTAATGTATGATACTAGTGACTATCTCCTGAATTCTGCACCAATCTTGTCTGTGCCTTTGCATTCAGAGCCTAGCATAGTGCCTGCAATCTGCCAGTAATCAAAATCTGGGATTGATGGATAATAATGGGTCAGTTGTCAAAATGTCAAAGTTACTCTCTGAATCATCATTTATTCAATAATCAAGTCAATTACTGAGACTTTATCAAGAAATTATTGTATGAAAACAACAGACAGGACCTGAAGCAATACTAAACCAAATTGTATGTGAGGATACTGCCTATAATCTCCTGGGAAACAGTACAAGGCAGACTCTAGTTCAGCATGTCTGCAGTGGGCTGAAGAAACCTTACAAAGGATGCTGATGCCACTTGTCTTGAGGTCACACTTTTTAATAATGAGGTCCAAGAAGATTCAACAGACAACACAAACACTGATTCTCCCAATGTGAATCTTAGTTATTTTGCATTTTTAAAAAATCACATTGTGATTGTTGCCTAAGTGGTTTCTGGCTTAGATATTCACATAGATGTTTTCTTGGAAGGGATGTGGGATAAAAGGACACCATTTCTTGGTTTTTCTCTGGGGAGATCTGGAGTTCTGTGCTACACATATTCTCTGGTGAACTGTACCTCTCATCAGAAGACCTTCCACGTCCTTATTAAGCTAATGAAAAATTCACTTGCTTCAAGGGAATTTGACCAGAAAAAATAGGCAAACTTGGATTTTCTACAGGACATATTTTATGATAAAAGCTTTTGAGAATATATATATATATTCATATTCTTGAGAAACATTACTGCATATACAACACTTAGAGGAGTTTATAACATGCAAAGGATTCATCGTCTTCTATTATGTAGTGAATACTGCACAGATCTTTCTTTTCAACAGCTTCCAAGCCAGTTTGGAAATGGGCTGACAGACACTGATATTTTGATCTTTGAACTGACTTCCACATCTCTTATTACTCAGTGATTCCTTTGGAAAGTGACAGCTTGAATTGCTCACTAAAGCAACCACACAGTAATACAGATGCTTTCTGAAGGCAATATCTGAGTATCAGTTTGTACAAATGGTCTTGCCTCATATATTTCAATGCAAAGAGCTGGTCCATGTTTAATGAGTTTTCTATGGATTAAAAATAAATAGTTTTAAATATTTTTCGATAACAATTTTTCTTCTAGTACTTGCTGCTGGCTCGCCTAGAGGAATACTGCCAATGATAATTAGATTTGTTTAAAAAAAATATATGTCCTTCTTCTACCACCCTTCACACACACACACACACACACACACACACACACACACAGCCATTTGCTAAAAACATCAACATGTTGCTTTATGTCTGCAGCACATAGATCAACATATCAAAATCCAAATTTAGAATCCTAATTCACAATACCATTTTTTCTCTTTTTCTCCCCCTCACTTGGAGTAAATTAAATTCAGCCTTTGTTGGAAGGAAATGTAAAATGTGTTTCACACATATATTTAACACTAATCTGTTCTCCCTACCTTAATTATGCTTTGAATTTCTGTAGGATCTTATATTCTAAGGACTCAATTTACTTTCACATTCATTGACTCTCTTCCCGATCTTCATTAATGCTGCTTAACAGTACCCTCTGTTTTCCATAGGGAGAAACTGAGGCAGCAGAAAGGACTCTCTGGATTGTCACATGTTTAGAGCTGGAAATGTGATTTGGAAGCTCCTCTGATGAAGAGACAACATTCTTAGAAATAACAGTACAAGGCTGGCGCACTGAATCAGAGGCAGCCTACTCACATTCTAGGCACAGCTACGGTCTTTATTTTATCTTTGCCTTAGTATGAAGTACAGAAACAGAATAGCTGCCCTGTGGTGAAAGAGAAATTACAGAAAAGAACAGTTGGAGAAAACAAGGCAAAAGTATTTGGATTTAGTCAGTGGGAGCCCATCACAGTAACTAATGGGCTGAGAATATTTCTATTTTTTTTTCATCAAGTAATCCATATGCAAATTTCCTGCAGCATTCAATATGCACTTCCAAGCTCAGTAAATGTTTTCTATTCTTTTCTGCTTAGCTCTCTCAGCTTTTTCCAATTAGGCCTGTTTATTTAGAAAAAAAGAAAAAGAAAAAAGAGAAAAGAAAATGTCTAAAGCAAGGATTAAGCTCTGTATCTTATGGAGAAAGGATGAATATTACAAATTCTTTTATGATCTAGAGGATGCATTCTTCACTCATCCTCCCTGCTGGGATGAGTGATGAGAATAAAGTAAAAAGGAGTTGATGCTTTTTAATTCATTTGGTTTGTTCAGCTGAAAACATGCCCTGACGATCTGGAATTAAGTCCAAAATTCATGACAATTGACAATTCAGACAATGGTGCACATGGTATAAGCCTGTAGATAAAAGTAAATAAAGGAGAGCTGTGGCAGCTCCAAAAAAAACCAAACCAAAACAAAAAACCCACCTAGTGAGCAGAAGTTCAGCAAAAGCAAGAGAATTGAGGACCTGGAGGGGACAGGGGACAGGCTGAAGAGCGCAGCTGTGCCAGAGGAAGGCAGCCCAGGAAGCAGCTGTTACTTGGGTAGATGCCTCACAAGCATGGCCTCTTGGGATGAGTGAGTGAGGGCAATGAGCCAAAGTCCTTCCATCCTCAACCATTACACCCTTGAGGACATATGGTGTTCTGCTCTGCCCAAGTTTTTCAGGTTTTAAATTAAAAATTGAAGTTCACTTTGTGCTTAAAGGAAAAAGAGAGATAGTGTGGCCAAGGTTTTTCAACTCAGCTACACACAAATTCTGTTGTTTGTTGGTCTGTTTATTAAGAGAAACAAAACCCCTTGAACTTGAAGTCCATAGAAGGCAGGATGGAGATGTCCTGGTACCTCAGGAGGAATTTCTGCCACTCTGTAATGGCTTGCTTCAAAAGGCTGCTGTGTGTGAAGTTCAAAGAGATGATGTTTACAAACGTGAAAGCATCTTGCCAATGAAAAAGAGTTGATAAGGAGTGGGTTGGGTTGGCCTGAATTAAAGAACAAGAAATAATCCAAGATGCATCCTTTTTACCTAAATAGGGTTGGTGAGTGTTACACATAAAAAGCACCAATGTGTTAGGTTAAATTTTCTCTCCCAACATTTGGAGACTCAAGAATCATATGGAAAAAATGACTGGTAAATTATAGTTAAGGAGAGACTGTTCACCTGGTTACTATAAATATATAAAGCTGTTAAGACACTTTTATAATGAGTTTGGGGAGACAAAGTGTTCAAGCACAAAGAGGTAAAACCTAGGGGCAGAAGGGTGTCATTATAATCATCAAAGAGAAGTTCCCTCTAATGGTGGCTAACAGGAGGACAGGGAACTTCAATGAAGTAGTATATATGAAGAATGCAGATGCTTAGGGTCCTACTACTGCATCCCCTCCTTTCCATAAATATTTCCTACTACAATTTATCTGGATTTCAGAAAGAAAGAAGAGAGAAGGAGAAGGAGGAGAGGCAGAAGGAGACAGAGGAGCAGGAAAAAAAGGAGCAGGAGAAGAGAAGGAAGTGGAAGAGAGAGGTGAGACAGGAGAAGGAAGAAAGGGAAGATGATAACAAGAAGAAAATGAGAAGATTTGTTCTTCAACTCTGGTCGAACTACCTCTTTACATTGTTAATGAAAAAAAAACTGATGTGATTACATTGTCCAATGGTCATTTTTTAAAGTTAAATTCCATTCTTCAGCTCACCAGCTGAAAGAAAAAAGAACAAAAAAAGCCCCAAATCCCACCTCCAACAGCTTTTTCAACTCCAAGTTCCAACACACAGCAACGCTCTCAAATTTCAATTCCTTAAGTCTCAAGCTTAGAGAAAAATAAACTAAACAAAAGCCTGCCAAAAATCCAAGCTGTCTATTAAAATGTTACAAGCAAGCACCGTGGGTCTGAGACTATAGATGGTATCCAAATCAACAGAAATGTCCTGGACAGAAGCCCTCAGATCACCATGGAACAGGCTTTGATGCCTTTGTTTAATTCTATGGAGACCCAACCTTCAAGCAGAATAGATTTGGGCTGTCAAATAAAGGTCTTACCCAGAAGCCAAAGGACTTAGAGACATCAGTGATTCTCAGCCCATTCTTCAGTAACTTACACCCAACCTAACTCTTAGCTTTAGGGTGAACCAAAGACACTACATGGAGGTTTTTTGTTTTGTTTTGTTTATTCTCTTCCTTTGAGCCTTCTTTGAAAAATTCCCAAAGAGTAATAATTCCTTTACAGAAAGTCTTGTACATGAGAGAGAAAGAGTGCACACAGAATAGGCTTTAAGGAATTTAAGTAATCTTTGTCTGTCTCTTCTACAACTTCACTGAAATGATGAGAGCTCCCCCCAAAGAGCACGCTTGTGCTTCAGTTCTCAGGCACATCAATGACAAGAAGAACAATCTACATTTGCAGCCACAAGCTGATTATATCCCTGCATCTTCCCTGGCAAATCGTCTAAGAACTCCATCCTTGAGAACTTGCCCTGGAACTCACAGCATGGTATAGCAGTTGGAGCTAAAACCTGAAAAATCTTTACTAGGCCTCTAAGCTCTGACTCCCACCGAGCAGAGGAATGGGAAGATGGTCTCCAAGTGGTGCCATATCTATCTATCTGTTCCTTCTTTGAAGGTGTGGCCTAGGGGTCTCAAATGGAAAGGCAGGATAAAATAATCATCAAGCAGTGGGTTGGAAGCCCTTTCAGAGAGTGCTTTACACTGCCTACACATTAAACCTGTTCTTATTTATGCAGTAATCAATGTATTTGGATTAAATAACACTTCCCTGCTTTGGCTGCCTAGCCAATTAATGCCTTTGCTTTCACCTTTATAATTAGCACACTTAAAAGAAGATTTTGAAAGTTGCTATTGAGGTAGTGGGGAAAAGGAAACAAGACTGTGTGCAGGAGGACAAAGACTCAAACTGTGTAGCAAGATGGAATTTGCATATTACAGACATGTTAACCAAGGGACTTATCAAGCAGCCCTAAGGATATACTACCAGGGCAGTAATGACAGAAAATTAGATTTTCAACCCAGAGGAAACACTACAGAGTAGTGGTTTTTAAACAGAAGCCATATTTAAAACCTTGCTATTTGGCATGAACTTACTGCATGACTTTGGAAAACAGAACAAGCAATCCTAAGCACCAACAGATTTCTTGGTGAAGTTTCTTTAATTTTCATTTCCCAGTCCGGCTAAGATGCAGAGAGAAAAGAGCTTCTGATTTTTTTTTCCTTTTGTCTTAAAAATTAAGCATTAACATCATCTGCTCAGGTCCACACAAAGACTCACACAGTAGATACTGCAAGAGGGTGTAAAATGTTCTGCCTAAAGTGCCCATGATGCCAATCAGGCAGCCTCTTGGGAAGGCAAAATAAAGTCCCCAAAACAAAGGGACTATCGTGGTTACTGAATCAGACCTTTACTGAGGGAATTCAGCAGAAGCAAAGATTACACTCTTCAAGTTCGTTATAATGAGTTGACTGGTAATGGAAAGCTGTCACTGTTCCCATCGTCCAACCCCCGCCCCTCCAACCCCGATTTTCCACCAGAATGTTGCAACCTTGTCTTTCATTCTCTCAGCTCCCGGGATGCATATTTCAGGGGTAAATGTCTGCCATATACAACTACCAAACCCTGAGAAGAGCAACTGGTCATTTGAGAGTATTCATGAATCTTCATGTGCTTTCCCCTCCATGTATAACAACAATAAGGCTTTTTGAAAAGAAGGGAAGAGAAAGAAAAGACCATTTTACTGAGCATCTAGAAAGCACCAGGTCATGGGGTCAGGTGCATTCCCAAAAGTTGCCTAAATTAGTTTTTTAAGGGATCATGAATGAATCATTAGGCTAATTTTATTACTGAAGGAATGGAGACTCAAAGAAGTTAAGCAATAGAAGATAGAAGTAGTGTTAAGTAGGATTGGACTCACTGTGTCTAACAGCCCCTCATTATTTCCACTCCATCCCAAGAGTTCTTAATAGGGTCCCCCAGTGTAGTGCCTAATCTTATACTTCATTTTGTCATTCATTTAATAAACATGTGTTGGGTTTTGGGGGCTGGATCTCAGATGAATGAGTTATAGTGTCTGCCCTCAGGAATCTCATGCAGTATTTGGCAAAGCAGGCATGTAAACAAAGAAATGCAATATATGTGGCACAATAAAAAGCACAAAACAAAGGCAGAATGTAAATGTGGGACAGTAACTTAAAAGTAACAGTACTTTTAAGGATGAGGGAGGTGTCAGAGAATGACAAGGAGGTCAGTGTGTAGAGTAGGTGCTCAAGAAAATCCAGGCAGACAGAATAACAGTCAAGTCTAGAAGGCAAAAGGCAGTGCGCGATGGAAGGAAACAGTAAGAGAGCAGCATGTCCTTGGTGGTGAGGTACAAGGCAAGGGTCCAGGTTAGGCTACAGTGAAGACTTCAGGAAGCACTTGATGCTCTGTTTTCAGCAGCACTCTGTAAATGTAGGCTCTGCTGTGGTCTGCGTGTTTGTGGTCCTTTTATATTCATATGCCGTAATCTGAACCCACATGGTGATGGCATCTGGATGTGGGACCTCTGAAAAGTTAGTAGATCACGGAATGGTATTAGTGCCCTTAGGAGGTCTTAGATATCTATGTAGCTGCCTCTTCCCACCATGCGAGGAGACAGGGGGAAGGCACTTTGAGAAGGCAGTTAGGAAAGCTGGTCCTCCCCAGGTGCCTTGATCTGCCCCCAGAACTGTGAGAAACATACTTCTGTTGTTTAGAAGCCACCCAACCTATGGCATTTTGTTATAACAGCCCCAAAATAGTAAGGCCACATTAAAATGAAAAGCAGAATTATGAAGTGTTCTGCTGGCTTCTGATTATACAGTGGTCCTCCCTTATCTGAAGTTTCATTTCCCATAGTTTCTGTTACCTGTGGTCCAAGATATATGAAATGGAAAATTGCAGAAATAATTCCTACATTTTAAATTGCATGTCATTCTGGTGATGAAATCTCTTGCAGTTTTACTCTACTCCACTTAGGGTGTGAATCATTCATCTGTTCAGCATATCCGTGCTATATATGCTACTTGCCTTTTAGTTACTTAGGATCTGTTTCACTTACCGGATCCACTCTCCTGGTATTGCAGAACTTGTGTCCCAGTGATCCTTTTTTTTACTTAATCCTAGTCACACAGCACAAAAGTGATGCTGACAACTCGGATATGCCCAAGAGAAGTTTCAAAGTGTTTCCTTAAAGTAAAAAGGTAAAAGTTCCCTACATAGTAGGAAAAAATATAGTATGTGTAGGGTTAGGTGCTACCTGCAGTTTTGGGCATCCATTAGGGTGCTGAAACATCTTCCTCATATAAGGGGGGAATGACTGTGCTTGGAATAAAATTGAGGTTACTCTTCACAGCTGGCCAACAAAGCACAGGTGATCTGGTTTGCCATGTCTGACTTAATTCCTTCCTGTTCTCTTTCCCTTCAAACACTCCAGCTACCCTGTCTCTTACACAAAAAACCCTTCCCACCACAGCGACTTCCATAAGTCTTTTCCAAATACCCTGCCTGGGGCTTTTCTCAGAATAGTTTCCTCCTCAAGTCTTATTTCCATTACCTTCCTTCCAACACTTCTCTGAAGGCCTTCTCTTTGGTGGTTTAACTGCTATTACAAGATTTAAAAAGAGCCAAGTCTTTGGTTATTTATTTACATTTATTTAAATTCATAAGTAGAAGTCCTATCCTCTCCCACTTCTAGGATAGTGACTGTATTTAGCCAGGGTCTTTGGCTTTAGGGAAAGCCTTTATCTAATTTGTTCGGTGTCCTTTTAAGAAGAAATCAGGACACTGTAGAAAAGAACAAAGGAAGATGATCTGAAAATACAGGAAGAATACTGTGTGAATATGAAAACAAATATCTGCAAGCCAAGGACAGAAACCTAGAACAAATCCTTTCCTCAGTCTTCACAAGAGACCAAAGTGATACCTTGATTTCAGACTTGGAGCCACCAGAACCGAGAGACACTAAATTTATATCACTTATGCCACATAATTTATGATACTTTGTTATGGTAGCCAAAAAAAACTGAAAACCCTGCCACATGCCCTAGTTATCTCCTCTGTAAGGCTTGCCACTGCTTAGGACCACCTAATTTATGACTCATCTATGAACTATCCAGCCATTAGAATATATTCTCCATGCAGGCAAGGAGAATATATTCATTTTATTCCCTGGCACTGAGAATGGCCCTTGTGCAAAGTAGGTTCATGATTAAATTTTTGTTGAATAAGCTAGTGAACATGTTGCTTTTTGTGGACTGATAACTAGTAATCTTTTATTTCTCATGTACTCTAAAAAGTCCACACTTGGCCACAGGGCCTGTTGCCCTGAGCAGATGAAGGAAAAATAGATCCTGGTTACACAAAGAGAATCTGCCAATGGTGAGGTCAATACTGTCCACTGGTGCCTTACAAAAATTCTCCTTTTACTCTTTGCCCAAGTTTTTCCTAGGAACATACTTTGAAAGATCCAGTTGTTTCCTTAAATGTCCTAATGTCCCCGCCAAACCAAATTCAATTGATTGAAATACAGCCTGCTGATGCTTTTGTAAGGCTAAAGAAGCGATGGCAACTTTCCACCCCTTTACTGAATGGTGTAATTGGCCTGCCATAGAGAACTGGGGAATTTTAACACATTCCCCACTTGGCTGAGCTTACCAATTATTACCCCGTCGCTATCAGAGCCACAGACTTTTCTTCCTTGGGGTCATTAAGCTTGTCAAAACTAATTTGTCATCACAACCGCTGACCCTCACTGCTCCCACAGCAGCATGAGGATCACCCTAAATAGGTTTCTGCACTACAAGAAAGTAAACAGCTCCTCAGAGCCCACTGTGCTCCTGTTGTACGGCTTATCCCGGCTTTCCAACCCCCAAGATGTGGAAACATTATCCCGTGAGTGACACAAGTCACAAAACCCATGTACCAATCATTTTGGTGTTACAAAAATAAAGAAATAAGCAAGTAAAATGAATAAATGCTTGAATCTGATATGTGACAAAAATGCACTATTCTCCAACTATGACAAAATCCGAATATATTACACATTCTCTCTATGCAGTTGCCCAATGGAAGTCAGGTGGAATTAAATGTGCCATAAATCATGGGTCCTTAATAAGCCAGTCAGAATAACATTTTTTGAAAGTTTCTTGATTGTAAATGCAAAAATATTCCAAAATTAAGGTTGCCAACATTCAATAGGAAGAAGGAAACTTGCTGTAAGGAAACAGCATCCCATTCTGAAAGCACACTTTGTAGACTCACCCATATTGAGAGCAGTTACTCACCATGTGCTGGAGTTGGCAGGTCTAGTCTGCACATGAATCTCAGCACAAGCAGACAAAGGTGGGAAATAAGTTGATTAATTTCAAAAGAATGAGGGGCACTTGGGTGACTGTTGATAAGACACTGTGAAAAGTTCCACTAACTCCTTCAAGCTTGAGATTACCATTTAACACAGGAACTAATGAAACTTTTCCCCAAATAAAACATTAATTATAATCTCAAGGCATCTTGATATAAACACGGAAAAAGAAAATAGCGTTTATCAAAGAACTTTCATTTTTTACTTCCTAAAGTGATTAGGAACTGAGAAGAACTGACTGCAACTAAACACTTTGGTGGCAGGACAGATTAGACACAATGACAATTTACTTACATAATAAAAGGAAGCTATAAATATCTATACCCATACTCCGGACTCACTAGCTTCTTCCTCAACAATGTTCTCTTACTAAAGGGGATACGTGTTTCTCCAAGGAAAATTAACACCATAAGTGCACAACTAACAAAAGGATTCAATCTCTTGAAAAAAAAAAAGTCAAGCCTTTGGTTGTTTACTATATTTACTTAAACAAATCTGTGGGCTCACAGTTGGTCAATGATGTCATGCTTCTGGGCGGTGTTTTGCTTGCTTCTCATTTGAGATGAGATGAAGATGAGTTGAAGAACAGCAAAGGGGAGAAATTAAAAAAAAAAAGGTGGAATGTGAAAGCCAGAATTTCATGGGAGTCACAGATTCAGCTGAATTCTAATGATGTCATTCCATTTTCAATCTGGCAACCAGGATCCCCCACCCCCAAGCCCGGCACTTTCAGCGAGGAGTAAGCTAAATTCTTGGCAAATTGCAGAGTAACAAAGTCCTGAATTGGCAGCCAAGATCTGCATGTGAATTTTAAAATGTTTTCTCCCCAAATGTCCAACAAGATCTGCTATGATTTCAGAAGGGGAAAAGAGATTTATTGATATATAAAAAGCCACATTTCAGAGTTGCCAGGGCTAATCAATAACTGGAATTTGACAAAAGACCATGTTAGACTCAATAATGAAAAGGACACACACATAAAGGCAAGAATAATTACATGGTATAAATAAGGGAGAAGTTGCCAGAGATTGCATGTTGCCAAGTGCCTCAAATATTCATGTTCTTTGAAAGACTTATTTTTGTGTCTACGGGATGAATAAACCTCACACACAAAAAAATAAGGCTCTTCTCAAACCTTTGCTCATTTCTGGAATTGAACCCTTTTTCAGGTTCTGAAATGTTTGACTCTACTTTTCATTAATTCAACATGTTCACACATCCCCTGAACTACTGGAGCTATGAACAAAACTGCCAGCAAGAACGTGCTGGAACACCAAGACAAAGACTGCTCCCCACCATGGCTGTGCTGCTGTAGATGGGCCACTTGGTTCCTTTAAATGTTAGGTGTCAGTCCCACCTGCCAAGTCTGAGTTATCACAGGAAACTGAAGACTTTCTAGTGCTTAGTCAAGTGTGTGTCAATCTCCAAATCCTTGGTGACTCAGCCAGAGTCCAAGTCAACCCTGGGCTAATGGGGACCCATCTTTTAACACCAAGATCAGAGTGGAGAAACACTAATTGTTGAATAATGGATGCTATGGGCTTGGTCTTAAATTCACTAACCACCAACAAGGAAGTTAATTAAGAGTTAAGATCTGCTATTTTGGTAACTCCAGAAATTCAGATAAACTGATGGACAGGTGTCTTTGCCAACCCTGACTGAAAATCTTACGGTGAGGCTGAGGTGAGGTTGGGGTACACTGAGACAACCAAGGACAGTACAGAAAAGCATTAAAAAGACCAGTCCTTTGAAGATCATGCCTGGGAGAGCCTTCCATGTCTGTTAACCACTTAACAGATTACCCCAAGCATCACTTTGGCAGTGTGTTTGCTTACATACTGACTATCCCAGAGTGTCCCTCAGGCAGGTGTCATTTCAACCAGTCATTCTTATTATCTTAGTAAATTAACCAAAAATATGCAACATTTGATCATCCTCTATTTACATAATTGGATTGGTAATTGGTTTTAAGCCAGTTTTCAGTTTCATTTCTGAATCTGATTGCCATGAAGCCACAGTAAACTAGTGATATATCCCACTGGTACACTGGAAGGCTTCTCCAATCTGTGAAGGTACACTGAACTGCTTCGGGCTGCCACACACGTTTTAAGTAAACAACTGCGTCGGCATGCTAACTGGTAGAAATTACTGGTAGCTGTAGGTATTTTCCAAGGAGACACAGGAAGAGTGCTGGGCAACAAAGTACTACTGCTGGCCCAGCCATTAGCTCCAAGGAGAGGATGTATTATATTTGCCACAGATTGATGAGACTAATTTAGAGAATCATCAGTAAATGCTATGTATCTCCTCAGCCTCTCACATAGCCTTTTCTAGACAGAAAGATAAATATGAGCCTCAGAGTAAGCTCATTTAATTTTCATCTGACAGCCAGTAATAACAGAAACATCTCATAAAGGTTATGTTCCAATGAAAAAAAGCTCTTATTGGGCGTACATAACACACTTGCATTAATTACATTTTCTTTGCACTGTATTTGACAAAAGGTCAAGAAATGACCCCCACCCCCACCCCAAGGAATATATGATGAGAATTCTACTTATTATCTGAATTTTCTTTCTCTAATTTCCCAGGAACTCAATCACATGCTCTGTTCTTTAATTAGTTACAACATGTAATTAAATCCAATGTTCTGAAGATGACTAGCCAAAAAATATTATCAGACATAACAAGGATAAATTATTCTCCATCAGATGATGCTTTTATATTTCTAAATAGAATATACCATGCCTTATCTTATGCTGGAATATGTGAAGAAAACAAGAAACAGAAATAGTATTTCTATAGTTTCACAAAAGCTATCAGGTGAAATGTTTTATAACAGACAATGTCAAGGGCCTTGTATTTCCAGAGTTTCCAAGTAGGAAGAGGACATCATGGTAAGGTGATTTTCTAAAAGGAAACTATAGTTCTTCAACTTCAAAAGTTGTAAATAGTGAAGGATAGCTTAACAAAAAAAAAAAAAAAGAAACAGCCCCAAACTAAGAAATATCCAGCAGAGCATGGAGCTAAGGGTCTTATTTATTTCTTCTTTGAAGTCAAATACAAATACTTCTATCTTAATACTAGTTCTACTAAGCCTCAAATGTGTGATATTGTACACATTTTCAAAAATCAGCAGAACATAAAATATTCACAGAATTATAGTTGCAGTTTTGTGCTTGAAAATGCAAATAATAAATTCCTAAGGTTTCTATAATGCCCACAGTAAGCAAGCCAAAAAAAAAAAAAATACTGGTTTCTTTTTTGCCCGATGTCTTTACTAATTCTATTGTTATAGTCTATGGTTCAAATTTGAGTCTAATCTTATGTCTTAATCATCAAGGACCCAGAGAAAAATTTTATAAAATTTTTCAAATGCATGAATGGGAAAGGATGGCCAGAAGTCGGGGATACCCAAAGATGGTGTTTCAGAGAGCAGCTGATTTCTCATTCTTTGTGACAGGCAAAGCAGCTCTCAAAAGACCAGCTGCAAATGTGCCAGGTGATAATCAAAATCCTCCTCTCAGTCTGCACTGATTTTCTGGATCTCAGGAAATGGAGGCAATTTGGACGTACATAGGGTATGAAATATAACAGAACCTGATAGTAATAATGAACACTCTGTGTGTATGTCATCATAAGTTTCAACCTTGCCACTGCTAGACTCCACTGACTCATAGCTTTGAGTTAAATCTTTTGCTCCCCATAGGATTTGACTACACAAATCTAAGTGTGGTGCTTAGACCAGCAGTATCACCTAGTGCTTGACAGAAAACCTGAATTTCAAAATCCATCCCATAAGAATCCAAATTGTGTTTTAACAGAAACTCCAGTTTTAAAACCTGAAATGTTGATCTTACCTTCTTTTTTAGACTTTAAACTAGGAGATATAAGCTCTAAGAAGGGAAGTATCTCCACTTTTCTTGGACATTGATATATTCTCCATGCCTAAAATATCATCTGACATGTACTAAGTGTTCAATATGCACATGAGTGGCTGGCTGTATAGGGTTGATAATACTCATCACTGTTGCAATAAAGTCATGGTTTCCTTGAAAAGCACTCTGGGAAATGACTACTGCAATCAGCAGGAGCAAAGCACCTTATAAAATTAAATGCAGAAAATATTTATTGAACAAATTTCAAGAATTCTAAGGCTGCAATAAATCAAACAGGTGTTAGTGGGCTGAGATTGACTTTACTGAAGCAAAGCTTGTTCTCAGATGATACTAATTGATGATATAAAAAAAGATGTTACATGAACTGCTTTAAAAATTTACCTCTTGGGGGCTGGGGATTTAGCTCAGCGGCATAAGCACCTGCCTGGTAAGCGCAAGGTCATGAGTTCCATCCCTGGTACCAAAAAAAAAAAAAAAAAAATTTACCTCTTTAACCCACTGTCAGGACGAATGACTTATCCATGTGTAAGCCACAGACCTTACCTCTTTAACCAACTTTATTAAGGTATAACTTGCATTCCATGAATCTGCCTATTAAAAAGTGAAATTCAATAAATTTTAGTAAATATACTGAGGTGTGCAACTCTTGCCCTAAGCCAGTTTTAGAACATTTTCATCATCCTAATGAGAGTTCTTATATTCATTTAGAGTTAACCCTTGTTCCTATCCTCAACTACAGACAACCTCTAATTTACCTTCTGCAAAAAACTGACACTTAGAGGACTCCTCAGTCAGGTACACAATTGATCGAATATGTGCCATTCTTCCTGGGTGTTTAATAAAGATCAGTAAGGATCTTTGCCAGCACTTGGACATCTGTCAGCTGCTGTGTGCACCTGAAAATCATTTGGTAAATTTATTTTTCTTTAACAATTTTCTATCCTATGAAACATCAATATTAGTATATAAGAATAACTATGCTAGCATATTTATTGCTTTATTTATTCTGGGGCAGAAATACAGGACACATGCCTGAGTCCTCAGTTATAACACATCAGTACTTCAGGCTATGACACAGTAGTCAGCAATGTGGCACAGGTACGGGAACTGACCTCCAGAGACATTCCCCATCAGACTGCTAAAAGGGAAAAACAATGTGATGAGCACTATGAATAGTATGACCCCCAATGTTACGGGGGAAAAAAATCACCTATGTTTATATGTCTGTATGTTTCTACAACCATAAAGAACATGCAGAATGATAAACACCAAATTCTTAATGCTATTTTAAGAGGGTGTATAATGGGAGCAGGAGGTATAGAAAACACTTTGTATAGTGTAATGAGCAAACAGTATTTACTGTTTGAAAAACAACCCACAAATTATATTTTTAAAAAGTATAACTATATTTTCCAGGGCTGGGGATTTAGCTCAGCGCCATAAGTGCCTGCCTGGTAAGTGCGAGGTCATGAGTTCTATTCCCAATTTAAAAAAAAAAAAATTGTATTGTCCATTAACTAAGATTGACTTTCTTATCCCTGTTTCCTCATCAAAGGCTATATTCTTCTTACGGTTTTCCAAATTTGAGGGCTAAAATATGATTTGGATTCCTGTGATCTGTTATAACTTAAATAGTTTTTGAAACTAGATTTCAAATCCACTGCTCCTAATGTAAGGGGAGGACCCTGACAATATGATTTGGTCCTGTAGCAGCAGCAGCATGCTAGTGAGACTAAAACCTCACTTCATTGGCTCCAAACTTATTCTAACTAAATGGGGCAGTAAGATATGCTAAATGTTTGGACTCCTGTGCTGAGGAGGTACAGTCCAACAGTGCTGTTTCAAGCCTCACTGTGGTTTAATTAAATAAGCAAAATGTATCAGGAAAGCTAAAAAGGAATTTTAAAATAGGAGCTAGTATTTTCAACTTCACAAAGTAAAATGGCAGCTATGCCTACATGTATAAATCCCACATTTGTATGACAGACGTCTATAAAAACAGCTAATAGAAGTGCATTTGCAAAGATGTTTGATTGACCCATACAAATGGTATTTTAAAGCTCAGTACAGTTCTGTTGTTCTAACTTGTTTCACAGATAAGGTTTCTTTCTCTTTATAAAGCCTTGTCATGTTTGTTGGTTTCATCACTGTTCTTTTCAAAATAAATTTTAAGTATTACATCCAGAATCATGGATATGATATTATACAACCCAGTTAATTACTGGAAGCTGAGCAGACTCACACAACCACTGTAGATCAAGAAATAGGAATATTTTACCATTATTGTTAAAAAAAAAAGTCAATCTGTAATTCCAGGGCAGCAAGTCAGAATTACCAAATACATTAGGTGTATTTAGGCAGTTATTCAATCCACTGAGGTTTAGATTGGGCTGTCTGGGTAAAATTTAAATATGAGTGAGCAAGCAAATTTAAATATGACTCCTTGCAAGCTAGAGACCAAACACCCCTTAGCAAAATGTGTTAGGCTCTATCAACATTGCTTATTGCTTTTTCCACTGTGTCACAGGAGCAACTGTGACGACCAATGACTTGTCCACGTTTGAGTTACAGAACTAAAGCCAAACCCTTGACTCATCTCTGGGTTCATTCTTACCCCTAAGCTTCCTTTGTCACCAAGGTGTAGAGTAATGAAATGCATATGACCTGGCACACAGAACAATGAACCTCACTGTTCAAAGAAGGTAAAACAGATGATTAATTTGTCAGCACAAAGTGAAGACTCAGAAGGCTGAAATATCAATCTCTTTTTCAGTCTATTATTCTTTCTCTGTATAAAAGGCTGCTTACAATTCACACTCAGGTTAGAAATGCGTAAGTTCAAAGGCGAGCAGACCTTGAGCTGCACTCCCTGTACCAGGCAGGAAGCACCTCCAAGGAAGAAAGCACTTGGGGAAAGGATTAAGAATCCAGTGTTTCCACCCACAGTAGATCTTCTTTTGATCTTGCACACATCAGATGCATGTCTTCTTAACTTGATCAGAACTAACAGAAGGTCATTGGGATCAATTCCATGAAAGCAGAAATCTCAGGACCATGATGTGATTGTTGCTTATAGAAAATGGTGGCATTAGCTGTGCTGAGGCCTCCAAAACCCAGGGCGGGCCTTGGATTCTTCTGGTGCTCTTACCTTCTCAACAAAACAGAATGACTGAAGGACTCACCTTGTTAGGTACAAATGAACCAAAATAACTTGTTTCCTTGTTTTTGAGTTCCATGCCTATCTTGTTAGAAGCTCCAAATGGTTACTCTCAGAATCACCCATTATGCCTGGGAAGTTAGGGAATCCAGCATCGCTGTCCAGAAATCGAGTTAAATTTTAAAAGAGGCATTATCAGAGCACACTTTTAGGGAAGAAAGGAAGGATGGTGAAGGGCTTTAAACAGATTCTATTATTTTGCAATTGGGGACAAGTTTGTACCTTGGACAATAAATGCTACTTGTGATAAAATACTCTATTCAGACTTGTACAATCCTGTGTATTGCAAGTCAGTGCTATGTGCTGCAGTCACACAGAACCAGGAAATGAGTGATTTAGATTTACCTTTCGTCTTTGTCTACATGCAAAAACTGGCACATGATGTAACTGGAAAACAATTATTAAGTGTGGTTTACAAAGCTAGTATACACATAGAACCACCAAATACCTGGCATAGATCCCTCTGCTTAAGCGCTGCTATTTCTTAAAGAGGAGTGTAAACAATCCCTTCACTGTTTCATCGGTGCTGGTAAAGATTTGGGATTAAAATAGTCAAAAAGATCTTTTAATGGTGGAAGACTTCCAAAGAAATTTAATCTTTCTACTAGGAAAATATAAATAATTTTGATTCTTTTTTGATGGAAAACTCTGGTAATTATGGAACACAGAGTCAAAATGTAATATTTTCTTATCAACTTGGGGAAACAAATACATTATTTGTAGTAGAAGTGATTGTTTTGTCAACGTAAAAGTTTGCTGTAGCTACCCTCTTGAAAAATTTAGAAACAGAGATCGTCCCTATGAAAACAACTGTGAGCAAGGATTCTCCAACAGGGATGAGTGATTCTGGTCTCTAGGAAATAATTTTTCAATGTCTGAAGACCTATTTAGTTGACACTAGTGAGTGTGAGTGCAAGGGTACTACTAACACCTAGTGGGTACAGGTCAAGGATGCTGCTATTAAGCATCCTGTGTTCCTAAGACAGTTTCCCGATCACCACTACCATCACCACCAACACACAACTGCTGATTATGCAAGTTGAGAAGTCCTGTTCTACTGTGATACTGTGGGAGCAAAAACTAAGACCACTTTGATAATACACACAAATCCCTCAAGAAAGCCACCAGTTCACTATCTTCTAAAGTTCTGTTTACCACCTAAACACCTTAATGAGAAGTTAGCACTGGAAAAGAAAAGGATGGGTGGATGAAGATTCCTCCAGTCAAGTAGTTTGAAGCAAGTGCAAATATACAAAGCTGGGTATGTTTGCCCTTTTATATGACCTTGGTCTTCTGGGAGAAAGAAGACAGGAGAGAGAAAGGAGCTCAGGGCTCCCATCATGACCAATGAGCAACATGCCAAGGTAGCCATGTTACATCTCTCACAGTGGGGCTTATTTCAGAGCCGTCCTGTCTACAGCAAGACACTGACCACTTCCCGCCTGATGTCACATGTCAGAAGGACCCTAAGGCAAAACTCAAAATACTGAGTGTTTTAATGGTGTCAGTACACGAAACAACCTAGACTAAGTCAAGGTAAAACTGACCCAGTCTTAAAACAAAACAAACAGCCAAACATTGTAGGTGCAATCCCAGCACTCACAAGGCTGAGGCAGAAGATGGCTGTAAGTTTGAGGCTACCCTGGCCTACACAGAGTTCAAGGATAGCCTGCACTAGGTATGGAGGCCCTGTCTCAAAAAAAAAAAAATTACTCATTTCTATGCACTTACCACTTTCCTAAAAATGGCACTGTTCAGAAATGAAAAAATTTTAAGCTATTTGGGGAAACCAGTAACAGGTGTCTTAGAAGAAAAAGAGATGAAAATGAAAAGAGGTATGTTGCACCACAGAAATGCAGAAGCAAAAGATGTGCCAGGGTTCTGCTAGCACCATGACCTCCAGGATTCACAGTTGGGTCCCCACACAATAAAGGACTCTGTGGCACACAGGTAGCATGACAGGTATGCAGCTATCAGACTGACGCATCGTTACTGTGCTACTGGGTATATTAACACTTAAGCCTGTACTAATTATCCTTTGAAAAGGATTGTCTCGTACTTAAGTGACAAGTGAGCCCAGCATTAAATTCCATTACACTTTCGGATGCTGGCCTGTTTTGCTGTCTTCCTAAAGTTGCAAAGAAAGGAACTGGCTCCTATCCCACCCTTCTGTTAGGCCAGCAGTGGCCACTGGAGGTAAACTGGAGGTGCTCACTAACAAAAGAACACTGAAAAATGCATGTTTCTGCAATCTGTAGTATGCAGAGAAGTTTCCACTCAGGTGTTTTGTATACACACTGTTCACATTATGCACCAGCTCGAGTAGTTTTCATATGAAGACTAACATGTCATGTAAATGGATGCTACTCCTCAGAACACTGAACCTGGGATACGGGTAGAGATCAGTATTGAAGCAACTGCCTAGCATGTGTGAAGCCCTGGGTTCCATTTCTGGCACAACACGAGGGCAAAAAAGAGAACACTGAACTTCTTAGCTACTTATAAAACAAAGAAATTCTAGCTGGGGGAGTAGTGCCTGATTTTGGAAAAACGAATCTAGATATAACCCTCCCTCCCACACACAATCCATAACCCATACGCTAAAGAATAAGACTGCTTTCTGTCTCAGGGTAAAATCTGTGCATATGACAAAATGCCCCAAATCTTTATTCCATTAATAAAACTTTTAACTTCCCTCACCTCATTTTATACTTTGGCTATTGATTACTTCTAGATCCTATGAATGGGGGAGGTGAGTAGTGTATAATCCTTGCTCAGTTTTGCAAAACATGCTTGCTGTTGAAGGTCAAAAGGTCCTGTGTTACAGATAATGATGTCCCAGACAAGGGTTCCCAACTGAAGGACAGACTCCACTCGTTTATTTGGTGCCAGCCAACTTCTATATCTGGTGTCTCCACTGAAGGCTTTTTGTCTGATTGTGTATGGTTTTCCATGAGTCGTCCCTCAGATCAACTATATTTAGGCACTCTTTCTCATCAAGCAGTATGAAATATGATGGGGAGGAAAACTCCAGGACTTCCTATTAGAGTGTTATTAGAAAATGCTGTGTGCTTATTTCTTTATTAATAAGTATATATGTATTTGCTTATTCTTAACTTCTATCAAAAATGATTTAAGACAGACTTCACCTACAGAAAAAGACATTTTGATCTCTGGATTGTAGTAATTCTTTCCAAGCCGCATGCTCAATGTGTAGACTGTTCTCATGAATCTAGCTTCTAACACGAGCTCTAGGAGCTCATTAAACCACAATGCTTGACCCAGTCCTCCACACCTCTGACACCACCGCCAAGTGTATGTACGTGTGAAAATACCCTCAAGAACAATAATTCACTAGAAGGACCCACATAACACACTGAAACTATTATATTCATGGTTATGGTCAATTACAGAAAAATACATTTAAAAATCAATCAAGGGAAGAGAGGTAAGAGGCAGACTGGCAAAGTTCCAAAGGCAAATGCTTCCATTCTCCTGAGAACAAGTGACCCTCCTCAGAATGATGTGTGACAATATTCAGGGAATATTTTCATTCCGGGAGGGCCACTCGAGCTTTGGAATTCTGAGTTTTTATTGGGCCTTGTTATATATCATCATTGACTGATTGCTGAGGTGGTCAATATCAGCCTTCTGACTAGCATTAAGTGACCCAAGACCACTCCCATAAAAAGCATGGTTGGTCTTCTTGGGATAACCAATCCAATCCTAACATAGGAGTCACAGGTCCAACCTTAGATTTGGTATCTTACATTAAACAAAGACACTCCTATCAGATATGAATATAAATTAACTCCCAGACACTGAAAACAAGAGAACTCTCTTTAGGTAGGACAACTTCTTTATCAAACAAATAATTTACCTGTTTTTATTGCACATGCTAACTTTAAAATGAGAATCATGAAGAAAGAGTTTAAAAAATATACACCATTTCATACTACTACACAGTTAAAAAGAAGAAAATATTATAGTTTTCAATTTTTATTTTTGTAAATTTTATATATTTGACTTCGTTGCTGAAAGCTAACCATTTTTATTGTAACGTAGCTCAAGCATTTTAGACCTATGTTAGACTTCTGAAAAGAAATTTTTATAAAAATCAAGAATTTGTAAGCTCCAATCACTTATGATTCCTGTAAGTGTGAAAAATAAGTGAACATATGGTACAAATTCTCACTCATTTCTACTTTATTTTACAAGTGAGATGTGTAAAGCTCTTCAAGACCTTCTCTACCATACATGAAAACAGAGTAAAGAGTTTTGGATTTACACCTCTTTCCCCCCCCCCAACATGAATTTTTATGAATTACATACAGCAGCAGGTCAGGAACTAGGATTCGAAAAATTAGTGAATGGTTTCTACTGCAATCAACAAATCTGGGGACTACAAAGCCACTGTGGTTTAGTTTCATCTCTTTTCTTGTTTAGTAAGATACAAAACCTTTCTTTGCTGCAGTTAACAGTGGGATGAAGTGACTATTCCACAGAAGCTGTTAGATTATCTGGCCTACACATACAATAAAACAGTAAACGAATAATCTCTTCTCAATCTGAAATTTCTATTTCATAGCAATTTTAATAAAATTAAGTCAGGAAGTGGGGAATGAAAACTAAGCTGCATTATGCTTCTTGTAGTCATTGTTGATTCCCTATTATCTTGTTTTGAAATCTTGTATCACTTACACTGCTTTGTTTTGATTGGCTTTATTCTGTTTTATTTTGCTTGATTTTATTGTGTTCAAAAAAAAAAACCTATCCTATATAAAGAAACATGTGGCTTCTGCTGTTTTTCTCTGTGTCCATCAACACAATTTGTATCCTCAGAAAATCCAATGGCTCACATAGACAGAGGGCTGAAAGAGTACTGTCAAAATTTGTAAAGTAACTATTATTACAAGTTAAAAGAACAACATTCATGTGTTTCTTCCACCTAGGAAGTGTTAAAGTTTATGGATTGCAGCTGAGGGAGAATTAAGGTCTTTATTTGCACATTTCACTATGCCTGTGAAGCTGAAAAAGAAATGAACTCACTTGCTAAAGTATGTAGTTAGCTCAGGCAACTTCACTATCTTAGTGGGAAAATGTGCTTTTACATCATCAGCGAGGCAGGAAGTGCTTAGGATTGGTGTTTGCTTACCAAAGGAAGTTGCTAGAGTTGAAAAGGGTAAAAACCACTGCCGTACCTATCTGAAAATGCCACTGGGAATCCTATTCAGTAAAAGCCCTTATTGCTGTGTCTGCCGTGGTGGCCTTGACTTTTTGCAATACACCTGTAAGCCCTTGCTGACCTCTGGGAAGGGCACTTCATTTTGTTTCTGCATTTGCTTGGTATCTCCTTAGTGTGGGCTTATTTCTTAAACTTCTCAAATAAAATACCTTAAGTAGACTGTAAATTTAAGACATACGTGTTACCCTTAAGGTTTCACTATCTTTTCCTACATCAACATTGTCTTTCTATGTCACTGTTGTTGTCCATCTTGACATTCTCGCAGATTCACTAGGAAAAAACAAAAACCTATCATATAAGGACTCTACAAGAGGTATCAGGACATTCAAAACCTCTTTCCACTTCCACAGTCCTCATCAAAAAAACTGCACCTCTCAATAAAACATAGCTATATTAGGGAAATGTAAGCAAAACTGCTAAGGTAAATCAGTTTTAAAAAAAACAACAACACCAAGACTAACTCTATGTAGGTGATAACCATAATTCTGTTGTCTTATGAGATCAGTAGCCAATCATGTCCTGGCAGGCCATATGTGTATTTATAAATATATCTGCTAATGTAAAGGTCGTGCTGCTCACTGTTCAGGGAAATCAGGCACATTTGGAACCATCCCTAGAAGATTTTGGTTTTTTAAAAAAAATATTTTGACAATTTGTGACAAATGCAATCCTGCCCCCATATGTTTTGTACTATTTAAAGGGAAATGACACCCAGTTGCCTTCACAGCAATACATGAATTCTGTGGGGTTTATTTCTTTTAATAATAAAGTCAGAAGATGGGAGGAAAGTTACCTGCCATACATATTTTTTAAAAAGATAAACATCTTTTTGAACTTTATATGTCTACACTAGCCCAAAAGCTATAGTTTCCAAAATCTATGTCTGCTCATGACATAGGAAATCATGGAAACTTTTCTTCCAAATTGGAAGAGAAAGTGGAAAAATAACTGGAATGACAGTAGAGTGATGGCAGGTTCTGGCCATAAAATTCTGTCTTCTGTCCCCGTCTGTTTTTTTTCTGCTCAGCAATTCCCCTTCCCTTTTCTAAGCATGGGAAGAAAAGAGACCCTGCTTAGATGTTCCTTCTAACAACCTCTGCAGAACTTTCCCATAAACTAATTTAGAACATCTCTATCTCTATCAGGAAAAAGTATAACATTGCAAGACTGCATGAGCCAGAATCCAGAATAAACTCCAAACACCACACACCCATTTACTTGTATCTCACCCCATTCCTTAGTAGCAAAGAAATAAAAAAGTTTCTCTTTAGCATTGAGGGCAGAAACTTTCCAGAAAAACAATAGCCAAACAAAGAACAAAACCAAAATCAGATGACATCTTTGGAGGAGAGTTTCCGACAAGATGGAAAGGTATGAAAATATTTTGAGAGAACTTGTTTAATTGCTCAGCAATGCCTTCCATTCAATTTAGCCCACAAATCAGAATAACCATGACAGATGGCTCCAGCTAGTTAAAGAAAAAAAAAGAAAAAGAAGAAAATTAGCTAAACTTTCAGATAACGCAGCCTTCTGTCGTGTTCTCCTACTCTAGGGTTTGTGCAGTTTGTTTAGCTCGCTCTGAACTGCGGGCTGCTTGTCAGTGACCAGCTTTCACTTGGAGTCTGCAGAATTCACACCACTTGATACCGTATGCTCACAACGCCAAGGGGGGAGAGATACTGTCAGTTCAGATGACAGAAGACCTCACAGTCCCCTCCCCCAGCCACATCAGATTCCCTGTGCTACACACCAAGCGATGTTTCAAACATGAGGACACAGAGAGTGCTCAGCTCTATCAGGTTTGCCATCTCTTTATACCAGAAAAAAACTCATATCTGATGCTATAATTACAATCCTAATGGACACACTTAATTTATTTTGGAGAACTGAAGTTGATATCTACTAGTGCTATTATTAAAAAGACTAATGAGAGCTGCTTGGGTAAGAAAAGAAAAGATTTATTGAATTCCTTTTGGCACCCAGCACAGCTTAGTAATTTTGAGAGGCCATCAAAACAGCAGATATATACCCTGCTCAGATGTGCTGTACGGAATGTGAGCTGGGTTTCAGATTTTCAATAACAAATCTGTCACTCCGATTTTAATTAGACGGCTTAAAGCAGCTACATCAATAATGGCAGAATGACGGCTTAGTTCAAAGATCACAGAGATGTTACTCTACTTTAATAGTTCTTTTATGCAAGTACATATTTCAGAAGTTTTCAAGGCATTCATCTTGACTACCCCTTTCACCAAAGAGGAGGAAAAAAAATTCTTAATTGAATTGAACCACGAGCACTAGCAGTCATCACCATTTCTACACCAGGCTGTTGTATCCAGCTGGTTAGGAGGTCTAATTTCACACCATGCGACAATGAAATGCTGCTAACTTTTATTTGTGAGAGTACAACATAATATTTCATGACAGCAAAAGGCCAGTTGACGCTGCTGTGTGCACTCTTTTTTGATCTAAACTTAGGAGACAAATAAGAGGTCTCAGTGGAGTACTGACAAGTGGAGCTTTCTCATGAAAAGCTGAGAGTGGAGGGAGGACTCATGTGGGGAAGAGTGAAGCTCGCCGGAGAGTTGTTCACATGCAACTGTGAATACTCCTCAGCCTGTGATACTGGAAAGCAGATGGTAACCTGAGAGCAAAGAACTGGGACCAAGGTCTCACCGTTTTCTTACAGGATGTGAGTGTGCTAAAGATCGTCATTATATTTCCACTGATAATAAACATACAATATTACACTGCATGAATAATCCATGTTGTTTAATCAATTTCATCTCATTGGATAGATAGTCTTAAATTATTTTGCAATAGTAAATACATATATATACATAATAATATATAAATTTGTACTATAACACATATGTACGGTTTGTTTATTATTTTAGAATAAACTACCTTACGATAAATTCTCAGAGCCAGAACATCTAGGTCACAGTATTTGCATTTTTAGAAAAAGATTTTATACATATGAAACCTTTGTTTAATGCCTGAGAATCAAATATGCTTTTTAGAAATATCACTCCTAGATGAAATTCTGACAAAATAATTTAAATCTGCTACTATCACTTTTGCAGCATCATGCAAACCTGCAATTTCATCTCTGCTTCCTCTGCAATGGTGTTCTACACTCTCAAGCAAAATGTGACTATTCTCAGGACATAATTTCTACTAGTCACTCTGTTCCAATCTCTCCTCAGTGATGTGAACAGAGTTGCGTTGACTCCCCACGCAAATGACTAAAATTCTTTCTGTTAAGTTTTAATACTGACTTTTGTAATATCTAAATAGTACATGCTTAGGCTGGAGACAAAAGCCCATATTCAATGTCATTACATTGTTCTGTACCAGCTCTGCCACTTTTCAGGCAATATTACTTTGGCAGGGACTTATCCTGTGTGTGCCTCCTAAGTGTGTCTACCAGGAAGCCCTCCAGGATCTCTTAAAGGTTTTCCTTTGTGTCTCACTCTCTTCCATCAATCATTCAGCACCTGCTGCTTAAAAAAAAAATTCAAGCACAACCCTTTGTATTAACAGCTTTGTGACAGACACTAAATAAAGTGATATGGGTGTGTGTGCACCTGTCCACGTGTATGTGCGAGCTGGGAGCTGAGGCCAGGGCCTTGTACATGTTAAGCAATAAAGTGACATTTATAACTGTATAATTCCCCAAATAATGAAAAAGCTCCGGGTAGGAAGACCTTCAAAACTAATATACCAAGAGACCTGCATTCACATCATATGTAAGTGGTGGGGCTTGGATTAAATTTTCTGTCTCTGTATCCAGAACCCATAGGTACTTGTACTCCATCCAGAGAACAAGCTAGACCAGCAGGCTGCCGAGCTGTTTTAATTCAAATCTGATGGAGCAATGCAGCATTGGTATTGCTTTGAGTTTTTCCTCACAAGATTTTGCTGAGTGTTTAGACACCCTTGACAGCTAACACTACACATAACCTAAACCGATCTTTACTTTTAAAGTTCACTGATGTGTCTCTGTATATTCAGAGGAGAGATTTTTTTTTTTTATCAAAAGGCATGTTAATTGAGATTTCTTCTCAAACAATGTGAGTAGGTCTAGTGGTAAATACAAGGTAAATGTTTTAAAAGATGTGCCTAGAAAGTACTGCTCCTGGCTCAACTGTCTACATCAGATCACTGTCTAGTCCTGCTTTCTGCTCCTCACTGCCTTTTCTTCTCTCTCTCTCTCTCTCTCTCTCTCTCTCTCTCTCTCTCTCTTTTTCTGTGTGCTTCCCTACTTCCAGCTGCCAGCAAGTCAGATAATTAAATGCCAAAGCAGTGACACTTGGCATTTCAATGAGTGCTCTGTATTTACTATGTGGTCTCTCTCAACAGCCCTCCTGCTCAGCATGTGTGCAGGCTCGACGCTGCTCTGCTGAACTGAAGCGCTCCTTTGTTGCCGAGTTGGACGAACTGAAGAAAGATGAACTCGGGCAGCAGCCCAGAACTGAGAGGCGGGAGTCAGCAGATTCACCCACCTCTGTCCCTGCCACCTCTCAGAGTCTATGTCCTCGATTCAATTAAACAAGCATTTGTTAAGACCTTAGCCCTCTGTGTTCAGCCCTCTGCTGGGACACTTTCAGAATGAATTTTGTATTAAAAGGAACAGAACTTTAGGCCTTTTCATTTCAACCAGGTACTGCCAGAATATTGTAGTCTACATGATTGAAAAGTCATTTCACCTTTACAGTTCATCCAACTTTGTATGAAAGCTGTTAGTCAGAACAGAAGTAGACACCATTTGCAAAAGTAGTTTCAGTACTTTTCCAAGGCAGTATTTAGACAATAGAAGAAAGGCATTGTTCAAAATATGTCTCTTTGCCCAGAGCCATGTGTTTAGGCTATTACTGAGCCATCATCTCTTCCTGGGGACCTACTAAAGCCACATGTCTAGGTTAAGTGATCTCATATATATTCTGACCCAGTTGCTTCTGTATGATCCTAGGCCATAAGGTCGAATAAGAACTCTGTTCACTGCCACCGCCCTGTTGCCTACTGTAGTGTGCATAGCATGGCAGGAGTGCAATGCCCCCTTTCCACCAAACTGGCTTTGCCAGTGAGATAATAAAGTGTTTTCAAATATCTTTAAGTCATATTGTACTAAATTTGCTCCTAAAATTATCAATGATTATTAAGTTCACAGATAATTTTTACTGATTCATTCATGCATTCAAGCAACACATATTTACTGAGCACCGATTTTTCAGACATTGTTCAAAGGATTTAGAATTCATTTTTCTTCCTCTGTAAAAGCCTTTATTTTCTCTAGCCAAGATGCTAATTCATGGGCTTTATGCCAGAAACTGGTTCATTAGTACTCTTAAGAGAAATTTTCACTCAGTGACTATATCACAGTCTGAGAACAAATGATTAAGTCACTCTTTTATTTTTTTCCTTTTTGAATGATCAAATCATATAGTACCAGTGCCTTGCAGGGTATATGGAATCCACTATATGCTCAATAAGTATTTGGGAAAACATGAATAAACAAGCAACTTCGAATACACTTGATACTACTACATTTAAGAACAGGAAGGAAAACAGCACATATCTACATGGAAAACATTTATCATGGTAGTTTTATTTTGGGGTAAAATCAAAGACTAACATGCAAGGACACTATAATCTTTGAGTGATACTATACTCACCTCATATACATCACTTCCAATAATGTACTGCTTCTAATCAAAACACGGTAACAAGAACCAGACTTACTCTCTGATATGAAACACACACCTACCCCAAAATATATAAAACAGTGTTTTTAAGGGACCAGAGCATCAGATCTCAGGCAATGAAAGACAGTGATTCTCCAAAGAAGAACAAAAAATGAAGTGAGGCCTACCTACTTCTTAAAGAAAATTTCTATCATGAAGGAGGACCCAGGAACAATAAGCAACCACCTAAGTGGAGAAAAATAGAGCAAGGGGCCCCCTTTAATTGGAGAAGTAGACAAAAGGGCCCACCTAAATTGAGGAAAGAGGCAAGAGGTTACTAAGGCAGCTAGGGTTGACAGGACAAAATTCAAACAGTACTAAGAACAGCCCAGAAAGACAAGAATTGAGTACTTGAGAACCTTCTTCAGGTACTCAGCAGAGAACTGGACAGTCCATGCATGCAAGCAACTACCTGAACACAAAGAAAGAATGAGAGGATGTGAGGAGGGAGCACTGCTGGACACTTGGGGAGGCTCCATCACATTGCTTCCTCCAGCCAGTCTGGAAAATTCGGTTCCAAGGGATTGGGTACAGTACTCCAGATAAGCCTTCTGAGGAGGGAGTAATTAACTCTAATACTGAGCTAACAAATCATAAAAGCAACGTCTAAAAGGATCAAATGATCAAATAACTTACCTACAGTCTAGTGTAAAAATATTTATAGAAAATTCACTCAACAATATCAAGCATTCAACAAAATATCAAGTACTCAATGAGAAAAAAATCACTCATCTGGCATCCAATCAAAAACTACCTACCAGGCAACAGATACCTCATCAAAGAAGATATATATATGGCAAATGATATATGAAAAGAGGCTCCACATCATATAAGGTCAGGAAAATGCAAATTAAGACAATGAAATATCACTGTACATGACTAGTACAGTGATCAAAGTGTAGAAGATGGACAACACCAAATTCTGAAGAGGATACGCAGAAACATAAATTTTCACTTTTTGCTGCTGAAAAACCAAAGTGGTACATCTACTGTTGAAGATGATTTGGGTGGCCTATTTTAAAACTAAGCATACAGTCAAGCATTCATTCTCTTTAGCATTCACTCAACGGAGCTGAAAACATTTCTGCCTCAAAACTTGTACATGGATGTTAGTCACATTTTTATTTACAATTGCCAAAACTGAGAAGCAACCATTATGTCACAGATGAGGTTAATGGATAAACTGTGATGTATCTAGACAATGGAATATTAGCACTAACAATGAATGAGCTATCAAGCCATGGAAATGCATAGAGAACTTTGGATGCATGTTACTAAGTGAAAGGAATCAATCTGAAAAGGCTACATACTGGAGAAGGTCAGAGCATAGAAATGGGAAAAGACCAGTGTTTGACAGAGGTTTGGGAGAAGGAAGATTGAACAGAACAGAGGGGCCAGTACTCTACATTGTACAATAATGTCAGCCATCAGTCACTATTCATTTCTCTAAAGCCATAGAATGTACAACATCTGGAATGAATTCTAACATGATCCAAGGACTTCTGGTGATTATAATGTGTCAATGGAGGTTCACCAATTTAAAATCGGTACTGCTTTGGCGAGGAATATTGATAATGGAGAAGGCTATGATGGTTGGGTTACAGGAAATATATGGGAAAATCTCTTAACCTTCTACGCAATTTTTCTGTGAACCTAAAACTTCATTAAAAAATAAAGGTTTAAAAATCCTCCAACATCCAGGCATATCTACCATATGAAGAAGAATCAGGCCACATTTTCTGGATATGGTAACTGAGAAAGAGGTCAGAATTAGTCAACAAAGCCATTAAAATAGTTATCAGTGTGTTCCTTATATTCCACAATGTAAAAAGAGACATGACATTCTATTGAAGATATATGAAACAACACAGTAATCCTTGTAGATCACCTTGTACTGTGGTTTTATATGACTTTTTGGTTTCATGTTTTTATAGGAATTTGTTTTGGTTTGTCTTGCTAAATTTTGTTTTCCCCTCTAATACAGAAAGGACAGAAATAAAGGCAGAGACTCATGCATGCGTAGCTGTTTACACTCTCACTGTTCGACTATCTACTTTGTATGTTTTAATTTTGTAACTTGAACAACTATTTCTATAAGAAGACAATATGTAATTTTTTAACTAGTGATTTCTTGTTGTTTATCTTTTTTTTTGGAATTCTGTATTATCTCTACCCTTTACATGCTTTTGTTTCTCTTTAAATAAAAAAAGACACATGAATGATATACTTAAAAATAAAACTTCTAGAAGTGAAAATGACAGTATCTCATAGGAAAGGTATACTGGAAGATTAATAGCAGAACTCATACCTGAAGAAGCAAACATTAGTGAGGTCAAAACAGAGTAATAGAAAGCATCTAAAAAGAAATTCAGAAAAAAAGGATTTTAAAAAATGGACAGAGCATCAATGACCCAACCTAGAGATGTGCAGTTTCAAATATGTGTGGCTTCTACCCTGTCATGTCATCTCAGGTACAGATGACAAGTGACCCCTAATTGCTGCAATTATGATTGCCTGGATGAGGTGGGTGTTCAGGATGAGACTTAGTGTGGTGCTCTAAGGCCAGGCACATGTTAGTGTGTTTGGGCAATAATGGTCAGTGTTGATGGCCTTCCCTGTATACACATCAGCTACGGACTGAAATTCATGAATGCTTGTCAGAGTATGTCCTGAGAACAAAACTTAGTTCCATGCATGTTTCTATGACTAAAGGAAATGGAAAGCAAGAAGAACTACAGTGGAGTGAAGAGTTAGTTTTGCACAATAAGTCCTTGTAAAAATCCAGAAAGTTTCAAATTTACTCTTCATATATTAGTATTGCCCAAGGCATCTACAAAACAGCATCTAATTAAAGATAAAATGAAAGTTTTACTACAGCTCACTACCTTGCACATAAAACTTTTCCCCATGAAAACAGCTTACATTAATGTGGCAATTAGCTCAACCTTGTTTCCTGACTCCTTTCAAAGAGCATGTGGCAGGAACCTGGGACCTAGGGTGTGGAGGCAGCCATAGCTCCAGTTGCTAGCACCAGACATTTGGCATGAACTCCGTCACCATTAATCCATTCAATTTTCAACCAAGCAAGGGACAGAATAACCAGGTCACAAAATCCAATGGCTGAAAGGAATGGCAACAAATCATCAGTTCAGTCATCATTTTTGGCTACCTAATATTCACCTTCCCTTCATAATTTCACCCAAATTTCTTTTGGGAGAATTAGCTCATATAATCAATCACAAGGGTAAACCCAAGAGCTGACCACTCTCTCAGGAAGACAGTGATCAGTTCAGCCAGAGGTTGGGCATGCTATCTACTAAAAGTTGGGCTAATATTAGACTCCCCCAGGCACTGGATTCTGAGTAAATAATTAAACTGCCAAAGAACTGGTTAGAGGTTGTTCATCACAGAGAAAGTGTGCTGACCAGAAATCATTCATTCATGAACTTCAAAACTTCTACTCAATCCCATGCATGCTCCTCAGGTCCCACATTGATCCTATGAGCATCCCAATATCCCACCTACTTACTTCACCTTTGTACTATGGTCAATAGCAATTCCTACCTCAGGAAGATATTAAGGAGTAGAGTTAATGCACATAGAAATGAAAACAAAATTTCGCCAAAAGCTTCTGTTTGCAAACCAAATTGTTTGCAAATGAAAGTGTTCATGGACAGAGGTACCACTGTATTACTAATAATAAGAATATATTAATATATATTACTACTACTAATAATATTGTTGATATTACTATTTATTATTTTACATCTATTAAATGGGAGAATATATCCACTGCATGAAGGATTAAATATTATCCTGTAGTGTTAAAGGTGTCACTCAACCACATAGTTCTGTACAAATCTGGATGGTTCTTGCTACAAGTTTGAAATCTTAAGAGAGACTTTTCCTTAAACTTTACAGGATTCAGCGAAGTGGTATGCGAAGCTGTATGTGTGTGAATGTCTGTGTGTAGGAGCATCTCTGTATTTGTGGCTGGACAGATGGAGTAGTCTCTTGACTTCATTCCCCCAAAGAAATGCACACCCTTCTTCTAGAGCTTCTAGAGAAAGCTGGTAAAATCCCTTTTGATCTTACCTTGTGTTTATCTGAAATTCTAAGACAGAAACAGATCTAAAATGAAATTGATCTCCAGGACAGGTACAGCTCACAGCAGAGCACTTGAACTTGTCCACGTGTTAGTGGCCTTTAAAATCCCAAGACCAAATGGAACCAGGTTTCTAGGCTGGTGGCTCAAGTAAGGGTTGTCTGAAAAAAGGAGGAATCCAACTCCAGTTGCAAGCTGTATCACAATATGCAAAGAAGAGGGGACCATGCAGGTTTCTCCTCTCTTCCATCCAGCTACTTTGGAGTTTTCTCTGAAGAAAAGCAGGGTGAGAAGGTGAATTTCTAGTATAGTGAAGGTTCTAAAACTACTTCCAGATTGATTAAGAACCTGCTGGTATATACAAAAAACATCAGAGTTTGAATAATGTGAAATTATTAGAGGTAAACAAATGTTGATCTGGCATGGCACTTAACATCAGTACAGAGCTCAAAGTGAGGACTATTAGAAACTAATAAAAAGTATTTTCTTTGCCCATGGTATCATGAGAATTTGAGAACAAAGGATCAGGGCTTTGCTATTGAAGCATTCTTCCACTTTCTGCATATTAGTGTCCTCCTCTGTCAAGTAAAGTATTTGAGATGAGCACTTACAGTTCCTTCAGCTCTAATATTCTGAAAATTAATGGAAAAAATGACAATTTTATGCATAAAAGGCCAAACATTTTACTCAAAGTCAATCACACATGCCAGACCTAAATTATCCTGAATCTAAAGGATTGAATCTAAAGTAAAATCTTTAGCTCAGGCCTCTACTCTGCCCACATTTCTAACAGTTTCACACAACATCTGCCCTTGCCAATGGACATTAATGTGGATGTTTCAAAAGTGACAGGAAAGGCAACAATGGAGATCATAGGATAACAGTTAATGTGCTCACCAAACAAAAGAGAGAAAAGCCAAGAAAATTAAAATTTCACTTGTAAATATAACTGGGTGATTTCACTAGGAAAATAATGCCTGAAAATTTAAAAGTAATTTAATATGAAACTCATTTCCCTTCTTAATTAAAAAACCAGACAATGACACTTGTAACTTTAAAATACCAACTGAATGGAGAATAGGAGAATAATAAAAAGGAATGGTCTATGTTTTTAAGGACTACCTGGTAATTCAATTTATATACCCTGAAGCTGTGATGTGTTCTCTCTTCTCTTATCTATGAGATTTGCTGTCTTTAGCCATCTATATTTGATACCCTACGCTGGCCCTTGAAACTGCTGGTGACCTGGATTAGGTATGGAGTTCAAGTATTTTTTTTCCAATGCCTACCTATAGAAATCTACTTTGGGGGAATATCTGGAAACCAGTTATTGATTACTAAGTATACACCCCCAACTATCTTCCCAACATGAGTTAATTCAAATAAAGAAGTTTCATGATAAAACTTCTCTACCTGAATCAAAAAGGAAAGAATTTTAAGTTTGTACTGAGGCTAAGAATGAGTGAATGTTAGAGGTCTTGAGTACACAAAAGGCCTGAAATACACTCTCTGCTTTTAAGCAGTTAATAATCCAATAGAGAAGGTAAGGGAGACAACTTGTACATGGTACAAAACAACAGAAAAGATCAGAAAGGTTAAGAGGAGGGACTAGGTCACAGGGAAATCACACTGCAAAAGTGTAGTATTTCGGAGAAAGAATTTGGATTTGGTGACTAATGTGATGTCCAAGGAGGAAGGAGCAGGTCTCTAGATTTTAAGTCCCAATGTCTGAAAGAAATGAGAGTAATGGTATCTCCTGAAAGAATTTCAGTATCTGGTCTGAAATGGACATGTTATGCATCCCTAGAGTATCTGTTTCTTGTATTGGCCAAAGTTCAGGTCAAGACATCTAGACAGCTCTTCACTCTGTTTCTTCCTTTTCTCACTGCCACACAAAGTGAGTTAGCTTTCTGTCACTATAGCAAACAGCTTGAGATTATAAACTTGTAAAGAGAAAATGTGTATTTTGGCTCACTGCTTTGAGATTCCTTTCCATGATCAGGCAGACTTGCTGCTCTTAAGGTACCTGGTGGAGGTACTAGACAGCAATAGTAAAAGGTATATAGTAGAGCAAAAACTTATCTCATCAACCAGAAAGCAAAAAAGAGCAAGAAGGGGCCCAGAGTCCCACAATTTCTTTCAAGGTCATCCTCCCATGACTGAAAGATCATACATTAGGTCTCACAAGTTAAAGTTCCACTACCTCCCAGCAGCATCTCCCAGATGACCAAATCTTTAACACAGAAACTCTGGGGAGACATTCAAAATCCTATATGTAGCACAAGGGCTTAGATATCAGAACCTGCCCTACTGGTTTCATCCTTACTCAATACTGTGTTTGGTTTCTTCACCGCAATCACAACCCTCTAAAAAACAAGCACAATTCTGCCATTTACTTCTGATAAAGCAATGCACAAATCTTCAGTGCTTTCAGAAGAAAGCTGTGAGGCCAGAATATAAAGCTGTCAGGTCAACCTTCCCATCCCATCCTACCACAATCCTGTCTTAGGTTTCTGTAAATACCACCTAATGGCTATTCATAATATGCATGTGCCTTAGTACACACAGCTCCCTCTGCAGTGAATACTTTCTGTCTAGCTCTGTGCTCTGAGCATAACCTGCATGTCTTCAGAGATGCAGTTTACAAGTCACTTGCTTAGTGAAACTTTCACTTGCTGAAGCTGCACACCATTCTAAAGCCAGATCTCACACAGAGCATGATTTAAAGTACTAATTGACTTACAGGCACTTAGACTGGATCCAGGTTTCAGATATTTGTGAAAGCAATCCTAAGCAAGAGCCATCCTTGTGAACAAAAGATCTCAGATGTCTTAAAGCACATCTACATGCATATAAATCCCTCTCTGCCCAGAACAAAGTGGAGTAAGTCTCATGGATGGGCTGTGGGTAATTTTAAATAAGGAGCATTTTATCATTCCCTGCTCTGAGCTTGCCTTTGTGGAATTATGTACAAAATTGAATTACCCTGATTGCTAATGGAAGCTAATTCAACCTAGTCAATGCTAGAACTTTGTTGGCTGGATTCCTAAACTCAGTCAGCTACGTAAATGAAGCTGGCTTTTTATCGATCTTTTTTCATAGTCTTCATTTTCACATTCCGTTTGAGTCTAAATTTGTGAATAATAGCATTTTTCTGCAACATAATGTCTCCACTCTTCTTATGCTCACATTTCAGTAACATAGAGCACCCCCCAAACTTAAAGCATGGGTACTATTCTCTGAATTAGACATGACACCCTATTATGCAAAAAAATTCTAACACTCTATCCTTAGAAGGTATATTAAGAGACTAAAAACCGGCATGCTATCAACATCATTCAAAAAAACACAGCTGAGACCATAGAATTACTAAGACTCTTGATCAATTACTGGCATCAAGTTCCAAGGTCTACAGGTTTACATGTGATACCAGTTGGCCAGAGCAGTATCTCTGGACTTCAGAGAATCAGAACTGCTTTGTCTGTTGGCTCACTCAGTATGCTTGTGCTAACAGTATGCCACAGGCAGATTAACTCCCAGAATTCCTTACTATGCTGAAATGCAGACCACAGAATGTCTGGCTTCAGTGTCCCCACAGACTGCAAACAAGCGTGAGATGCTTCTAGGGAGCAGGCTGTGTTAAAGATGCTGCTTGACAAGTTGACGTAAAAGAGGCTATAAATATGCCACTGGTTCCCAACGCTGGAAAATTCTCCCTGACATGAGAATGATGTTTCTCACTGACGCTGAGAAAAAGCATTTCAGATTAGTTTCAGGCCAGCGGAAATCTTGATGGATCTCACAGAGCAACTCTTTGGTACAAGTCTCCCTCCCCCTTACATGCCTTCAAAGTACCTTGTTATTTTTCTTTTGTGGCTCTTAACCCTCTTAAAGTAAATAATCCTGTACTAGCAACCTCTCTCATGGGGCTGCAAACTCCATGCGGGCAGAGATATTGTTTATGCTACTCATGGCTGTACTCTCAGGTTACTAGCAGAGTTCCCAACACACAGGAGTCATTCAACAAGTATCTATGGAATGAAACATTCTGCACAATACCCTGGTTTTCCTTATTCCCCAACTCCTTTTGCTGCTTCTGTCTTCATCTCCTCTCCATCTTGAAGCATGGATGGAATAAAACTAGCTCCAGGAAACAATTGCTGTTTGCAAGATTAAGAAATGCAATTAGAATATTTAACCTTGCTGGTACCTTAAATACAAAATCAGCCAAGTTAGTAACAGATACCAAACCTTAAATCCAACCAATGTAACAGGAAGAGCAGTAAGTAGCATTAGCGACATGCTCCTTACTTTTCATGGTATTTATAATGTAATAGGAAATATAAACATGAAAAATTACAATCAGTAGCTATGGTCACACACAGGAAATACTTATATGATGCAGAAAGAAGAATCACCTCAAGAAAATGGAAATACAAGTGATATGAAAATGATTGGTCCAGGTGTATCTTATTAAATTTTGCCTGCCTTAAAGCAATTTTACATTATTTTACATATTCATGCTTTAAATGATCAAAATTGATTGTGATGCATAAGGTTCAATGCCAACACTGATACTAAACCTCTTGAATTTCAAGTGGGGTCTAAGCATTTATTCATCCTTGCAATTTAAACCAAATGTCCGTATTTCTTTTCAAGGCCTTGCTACAGTTTGAGTGTTTTTGTCTTCTCCAAAACTGTAGATACTAAACCTCCAATCCATCAGCATTGGGAGTTAGGGGTTAATGAGGAGTGTTGGGGTCATGAGGGCTCCACTCTCACAAATGCTGTCTGAACAGGGCTGACAGAAGAAGTGAGTTCACTCCAGTCCCTTCTTCCCCATCATGAGGATGCAGCCCTCCTCCATTCTGCAGGTACAGCAGCGAGGCACTATCTCGGATGCAGATGGTGAAGCTGCCTGGCACCTTCAGTTTGGATGTCTCAGTCTACACAAAGGTGAAAAGTAAGTGTCTGATCTTTACAAATTACCTAATCTTGGATGTTCTGTTACAGTTGTTTAAAACAGATTAAGACAAGCATACATAGAGAGAGGGGAGCTGGTGCCAAATTCCTCATCAATACAGCAGTTCTTTGGAGATATGAACTCAATCTCCTTGGAGCCACAGAGTGGACACTCGAATCAATCCATATCCAATGACTGCCTGCTCCTGTGAACAGCCTGGCATTGCTGTGGGTGATCCTAAAGAATACTGTCTCATGACAATTACCTAAATGCAATCATTCCACGGTGCATATATATTTTGCATCATTGCTTTGTGCAAGATATATATACATTGATCTTCAGTACCAAGGGGGAGGTTACCCTACCCCGCAGATACCAAAACCCACAGATATTCAAATTCCTTATGTAAAACAACATAGTATTTACATATAATCCAGGCACACCCTTCCAAATACTTCAAATTACCTCTAAACTATAATAACTAAAAATATAAATGCTACAGAAATATTTGTCACATAGTTTATGGAATAATGATAAAAATGTCTATGCATGTTCAGCATAGATATAACTTTTTTGAAATATTTTTTATCTAAGGTTGTGTCTCTACAGAAGTAGAAATTATGAATAGGATATAGCAGCAGAACTGAATACAACTTTAATTTGCCAACTAAAATAATTTTTCAAAAGAAGAAACTCATTCCTTTCTTCAAAAAATTACAACGTTAGAGAGACAAGAGCATGTGAAACACTAGACAGGATAATTAAATGTTAATTAAGATTTTGGAATGAAATGTACATCTGTAACCCCAGCACTCTGAGGCTGAGGCAAGAGGATTACAAGTTCAAGCTCAGTCAAGGCAAATTAGCAAGACCCAAGGTCTTAAAATAAAAAATACAAAAAAGTGCTGCACTGTAAAAAATAGAAAAAGATTCAGAATTTGAAAGATTAAAATTAATGCAAGTAGAAAGTGAGACAGATGATCACAGGAGATCAAAGGGTCTTGGGACAGTGGGCAATTTGTCAGGGTCAGAAATAAAGGAAATGGAGGAGGAGCTAAAGATGGCCGATCGGTGAGCAACAAAATACAAAGCCTCCCAGGAGAAACAACTCATATGTCAGACAAGGGAGATGGATCCTCTTGACATAGGAAGAAATTAAAATGTAAAAAAGTTTGTCAAACATGCAATCTTGGGGCTACAACTGGACACAGCGTTTTCATTGCAACCCGCCAAGTTTGCATCAGCTAGAATTCACAAATTCGTGCCAGTCGCCAGAGCTGCCCAAACTCATTCTCACCGTCACTCACAGGAGTCACAGCTGTGCTGAAGTTGGGGGCTGGTGAGCCCAACTGAGAGCAGAGCTGGCAAAGGGACCTTCATTAATCCAAAGTCAGTGCTGGGAATGAGACCCTCCCCATGGGAAGGGCTTGACCAAATGGGCGACATGTTGGAATCGGGTAGGAGGAGTTTGAACTGGGAATGACAGTGCCTTCAGTTAGTTGCTTCCTCCCCAGAGCAGATTTGTGGGATTTGCTTGGACTGGGTCATGCTCCTGGCCGAGACCCAATGAGCCATCCCAAAATTATTTCCTACATCTAGCACGCACTAATCTGGTGAAGGTCCCTGAAGTTTGGCTGGCCCGGTGGGGAGAGGATGGCATATGCAGCCACTGCTTATACCTCAGTGACAAGAGCAGGCAGGAGAGGGCAGAGTTCCCCTGCCAGCATGCTTCAGGGGAACTGTGGCCAACAGGGAAGGGGACTGGGAACTCCACTGTACATATGTGTGGAGAAAGCCGGGACCATGACAGGATAGAGAGGCAAGAGGAGGCCCCCAGCCAAGAACCCTGAGAGCACTGATCCAGGAGAGGGAAAAACAAGGGAGGCTGAGGGCAGCAAACATGCAACATCAGACATGGCTTCAACAGACATTAAGAGATATCTTCGGGACCTTGTAGACGAGCTCAAAACTGAAATATTAAATCAGGTAAAGCAAGATATGAGTAGAGTAATAAAAGAAATGAAAAGCATCTCACAGGAAGACATAGATGGAAGAAGGGAGGAACACACAAAAAAAGGAGAGAAACATTCGATAAAGAATATAAAGAAAATATAGAATACATGAGGCAGATTCAAAGAGATTACCAGGAAATTAAAAATTCCATTGAAAGCTGGCAAAACTCCTTAAAAGAAACTAAGGATAAACTATCAAAACTTGAAGACAAGTTTGCAGTGTGTGACCATAAAAGGAAAGACCTCTTAAAAATAACAAGGAAACAGGCAGTAATAATACAAAGGCTAGAAGATGACAAGAGAATCTGTAATTTAAGAATAAGAAATGTGAATGAAGAAGCAGGTACAAACAGGCAAATTACAAAGGCTATTCATGGAAATAATTAAGGAAAACTTTTCAAGCATGGGAAAAGAAAATGACATTTGGTTTTGTGAGGAATACAGAACTCCAGCAACCTACAACCATAACAGAGCTACACCCAGACATATAATAATCAAGATACCAGAAATTCAATATAAAAACAGAATATTAAAAGCCATCAGAGAAAAGAAACAGATTATCTTTAAAGGTAAGCCCATCAAGATCACGGCAGACTTTTCAACACAGACCATCAGATCAAGAAGAGCTTGGAGTGAAGTATTCCAAGCCCTGAAAGAAAATAACCTCCAGCCCAGATTGATGTACCCTGCAAAACTGTCACTAGGAATTAATGCAGAAACAAATGCTTCCATGATGAAGAGGAACTGGGGGAATTTGTGACCACCAATCCAACCCTACAGAGAATACTGAAGGACATTCTAGAGAAAGAGAAAAAAAATACCAGGATTTTAGGAACAGTGGCAGAAAGTCCTCAATGAACGGGGCAGGCAGTAGAATGAAGGAGAAAAGTAGACAAACAAAGGCAGAAAAATAGCATAGCAGAAATGAGGCAGAGAAGGACGGCTATAATCTCTAACATGGATGGCCTTAATACACTATATTGTTAATAGTGTACCAGGATTTAAAACCCACATTACTCACACCACTCTGCTTAGATGTATTATATTCTGTTCCAGTCATTCTATCAGTACTAGATTTGAGGTCAGAAACAGTTATCCCAAAAATAACAGGATATAGTACAGTAATCATTCTTAATTTCCTATTAACTTAATCTAAAGCTCTGTATAACCTACACTGTTTTACCATGACTGATCATAATTGAATCTGGTTTGTTAGATTGTTGTTTTTTATTGATAGATTTTATTCAAAGCTGTTATGATTGATAGTATCAAGTCTAAGAGTATAGGCAATTGCACTGAAGATGACAAGAATCACTAGAATATCTACTCTAGTTTGATTATTACCTGCCTTTAAAGTTTTATACTGTCTAAAATGGTTTTTTAACTAATATTGTGATATACTGCTATATTCAATTATATTGCTATATTCAATTATGCCTGATGATATAGACATTCTACTGAAGATAATAAGAAACAACACAGTAATCATGGCAGATCACCTTGTACTGTGGTTTTATGACTTTTTGGTTTCATATTTTTATAGGAATTTGTTTTGTTTTGTCTTGCTAGGTTTTGTTTTTCCCTCTAATATAGAAAGGATAGAAATACATGTAGAGACTCATGTATGCATAGATGTTTACAGTCTCACTGTTTGAGTATCTACTCTGTATGCTTTAATTTTGTAACTTGAACAACTAAAAGGACAGTATGTAATTTATCAACAAGTGATTTCTTACTGTTTATCTTTTTTTGGAAATTCTGTATTATCTCTACCCTTTACATGTTTTTTTTTCTCTTTAAATAAAAAAAAAGAAAGAAAGGAAATGTTATTCCTTTCTGACTTGGAAAGAGACCCTGTATATGGAGTGGGTGAGGGAAAGTGGCCTAGCTGTAGGGAGACACAGGGAGAAACAACTTGGGTATAGGGACCAGGAACTGGCACTGACAGACCACAGGAAACTTTCAGGACCCTCAACAGGGTAAAGTAAGTCCACTGTGGATTTCTGGAAATAAACCTTACAGAATCCTCAGGTCTTTACTTTTATCTATACTTGAAAAGAAAAAGATTAAAAGGAGATATGAAAACCTCTGTCAATCAAAGAAGTCAATGGGCTGGTATCAGAGACTCCTTAGGTAAAATGTGTGTGGTGGGCAGGTATCACCAAACCAAATCCTGAGCACCTAGTATTTTGCACAAGCTTTCCTCATGGCTGAGAGAAAGCTGAGTGAAGCCAGGGAGACTACTGTCCATTTTACGTGAGTGCAGATCTGTTTCTCCAAATGTGCAGAAAATTTGTTTTGTATTCATATTTGGGGCTGATCTGGAGTGACCTCCCTTACCATTTTGTCAGTTTATCAGGAAATATGTCTTTCTGGAAATCAAGAAGTCTTTATAAACTAATATTCGTTCTCTTGAAATGTCTGGTTTTTTGTTTTGGTCTTTTTGTCAGTTTGTTTTGTTTTGTCTTTTTGAGATGAAGTCTCGCTGTGCAGTTTGGGCTGGCCTTGAACTCACTATGTAGCTCAGGATGGTCTTGAACTTGCAATGATCCTCCTGCCTCAGCTTCCCAAGTGCTGGGGTTACAGGCATGCAGCACGCTTGACGAAATGTCTGTTATTAATAGTCAATAGTTACATAGCGTTCTTTAGGTGTTTATTGGATGATCTAAGTCCATCTTCTGCCCTGGGATAGCTTGGTAAAGCTTCTGCATTTCCCTAACACTCTGAATAAATAAAGAATTCAAAGCCCTCTGGATAGATGAAGGGATTGGTGGATATATGGATAGAAGCTAGAACACTCCTTCTTTTTTGGTAGCACATTCATACTTCTTGTAAATTTTTCTAAGAGACTCCATAAGAGAATCTTGTGATTGATGGTTTATGATAAACCTAAGAACCTGAACAGATTTGGGCTGTGATGTGGTGGTCTGGTTCTAGGACTGTGGATGGCAATTACAGCTAAGACTATGCATGGGACCTCTTATATCAAATAACTCCACCAAGCAACATCCAGAAGACTAGAACCTTTCCAAGTGGATGTGAAGCTACTTTCAGGCACATTGCTTTTACAGAAGGATATTCAAAGGTCTAAAGTTTACACTATATTATCTGTCACATGTGGCACACATCTCCCACAGTGGAAAAAAAGTTATATAACGGCTTGAATCTTATTCCACCTCACACCTAAAAACTACGGGACTGGCCTGTCTGATTTTATTATGCCATTATAGAATGGCACATTTTAATTCCTTTGTTCTTCCTATGTAGTGTCATTTACTTGCTAACACAGAAAACAGAAAAGGACATGACATTGCCAAAATACATCCTTTCTGATGATTTGCCCTTTCAAGATAGAAAAATAAAGGCCTAACTCACTACAGGGTCACTAGCTCTGAAAATATAAGCAAGAGTGATGCATAATCTATATTTTTTTGAACTAGAAGAAACAGAGTGAAAGTCACAGGGAAGATCATTAATGGAGGCTCCTTTTGCCAACACAGCATTCTCTCGTATCTGACATATTTCATATACATGGAGTTTAATGCTTGAAGAAATCGATGTTCCTCCTCACCATTTAAGTAAAAATTAGATTGTCACTTTGTTGTGATTTCTTTTGCTGTGCAAAAGCTTTTTAATGAGATGCCAGTTGCTGATTCTTTGTGATAATTCCTGGGCAACTGGAGTTTTGTTCATGAAGTTTTTGCCTATGTCTATGATTTCCAGTGTTCTATCTAGTCTATCTTCTAGCAGACTTAATGTTTATGTTATAATATTTAGATCTCTGATCCATTTTGATTTTAGTTTAGTGCATGGTGATAAACATGGGTCTAGTTTTAGTTTTGGCATATGGAAAACCAGTTTTTCCATCACCATTTATTAAAAAGGCTATCATTCTTCCAGTGGATGTGTTTGGCACCTTTATCAAAGATCAGGTGGCTGAGTGCATTTGGAGTCGTTTCTTTTTCTTTTCTGTTTTCTTTTGTTGTTGTTGTTGTTGTTGTTGTTGTTGTTGTTACCAGAGATTGAACACAAAACCTTGTGCCTTTCCAGGCAGGTGTTTGTGCTACTAAGCTAAACCCCCAGCCCTGGAGTCATTTCTGACAACCCACAGTGTGGGGAGAAAACCTGCCAGCCATTTTTCAGACACAGAACTAATACCCAGAAACACAAAGAACTGAAAAAAAAAATTAGTTCTCCAAATTCAAAGACCTAATCCAAAAATGGGAATCTGAGATAAATAGATACTTCTCAGAAGAAGTGCAAACAGCAAATAAATGCATTTTAACATGTTCAACATTACTAGTTATTTGAGAAATGGAAGTTAAAACCACACTAAGAAACTCCAGAAAGAATAGCTATTATCAAGAAAACAACTAATAACAAATGCTGGTGGGGCTGTGGGGAAAGGGAATCCTTGTCTACTGTTGGTGCAATCACTGTGGAAATCAGTATGGAGGTTCCTCGACAAAATTCAGTTAAGAGGTCCCACTTGACGTAGCTATTTCCCTTCTGGGTATCTTCACAGAATAATTAAAAGCATCATATCACTGTGATACATGTGCACCCATGTTTATAGCAGCATAATTTGTGTTAGCTAAATCTTGGAAGCAAACCAAATGCCCACCCACCAATGAATGGATATAAAAGATGTGGGTTTTTTTAAAGGAGTATTAATTAGCCATAAAGAAGGATAAAATTGAGACATTTATAGCTAAATGGATGGACCTTGAGACCATGATCATAAGTGAAATAAATTGGAAACATTATGGAAATACTGCATTATTTCTCTGGTGTGAAAAGCTGAAAATGTAAATGAGAACCAAAATGTACAATAGATATTGTGAAATAAGAAGAAACTGTTCAAAAGGAAAAGGGAGCTAAGGAAGGAGGAGAAGGAAGAAAGGAAAAGAACAAAATTAGAAAAAAGAAGGATAAAATAAAAACAAAGCTTGTGAACAGGGAAGAGAAAAAGGTTTGAAAGAAAGAGATGGGAATCAGAAAAAAAAGAGGAAGTAATATATATCATGCACAGGTACAAATTCCCTGCAATGAATGTGATTATTATGTATAGCTTAAAATATGTCAAAAACTTAAATAAACTAAAAAAGCAATTAGATTGTCTTTTCACAAAGGAAAAAATGAACAAATCAAAACATTATTAATTACAAGATACTGATTTCTAGTAAGTAACTATTCAGGGCCAGACAGCAAATGTATGGCCCTCTTTAAAATACCATTTTCTACAACAGAGTGTATGGATATACAATAGCCACTACTGGGCTCGCTATTTTTTTGTAATAAATAATGTTAAATATAATCATAAGGGCTGTTTAAAATAATAGAAAACATTAGTTATTTTCTTAAGCAACGTTTGGTTTCATGCAAGAAATCTAAGATTAGGAGAAGAAAGGCTTGCCGGCATGCCAACTCTGAACAGAAGCAGAGGCCGGCGTGTTAGGGGCATTTTAGACAAACCTAAATGGATTTGATGACACAGTAATCTAATTCTGTAAAAATTTCTTCATGCGTCCCTCTAGTTTCTGCCATTTCCAATTTAAATTAAAACTTTATAACATTGCTAAACTACAAACTGCATAGTTTGCTCTACCCACATCAATTACAAACTCATTTGTAGAGAAAAAGAAGAAAAATGATCAGTCATGCTAATTTAAAAAAATTAAGTGAGGAACTGTCAAGACTGGCTTCCCTGAAGGAAAAGGAAGTCTTCTTTAGTTAAATTACAGAATAATTTATAGAAAATTAAAAGTGCCAAATGAATTCTCAATACCTTGGAGTCCCCGTGTCCAGAGATCAGTGTTTTGCATTTCCACATTGCTGGCTCATGCTTTCTCTGACAGATGTCCCCTCTCTCTTTGACTAATACCCTTTATGAGCAGAACAGAAATAAATGGGCTGGCCAGAAACTTTAAGAGTCCATCCTGACTGGAAAACAGGGGACGTGGTGATGCTGGGGATAATTTGGTTCTGGAGTTTATATGATTACTATGAATTGAACTTTAAATGTAGACCAAAGATTTCTTATACCATAATAATTCATAATTCCACTATCCATGTGCTACCCCATTATGATCTCTCAAATATATTTATGGTCACTGTGTGCAGGTAGGAATACTTTCTTATCACCACTCATATTACCATCTGGTCTGTCTTCCCAATGCCATATGTACTCCACAAATTCCCAATGCATGAACTACTCTCCTGAGACAATTAGTTCAATTAGTTAAGTGTTTTAAGATCAGTCCCACACATTCTATAGAATACTGCAACTGTCCAAAACATTAATGCTATTTGTATAGATCAGTGAAGAGTTTCAAGCTGATGAGTCACTAGTTGATGTGGGATCATCCAAATAGAGAGGCCATACAGTTATACATTTCATACCAGTGGCACTGTGGTCTGTGAGAGGTGATCCTGAAGGAGACTGATGGAAAGTTGAAGGCACAAACAAACAGGACCAGATCCAATAACACACACATGCACGCGCGAGCGCACACACACACACACACATACACACACCCCAAAAAGCACAAAAGACTGACTTAGTACATGACCACAAATTAAATCTAGATGAGGTCTTGTATGCCTAATACCACTTATTCAAGCCGAAGTGCTAATGTCTTCAATGGAATTTTTGTCTCCTAAGAAGGGAGGGATCAGATAAGGCCCAGAAATGCATGTAGAACTCTGATACCAGTAATCATAATAAGGGCATGAAAAAAGAAAAATATTTAAGTAAGTATAAACTGCTAACTGCATATTGAAGTGCACAAGTGAAAGAAGAGGTTTCCAGATTTACCAAGTGACACAATTTAGAAATCATCTTTGTCTCCATGCACCTAACACACACTTCTCCTAATCAAGGGGGCACTGGTAGGGGAACCCCACACAGCCTTCCCACACTGAAAGATACCCAAACTCAGTAACCAACTCCAAGAATCTCTTTTGCCCCTCAAACAGCATCACCAGAAACCAAAGGAACCCCAGTGGCATCAGCTTAACTTAGACCAAGCAAAATAGCCCCCAAAAAGCTCTGAACGTTAAACTGCCACTGGAATCACAGTCCATGAAAGTAGGTGAAGACTCATGTGCTAAACCTAAGTAGGGTAAATGTCTGTTAAAATAAATGATTCAAATATAAATCAGAGTTTCCAAACACAATGAACAAAATTTTAAAGTGGGGAAGGTAAAGGGACCCAAAAGGAGGCAAGGTTTCCAATTTTCATTTAAATTTATATTAAAGGCATAGAAAAATAGTAACAATGAAGAATACAATGCTAATAGTTTTTTTTTACTTGACTTCAAGGCTTCTTATTTAGTTGCAGTAATTAAGAAAGTATAGTATTAATGAAAGGCCAGACACAGATCATAGGAACAAAGTAAAGAACTCAGAAACAGGTGTACACAAATGTTCACGACTGATTTATGGCAAAGGCTCCAAATCAAGTCAAAGAAGGATTGATAGCCTTTCCAACAAATGGCTGGCATCACTGAACAACTACAGACAAAAATGATGAATATCGAACCAAATATCATACCTTATAGAAAACCCAAAGTGGACTGCACATCTATATGCAAAACATAACACTATACAACTTATAAAAATTACAACAATAAATGTTTGGAGTCTGAAATTAACCATCAGTTCTTAGACTTGGTACCAGAAACACAATCCATAAAAGGAAATACTAGTAACTTCATCTTCATCAAGAATAAAAATTCTGCTTGGTTAAAACTCAGAGGATGAAAAGGCAAGGAGACTGGGATGAAATATTTGAAAAAATTAAATATCCAACTGAGGATTTGTAGAGAGATTTAAAAAAAAAACTGTCAAGGCTTAATGGTAATAAGACCTCCCAATAAGAAAATGAGAAAAGACATGAACAGATACTTCACTAAAGAAGATGTACACATGGAAAATAATCATATAAAAAGATGTCCAACATCATTAGCCATCAGGAGACTGTAAATTAAAACCTATTAGACACTACTACTTGCCTATAAGAATAACTTAAAAACAGTGATAATACTAAATGCTAGCAAGGATGTGGAAAAATTAGATCACTAATGCATTGATGGTAAAAAAAAAAAGTAAATAATACAGTCACTCTGGAAAATAGTTTTCTTACAAAACCAGACATGAAATTATCATATGAACCAGCAATTTCCCTTTTGGGCAATTTTACAAAAAAATAAAAATTTATGTCCACACATAAAAACCTGTACACAAATGTTCATAGTAGCTTTATTTGTAATAGCTCAAACTGGAATCAGCCCAGATGTCCTTTACCAGTGAATGGTTAAACAACCAGGAAACTTGGAATAAACATGCCATGTAATGGTACTTAGCAGTAAAAATAAAGAAAATATTGACACACAAAATAATTGGGATAAATCTCCAGGGATGAAAACCAAGTGAAAAACCCCAATCCAGAGATGATACATGCTGTAAGATTCCATTTATGTAAAATTTTCAGAATGAAAAAAAAAATTAGCAAGAAAACATTTAGTGACAAGAAGGTGAGAGCCAGGATGGATGGAAAGCCAGTGTGTAAGATTATGAAAGAAAAACAGAAAAGATGGCTATGATGTTGGAAATATTCAGTATGGTAACTGTGGGGTAAATACAAAAATCTACATAGACAAGGTAGATGTATAGAACTTGCACGCACACACACACACACACACACACAAAAGTAAAACTGAGGAAATCTGTGAAAGATAGATGATTTGTATCAAGATCAGGATCCAGGCTGCGATACGATACTACAGTGCTACAAAATTCTGTCCCTTGGGAAACTATGCAGTGTGGAAAGGCTCTCTTTGTATTACTTTCTACAAGTATATATGAATCTGTGATAGTCTCGATAAACATTTGAATGCAAAAAATGTGAATGGTGAATCCAGGTAATATTTCTCCAGTGATGTTCATTTTCAACATGGTGCACAGCCACCAAAGTCAGCCATACAGTGTGGTGGGTTCTTTGGGTAAACCCCTTTTGTGAATAGGTTTTCATCATTCAGTTAGTCAACAATGAAAAGCCACTGCTTTTAAAAAGAAGGGAGACAGAATGTTACATTCATTCACACAGTATTAAAATCAGGCAGGAGGTAGACAGCCTATCAGTCCATCAGCAATTAAGTGATACAAAATAGGTCTTAATTTGCAGAGGACGATGACACATCTATTTTACTCAACAAAGGTTGTTTAGTACCCGACTCATGATAGGAATTCAGCTGAGGTGATTGGTGAGTGAGAAATAAATTTAAAATAGGACAGCGTTCTGGCTCATTGTGGCAAAGAGGAATGTCCTGACATTTTGGGGATTGTCTAAGGATTCCCAGAGGAGGGAAGGAGTACTTGACTTCCAAGGGAGCATAGGATGTAACTAACTTGAAGATGTCTGTGCATCAATTCAACATTCACTGTCAAATAACCAAACAAATCCATATTTATTCTAGCAATTAAAAATACATTACAAAAAAAGTAAAATGAAAATATACAAAAAACACATTACATTTCCTACAGATAAAATTTCAGGCAAATTCAATGATACATACAAGCTCCTCCAACTCACCCTCCAAACAATAGGTTCATCACCTGAAGCAAGCATGTCCCCAGATTTGAAAAAAGGGCCTAATCAATAGAGGCTTTTTTAAAGTCTAGATTGTCAAAGTGAAACAATTTTTTGAAGCCAGTAACCAAATGGATAAGAACGGAAAATACTACAGCTACTCTGGAAAAGTTTTCATATACAAACTAAATATAAAATTACTATTTGATTCAGCAGTCAGTTTCTGATATAAAAAAATAGGGCTATAGAACTTGACAAGAGTATTTTTGTATCTTTAGCCCAACTATTTGTCAAGTACAAAGAAGTTCCTAGAATATGGTGGCGGGGGGGGGGGGTTCAGCTCCTGCCACCACTTGAATGGAGATGTTAATGGAAAAGAAGAAGGAGGAGGAGGAAGAGGAGGGGGAGGAGGAGGAAGAGGGGGAGAAGGAAAAGAAGGAGTGTGACAGGTCAAACATTTTGTAATAGTTTTTAAAACACATTTTACAGAGATGTTTTACAGATCAACGCAGAAATTGGTACATCATTACAGTGAATACTCAGCTTGATTTTTAATTTTACCTTCTCCCCTATTTTCTTCAATGAAATGCAAAAGAAAGAAAATCAGCAGGTATTATTGAGCACAAGTCAGAAGAGAGTTTAGTAAGTGTACAAGATAGCAGAAATAAAATGAATCCAGTAATTCAAAAACCTGGATGCAACAGCTGAAGTAGCGATTTCATTTGAAAGTTTAATATGTTGGGAATGCTTAGGAAAACTATACACGTCTGTTAACTCCACTTGCTCTATCTTCATTTGCCATATTTCATATGGTGATCAACAGAATTACTGATATTTACATTTCTATTTTAATTTAATTATATTTTTATACTTTAACTGTTGCATAACGTGAGAGTTAGAAATATTTGTGCAATTACTGTAAGTGGCCTGAAATTTTAAGTGAGACTTTGTTGAATATTAAGGCCAATTACTTTTAGAGGAACTAAAACCAAATTTTATATTGTAAAGTTAATGAGAAAAATAGGACTCTCATTTTCTTTTTAAGAGTAGGAAAATCTATTGGAGAATAGGAACGGGGAATAGGAATAGCTCCTGAGAGACACGAGGGGTCCTGAAAGGGTTGCCAATGAGCCCACCTCTCAAAGGAAGTTTTATAGAACAAAATCATGAGGCAGGTCCAACATAGGCTCCCCATTTAAAACACTGCTTTCAGAAAGATTTGTCTGTATGCCATCCAAAAGCAATTTTTGTGGGGAGGAGTCTTGCTTAATTTCAGCTGCTCAAAATGTACAAGTTAAAAAGCAAAGACAAGAAATTAATGAAAATGAACTGTCTGTTTATTTTAATGATAGTTGGATTGGGGGAGGGGCAGAGGCAACAAAGGAATCCTTCCTTTTCACAGGTTTAGCTGAGAAGAATTCAAGAAAACTGTACTGCCTTCTCCTCCCATAATTAATGTACAGAAGTCTTAAACCAAATCTCCACAATAAAAGAGATTCCCATACATGGCATAAAATTGGTCAGACTATTAACTCAGTAGCTTAACATGAATAAATACACTTAGCTTCATTATTAAGTGGTAAATCATGTTAAAGCTATGTGGTAGGCATGTTTGTTATATTCTATTTTTAACAAGTTTTGTAAATTTCCATAATAAAAGCAAAAAATCAGCAATATATTTACTGCCTTTGTGATCTTGCAGTTTTAATTTAGCTGGTGTAAAAGAGAGAGAGAGAGAGAGAGAGAGAGAGAGAGAGAGAGAGAGAGAGAGAGAGAGAGAGGCCAGAGAATGTGACATCCGACAATCCTAACTGTGACCAACTCTGATAAGGTCAAACACTTTTACGCCCACACAGAGTCTTCTTTAGTTTGATGTGTATGAAGATTTTCCATGTGGGAATAAAATTCTCAACAAATTCTTGTGGAGTGTTTTCCTTGTGGGACATGGAGCCAACCAGTTAAGGCTGTTGCTAAAGCTGACTGCCAGGGTAAATCGTATCTTTCCAGGCTTCCCACGTGAGCCAGATGTTACGGATTTTCTCAACTACAGGATCGTGGAGAAGGAGGTTTTTGCATTTCCTGCGTTCTCACTCCAGCTCTCAAGCTTTCAAGATTTATAATCAGTCAACAATATCATGAACTGGCCTGAAAATATCTCAAGAGAATAACCCACTGGTAATGTGCTTCACACTGCCATTTGTCAGGTCAGGATGCCTGGTGCCACTTCCCCAACTGTTCTGAGGAAGGTCACTGAGGCGGGTGGCAACCTTCATTTTCTGAAATCTACATTTCAAGGCAGTTTATCACATTTTTTAAAAGTTTATTTTCTAATGGACGGTATTCAATTATATTAGTATCTGTACATAAATATAAAAGTGTGAATGTTATATATATATACACACACATCATACATACATGCAAGAATCCTTCATAATCCCACTGTACATAGAGAGCTGACATCATTTTCACATTATTTCAAGGACAGGTAATGAATTCCCTGGGATCCTAATGAACTTGTGTATGCATGACCATAAGCGCGTATTTGTACATGCATGCAAACATACATTTGAAAACCCTATCATAAGGACCTTTTTGATTATTAAATATTCTTAAATAATTCTGATGGCTACAAAATTTCATCAAATATTTATATATAATTCACTTTACTGTTCGCCTATCACTAACATTTAAGTTGCTTTCAATTTTTCCCTGCTATAAATAATTTTTGCTACACAAATATTTTGATGACAAAATTTGTGAACCATTAGTTCCCTCTATATTAATTCATTCTTCTTAAGAGCAGTTTTCAAAATCTGGTATACATCAGAATTATCCAGTAAATGGGTCAAAATGCAGGCTCCTGAGTCACCACTCTGGCACGCCTTCTCTCAAAAGGCTCTTGATCAGACTCAAGATTTCGCATTTTAAACCAGTTCCACGGTGTGGCTCACATTTTGAAAACCATGAAAAAAGCAGCTTCTGGTTTATGAAACTAATGATTTCTTAAGGTCTCATTCCCTTTTGTTGTGCATAAAGAAATAAAAACTGCTTCAGTCACCATTTCATGGCACAGCTCATGGCCTGGCGTGTACAGGTGCCCTCTTTATGTTTTCCTAATGTAATTCTGGCAAGGCGAGAATGCCATTTTAGCACTTATACCTTGATTGGAATTCATTTTTCTCACTCAGGATTTGGCAAATACGCTTTTAGGTCAGACTGGGAAAACACACTCTCACAAATCTAGCTTACAAGCCACAAGAAAACAAACAACTATTTCCAAAACACAGTAATATTTAGACTATACTTATTTTGAGTTGTTTTTGCACTTTCTGTCAAACAAAAACTCTATTGATATACTTTATTCACTGGATTTAGCACCATATAACTTCTGACCCTTCCCCAAAGTCAATATAACCATAAAAAAATAAATGTTTTAAATCAATTCAGGACATGATGGTAACCATCAGTACAACTAACTCATGACAGGAATTCCAGCACTGCTTCAGCAAGTGACAAGAAGGATGGGATAAATGTATTTGAAATGAAGGAGTATTCTGAGAGTAGAAATATCAATGTGTCTCTTACTTTCAATACATCTTTTACATTTAAATTTTACCACGAGCTTTGATCTCATCTCACAGTAAAGAAAATATTCAGAGTATACAGCACATCTACAAATGGTTAGCACATTTATCTAAATACCTTTTTAAATGCGTGGCTGAAGTAGCAGTAAAAGTAAAGAAACATATTAGGGTCCAGAAATAAACAAAACCTAGCGATCAAGAAATGTCTTACTTACTTTCTTGATGCTGACACAATACCGGACACTCAAATTTAAAAGAGGAAAGCTTTATTTTGTCTTACGATTTGTAGAGGTTTCAATGTCCACAGTTAGCTGAGTCAATGTTAAGGTTTATTTAAATGTCCCCCTAAAGCTTCATTCAGTCATGGAGGCAACCAAACCTAGCATTTGTGATTGGTTCATTGACTAATGCTCAGATTGATGGTGTGAATGTTTCACTCACCCAGGAGTGGAACCAATGTAATGGCAGCAAGAGGGCAGGTCTTTCTCTTTTGCTTTTGCATTTGCTCATGGCTGCCCTGCCATGACATAATGCCTCAGAGCCAACTAAGTATGGACTGAAACCTCCAAGAACTGTGAGAAATAAACCTTTCCTTCCCTAACTTTGGGCATTGGGTATTTTGTCTCAATAACAAGTAAAAAGTAGCTAAGACATCAAACATGGCAGAGGAGCATCACAAAAAAGAAACAGTCCATAGCATGGCAGGGCAGGCAAAGGCAGCAATTTGAAAGCAAAGGCAAAAATAAGTAGAAGCAGATACTTCCTTTCTGTCTGTTGTACATTCCATCCAGGTTACAAGTTTAGTGCTTAGGTTAGGGCACCCTTAATCCCAGTATTACTCCCTCCATCTACATTTACACACTCTAATCCAGCCACCTTCAAAATTCCCCACCTATGACTGCAGGAGGCTTTGAGGGAATGTCTAGATACAAACCATAACATTCCAACTGTGGCCCCCCCCCAAAATTCAGGCACATCTCTTTATGCAAAAGGTATTTAGTACATCTCTAAAAATTGCCAAAGTCCTAACAGTTTTGGCCTTGTTGAAAAGTCCAAGTCCAAAGTTTCCTCTGAGATTTAAGGCAAACTCTTATCTGTAAAGCTTTGTACAATAAAAGGAAAATACTTCCAAAATACAATGGTGTGAGATAAACATTTGCATTACTCATTGGGGGATAGAAAGGAATGGGACAGGACCAAAGTAAGTCCAAAATCTAGCAGGGTAAACATTAAGTCTCATAGTTCCATGTTCAGCATCTGTGGCAAGATACATACTCCAAAGGGATTAGGATACCTCCAACCCTATGGTACAGCCAACAGCTATAGCTCCAATGGCTTCTCTCTTAGACCAGCTTTGCTCACTCCTTGCAGCTTTCCTCAGAAGATCACAGCCCTAACTTCTCTAACTTTCTGAGCTTTACACTGCACCATCAGCTTCACACTCACAGCTTCACACTGTGCTTTCTTAGGGGCAAACTGCTGGGCCTCCCAGACCTTCTTCTGAAATGTGGGTGGTAGTCTTTCTGATCCCACACCTCTCAAATTCTACATACACTTTAAATCAGCATTGCATGGATGATGCTAGGAGTAATAATAGCCAGCTGAAGTAATAGCCTGCTTGCTTCTCTCTTGGTTGTAGGAGTGGAATGACTGGATTTCTGAGCACTATGAACCCAATCTGGAGGAACAAATGCTGTAGGCTGCCACTATTATGAAACGTGGTGATCTGGGGCTGTCTTCTCACAGCAAAATTACCTTTGCAATTTTGAGGCTGCAAAGGCTGGAGTCCTGCTGGTTCTTATGATGTCCTCAGGCTATCTTTTCTATTTGCCCTCTTCCTTCTCAGCAGCCAAATTCTTCTCTGTTCCATTTTGGCAGTCTGAAAGTTTATTCAAACTTATTTTCTGACCAAACTCAAATATTTTAAAACATTCTGCTGGGCTATTTGCTCTTGATTCTCAACAAAGACCTGGCTAAAAGCCTCCAACAGCAGCCATGCCATGGCCTCAACATTAGACAGACACGAAATTTCTGTTGCAAGATTAATTAGTTCACTACTTTAAATCTCAGTCTCTGTCTAAGGCAAAGTTCCCGGGCATGAGCAAAGTGCAGACAAATGGTCTGCCAAAGCTAAACACAAATAGCATAGAGTACTAAATCTAGTGAAGTAAAAGGCAGATACCTTGGCTCTCTTTGGAGAGGTGGGAAAAGGTTCCCTTAAAATTTTTAACCACAAAATCTGGGCATTGATCCTGAATTCATGTTATCTGTGTAAGCAAAAACCCCTAATGTTGATGTTTTAAAGTTATAAAAATATATCAAGTAATGAGTCCCTCAGTTGTTAGAAACAAAAACAGCTAATACTCTTTGAAAGAATTCACTTAAACCTAACCCTTAAGGAATTCCCAAAGGTAGAGATCTAAAGAATGTGAGCTGATAGAAAAAATTTACCAGTCTGAGAGGCACTCAGTAGAAATAGTATAAATTACATGATATGGAAAAAGGCCTGGAAATATTACTAACTATGCAAGTGTAGAAATATCAGATGTTTAAACATATATAATTCTGAGGAATAAAAGACAAAAATGAATGCATAACAGACAAAAATCTCTAAAAACTGATAAACCAGCCTTGTAAAATAAAACTGACCTCTAAAAATGAAAAACAGAAATGACTAAAAATAAAAATTTATGTATGAATAGAAACGGTATGGCTGAAGGAAGATTTAGTAAACTGGAAAGTGGATATTTACAAATTTTGTGGAATTCAGAAGAGAGTCAAAGTGATGAAAGATAGTTTAAAACACAAAGAAAAAATACACAAAATATATAAAAATCTTTTTAATAAGGGTTCCAGGAGGTGATTAACACAATGTTGGAGGAATGGAAATATCTGAAAAAGAATAAATAAGAATGTTTCTGAATTAAATAAGACATAATATTAGTTTTTAGAATCTGACTGAATCCTAACAATAAAAACAAATTTGTATCTAGGCACAGTGTAGCAAAAAGACAAAACATATCCAAACAAGACAAAAGATAAAAGAGATTTTTAAAACAACACTCTTTCCTCCAAAAAATGCAGATTCCTTACAAAGAAATGACCATTAGACTCAACAACAATATCAAAAGTAATGATATTTTCAAAGAGCATTATCAAATAATTATCAATGTTGCAAATATTTTACAAGGAAAAGAATGAGAAACACTTTAAGAAAAATAAAAATTTAGACATCTTGATTAAAAAAACTTAAAATAATATCCATAAGGCAAAAAGAAAAGTATCTCTGAAGTAAGTTTTAATATTAATAAAAAGAACAGGGGCCAAAGAAAACAGAAAATATATGAACTAATACAAATATTGACTATTAAAATAACACATTAAATAAATCTGTGGGGTTAAAAAATAAGGTAGAAAATTCCAGAAGAGAAGATGAAATTGTAATTCTGATACAGAATGAGTTGAGAAAAAGCATTGTTTGGAAAAAAGATAAAGATAATGATTGCTTTTTGTTAAGTATATGCTAATAGGCAAACATTTGTGGGGCACAGGTAAAGTAGTTTTTCATAACCTGAAATGCTTATATTAGCAAATAACAAATTATTAAGTAAATAAAAGAGAAACCTTAGAATTGAAGTAATAGAAGAAAAAAGTAATAAAAATAAGAAAATAAAACAATAAAAAAACAAAGATGCAACATACAGGATGAATGAAGTCTCAAATGGGCTTTTTAAAACAAATCATAAAAGTTGACATTTTATCTGATTAGACTAGTAAAAAAAGGAAATTATCAGTCTCTTAAACTGGATATTAGATTCATTAGTTTAATTTACTATTATTTTTATTTTAAAAAGAAAAACAAAAATATATGTAATGTGTATGTTACAAACTTCCCAATTTCTAAACATTTTTTAAGAAGAAAGAAAGGTGATTTTCCCAATCTTTACCTAAATCTCCTGGTGCCCAAACACAGGATAAAATTCAATTTCCTAGGCACGGTAAATGAAGAATTCCTTAACAGGCTTCCAGCCACCTTTGCAGCCTGATCTCCTGCTACTACCCAGCCACTCGCCTGTAATATTCTGTATCGGTGATACCCTCTATCAGCCGTGGTGAATCTATAACACACATGCCACAGCATGCTGTTCGTATCATTGAAAGCCCTAAAAGGTTCACCATCCCTGCCCATTATCAGACCCAAAAACACATACCTTAGCTATGCACTGTCTTGACCTTTCTATTACTGTATTTTCAACATCAGCAGATGCTAGACACTTAATAGACTCCTCCCTGACAATTCTGATGGTTATTCTTCCTGTACTTTCACAAATTTTTTGGTTGGTATATCTTCCCTTCTTTATCTATGAGCTCTCTGTAGGCAGATGCTATGTTTTTAGTTCAGTTGAACCAATACTTCTCATATATTAGTTTTATGTGTCAGTAGGTAGGTAGTTAAATTTATATGTCAGTTGGTATGTAGAAAGCATTAAGAGAAGAGCATGTTTTACCCCTGAAAGCACCCCAGAATTGCAATCTAGTTATCATCATGACTGTATTATGTATACAGATCATCACAGTGCCTGGCTGGCAGCAGATTCTTAAGTTACATCTGATGAGCCAATGAATGAGCAAATTAAGGGTGAATAACAGCTATACTTTTCTTACAAAGCCAGAGAGAGAGAGAGATAGACAGAGACAGAGAGAGGAGACAGAGAGAAAGAGAGAAAGAGAGAGAGAGAGAGATAACAAACCCAGGCCTAAGCAAAACAAAAACTCTGGCAATAAAATCACACTTTCACTGTCTTTTATTCATAATTTTTTCAGGCTACAAATCACATATGCCTGTCAAAGTCTAAATTTTGAGGAAAAAAAGGCACCAAATGTGTATCCAAATGTGTATAGTGGTGTGTTTAAATTATTCTCATGGAATTTCGAGAAAAGAATAAATTTAGTTAACTAAAACCTGAGTTTATTATATAACAAAGTATCAAGTAATAACATGAGACAAGTGTGCTAATGAAAAATGTTAATGAAAGTGTTCCTTTTTGGTCTCTCCCATGTGAGACTGTGTTTGTAAACATGTTTACTTGGTGTTTCATTTTCTTTAAAAGGAAAAAATTCCCGTAAAAGATTTCAAATTAAGCTTTCTTTTAAAATTTTTAATTTCTAAATAGCTTCAGGCATTTGAGTAAGCAGTCATTTGTCATATTTTCTATTTATGAATATTACAATACATTTATTAAAATGATGCATTTTGCAGATATACGATTTCAACAAACTGAATTCAGAAGAGCATGTAGTGATTTTCTACATAGTGGGGCTATGCCATCTGAATACAACTTCATTCTGCCCAAGCTGATAGAATATATTACCATTCTCCCATAATCATCTTATTCTGGCTCTCCCAAATGGTGAAAAGATCATTTAAGTGAGCCCAATGTAACCCCAACAATCCCTGTAAGAGGAAGATAGGAGGATCAGTTATTGTAGGGGAGATGACAATGGAAGCAAGAAACAATGTGATATGAGTAAGGGGTCACAAGCCAAAGAATGTAGGCAGTGTCTGAGAGCTGAAAAAGAAAGAAAATAGATTCCTCCTTCAAAACCTCCAGAAGGAACCAGCCCTGCTGAAAGTCCAATAAGATTCCTTTTAGACTTGTAATCTCCAGTTATATACAATAAAGTATTTGTGTTATTTAAAGGCACTAAGTTTCTGCTGATTTGTCACAGCTACAATAGGAAATGAACCAACACAGTGATTACACTTCATCCCTATTTGAACTCTTGACCCAGAATTGTTCCATGTTAGGCAAAATAATTTCCCTGAAAATCTATTTATACTTTTTATTCTATTACGATGTGTGCTAATGTGATATTCATTAAAGTGTTATCCCAAAGACATTCCCAGCTTGTTCCTCTTTGCTGCCTTATAGTAAGGCGGCTGTAAATGTAAACATTCTTTCCCAGACTCTCTTACAAATAGGAACAGCAGAATTACCCTGTCATGGAAAATGAGGCATTCTTGTACATTTGCTGGAAGAAAGGAACATTTGAGGAAAACTTTTGCTTTGCTGACAAAAACGGAAAATGCAGTCGAGTGTTCTTCCTGCCTTGAATGTGAGTAGAATGGTTAGAGCTGCAATACCTGTCTTGTTACCATGAGCAAAGGGTCAAGAAACCACAAAGACATGGGTCCTGATATTGCTGAGTCACTGAGGCAAGGCTAGTCCTTACCAACTTCAGGAAATTTCTGAGTTTGTGAGCACAATAGCTTTTCTTTGTTTAAACAGGGTCGCATGGTTTGGCATTAACTTGGAGCTGAAAGCATTTCTAACTTAGTCCCTCTTATACTACAAGCAAGTATAATGTCAAGACTTTGGAAAATATAACAGAACCCTCTATAGCACAGTTCTGAACATACCTATGTATGTATGTATGTATGTATGTATGTATGTATATAGATGGAGAGAGACAAAAGAGAAAGAGAGAAGTGAGAGACTGAAGAGGGAGTTAAGGAAAGATGAAATTCAAACTTAAACTGGCACCACTGTTACCTCACTACAAATTGACAAAGAAATGCTGAAGAATAGAGTGGCATCCACTTTAACTGCCTCAGACTTGGAGAACTGCACACTTTAAATACACATTGAAGAAAATTAGACTGAGATTTCTGAGCTCCCAGGGTTTTCTTCCAACATTATGCTGAATGTACCAAGTGTCTGTGAGTCTCTCCACCATTATTCTGCAAACCTGAATACAAAAGAAACCCAAAGGTTCATTAAAAGAGGTTTCATTTGCCAATTCCCCACCACCACCAAACAAAGTCTCCAGAGCACTGAAGACAAGTTTCTTAGAGCACAGTACAGATGGCAATGAGCACAAAACAGAGACACTTGTTCTAGGGACAAAACAACGCTATAAAATTCTCTCTTTGGCACTTGTTTAATGGATTGTCTTCTAATATTTGAAGTTGGTTAAGGCTCTTTATCTATCTTTTTCATTAGAACATTTCATTTATCATGGCTGTTACTATGGCGCTTCAGTGCACCGAATGTTTCAAATTTAAGTCAACAACTTGTACAGGCTACCTGCTCTATGGAAGTGACAGCTCTAGGAACCGGGACAACAGCAAATCATAGTCCTTGCCCTTGTGAAGTTCATATTCTTCTGTGAGTAATACAAATAAACATATCAAAGACTACAAAAGGAGAAAGGTAAGTTCTTTTGGGGGAATGAGAGAATGGATTTAAAACATGAGCAACACAATTCTTTGTTATTGATTGATGGCCAGACCTACAGTGGTAAATAAGAAAAAGATTCCTTAATATTTGGAAGATCAACAGAACAGGGTTATTTCAAGTAAAGAAAATAATAGAATTGATGGAAGTGATGGGGCAGCGGGAGGACTTTTAACACGTAAACTAAATCCCTCCACAAATACTAAAAGTGTCTGATGACAAAGTTGAGGAATCAGTTAATGACAAATAACAAAGAGTCAAAAGATGAAATGATGAAAGGAGGAGGCAGCCAGATCCTTCTGTGTGAACACAACTGAAATAGTTGGAAAGAGACGGTATCTGCAGAAAGTACAGCTAGCGGAAGTTTATGTCACTGAGCACAGTCAGAGCAGATCTAAGGCAGTGCCCTGTGCAGGTCCTTAGTTTAGGGAATACAGTGGAAAAGAAGGTCCTGCCTATGAGCCATTTGGTTTCACAGAACACGGAAACAAGTGAAGATTAACATTCACTAAACAGTTACCATGTGATTCTTAGATCCTTAGATATGCTAACCAATTGAATCCTAGGAACTATTCTGTGAAGTACCCATTATTAACTTCATTTTACCAATCTTAGAATATAGACTTTTAAATATATTTCTATTTGACTCCTGGCTCTATCATATACTGTTTTTGATGGCAAAAATTAAAATTGTGATTGAATGAATAAATGAAGGAAAGTCAAAGTAGGCTTAAAATCAACAGCTCTTCAATTTACAGGCAGTGGTTTTGTTACCTGAATTACGATGCCCCCAGTGGCAAATTTTCCAGGCTATTCTGAGCTATCACCAGAAACATTCAAACTACTTCACTCATTTTTATGTTATTTCTTTATTTTTTGTAGCACTTAATGGTGTGAAATAATTGCTGTAACAGTAAACTGGTACATTCTGTGGGGGGAGAACAATGACCATTTATCAAAACTTCAAATGCACGTGTTCTTTACATTACAATCCCATTGATAAGAAGTCCTGCCAATCATTTATGTGTGTATGTATAACTATACATACAGGCTTACATTATGCATAAATCTGCATATATGAGGCATGCCTGAAATACACGGTATTTAAATTTTTTTAAATGATTGCAGTAAAAGACACACAGCCAATAACCCCCTGCCATATTCCCCCTCACTTTGGTGGAGTACACTTATTCCAGCCTTCTTGTCACTTTCTTAAGCAGTTCAGAAAGCCCACTTTCCTGAGTATCATTATGAGACATGATCAAAAAACACCAGTGAATGTTGGTTCTGAGAGCCATCCAACAGAAAGGCAGGAACACACAAACATTAATTGTCCTCATCCATTTTATTCACCTGTTCTGGCACTGTGTGGCTCTGGCTGTTCCCCTAAAGTCAAAATGACTAGGAAGGGCATATGTGGAGGCAGCCATCCAAGGCAACTATGCACGGCACCTACAGACACTCATGAAAGATAACATCCACAACTGTTTTAAGAAAGTCTTAAGAATGATGGTGTAAGTGTGTTCAAAGTGAGGGGAAATATTCTGAGGAAGGTTAATGGCAAATATGTCTTTTAGTGTAAACACATTTTAAAAATTTGAACATCCCCTATATTAGTCATATACTGTACATATTCATACATACAAAAGGCTAATACTAGGTTTCTTAGTACAGTGGCTAAGAATATAGCACCAGGAGCTAAATGGTGTAAGTTTGAATCCTGTTTCTACCACTTTCTAATTGTGACCCTGGGCCTCCTGGAGCTCTGTGCCTCAGCTGTTCATCAGTGAAATAAGGCTAAGTATAGTACCTACTTCATAAATTTGTTGAAGAGATTAAGTAATTGTGCTTTAAGGATTTAGGTCATGTATACATATTAACTGTTGTCATCAGTCAAACATTAAGTAGCAAAAGAATCTGGAAATAATCTAATCATCTGCCAGAAATAGAATGAATTTCTAATGATAACACCCATAGAAAAAAATGATACTGCCATTGAATACATTTAAATAAATCTATAGGAGGTACTTGTCCAAAAGAGAGAGAGAAAAAAAAATTATGTAGTAGGCAAATAATTCTTTTCTAAGACTGTGTGGGGTCTTTCTTCTTGTCAGTCATCTGTAGCCATCTGTCAAATTACTTTATTACTGCTGTGATCTAAAGTTACTCAGTATGCACAGAAATGTGGGACAACACGAAGACAAAGTCATTTGTCTCTGCACATGGATATTACATCTTTACAGACCCATGCAGGCCTTTCCTCCCTGCTGCCCCTTCGGCAATTTGCACCTATTATAGGAAAAAAAAAAACAAAAAAAACAACTAAACTACCTTTCTCTCTTCTCTGCTTTCAATGGATTTCCCACAAAAACTGCCAAAATAATTTGATAGAATGAATGTTTCCTGCTGGATCTTCAGTATTAGGCCCTTTGCTAAAGATTCTTCTCCTTTTCACACTCCTTGCTTGACAGGTAAAGAGTGTGAAAGCTTCTTTTGCAGATTATTCAAAGCACTGGTTTTTAACTAAAGTTAGTCATGTCTTTAAAAAACAATATTTCTAAGTCACATTTAGCTATCCATATGGAATTTTTAAAACCTAAAGCAAAATGGATAAACTAGTTGATGAGAATATAATTCAGCTGGCAGCCAGATTACAACAATGTATCATTATTTAACCCATACTTGGAGCAGAGCATGTCCCTGAGATGAGGAAATTAAGATAATCTAAGGTCTGTAGGGTAGGGGTAGAAGAAAGGACAAGGAAGGAGATATGTTCCTCGACCACCAAGTGCCTGGTGCTTTATACACATTAAGTGCTCAGCTCAGTCTCTGGGACTAAGCATATTATCTCCATGGTGTGGATGAAAACAGGTTTAGAAGTCTTAAAGACTTGCCCAAGTTCACTTAGCAGAAAAGAGACATGGCTGTGAAACTGCAATGATCTGCCTTCTAAAGATCAACATTTCCAGGTAAGAGCTGATAATGAGATGGCAGGCTAAAGGCAGGATGCAGGAATCGATACTTCCATCAAAAACTCCCCATGATGCTGCTTTCCTCAAAGAAATGCTAGGAGGTAACAGAAGTTTCCTAAAGTCCTTCTGGATGCAAGCTGCCTGGGGAAGAGGCAAAGATTGCGGGCAAGATCCATTAAGGCACTTTGCTGTTACCTAAAATGAAATGATAATATGTTAGTGACCTAGACATTCCTGGGGCTGACTCAGAAGTTCTTGTTTATAAGGCACAAGCTTTGAGACCATGAATCCAATGTATCTTTATAGAAGGAAAGACATCTAGGGAAAAAAAAGTCCAAGAAATCAGTTGTACTTCTAGATACCCTAGAGGTTCAGAGGGCTTGGCTGAGCCTTCTGGGTGCTGCCCTGCTCCAGGGGCTCCTAGAAGAGAAGGAATTGTCAGGATTAGAATGAATAGTAGGAAGAAAAAAACAATTGGCTGCCTTTCTTCTGATTGGACAATAAAACAACTATGATCTGAGCTTTTGATAGTGTGATTCTATTTCCCTGTGGACTGTACTCCAGACTAATGAAAAAAGTCAAGTCCAAAGCTTTCTGCGTCACTCTCTCTTCCAGGTTCAAGGTCCTTTTCCTTACCCATTGTTCTCTCTGTATAACTTCTCAGTTCCCTGCCACAGGTAAAAGATGTACCCTACTAAGATTCCAACTGAAAAAGGAATATGATGCTGAAATTCCCAAGACAGTTGACATTTCAATGAGGAATCATTAACAATTTAAAAAAAAACACTAAAGAAATGTGTATCAGTGGTAGAATTTCAGATACTGTGGAAAAAAATTGATGAGGTACACAAATTCTTGTATGCACTCATGGATACACATGTAAGAAAAACATGAAAGATAAAAGACACATATTAGTTATAAAACAAAGTATATGTAGAGCACATAAATCAAGAAAGTACACACACTTTGCTTCAGAGGGATTAGGACCCGGATAGCCCTCACATATTTCTAAAGCTGTTCTTACCTCCAAATGCTCTTGGGTATCATTCTAGCCTTCTGTAAAACAGTCAAGTGCCTGTGGCAAAGGCCAGGCTTCTGTTGATTTGCTTCTCTCTATGTATACCAGGCTGCATCTCCTTGATCCCTTTGCACCTAAACTCCCACTTGTGCAGTGAAAGCCCCTAATCCCACAGTCTCTTAGATTCTTGCTATATAAATTTAACTCAATAAATCCTCCCAGTCTCTGGAAAGTCTATTGACTATAAAAGGTCTGAGAGTGGTTGAGAGAAGGCTTGACCTAGTTTTTACATGGCTCAGAAGGAATAATCCAAGCTACCCGAGGATCATGTCCATAAGCCCATCATGAAGCATGGGCTTGGCACACAGTAACTCCAAAGCTGTATTTAAGCAGGGGTGAAGACCTGCTTGGCCATGGCCAGTCCAGCATCTCAGGGAGCTGAAAAGTTGCCATGAGCCTGTGGTCAGGGCCTTCCCCTGTGCTCATCTGGTTAAGAGAGGACAAAAGTTATCTGTTCAAAATGCTCAAGGCCTAGTGTATTCAAAACCAGGCCTTCACCAAAAGCCCCTGGACAAGACAGGCAATTCTGTTGGACTCTGTGTAGGCCACACACCCTTCAGGCACTCTCTTACAGTCAGCTTGACAATTTTTGACACCCGGGCAAGGAATGATTTACACTGCCATCAGGTGACTCTCACAGGTCTGTTTTTTATTCACCAATCTAGAAAATCACAGAGGACATGCTCCAAGTGCTTGCTTATAGAACTCATGTGACATGAAAAGGGCCACAGACTGAAAATCTGGGACCTTCTGACCTCCGTCTAAATGCACTGAACTGAATGCTAAACCAGAGACATTTCGAGTTAAGGAGGAGGGAGAGGTACAGAAGAGGATTAAAGAAGAATCAAAATGTATTACATTCATGTACTAACTCCATAGAAGGAATGTAATCATTATGTACTGTAAACATATGCTAATAAAACCTTCGTAAAAATCTGAAGAAATGTTAGAGGTGGTAATGTATCAACACCCTCAATTTACAGCCGAGGGCCAGGGATTTGGCTCAGCAGCAGAAGTGCCTGCCTGACAAGCATGAGGTCATGAGCTCAATCTCTGGTACAAAGGAAAGAAAGTAAGAAAGTAAGAAAGTAAGAAAGAAAGAAAGAAAGAAAGAAAGAAAGAAAGAAAGAGAAAGAGAGAGAAAGAGAGAGAGAGAAAGAGAGAAAGAAAGAGGGAAAGAAAAAGAAAGAAAAGAAATAAGAGATGAGGAGAAGTAACATGACTTATGACTTAATCCATCAGGTACCTGACCCAGCAGGTAAGCAGGTAAATTAGGTCCCCTAACTCACAGCCTAGCACTTTCCCTCTTGTAGTATCACAGTTCTGCATGGATTGACAGATTCCTACATATGAGCCAAAAATGCAACTTGTTTCCTTGACCCTCTGATTTCCTTCTCCTGTCTTACACACAAGTGAGTGGATGAATCTAATGTGAGTCTCATAAAATCTAAATTAAAACTCTGAGTCTGCCTTCTACCCTACCTCCCCCTCTCTTCTCCTTCTAGAGCCATTCCAGAACACCATGTGTGAGAGAAAACAACAGAATGGAAATTGCTCATACAGAGTATGAGAAGGCTGCCCACCTCCCTTGAACAGCCCGTGTGCAAATTCAGCCCCTCAGCTGTGCTGCAGATACAATGTGGTTCATGCTCATTGTTTATTGTGACAGCTGACAAGCCAGCTGGCAAGGATCATTCCTCACGTCCAACAGAGATACCACCAGGACACATGTCACAGGAACCAGCTGCCACTCAAAAAGATGGGCAGTGGCCCTGCTGGCTGAAAGGTATAGCCTGTGGCCCCAGCCCTGAGACCTGTGGTCTCCACAGAGCCTCTCAGCAGAGCAGAAGTGGGACCAGGTTTGTACTATTGACTGGCAGGAAGAAGGTGGCAGCTCACCCATGCTGGCCTGGTTACTGGGGTCACAGTTAGAGCCAAAGGTTGTTCTAATGTTCCCTGTGGGTCTGTGAAGTATTTGGCAGAAAATGGTAGTTCCAGACAGAGCAAAGAGGAGAAACAAGAGACAAAGTGTTGTGCCTGAAAAACACACCAGGCGCCACCAGAGGGGTGGGCTGAATATTCAGGAATCTGGCAGTCTCAGGCACGAGAGAAGACTCTAGCTCTCCAGGCTGGCCAGTTTCATTGCAAATGGAGAAGCAGCTCCTTGAAGAGGTAGAGATGTGCACAAAGAAGGTGCAGCTATCTTGGTCCAAGTTATAGGATACAAAAGAACACTCCAGAAGTAGATGCCAAAGAACACAAGAAACACCTTCAACTCATGAGTTTTCCTCTGTCGATTCGTTCTACAGACTTAAGATTATAGTGTGGGGAATCTCCACCTCAGTACTGCTGACATGGATTGGATAATTACTGGTAGTGGGTAGCTGTACTCTGCACTGTAGGGTGTTTGGCAGCATCCCTTGATCTCCCCATTGGATTCCAGTAGCAACCCCTGAACTAATTAATTAAATACAACTCCAGACAGATTCCTCTGGGTAGGGGTGCGGGGTTGACAAAATCAGAATAGCCTTAAGTTGAAAACCACTGTGATAATGGTCAAGACCAGTGGCTCGGGTCCCAAAATCTGGACTCTAGATATTAACCCTGCCACTTACTAGACACATAACCATGACTCATTCAATCTTAGAGCTTCAGTGTTCTCAGCTGTAAAATGACAGAATGATGGCATAACTGACCCACCTTAGAGAACAGTCAGAAATGTTATTTTTGTCTTACCTCTAAACCCCTCTGAATGGTACCTGGTCCATGGTAAGCATTCCTCTCTCCCAGCAGAGATCAGGAAAAATCCATTCCTCCAGATTCCATACTAATTTGCTTTCATGTTAGAGCCCACCACTGAGAAGCATCTGGGTCCCCTCAGAATGCAGGAGAGTGGGAAAAGCCACGATCCCCCACCAGTAATAGCAAGCTGAGTTATATGAAAAGCATGGGTGTGAATCTGCCTCAGTTCCCAGACTTTCTCCTGCAAGCCTCCTTGCTTTTGCACTGAGATCACTTGCAGTGATACTCTTTGCTTTCTGAAGCCGCTTACAAATTCTCCAAGCCAGACACATGTCCTTACCCTTCTTCCATCAGCTCTTTGAATGGTTCTCTAAGACATACTATTTTTTTAGACATACTTTTCTTATAAAGTCTCTTCATGCTTCAAATACCTACAGTGGATCCTGTTTTCCAGAGCAAATTCTGACTTATGAACCCACAAACTTGGGTTATGACCTCATGAACTTGATAGATATACTAAAACCTTACCATTAGAAAAATGTTCCTAAGACTAAGAGCACACCAATATTTGTGTATGTATGTACACAGGTACACTTATAGTACAACTTTTGTTTTCAAAAATCCCAAAAAGTAGAGCATGTAAAAGCAGAGTTGTTCAAGATGGATGGGTATATATATGGAGAGAAGAGGAGTGCTTCAGCTGGTTTACAACTCGCTTGCTTTTTCTTCCTCACACCTGTAGCATCTTGAAGCTCTGAAAAACCCCACTTGCAAATTCCTTTATATAGCAGTGTCTTATAATATATATCAGTTTTTTGCACATAAAGTCCCTCCAGAGCCCAGGGAGGGAGGCTGGCAACTGATGATGAATAAAGAATCTGGTGGTTTAAGAACACTCTGCCAAGCCCTGGGAAGAGAAGGTGGTAAGAAGCAGCATCTATCTCCAAGGAGTTCAGGGTTGAATGATAGGTGAAATCAGGAGCAAAGGCCTATGACACGAAGAAAATGGTATGAGGCACATGACATTCAAGAGCTTATAAAGTCTCGGGTGCTATAAGCATAGCCTCAGAGAACAGACACAGCTCCAGTTAATGCACAGCACCCTCACAGATTCATGGGGCGGATAGGGAGCCCACTCACCGGAGGCCCAGAATACAAAGCTGTCCAAGCAAGGAAGAAATCCTAGGATTCTGTGTCCCATCTAACTGGCAAGGATTATGCCATCTCTGGTCCTCTGACCTCACTGACTAGGACAACGTTGCCATATGATCTTTATTTTCCAATTGATTTTTCGTAAATTGCTTTCCTCTGGTTAGCTGGGTTTGGGTAGGCTGAATACCTTGTTTTTGCACTTTGTTTGCATATGCTATGACTTTTGTGAAACTTTAGGCATTCCTGGGAAAATAGGCATATTTACTCCTTACATTTTTTTATACTGTTTTGACACACCCGCCAAGAGACTGGTCTCTCCTTCCAGTACTGCTTTCAAAAGTCAGACTTTTATGGTTGAGAATTCTCATTAAAAATGATTACTTTTGGCAGCAGAAGTCAAAAAGGTGACGGGAGAGAGGGAAGTATTAGAGCAATAAGGGTTTTTTTTTTTCCCCCCTTTCATTTGCAGAAAGCCTTCCTGTAAAACAAACATTGTCAGAGAAGGAAAAAGAAATGGAATGGTGCACAACAAACACTCTTCTAACCATTATATGTGTCATTCAAAACAATTTCTTAAGTACAGGAGCTACACAACTGCCCTATTACCTCTTCATACCTCTTCATTAGGCTGTAAAGCCCAGACGTATAGGACAGCGTCTTCCACAACTCTGATGTCTGCAGCAGTCACTGAATGCTCAGCACTAGGAGCAATGGTAAGACAGCGTCAAGAATGAATCAATTAGTGAATTGCTAGTAATTAGTGGAAGAGTTGTGAACAAATGTAACTAATGTATATGCTGCAGACACCACATAGGATAAATTTCTTTCTGCTGCAGTTATTCTTGTATCAGCAGCACAAAATGAAGAAAGGTGGGAATCTATCATTCCTAACTTCTTTCCAACAATTCTTTAAAGGTCATTGAGCATATAAAGTATTCTTAATGCTTTTACTTAAATATTTATGTAATTTTTAGAGCACTGCGATTCATTCTTCTTTACATATTTGTGCAAAGTACTGCCTTCCTTTAGAAGCTGTAAGGAAAAATGGGGATATTCTGGGCCCCAGCCACCATCTCTCTTTTTTGTGTTCTTTCAGTGTTTGTTCGTGTGTTGGGGCTCTACTTGCATCTGATTCTTGCACAGGAGCAGAGCATAAATGTGGCTGTCATTTGGGAATGTGCAGTTCTTGGTGACAGCCTGGGAAACAGTGTTCTGTTGCCTGCAAATTGATGGGGTCCTCTGGTGGACCATGACCTCTCACCTCCCCAATCCTCCCAAAATCAATGCAAACATTTTTTAGAGGAACAGCCACTACACCTAAGTGATAGACTGTAAGGCACTTTATAAGTTTAAAAACTGCTTCCACAGCAGACTCCATTGCTTCTTGTATATTTTCTTTTGAAGGTTGTTGTGACTTTTATTCCCAACATCAAAGGAAGCAGTGCAATTATATTAAGATATAAAGCATACATCCTCTTGATATAATCTAATTTCTGTCCTTCAAAATTCATAGTTTCCTTCCAAATGACAGCAGCATTTAAATATGTTAATATGACCAATCTGTGTACACAGGTATACATCTGTATCCTGTATTTAGGACCTGACACATCACAGGCCTTCAATAAATGTTCACTTGGCTTCTCTGTCAAATTGTTCAAAACAAACGTAGGCTGAAATCTTGGTATTATTAGCTCAAGTTATTTTTTGAGTAGGAAGTTTAAGCCACATTTTCCCATTACTTTTACAGTTAATGCTTAATATTTTGGTGGCATGAGGAAGTCTCAAATTAGAATAAATGAGTCTGAGGAGCTATAACTACTTCAAGAATAGGAGAATCAAAGGCAAGCTCACTGAGAAACCTATACAACCGGATGACAATCATGAAGGGGCAAGACAAGGAAAATGACAAGAGTTCAGGTAGAATTTTTAAGGATTTAGAGAGGCCAGTGCCTTAGGATATTGCTAGACAGGTAGTATCAGCACAGACCGCCCACTGATAAGACGTAGGGACTGAAATTCTACATGTGGAGGTAGCTTTCACTTCTTTATGCAAAGGTACTTTACGGGCTCACTATGATTCTGTCAGCACCAGGGCCAAGGAAAGGCAGAAAAATGGAGGTAAGATTTCATTTGTAATTCAAGAATCAAGCCAGGCATAATGACACACACTGTAACACTAGTCTTCCGGAAGCCAGAGCAGGAGGATACCAAGTTGGAGCCCAGCTTGGGAAACTTAGTGACTTATAAAGACCCTATCTCAAAATAAAATTTAAAAATTTTTAAAGGGCTGGGCACTGGGCTCAGTGCTAAGGTCTTGGGTTCAACCCCCAAGTACTGGAAAAATAAATCAAGACTTCCACTGGGACACAGTATATTCTCACAGCCAATAAGCTTTGCTACGTGCCTTGTTGTTAGCTACCACACCAACTCATGGAATTGTTCTCAGTGGAATCTGCACAGTTTCTGAGATCTGCATGGGGATAAAAGAATTATAGGAAGCTAAGTTATACAACCAGAAAACTAAGAAGGAGTCTTAGAAATTGTACTGGGTTGAATATGGTCCATCTCCTCCACCTATCAACATTTATGTCTACCTGGAATCTCAGACTGATTTTACTGGAAATAGGATCTTGGCAGATGTAATTCATTCAGATGAGGATATGCTGGGTTAGGGTGAGCCCTAGGTGTAAAATGACTGCTGTCACTAAATGAAGAGGCGAGATACTAAGACACACAGACGGAAGGTAGCTAAGTGAAAACACAGGAGGAAATTGAAATGTTGTAGCTGTAAGTCAAGAGATTCCGAAGGTTGACAAAACCACCTGCAGCTAGGAAAAACCAAGGAAAGATTTTTTTCTTTAGGTCCATTAGAGTAAGCATGGCTTTATCAGTGGACTAGATTTTAAACTTCTAGTTCTAGAAATGTGAGTGATCACTGGTGTTAAGCTATTCAGTTCATGGTACTGTGGTACAGCAGCCACAAAACACTGGTACAGATATAATTTAGTCCAAAACCTTCAAAGTGCATATGCACACACTGAAGCTGAGGAAGTTCAGCAACTGATCAATGCATAGGGCTGAATCCTAGCAGAGCTGGGCTAGTTCACCTCCTCCGTCAACAGTTACTGAGATCTTTCTGAGAGAAGATTACTGCACTATACTCTGGCAATGATGGAAAAACGTATTCATCCAACAGAGCTGATTGATAATAAAGTACTACTATGCAGTCAGTTGGTTAGTTAGCAGTGGGGTAAAAACTACAGAGAGAAACATAGCGTCTAAAAATACTGCATGACTGGGTTTCTGACCTAACTTATGGGATTAGGTAAAGTGTCTCTGTTGGAGACACTAGAAAGAAAATTCAAAGGAAAAATTAGTTAGCTAATCATAGTACAGAAGACTATGTGTCCAAGCACAGTATATGCTGAAAGAGGCTTCGAGGGACAAAAAATAGAAAATATTTCAGATAAAGAGTCTGACCTTCTCTTAGATTCTTTCCACCATACTGGCTTTCCTAGCAACCCATTCCAGAGGAAGATAATATCATTGTTCTTTCAAGTTATGCCAATCAAAATATTAACTGTAAAATATTTACAGCCTAAAAATGTCAAAATACATTCATTTGCAGTGTTCATAAGCTATCCACGTTACCTTACAAATACAAGCATTCTAAAACTGAAATATTTTACCTTTTGTGAAGCTGAAAATAGTCTCGCCAATCTTATACGCCACAAGTATGAAGTTACGTCTTTCCAGTCTACAAAGAAATTCTACAATAACACCGACTTTTCTTCACCATGAATGGCATTATCAACCTAGCCCTGATAAGTAGGAGTTCTGTAATTACGGTACAGTTGATAAATCCTGTCCCAATGACAAATGCCTGTCAAATTCAAAGGTGACTTTGCAGAAGGCTCAATCACAACCTTCTTGCACAAACATTTCATCCCTGGTTAAGGCACAAAATACTAATTCAAACATGGGTCATACTTTACACTTTAAGTTCATCATAAAGTAAATTGGGTAGAGAGAAGGACTGGCTAGCCCCGAACACCCAGACTTTTTTTGTCACTGGTCACATAACACTGTCATCTAATACAAAGTCTCACATGTCTGAAGCTATTTTACATGGAGTCAACCATGAAGCAGGAAGAATCCAAAGCTATTCAGAATTCTTACTGTTTCTGAAAATAGGCTTCCAGTTTCATTTTCTTTCTATAGTGAGGCAATAAGGTTTGTGACTCCTTCACTTTCTCATTTTTACCTCACACTAAGTAAATAAGAATTATATATTCTGGAAGAGAACAGAGGGACTGGATGAGATTGGCATAATCCATCAGGCCAGTAATGCCAAAGGGGCATTTTGAAAGACTTCATGTGAAGTGACACAGACATTCCCTACACTGAAAAACAACACGAGTCCTCTGCTTGGAGATTTCTGAGCTTGTTTCCAATAACTGACTTTGCCCACCCATCCTGTCTCATTCAGGGAAGGCTCTGATGTTTTACAATTGCTTTGCTCTGGTGCCATCTTGAAAGATTCCTCCACATGGATGCACTCAATCACCCAGCAATAAATGAGACATCTAAAGATTCGGCTGCTCACCATTTCTGTCATGTTTTCTCCACCCTTCAAGGATTCCATTGTTGTAAAAAGCCACTACAATCCCATTAAAAGCTGGCATATGATCAGATGATAACTAAAGTGAACACAAACACTTAAACAACATGAGGAACTGCTAAAGCCTCACTCTTAGGTAACATGGCCCAAGAGATTTTCTCAGATCCAATCCACAAACTGAACAATCACACTGCAAAATGCTTTCATCATCAAGGAACAGCCATGCACTCAGTCATCATGGGCCTGTTATACCTAGTCCTGACCACTACAGGAAGAAAGCAGTTTGGCCTTTATTCTTTTCTGAAAACCTTTTCTTTTTCAGTAACCACTACATCATTCTAGGCTTCTTCCCACCACATCACCACCCAGATAGTTGCAAAGGTCAGTTCTTAATAGGGAGTATGTCTGTATAGCAGCTAGGTGTTTGCCTGGAAAGATGAAAAGAGATATTAATTTGGTTCTAAGGAAGTAATTCTAACCACTTCAAAGATTTGCTTAACTATTCCTTAACCAATATTCACTCTGCAGCAGGACTTAGCAGGTGGCATGCCCTTCTTCAAACAGTAGACAGCATCATTTGGGTGCTGCAAGCCTTGAAAGAGACAGACGATACACTGTCACTTCTTTCAAGAAGTTGACAATATGCAGGAATGTACATACACCCTAGGATACAAGACAATATATAAATGTCACATGAGGGTTAGAGACAGGGTGAGCACAGCATTTAGAAAAAGGAGAAATCTCCTTAGGCAGAGGTGATGTTTAGAAGATTTTCCACAGTACAGATGACCAGTCTGTAACAGGTGGCTAGGGTGGAGATATATAGATATGAAGCTTGTGGGGGATTCCCAGAAAGGGAAGTATCACAAATAAAGAACTTGGAAGATGAATACCCTGGCTGACTGAAGAGTGAGTCAGAGAAGTTCATGAAGGTTCAGGGATAATATCCCTCCTCCAAATACAGGCTCCCACAATGATGCCTTCTCAACCGTGTTTAAGGATGGGTGCTAAGATGAATGAGTTCAGCAGAAGCTATGTGACTGCAAAGGTCAGTCAGTTTCATGAGTAACTGGAGCATCACAGGAAGAGTGTAAAGCACTGACGTCGCTGCACACAAAATCATCTTTCTAATGCGCTCCGCCCCTGGCTACCAACAGAGCAGGTTTTGTACTCCAGGCCCAGCTCCAGTTCAAGGAACTAATTGCTAATATTAAAACTCAGCTGCATCTCAATGCTGAGGGAATCCCCTCAAACACATGCATTCTCAAACATCTGGATTGGGCTGGGGATTTAGCTCAGAGGCTTAAGAACCTGCCTTGCAAGTGCAAGGTCATGAGTTTGATCCCCCGTACAAAAAAAAAAAAAAAAAAAAAACCACCTGGACTGAAAGAAAGACAAAACTCTTCCTGTAAAGTAGTCACACTGCTCAAGTGCATCCTGAAAGAAAGGAAGGGAAGGTGGGATGGGGAGACGAAACTGCAATACACTTGGCTACTTGCTAGTGGTCCTTCTCAGGACTTGATAGGAGGAGGTTGAATATAAAACAGGCAACTAGGATGAGGCTTAGGAGTAAGTTCTAGGCTCTGCTTCTCCAGACTCTCTGTTTAGTGACACTGAGAGCTGACTCTGACAGCCCAGAGGGAATTCACAATCCTATCCCCAGAACCCACAGTTAAATTAAAACAGTTACTGAGGAAGGAAACAAAATCAACCACTTCTCTTGCTGGTTGTTTTCCATAAACTTCCTAAAGGAATGCTTGGGATGTCATAGTTAATTAACTCTGAATTACATTAAGCCTGTCAAACAGACTAAGATATAAGGGGCTTCATAGTTTCCTAGTTATATCTGGGATCCTGGCTGGAATTAGTGCACTTAGAGAAGTGAAAAGTTGAAGAGGGAAACTTAAAGGAATAGAGAAACCAAAGTCTAGCGCCCCCCCACACACAACTGTCTTCAGTTTAAACTCTGGGATCTGACAGCTCCTAGTTACCAGTTGTGGCAGTGAGTCCCAGGCCCCTTGGAGGCAAGTTTATGCTTCTGGAGAAGAGAGCTATGTGGTCTGTTTCTCTTGGGAATCACTGTAATAGATGGAGAGCTTCAAATGGGGACAAGCTAATGACACCAGTTTTCTCTGATAAGAAAAGAAAATCCCTTAGATTCTCTCTTAAAGGAATAAACACAAATAATTGAATGAGAAAGTCTGGGGTTCAAACTCTAGCTGTCCTACTGTGCCCCATCCTTCCTAAGTTCCTTAGGAATGAGGAAAGAACAGTCTAGGTGGAAGAGGGGAGGAATCACACGTAGAGCACCAACTTCAGCATCATTTACCTCAGTATGGAAATGCTAGTTCCATTTATTTTATGTATATGAGAAATGTAGGTTAGGAATTAGATAAAAATATAAACAAACTCAGGTCTTTAGAACATTAAAATTCCACAACAAAGGGTAGAATTTTATAGGGAATGGTGTTTTAAAGTTTAAGTAGCTCCTTCATATTTGTGACGTCTTTGTCCCTTATAATCACCCTCTTGGATTACTGGGAAATGATGTTAAGCTAGGACATCCAATCATGTGCTTGATGTCACATAGCCAGCAAAGATACACAAATCATGTGCAGAATTCAAAATAAATGATGTGTATTTCTTTCTTGTACAACACAGCCTTATCTGGCAACTGTACCATGCATTATGTTATTTTTTTCCACTGTTCATACCATAAAGTGTATTCACTTAGCAAACATTTGTTGGATACCTACTATGTGCCTTTGATGTTGCTATACCCTAAAGATGTTTGCCTGCAGACAGACGAGGGAGAGGAACAGAGCAGCAAAACAATGATAAACAGAAATCCTAGCAAATAAGCACATTTAACATCATGCTAGAAGTTAGTGTTACGGAAAAGAAGTTCAAGCAGGACAAGAAGGATGGGGTGGTGTGGAAGGTGCTGGCTGCAGTTTTAATGAGGTACTTAGAGTAAGTCCAACGGAGAAGGCAACCAAGGTTGTCAGTTGATGATAGCACTCCGGATAAAGGGAGTCGCCGGCAGGAGGATGCTAAATCAGGAGTGTCTAATGGAAGAGCTTTGTGGCCCATGTGGCTGGGGTGGATATCAAGAGGAGGATAACTGAAGGGAAATTCTGTTTGTTCTCCTTAAGACTGATGGAAAGGCGGCTTCTATGCTGTGAGTACACTGGGGTTCCTCCTTATAAGGACCTGTGTTGTCAAAGCTCCTCTCCCACAAAGCATGCTGCTGTCAGTTTACACTTACTCATGTCATAACCAAACATCTGGTCAAGTTGAGAACATTTCACCAATCCTCATGTTTAGTATTAGAGAAACACGATTTTAAAAAAGTCACTGAGATTATGTTTCACCTTGTAAACCAATTAGGTTGGCTTTATGTGTAGTCTAAAACTCACAAGCCAAATACTTATTTGGTAACATGGATTCTGCCACCAGGCTTTTCACTAGGTTTTAATTTTTGAGAATTAATAACTTTTCCAATAAGCCTGAGCTTCCAGCTATAAGATTTTTAGACTTCTCCTCAGTCATTTACATACAGCCAGATTATAAATGTCTGATATTGTATGAATTAGTGCCGAGCTGCGAGAACAAAGCAAATAATTAGCAGCAGCACACATGGTGGATTCTATTTCAGATTCTCTCTGGCTGCCACCCTGATATAAGCAAATGATACCGGTCATGTATCTCCTGATCACAGTCACAGTAACACTCAGCACACATCAACTTCCACCTGCTCACAGTTCCAAAAATAGAGCAGCAGAGAGATTTCTGTGTGCTCCAGAAAGTACTGGGTCTTAGAAATTGAAAAAGATACAATTTTTTTTTGATGCAGTGCTTGTTCAAGAGCAACAGGAACCAAGCATCATCAATTCTTTGCCATGTTCCTGAAAGAACTCTAAGAATATCACCTGAGCCTTTAATATATCATACATCGTACAATACATATGCTATCCCCTATGTATATATACACATAGTATGTGTAGTACACACTGTACTACATAAGGAGTAAAGATCAAGACTTGAAGGATGGTCCAAATATGGGTTGTAAAGAATAAACCTGAAATACTAACTCACATCATCTTCATATAACTTTTTTTGGTGGTACTGGGGACTGAATCCAGGGTCTTTGCACTGAGCTATATACCCAGCCCTTTCTTTTTTAAAAAAAGTTTTTTTTAATACAGGGTCTTGTTAAGTTGCCTAGACTGGTGGGGAATATAACTGAACTGGAAATTAGGCATTGTCTTTTACAAAACTTATCCTAGCCAATCTGACTAATGCTTCTCTTAATAAGATAATGTCACCATCAGGTAGAGACAAGAGTATATCCTATAAGCTGTGAAACTTCACATAATAAAGACATCTGCAATTTCATATTAATCTGATACACAGTAACTTGAAGTCTTGAGTGATTCCCATTTTTATTTTGTGCTTTACAAATGCAAGCTTCTATTACTTCCCACTCAAATGTCCTGCTCAACCACTGAACACTGGTGGAATCTCATTTTCAACTAATAGGATTAATACAATGTAGCAGTGCATTTGACATTAATAAGGTCACTGCCATACTTCTAACAATATACCCAAAGGCCAAGAACAGTGGTGGCAAACCTATGGCACATGTGTTGAGTGGGCTGTTTGCATCATTGGCAGCTCCAAATGACTCACTATCACTAGCCTATAGAACTGCCTTGAACTAGCTCTAAGAAGTCTTTAGGTTTCTGTCAGAAACAATCTGTTAAATCACTTACCAGGTTTTCTGATTTCTAAGCATTATTTTGGAACCACTTGGGCTTAACCTGCACAGTTCATAAACCAATTTACTGATATCAGTTTATCTGTAGCAGCATGTCTCTAAAATATGAAGTTCCCAAAGCAGTTATTTTGGTGCATTCTTTTGTCAAAAATTAGTGACCATAAACATACAACCACAAAGAAACCATACTGAATAGTAGGTCAGGGTTTTGTGCATGTGTGCGTGCGTGTGTGTGTGCGTATTTGTCTCTAAGGCAGCTCAGGTATGCTTCAAATGATTTAAGCTATCTCCCTACATGCAACAAAGATGACAAGAACTTAATATTCAAAGCTTGCTTTGCCTAGGCATTGTGCTAAGACCATTAGGTAGAATTTAGCACTTAATTTTTACAGTAATATTCTAAAACAGTGATGGTGAACCTTTCAGAACTTTCAATGATAACAAACTGTTCTAAAATGTTACTGCACTATTATCATTCCCTTTTCACAGATAAGCAAATGGAGGCTCAAGCAACTGGTCCACATTGCCCAGACAGGAAATGGTGGAGTTTCTATCTTACGTATTGTGCTTGGTTTGACACCCTTATGATTATAATTCACTTCTTTAATATCCCAGGGTTTTCTTTGTTGTAAGAATGTATTTTATAAAAGTCCACTTTCAGCACAGATTTTTATGGAAAATCCTCCCAACCATAACCTGGTTTCATTCATTTATATATAAAAAAATAAACCTTCCAAATCTATTTCATTACTTAGTGGCTAGATTTAGCAGAAATGCCCTGTCCCAATTCCTTAAAAAGTTAAACATACAGCTGGGCATGGTGGTGCATGCTGGTAATCCTAGAATTTAAGAGGGCCAGGCAAGAAGACTGCTGCAAGTTAAGGCCAACCTGGGCTACAGAATGAGTCCAGGATCAGCCTGAACTGCAAAGTAGAACTCTATCTCCAAAAGACCCCAAAAAAGCTAAACATACAGAATGATAAAAAATATAGTAAACAATAACATTTTAAAAAATTTATTTTAGTGAAAGACACACTGACATTAATCCCCTTCAAAACACTTCTCCTCACTTGGAACATACTTATCCCATCATTCTCCCCACTTTCTGAAGCGGTTCCGGAAATCCTCTGTGTGTATCTTTAGCTGCACTGGTATGGCTGGCTCTACATCCTGAGTCAATTCAACAGTTACCTTTTATGATCTTGCAGAAGGGCCAGAAGTCTCCTGATGCCAGCTCCAGTAAACAAAGTGGATGAGGATACACAACAAAGTTTTTATTTAACAGAAATTTCTGTAAACATTTGATTGAAAAGGGGTGAATGAAAAATACAGTGAATGTTTTAATTAAAAATTTTATTACAGTAAAAGACATATTGCCATTAATCACTCTCAAAATATTGCCCTCACTTTGAATATACTTATGTGTCTTTTAGTGTGATGTTTTTTAATGTAAATATTCACTTTGTATACTTATCACACAGCTCAGTCATCTCTTTCCTTGTAATTTGCTCAAGAGAAATGCAAACATCTGCTCGTGCTGAGACTAACATAAACATTCACTGCCATTTTATTCACAATGGTCAAAAACTGGTCTCACAGGGAAGCGAATAAAAAAACACAGAATCTACCCAATGAAATAGAACTCAGCAATATCATCAAAATAACTACTGATCTATGCAACAACATAGGTGAATCTCAACGTAATTAGGACAGTTAAAGAAAATACACACAAAAGTACATACATTGCTAACATTTACCTAAAATTCCAGAAAATACAAATGAATTTATGGTAACAAAAACCAGGTCAGTGGTTGCTCAGACTAGAGCCTGAGAAAAGAAATGGATCCAAGGAGGAATAAGGAAAGTTCTGGAAATAACGGATATTTTCTTTGTTATCTTGTTTGGACCATGCTTTCACATTATTTGTGAAATTCACATTATCACTTTAAAAGCATATAATTTATTATACATAGACTATAACACAATAGATTAGAAGATAAACAGGTTTCTAAAGTAAATCATTTATATATTGAACTTGTCAAGTCCTTTTAAAAATATACTTAAAAATTTTTTTTTGAAAATTCTCAGACTTTCACCTCATAACATGCAGTTTTAGCTACCCATGTTATTTATTTACAGTTTTAATTTTTTTTCTTTTCAGTCTTGTGTGTAACAACAGAGCATTAGCAGTCTAACTATTCAGAAAATTTTCTCTCAACAAAACTTCATTTTCCTTTTCTTTTTTCTGTGTCTTCCAAAGAAATCCTGGGAGCAAATTGGAGCCTCTAATTGGAGGCTGCTGGCTTGGCCATCAGACCTCAAAAAGTATCATCAAGGAAATGTTTAATTTTGTTCTTAAACATAAAGACTGTCAGAAATTCAAGAATCTGGGTGAAAACCCACAGCAAGTAAGTCTCAGAACTTCTCTAAAACCCTCTATGTCAAGATACATTAGATCATGTGGGCCATGCAGCCAATGTTTCCTATGAAAGTCAAGTACAGTCCTGAGCTTGAACTTTCTGGTTTCCTACAGACAAAGGATCAGGGAAAGAAGGTGACACTACTGTTCCACAGGAGATCATAGGCCAAGAAGTATTCTTAGCTGTGGAGAAAGAGACATCGCTGCCAGCATTATGACTGAAAGTGCTGGCTCACACACTGTGTCACTGACCCTCAAATAAGATGAGTGCAGAAATTAAGCGTGATCAGAAGTTCACATGGCATTTTGACATCGCTGTGATTGGTGGTCTGAATTCTCAGTTAACAAGGTATAGAGAAGATCCAGTGATATTAAACACGTGTGGTGAGTCTAGTCATGTAGAATAGCACCATGTTTCATTTACAGTGGACAGAAAGTTTAAAAAGAAACAAAACTGGTTCTCTTCCACAGGTGGCCTGAGAAATATAGCTGCACAGCACTGCTTACTAATGAAAGTTCGTTTTCCCCAAAGTGATGATGGTGAGTTCCAGGAGGAAGCCATTCTCTATCATCTAGACAAATCCACGCAACCTCCAGCCTGTCTGCAGGTGTTCAGACTGAGCTCGTAAAGTGAATTAAATAAATCTTCTCTATAAGGAAATTTATCAAAAGTGCTGTTTCCATTCTAATTAGTATTATGGCTGTACAAGCTGCAAATACAGTTGTCATCACATCAAGAATCAGAATGAAGGTTATGATAATGACTGTGTAGATAGAATTAATTACTTTTCTTTTTCTTTTCTTTATTTTTTTTTAATCTCTGTAGGAACATACTTATTCTTGAACCAATGCCATCAGTTTTTGGAGTAATGAGAGTATCAGATGCAGATGGGGCTTCTCCATGTGGTCACTGCTTAAATCTAATTATGGCAAAACTAAATGAAGCACAAGAAACACTGTCCTTTCATGTCTCCTGTTTTTGAGAGGTGAGCTGGTAGGGAACTTGAGGCTACATTGTGCTACACAGGGAGCACACAGGAGGAAGATATGCCTCAAGATTGCCTGTGAAGCTCTATGAGTTCAAACAGGCAAGAAGAGGGATCAGAACTTTAGATTTCACTTTGGAGGCAAGATTTACTTGATGTTTACTCTTCCTTCATAACTCAACTGTGGCAGTCTTTCCCACCTTTCTGATTAGATTGCTTCCTCTTGTTTATTGCAGACATGATAAATTTTTATCCCATGATTCTATGATTGGTATCTATCTCTCCTGCTGTTTGGTAAGCTCCACCAGCAGGAATCAAACTATTCTCTTCATCACTGGGTCCTTAAGTGTTAGGGAACACTTCAGCAGAGTGAACAACAGCACATTCTCAATAAACATTTGCTGAAGGAAGAGATGAGGAAGTGAATCACTTGGTGAACAGAAGTCTCTAGACACCAGATCATGCTCACAATGCTTTGGTCTGCGTCTTTTGACAAAAGTAATCAGCCATGAATGTCATAATAAACGTTTTAGGGAGATAGGGTAGCCCATTATCAACCCTAAAAATTTGAGGGTGAGAAATCCATAAAGAATATACAAATCATGGTCCTTGTCCATGGCTCGTTTTATAAACAAAGCAGCTTTGTTTTGGGAAATAACCAAAAAAAGAAAGAGACATGTGGCTCATTCTGTATGGAAAGTAGGATAAACTTTTGCAAATCAAGTTTGAAAACAAAAGTCATGATAGAGAACAAAAAATTTTTTAGCACATCCAATCTATACTTTGTGTCAAATCAAGAACATTATCAACTGCAGACAGTAAAAAACCGAAGGGAATGAGGTCAGGTTTTTCTCCAACATCAGTACTATAAATACACAGGTGCTTTACCAACCAGGCTCAGCATTTCAAAAGGCAGGACAGGTCCAGTTTGGTTGGAGTATATTTATCCATTTGAGAAGCCAAAAGTGTACTACAGATCACTTTCAATTATAAGTCCATGTTAACATAGGTTCATTATTCCCAGAAAACACACAATTATTTTCAATTTTAGTATATGTGCTGCCAAAGCGAGCACAATTATTTTCATTATTGTATAGCTGAATAACAATTTTCTATTATTGTGCAATAAATTTTATTAATGTGCCTTTAAATATAATAGCTCAACAAATGCATAAAAAGCTATGTCCTCCCTTTTCAAAACACCTGACTGACACCAAAAAAAGAGAAGAGATTTGACTGGAATATATATGTCTGTGTGTACATCATGTCTATTTTATCTATGGTATGGTAAAAAATACTGTGAATATTTAAAATTTAAAACTTATCACTGTAAAAAAACACATCACTATTAATTCCCTTCAAAATAATGCTCCTTGCTTCAAATACACTTATGTCATCATTCTTGCCGCGTTGGGAGCAGTTCTGGAAGTCCTCTTGCATGAATGTCTGTAGTTGTGCTGTCCTGGCTGCTTCAATGTCCTGAATCAATTCAAAATAGTTATTTTTTATGGTCATTCTGACATTGAAGAAGAGTCAGAGGTCACATGGTACCAGAACCAGTGAATAAAGGAGACAAGGGCATGTGGTAATGCTTCGTGCTTCTATAGCCTGTTTTTCCTTTGGATGGCATTTGGCAGCAGCATTCATATTTTTCATCACACCTTATAAAGACACTTACAAAAGAGGATTTCCAGAACTGCTTGAGAAAGTGCCAAGAATGATGGGATAACTGTAATCAAAACAAGGAGAGGTATTTTGAGGGAGATTACTGTTGATGTTCTTTTATTATAATAAATTTTTAAAGCATAAACATTCACCACACATTTTAATCACTCTGTATGAATGAGAAATAAATAAAATCATTCTTCTCTCTTTATCTCTACCTATAGGTAAAATATAATAATTCAATTGAAGTTCTACAATAAAATATAAATTGTTTTGTGCATAATATACTTCCAAGTCTAGAATCCACCCCCTCGCTGACTAGCAGACATTTTCATTTAGGTTCATTTTCTCTAATCACTTATCAAACTATTTTAAAGTAGGTGCTAAGGCACCTTGACAAGCAACTGGTAAATCACTTTTTTCTATGCAAATTTCCAAGAGGACAGGAGGTGAATGACGGAATTAATGTATATAACCCCAATAATGGCCAATCACCATAAATAGTACCTAAATTACTCAGTATAATATCCCTTTCAAGATAGCTCTTGTCACTTTCTTATAGATGAGAAGAGAGAGACTAAGAAACTTTAAAAACTATCCAGCTGGAAAGAGGTGGGACTGGATTTACACCTGGGTTGGACACTGTATTCCACAGGTTCTCAGAATTTACGGACACACATGGGATAGGGCAAGTGAGGAGATTTGAACTACCCTCAAATTTGAACCCTTCCCCATCTCTCTCAATAGTAAATGTAAATCAAACCTTTAGACACAAACACATCTTTGATCTGGTGCACTATAATGAATTTTCCTCCTACAGCAGTTACAGTCCAACAAGATACAATTTTAATATCTTAGCTAAAAGGATACATCTATTGAGCTGAACAACCCCTAGTCATTTCAGGAGCCCTAAAATGATTCTAGAAGATTCTAAAAGATCTTTCCAACCAGCTTTTACATCACAAGAAAAACAATATAATTCAGCAACAGTGTAATTCAGCAGTTGTTTACAGCAGGAGTTTTGCTAAAGTAGTTCACAATTGGATACACTAGAACGCCTTTCACATTCCTCTTTGGTAAAGGACAACCAGTTCATTTGAGGATTGAAACATTTGCAAAATGCACTGTAAAATTACACATTCTCCCTCTCTCCCTCCATCTCCCCCCTCCCCAGGTTTAAGGATCTTCTTGTCTCTCAAATCTATTGTTCCATTAATCTGTGCATGCACACCAGAATATTCTAATTTAAATCTGAGCCTGGGACATACTATATTTTGTTCTTAGCTACAAGAGTGTGAATGCCATAAATAAAAATGTACTGTGCTTGTTCCTCTTCCTAAACAGTCTGATAAGCTCATACTGAAATCATTTCAGCAATCACATTTGACAGCTCACTAGAATCCTGTTCAATCTAGCCTCCCAACCAGTCCATTATTCCTGCCAGTTTCCAGGCAGACAAGGCAGTCAGACACTCATCTCTAAATGTGAACAGTCCTAGCGGAACCCTCATAGGAGAGGTACACTCCAGCTAACAGGCCGTCAATCTGTCAGTTGCTCTTAAGATCCCTCAGCCTTGTCCAACTGAAGGCCGGCTTACCCAGTGGGTGAAGTCCTGTCACCTAACTTTCAATGGATTCATCTGCAAATATATGCAAGAACAGACCAGCAAAACCCAGATTCACCAGCGCAGCAGCGTAGCATTTCACTTCTTCTGATCAAGGCACATATCCATTTAATAAATACGAACCCACTATCAACCAGTTAGCAAACGTATCATGTACCATAGAGAAATATGAAGCCAGTCTACAGTGTCAATTCCTGATTTCTTTATACTTAGCTTATATGGGTCTATTTATTTTTAAGTATCTGGGCCTTAATTTCTCCATCTGCAAGAGGAAGATAATCACACATCACTTTACAAGACTGCTGCAAAGATCAAATGTGATAATGCATTTTTTTCAGACATATAGCATAATGCTTGACTTCATAAAAAGATATTCAATGAAAGACTAAATTCTTTTGCTTCTTTTTCACTTTAGGGGTCCAAAGATTTTCCCATTTTTCTCATACGACACAACCTTTACGTTAAAGCTGAGAAGATTCATGGCACAGAGAATTAGTGCTTTTTTCCTCTTTATTTTTCAGTGAAATAGTCATTGAAGTACAACAGACACAGAGAAAAAGAGTATAAATCATACGGGTAAAAAGCTCACCAAATTTTCCTAAAGTAACACATGTATGTAACCCAGATAGAGACAGAATATAAGCAGCTCCTCAAGAGCTCTTCATGCCCCACTAATTCTCAACCCCAGAGATTTTTGCCTGCTTTTGAATCAAGCAATATTTTAATAATGTCTACACTTACAAATGGCATGTGGAAATACAGGACATTTTACATGCTGAGCTAAGTCAAAGGGGTTGGAAGTTATAAAATAAACATACTGACAGCAACAAATGCAATGAAGGTATCGGAAGTTACTAGGACACTGTTAGGGTTCCCCCCAACTTTTTTTAATGTCTAAAGCAAACTCTGTAGAAAAAGCACGAGAAAATCTTATACATCCAGATGCCAAGATTCACTCTGTGCACTTCGCAGTGTGATACTTGACTGAGAAGTAAGCACATTAGTACAAAACGACAAAGAAGGAAGAAGTGTCTTTCAGAGAAAGGAAAATTGAATTCTGAAAGTAATTTCTATCACCCTAAGCATGAAATACAAATCTGTAATTTCCTAACAAATTTAGATCTTTAAGTTACTGATATGCCCCCCTTCAAATACCTTAAAACCCAACTTTGTAACCCTTGGGACCCTTGGAAAATAAATTTAGAGAACTGGCTAGTCAACTGTGACAATCTGCCTCTTGGGATTAGAATTTCCAACTGCTTTTGTCTTCCTATTCAACCAAAATATATGTTCCCCACTATGCCTGACAGCACAGCTAAGTTTACATAACTCATACTTCCACCAAGAAGCTAACAGAGAATACAGAAATATAGGACAAGGCGAGGCATGCTGAGTTGTCTGGTTTTCAAATATTCTCGTATGGAATGCATTTTAAACACAAATATTGTAATGACTTATACTGACATTATCAAGAAACTTCTCAAAAGATACTTAGCTATTAGTCATTAGGGAAATATAATCAAATCCATAATGAGCTAACGCTTCAACCACCAAAATAAAATAAAAAAGGGGGAAAACAAGCAGCCAGCTTGCTGCTCTGGTAAGTGACTGTGGCCTGGCAAGCCGCAGCCGCCCCAGGGCAAGAACCATCAGCGCTTCCAGAGATCCATGCCGTGTTAGAACTTGGGGCACTGGGAAAACAAGCAGCCAGCTCACCACTCTGATAAGTGCCTGTGAGCCTACCAGCACGTGGGCTAAGAATCAAACATCCATCCCATCCTCTCCCCGCCACCCCCCATGAGCAAGTGAGAGCCAGAGATCTGAACATCTCTTGCAAGTTTGACTATGTGCAATATAGCAAATAAGGGGGATTTCCTTCTGCCATCATTTTGAAGGTAAATATTTTTATCACTGTTTTGCTCTGTTCTGATTAATAGTATTGCTCTATTCAATATTCTGTTTTTATAAGTTCGGTATTTCCTTCGATTTTGCTATACCTGATTGAATGAACAACTATTGTGAAGAAAATCAGATATACTACTGTACTATTGCTGTTATCCTGGTAACCTGCTGTGAAGTTCTGTACCAATTTCACTACACTGTCTCAACTGGCTTTGTCCCATCTTGTTCTGCTGTATTTTACTACCTTCAAAATAAAATTTTAAAAAAGAAAAAAGGAAAAGTAACAAGCATTGACAGTAATAGAGAGAAACTGAAACACTCATACACTGCTGGTGAAAATGTAAAGTGATGTATTTGCTGTGGGAAACATTTTTGGCAATGTCTCCAAAAGTTAAAATAAAATTGCTAAATGATCCAGCAACTGTGATCACATAAATATATAGAAAATGATATTCAAACAAGTATTTGTACTATATACATGCTCACAGAAGTACTGTACAGATTAGATAGAAGATAGAAACAACCCAAATTTCCATAATAGAAAAATGAATCAACAAAATGTGTGATATATCCATACTATGGAATATTATTCGCTCATAAAAAGAAATAAAGTACAGACATATGCTATAATGTGGATGAACCTAGAAAACATTGTGCTAGTGAAAGAAAAAAGTCACATAGAATCCACATGGGCCAGTGATTTAGCCTAGTTGCATAAGTGCCTGCCTGGCAAGTGTGAGGTTGTGAGTTTGATACCTGGTTTAAAAAAAAAAAGTCACATAATGTACAATCCTATTTACCCAAATTGTTCAGAGTAGGCAAAAACAAGTAATCAGGGATTGAGAGGGAGAAAGAAGAGTGAGTTCCTGCTTAATGGACAGAGGCTGATGAAAATGCTTTAAACTTCATGTCAGTCGTGGTTGTACAACACTGTGCATGCCCTGAATACCACTGAACTGTACACTTAAAAGCAAATTTTATGTCATATGAAGTTCACCTTCATTCTAAAATGTCACAAAATGGAAATGAAAAGCCAAAAAGCAAGAAAAAGACACTGTTCATAGGTACCAAAGGAAAACTACTTTTAGACATATAACAGTGACGAAAGAGCAACCAAGCAGTTCAACTGGGAGGTCAGCCAGAAACAGCCCTCTCTAGGCCCTCTCTCTTTTGTCATACCAATTAAGATTTTTAAGTCATTCTTTTTTTAAGTCAACACGTATGCAGCAAGGAAGCTAAGAGACAGCTAGCCAGGAAGGCAAGAGAATTGTGCTAGCAAGATAATGAGCATCCAGACAAGACAGGAAGTTAAGTGCTACAAATTCAAAGGAAGCCAGCAGCTCCCCTCAACCTTGGCAGGAAGAGGGGAAGGTCCGGGAAGCCAGTGGGAGACAGCAAAGCAGAGTTAAGGACCAAAGACTCCCTAGTGAAGCACTCCATCACCAGATAGATTCAGTGCCATGGGTTCTGTTCACACTATCTGCCATGTGGGGGTGGGTGGCCCCTAAAACTACAGAATTTCACTGCATAAATGTGTGGGTAAACACTAAAGACAAACAAGACAGGTTGGGTTCAACAGAAACCCTTTCACTTCTGAGTTTTTCAGAACTGACCCCAAAATCTGCATGCCAACCAGAAATTTCAGTCCTTACCAGCATAACCTGGAAATTATGAAAACTACAATATGTAGAAGTATATCATCTTCCTCTCTTCTTCACAGCCTTTTCTCCAAATACTATGTTCAAAAGAACTTGTTGGCTGACAAAAATATTTAAAGATGGCAGAACGGCCCATCGAACTAACGGTAAAGATCTACATGTATTACCATGCAACAACAAAACAAACTTATCTTTTTTAAATGTGTAAAAAAGAAAATTCATGACATGTAAAATAATGCAGGATCTCGCTCTGTGGAAATTACAAGGTGTCACCTGGTTAGATTTGCCCTAGAGTTTGCAGGACAGGGGCCAGAATGGAAACGGAGGCCCATATACCACAAACCAGGAGGTTTCTGCTCATCTCCTCTAACTTCTGTCCATAGGATATCAACAGTCCCCACAGCCAGTGGTGTTCACCTTTTAAGTTCCCTGAAGAACCTGCAGCGTAATTCCAAGTTGAAGTTAGAATTCTTGAACTTCTCCAAATTATGCACCAGAAAGCACAGGGCAAGGAGAGCCACACACATTCTGACTTGTCCTCTTCTCTTTCCAAGCCAAGGTCTGTCTTAAATCTCATATAGCTTCATACACACACCACATAAGTATCATTGGTTACTCCTCATGCCTCAGGTACACCCAGTTCAGGAGGATCAATCTGGGGAGGACCCCAGGTCATTTGGGTGAGGAATTCTAGAGTCCCAGAAATATACAACAAGATCTAGAAGGCCAGACCAAAGCTACATGTAGGCGCATGTCTTTGGGCCTGTAGACTCCTTCTCCTCTGTGCAAAATAGAAGACAGAGAAGTGAGAAGATGCAGGAGTTCATTATTAACAGAGCCCTTCAGAGTTGTGCTCTCTCAAAGTATGCTTTGCCAAAAGAAGTCTGTGTGTGCTTGGAATCCTGAAAATGTGACCTATCCCAAGCTCTATTTCAGACTCACTTCATCAAAGTTTCCAGAGGATCCCAGTGAACACTCAAGTTTAAGCACAGGGATGAACTCCTTTATCCAGATCTGAGAGATGCTACGTCCAGCAACTGCCAACTCCCTGAAACTGCCACTTACCAACTTCAAACTATGAATGCCAGCTATGTCAGATGAAAAAATTCCATTTCTGTACATGACAACATAAGGACTTGTTTAATTCCCACAACAATTTAGGCAAAGGATCCAAGAAAACTGGAATGACAGGGATTCTATCTATATTTCTGATTTTAAATTGAGCCACGGGGTTTTTAAAAAGTTATGACAGATCCTCAGAAACTTTATTAATTCTGCCAGGGCATAATATCATCAGCAAAGAAGTTAGAAAAATCTGGCTCTATAATTAAGAGTAGGATTCCACAATCTAATTATTATATTTTCAATTAAAGCAGAGCTCTCAGTATATTTTTCCACTGTTTCTTGAATTAGCACAGATCTGCAAGCGTGTCCTAAGCAGGGATATATTAATTAGGGAGAAAATTTCCCAATAAAAAGCTTAGCCTACATCACCTGATAATTAGGAATGTTATAATAATTCACTGACCCTTCAGGGTCCCTTTTGTAGTGTTGGCAGTCCTCAGAGATTCACAGAACTTCACATCACGATTTCTCCTGGTTGTCACTTTTACTGCTGCTTTTTCAGACTGCCACATTTTTAAGTCTTCAAGAAATTTTCTGAGGAGTTACACGTCTCTGGAATCACTAGTGCTTTCTTTTTCAGTTGGGTCTGTCTTCTGTCCATAGGGGCCCTTTAACAGCAGTCTGAGCACTGTACGGCTGAGGTATTTAGTAGTAAAATTCCTCATACCCCAGAACCTTGTCTTCAGAATCTACATGTTGTATGGCATGACATGTTAGAATGTCCCCCCTCTTTACCCAGTGGGGAGTGGGGCCATAGCATATGGGAGGCTTCACTACTTCACATACTCAAGTAGCAGCAAAATGGTGCTGCCGTGGGTACTGTTATTGCTAGGTAGGTTAGGTCACTCAGGTTCTGAATACATTTTTAGACACATCTTTAATAGAATCACAGATTAGACAATAAAGCACACATACAAAGATAATAAGCCAACCTGGAAGCACTTGGAGTAGAAACAGTCAAGAGTGCTTACCAGTGCTGTAAGGTGGGCCAAGTATTTTGCAAATGTGCATATTGTCATCTAATCTTCACAAACCATTATGGTAAGTGTTATCATCATTTTGCAAATGAAAATTAAGGCTCCAACTGTTTTTGGTGAGACAGAAAGCCATGATTCAAACTCAGGTCTACCAATTCAAGTTAGAAGTTCTTGATCAATGTACTATACTCTAGCAAGAGAGAGAGAGAGAGAGAGAGAGAGAGAGAGAGAGAGAGAGAGGAAGAGAAAGAGGAAGAGGAAGAGGAAGAGGAAGAGGAAGAGGAAGAGAAAGAGAAAGAGAAAGAGAAAGAGAAAGAGAAAGAGAAAGAGAAAGAGAAAGAGAAAAAGAGAAGTTCCAAAAGATCCAAATAGATCCTTGGATGTTAGATAATTTCAGGGTATCCCAAATCCCCTATTTGTGTCATGTAACTACACCTCCTTTCTGTCTCTTACTTATACCTCTAAGATAGCCAGAACTATCTTCAAAAGCAACTACCATATATTTTACATCATAATCTTTTCTTTCCCACTGCCAATGGCCCACCTGAAGCTCCAGTCACTTTTCTCCTCTGGTCTTTCAACAGTGGCTAAAGTAAATGTCTTCCACCCAGGCCCTCATTTTTGTTATACATCCCTCTCCCCGTGCCAGAATAAGCCACTGTTTTTCCAATTTTTATTTTTATTAGACCATGTCTGAAGTACAGAGCTACTTCATTTGTTGTAGGCAGTTAGTACATGTATGTAACACACCTTAATTCTTTGTTATCCCTTTCCTCTTCCCACTCCCCTCCATTTCTTATTCTCTTTCCTTTTTGCAAAAGATCTATCTCCCTGTTTCCTATTATCTTTTTATTTTGCTCTTTAATTTATTCATAGTTTGGGCATCTCATATAAAAAAAAAATCATATGACATTTAAACTTGTAAAAGCACCAGTTAGAAGACTCCATGCCTCAGAAACTACCAGCTTCCTAAAAATCCCAGTCTCACACTAACCTTCTTCCTCTTTTGCCATGTCAGTCTTCTTGTACTTGATCCAAGGAACTGTGTTTCTACCCTCCTCCCATCCAATGATTTTGATCATGGCTTATTCTGTCCTCTAGCACTGAAATGCCTATGTCTTCTTTCTCCAATCGAAATCTTTCCCTTCCTTCAAGGCTCAGTTCGAATGCAGGCTCCTGTTGTTTGCTCAGCTTCCTCTGTCAGAAAAAATTCTTCCTTCTTACCTACTTCCATGCTGCCTGACTTGTCCTTGAGCTACATTTATCATCTTGTATAGGTAATTAATCTGCCTGATTCTCCATAGGAAGAAAGATTCAAGGTCATCTTTACATCCACAATATCTGTATGTTTTTCACAGGGAATTAGCATCTGAAAGGAGCTCCAAGTGAAGATTTTCTTTAATTTGGAGACTTTTTTCCTCCTCCTGCTCAACAAAAATTCTGGGATTGACTACATTTCCAATTGAGCTTTTGCTGTTTTGGTTTTCTTCTGTTTTATTTGCTAAGAAACTAGAAATCGTACCTTTTTCTCCCCTCTCAGGTCTTGCCCTATTCTAATTTCTTTCTTCATCAATCTTGACTTTCTACTTTATGGTTTTATTTTTACTATTTTACGTTTCCTTTAATTTACCTCAATTTCTGTGGAACAACACAAGATGGGATATAAATAAATAGATACATAAAGAGTAGTTTTTTTTAGAAATGATTGACAACTTGAATTGAAAAGAAGATTCCTACACAGAAAGAACTCAGACCAAATTGGTTACAGTTTCTATCAATAGCCCAAAAGAGAGGATACAAACTCAAACAAGAAGCAGTTTCTTTCTGAAACTCAGAGTGTGCTAGTGCAGAAAACATGTGGGAGCTTCTCTGAAGATCTCCAGCTTTAAGCATTGAGACCCAGGTACTAAAAGGGTTTTTCACTTAAACTTTGACTCCCCAAATCTATTCCCACCATTGTGATAGTTGTTCACTAAGAACTGGCAAGAGCTGAAGAAAAACTGTAGGTGATTTACCAGGAGAAATTTCAGAAAAGTTGGGGTTTGAAAGACCACTCTTGATACGAAAAAAAAATTTTTTCTTTAATTTTCCTCCCTACTGCATACATTGTGTAGAACCAATGACCTTCAGAATAAATGAAAATTGGTAAAAGGTGCTGGAAATAAGAGAGGAAGATTGAAGTGGTCGCTTGTTCAAATCAGAATTCATTCCCCACTGAAACCATGGCAGAAAGAAAGCCAGACCATCCCTATTCCTGCATTTTGCCAGCCTAGGAAAATCACACCCCTCTCCAAGCCTGTTTGCTCTGTCCTGAAACGGAAACAGCTTTCCTTCTTTACTGGATACTCTGAGGATCAAATGAAATGACATGTGACTTTGCTTTAAAAATTAATCATAGATGAACAAAACTATTTCCATTTTGTAAAGAATTTATTGTGAGAAGTGACATACAATAGGAGCACAGGCTTTGAGACCATGTTCCTTACCTCTTTGTGTCTGTTTACCCCGGTGTAAAATGGTGTAATAAGATCACCTTAATAATCTGATAGGGAGGGCTAGGGATTTAGCTCAGTGGCATAAGCACCTGCCTTGCAAGCATGCGGTCGTGAGTTCGATCCCTGGTACCAATAAAATAATAATAATAATAATAATCTGATAGGGTTAGAATGAAGACTAAATGAAGTGGGGTTTTTTTCTGTTTTTTACCACTTACCCAAAGTACCTATGTATTAATATAAAATCACTCATATTTCATAAATGCATCAGTTAAGACCATCCCACAAACCAAGTGCTGTGTTACACTGAGTATGGCAGATTACACATGTACAACCCAAGAGTGAATCCTGGAGGCATTGTAACAGGCTCAAGCATTAAACTGTGACCCAAGTGTTAGGAGAAACATCGCAGAGACAGAAAAATAGGTAGCAACCTTGCCAATGGACTCATTTGAATTTCGTTGCTCTCCTGAATTTCAAATCTCAAATTTCATTTCGCCTATATGGTCACTTACCTTATTCACAGGATCTCTCTGAGAGTTGCTGTGGCTCATTTATGCTCATGAAATGTTGAGGTGCTTTTTCTAAACAAATCATTCATTTAATGAATTATTATTATGACAGCTGTGGAGAAATTTCACTTTGGTGCTTTCCTGAAGGAATATTTTATACATACTTTTCAAGGGAAGACACAAAATCCAGGAAGGGAAAAAAAATTTTTAAAGAAACCACTTCATTGAATAAAACATTTACAAGATAGCCTGCTCATCTTGTGAGCTCAGAAGTTTCTGGTGTTTGTTTGCTTGTTTGTTTGTTTGTTTGTTTGAAGTAGAACATTAATGAGAGAGAAAAATATCATTTCCCTCTTCCTGTTCACCTGGCTTGGAGGAAGTAACCTGGTAAAACTTTAAGGAGGCCCAAGTAAATTTTGTTACTCTTGGATAATTTAGTTGTAATTAATCAAAGGTTTTATTTTAAGATGATTAGCAGTCAGCCATATTCCTGTTCTGACATTCTAAAAATATTATCTTGTGACTGACTACTTCTTTTGAAGTGCTGCAAAAAAGTTGTCCAACTTGTTACTAAGTTCCAAAAATCCTTTCTGTTGACACAGAAGGAAACCTCTAATTACATGAGTCACTGTAGTTTTACAACTGAATAAACTGCTCACTAAATTGGAAAAATTGTCATCGAGATGATAAAGGCCACTCTGGAACTCCATGCCAAGCACTCCTGACTTGTACCTTTTAGAGAAACAACCACTTGTAAAGAGATTGACGTCTAGAAGATTAAATGTGAAATCCAGTATGCTTTTCTAGGTCTTAACATCTGCTTTATTCCTGATTAAAAGGAAAAGGAATTTCCAGGGCACGTCCTGTTAAAGTCTCTATTCCAGGAACAGGCATGAGACTCTATTCCGTAAGCCACTGTGCTAGCATCTTATGAAACATGACCAGCCCTTTGGTTGTGATGTAGTTTGCATACATATATTTTTTTAACTCTCCAGTTTGCTTTTGTACATTCCCTTGCTTTGAAGTTTACATTTGTGCAAACTGATTAATCCTAGTTTCTTCAAAGGGTAGATCACATGGATCATGCCTCTTGGTGTCAAGTGCCGTGTATATAAGCCTTAAGAAACATCAGGAAGCCTGTACACTGGATGCCTCCTAACTCTGCTCACCTACTTTCTTTCTCTGCAACTCATCTCCAAGACAGCTTCATGTACACAATTAAGGAACTGTATGATAACTCATGTCTTATCGCACTGGGACACAGTCTGGACAGCCCAACCCAACATGAGGAACCATTAATCTCATACAAACTCAGAGAAGAAATAAGGAAGAAAACTAATATAACAGAAGCTCGGGTACCACACCTTGCTCTATCCTTTTAAGAAAGGACATCTGAAGGACTCTTTCACACTTAGGAGTGGTTGTACACTGCTCATTTAATATGGAACTTAATACACCACCTGATTAGGCTTTGGATGGCAGTCTAACAGATTCACTAATGAGGGAATTTCTATGTACATTAAAATTGTTTCTGAAGACCACAATTTGAAGGTTTGACAGAATTTTTTTTTTTTTTTGTCTTTTTGAGACATGGTCTTTCTATACAGTTCAGGCTGGCCTCGAGCTCACTCTGTAAGCCAGGGTAGTCCTGAACTCTCAACGATCCTCCTGCTTCTACCTCCCGAGGGTTGGGAATACAGATGACAGAATTTGTTTTTTAAAATTATGTTTCCTATGTGTCCAGTGTCCAGCCACTGAAGGACAAAACAAGGAAAGTCATTATAGATTCCCTACTGGTATCCAAGCACCTGTCATTCTGTCTTCCAAATAGCGTATGCCTCTGTGAGTTACTGACACTAAAAAGAACCCCGAACTTCACAGAAGCTGTTCTGCTCTCCTAGGTCTTTAGCCTACAATCACAGAACTTCATGGCCTCCATAGAGCAGCCCTGGCAAGAGTTCATGGGCTACCTTTCTCCCTCAACTTCCCAACAAGAATGATGAATCAGGATAAGGGAAGTCACTTTCCCAAGGTCACACCACTGAGCAGTGTCACAGCCAGCTGGACATCCAGTCCAATGTATTTTGCTGTTGTGTTTCCTAAGATAGAAGTGTTTTCTTGCAGTGTCCAGATGCTATGCCATACAAATTTATGTGAGATGTTGGGTGTTTTTCAATGATTATTATTCTGAAGTCATGAAAGGAACAAATAAATGAGAGTGAGGATGCTCAAATTAGAAGCAGAAGGAAGAGACACATCATATTAAGATTCAAATTCATAGTGTGAATCAGAGGACTGGCAAATCCAATAGGGAAATGGCAAGTCCAGGACCAGTTTGTCTCAAACATGGAGAATGTTTGCATCTTAAGGTGACAGCCACTAAGGGCACGTCCTGTTAAAGTCCTGTTAAAGCTTTGCTTCAATTGATTCCAACCAGGAGGATAATTCAGACCTCTTGTTTATGAAATTTTCATCCTCTGATTATCTTTCACAAAAGTCCTCTACCCCTGATATATAACTGACAAAATATCCATTCATTCATTATTTCTAGATGAATGATGATTTTAATGGAAGATATAACTGGGCATTATGTTAGTCACAGTCTTGATCTTCAAAGAATCTGTGAATTTCTAAAGCACAACTGTGTTCTCAATTTTAAACAAATTATGAAGCATTTGCATCTCACAAGAGAAAAAAATGCAAAATAAAATTAAAATGTTACATTGTATAGTCCCCAAACTTCAATGATTTTTTTGTCCAAAATTATTAATTCACTGTTTGACAATGGCCATTAGACTTCTAAAAACCCAAACTATATTTCAATAACCAAATAGTAAAGTACAATGAAAATTGAATAAATCTTCACTGATGATATAAAACCAAATAAGATAAGAAAACAAATGAAATTAACTAAGAGGTCTTATCATAGATTCTGTAATGTTAGCAAATTAAGAAAAATAGCTTCAATGAATCAAGGTATGGAAGGATTAATAAAGATATGGAGGAACATTCTGAATGGAAATTCTGAGCACTTCTGAGAACCACTAGGGTTGGTAACAATAAGATTGCCTTCATGGGTGGTGAATTACAGAAGGCGGAGGAAAGAAAACACCATGAGATGTGACAAAGTGAGTGAAAGAGGTTGCTCATCAGATGTTCTGTGTCGGGCTTTGAGTGGTGATTCCCATTTGGGACAACTTGGTCACTGCTCCTCCAATAAGAACTGAAGTCATATTCATCATCCAGGTTCTTAAAAGTAGTTTCTGGTCCAGCAGCATCAGTATCTTGAGAACTTGGTAGAGATGGCAACACATCAGGACCCATCTCAGATCTAATGAACTGACACATGCTAACATTTGAAAATTTGTATAGAACAAACAGTGCAAGAAGCTGACGATTACACAGGGCATTTGCAAGTTAGGAATTTTGGCCATGTCTAATAGTAACTACTTCAAAGCACTGGTCTCAAGTCTGACTGGACAGTGGATCCCTGAAAAACTTCTAAACACCATAATGGTCTGGGTTCCATCCCTAAGAAACTCTTATTTAATTAATATGGTATATGTCCTAGGGAACAGGAGTCATCAAAGATCCCCACATGAATCTAATATATAACAATTAGTAACCAATATTTCAATAAATTTAAATCATATACCATACCATATTTAAAAATCTTATTCTTGATCCCTTCTTCCTGACTCCTGAATTTGTTCCTCATCTAAGAGATATCATTGGTATAACAAACCAGTTAGACTCTACTTCCTGTAGGCTGGTAGTTCACAACTGAGATCCATCATACAAGTCTCAGGACATTTTTAAATGTGAAGAGAAAGAGCAAGGTGTTTGCTACTGAAATCTAGTAAGTGAAGGCCAGGCATTTGAATGGTCAACCATCCTACAGCGCACAGGACAAGACCCCTCAACCAAGAACATTTGGCCCCAAATATCCTTAACATTGCTTTTTGATTTGCTTATGCATATCAGCCATTCTCAATCTGTTCTAGCTCCTGTACTTTTCATGTGGTGGCAGAAAGGATGGGGTTCCTCCAGTCACTTCAATTCAATGCACCTGATTAGAGTCCTCTGTCTACATGTATCTCTGTGCAAGATTATCTGTTCACTTATTAACAAAAAGATGTTTTGTCCCCTGTATGACATGTTCTTTTTGCACGTGCTCTGCTCAGGAAGGCAGAGGAAAGAAAGAAGCTTGGAAAGATTTGGATACTGAAATCACACATGATACCATAACAATTACAAGGACCAGAATTACAAGCTGTGACTCTTCATATGCAAGTATCTGAGTTTTTAAAACGATAAAAACCAAGTACTGCAGAATAGAGAAATAAAATGGAATTAGCTCCAACTGTCAACCAAACAGATGAAACTATCTTCATTTGAACAGATTCCGTGGCACTGCTGGTTAGCCCATGAGCGCTGAGCACATGCCTACTGCAGCTGAGGATACAATGTACCAAAGAGCAGGACATTTACATTGTTTTTATTCTGGCTAGAGAATGAGTAGAGCAAAAGCTTCTCACCATCTACTGTCTGTTTTACACCCAGATCCTTCAGATCCGCTGTTCCAAAGATTTCCACACCAATTCTGAGCAATTTATGTCAGCCCAGGTGTTCAAAGTTCCAGGTTGAAACATTTGGTTAATTAACATCATGCTGCAAACACTCAAAATCACTTCAGCTGCCACTAGAACAAAACAAAACTCCCAAAAACAAAAACTGTGGGGGAAATATAAACAAATGGCAGTGTTCTCTGGAAAAACACTGTATGATTTTGTTGACAATAAAAGCACCAAGGGCTTTCTTGAATTAATACTGTGTTCCTTAAAAACATTTTGCTGAAAAGAATTATATTGAGTTTACGGAAAAGCTTGAAAATACACATACAGAATGCAGCTATATGCCAGGATGCCAAACCATTAGCACTTTCCTGAAAAGAAAAAAAAATGGCAGGATGAAAAAGCAGTGTGAACCCCAAGAGTGGCAATTCGGAAATATCAAAAGAAATGGCCATTCTTCCACCAAGAATCCCAAATGGCTTCCTCCCCCGTTGCACAGTCACAATGAGCTGAGCTATAGTTCTCTTTGCCCTTACAGCTTTCTGGCCCCAACTCCTCCCCTCAGCCCCACTCAAAGTCCCAATTTAACGCTTGCATTTTAATCCTTTTAAACATCCATTTGTTCCTTTCTTTCCAAACACTTTTGGTAAAACTTCATGTCTATTAGAGAGGGCATAGTTCTGTCAGAATTAGGCTTTCTTTTTTCTTTTGGTATGAAGTGTAGAGTATTTATAGAGTGTTGAGAAAAGAAAGCCATTTTCCTTAGTTCTGAGGAAGGGGATCAGGCTGAGGTGAAGTTCTTTATTTTATTTTCCAAGTACTAAGGAGGGAAAGGGGAGTGGTAGGCAGCAGTTCTGGCTTGAGATCTGGCTGGTGTCCCAGGTGGTCAAGAGTGGCCAGTCTATGGCACCTGACAGAAGAAAGGCTCCATCAGCATTGATCTTTAGAAAGGGCTACTGAGGGGCCTTTTAGATACTGTCCTATAGAAAGAGAAGATAAGGCTCACAAGGTTGGGCAAAAAAAATGCCATAGGCATTGGAGGGTATACTAGTCTATGACTCAGCTTGTTCCCAGGAAAACATTCTTCCCCTCACAGTCCCAGTAGCCAGGGATTTGTAAACAAAACCTGAAAAAATATTTGGGGGAAAAAAAAACTCTTTTTCCCCCACACAGACATGTTAAGACAAACCTACGTGGTGGTGAACCTATGCTATGCAAGCCACAGTGGGCTGTTTCTACTGCTGAAAGCTCTAAAAAGTTTGCCATCACTGCTTTAGGATAATGTGATGGAGAAACAAAAAAAAGAGAGAAGAGAATCTCATTTAAGACAAGAACAGGACACTGGTTCATTTGTGACATAGAAAGAGCAAAGCAGGTTTGGTGGATGGGGGATTCCAGGAATAGCAGCTGCAGGAGCAGCAGAATCTAGCAATTGGAACACCAGTTAGCACTCATAAGCTAGTTGGTGTCACTAGCAACAGAAGGCAGTCACGTAGGGACCATCAAGAGCACAAGCAAAAGGACAAAGCAGCAGAACAAGTAAACATCACTGTGTTAATTTTCTACAACTGTGACAAATACCTGAGGCAGTCAATTTAAAATCAAGAAAGATTCATTTTCACTCATGCATTCATGAAGGTTCAGTCCATAGTGGCTGATGAGGCTATTCACTTGATTGCATCCAGGAAGCAGAGAGATTATTTAATATCTTAAATAACCTCTCCAGGAGTATACACCCAAAGATCTCACTTTCTTCTATTAGGTGCTATTTACTAAAGATTCCACCACCTCTGAATACCCACACAGGCTGGCAACCAAGCCTTCAACACATGGACCTTGGGGAGGACATTCAAGACCAAAGTATAGCAACCACCAACAGAGTCTTGCACAAACATCCTTCAGTTTCCCCGAGAAGCTGGGGATGTCTATCAAAAAGGAGATAGGCAAGAAGTCTACTCAAGAGGGTAATGAAGTTTCTATGACAGAATAGCCATCAAAGTTTAAGAAGAGTGTGCAGCTTTTAACTCTACAATACCACCATTCAATCTCCATTCCTTGGTGCCAAGTTCTATAAAATAGGCTAAAAATTTTATGTGCAGTATATGATTGTATGGACTTTTTCGAAGACTGAGGGAGATATTACATAATCTCTCAAAGCTCTTAGAATATTAACATTTATTACTTTCAGGATTGTCCTTTAGGAAAATAACATACAGTCTTTGTTCTCTCATGCTATCTCATTGCTTTTTTACCTTGTGCTCCTGCTACCCTATGTCTTGTCCTAGTCTTGTTTCTTGATGAAAATTTTTCACACACTAGTATACTCACAGAGGAGTCTGGTTAGTCTTTCTCATCCCTGTGTGGGCTGATCAGCTCACAATTCAACTGTCTTTGGGTCAGGTGCACATTTACAATCCAGGGTTGAGTAGTGTAAAACACAGCATTCTAGAAGGTGAGCCGCTACATTCAGGAAGATCCTGTGGCATGACTGAAATGGTGGCTGCTCATAGTACTGTCACATATTTAGAACCATTAGCAGAGCATTAACATATTTTTAAATCCTGATTTGAAAAGAAAAATAATTAAAAATTTATTTTGATCTTTGGAAAGATCCATTCTTAAACTATTCCAAATACCCTCTTAAAAGTCCCCCAAGATAAGGAAATGTATAAGAAGTAGACTACAAACTACAACAGAGCTATCAAACTTTAGATCCCTCCAAAAGTATGGGTATATTTCCAGGTTGAAGAATCCATGAGTTGTTTGGTAGTCTAAGAGTACATGATAAAGTTAAAAAAACAAACAAACCAAAAATCTATTCTTAGCATAAGACTACGGTGGGTATCACTGAAACTTCAGCTGTTAATGCCAATAGCCAGATAACCCAGACCCTAGAGTTGCCTTAGGTCCAACAGTTCCAAATCCTGACCATTGTAAAAATTTGATTTGTGATTCTAAGGGATCATTTTTGCCATTTGCATCCTTATAATAAGTTCCACTACTTGAGGGAGCTGTCTCACAAATGAATGAAACTAGTACATACACTAGGCCTTTTGGATTTCACATAACTAAAAAGCTGCAGAAAGATGAAGTGTTCTGGAACTTTTACTACAAAGATTTTTTTTTTCTTTTACATGCAATGTAACAACTTGGAAAAGAGTAAGTTCAGGCCCCAACGAGCAAGGCCTAAGGGGGAAAAAAAATTCAGACAATAGGCTTAAAGTGAAATTAAACATACCCATAGAATCACAGTCCTAGACATTATGATTCCCTACAAAAGAGATCATTAATGCGCCATCCTTGCCAGAAATACTTTGAGTAATCATGGAAAACTGGAAGATATGCCAAAAGCTGTGGAGCTGGCAAATGTCATTCAAATTTTCAAATTGAAGAAGTAGAGTCTAAAATTGGTATACAGGTCACCTTGGGAGATCTTGGGGGAAAATCATAAAAGGTTTAATAGACTGTGAGAAGCCAGAAAGGGAAAATATAATCATAAGGATATACCAGAATTTTGCTCAGAGTTGGTTTTATCAGTTTAAGTTCAAGTTTCCTTTTGATTATATTGCAGTGCCAAGTTACAATTCAGCAATGCATTTGACAACATCTCTCATGATATTCTTACACATTATGGTCAAAACTTGGTATAAGCCACTTTTCAAAGTTGACATCTACTTCAAGAGAGGTTTTCTATAGTTTGCTACAGGACTCTATCCTTGGTTTGTTCAGCTTAACATTTTCATCTTGTACTTAGATGAAGACAGTAAGGGCATCCCCTTTAAATCTTTCAAAGCAGATGCTGAGAATGACTAAAAAGCACAAAGAAGTTTGGCCAGCATTAGAAATAGGCTAAAACTAACAGGACATGATGTTCTTGGGTCCAAATAAGCACTCTGTAAATAAAGACTGGGAGATACATAACTTAAGCACCAGAATCAGAAAATACTACACTTCATCAACAGAAAGCTATCTACAAATCAAAGATGTGATCACCCCATTTAGCAATGTAAGTTAACCTTAAAGAGCATGCCATTTCTAGAATTAACGTGATAATAGATTTTTCTCAACTCCGGACCATACCCGGAAGACTGTCTTCACTTGTAATGATACATTTTTGAGACCATATATTTCCTGTGATATATTTAGATTAGTTCCCAGGATAGTGCAAGAACTCTTAAACTATAGCACATGAGAAATGCTAAATGAACTATGTATCTTACTTAGCAAGAACTAGTTGGGGATGCAGGGTGCATGGCAGTTCTTTTTGAAATAAAGATGGTCACGTGAAGAGAGATATATTTCATCTAGGTGTCTCCCAGGAACAAAATTAGAGACAAGACTACACAAGATACTTTAATTCACTGAAAACAGAATAGATCTTGGCAAGAATCTGAAGGCTCAACAAGCACTAATAGGAAAATTACAGAAGAGTATAGATTTTAAAATCGGATGTTGAACTGGATATTACTTTAAGGTCTTTTTCATATTATGTATTTAGTAATTTTTTTTCAGTACTGGGAATTATACTGAGGGCCTTCACACTGGACTACATCCCAAACACTTTCTTCTCCCTTTCTTCTTCTTCCTTCTCCTCCTCCCCTCTCTTCTTCTCCCCCTCCCCACCTTTTGACAAAGTCCTGCCAAGTTGCTTACATTGAACTCAAACTCATGATCCTTCTGCCTTACCCTCCCAGGGTGCTGGATTACAGCATTCACCACCACGTTCAGAGATGCTTTTAGTCTTATATTCCAGTTCTGATCTTATCGTTGTGTTAATCTCAAAAAATCAGCATTGCTTCTGAATACAAACATTTAAATCTACACTTCCACCTTACAATTTAAAGACCCTTACCAGCTGATCCACTTGGTTTTAATTTTATTTTCACAAGTATTTATTGAGTTTACCTAATATAATCTGGCCACTATCCTAGGAACCAATGACATATAAATGTCTCATGTATTGCCCCTGACCTCAAGGAGTTCACAACCTAAGAAGAAAAAAAATTAATATAGTAATTTTGGCATGAAAATGGACACAGTGGGCTAAGCATGCTACCTGATGCTAGCATGCAGGCAGAAGCCTGGAAGAGACGGGGAGGTTTTATGGCAGATTTAAACGTTTGTGTTTTGGCTCCACAGCCACCATTTCTAACCTCTCTGTGTGCTTTCTGCTGTATAGAGAAGTTGGTCCTAGTAGTATGAGAAAGTCAATGAACTTTTGTGAGATGATCTCCATTGGGATAGGAGGGGTACAAGTAGAACCTCGTTAACTATCCTCCTTTATCCAAGAAATTTCTGAACTCCTCCTTAGACAGAGATATTTGGTGTGAGGTTTCTGCCTCCTGGCCACTCTCTACAAGAAAGAGACGAATAGTTAGGGGATGTTGACAGCCACTGGGACCTGGTAATCCCAGGGCATTACATCCCCCACGACTTAACTTCTGTCTGGTAGGTCCATGGAAGTCCTTGTTCTCTAGCTCAACCTTTCAAGGAATTCTAGAGTGGAAAGGAGTGTAGGTAAGTCTCAAGAGTCAAGCAGTGAAGGAAGTGGCCTCCCTACACTCTCTGTCCTAACTCATGGTCAGAGAGCTTTAAATAAACAAGTACTTTGTTCATTTGCTACAGTTGACTTGTTCATGCTGAATTCACTCAACCACTGGGGCAGGGGAAGAATAATGTTGGTAATCAAATCCTACTCTGACCCTCTAGCAAATTCTAAATGATTGAAACACTAGAGTTAAACATAATGCCACTTTCAAAGCAAACTATGGAGAACAAACAGTATTTTTTAGTTCATAATGGTATCTGTGAGAATCAAGAGGAGGAAACATATTTGGCAGAATATGTCAGGGTACAAATCAAGTTGTGAGGTGGTTTGTGCACTACAAAGGATCCTGCTGTAAACTTATCCTGTGGACCTATTTAAACAGTAGGTCTTAAATGCTGATATTATATAGATCCACTGTACAGTCACATCACAGCTCAGTATGTGCATAATATAATACAAGCTAATCTTATAAATAGAAAAGAATTTAGCTTGCACAGTCAGAAACAGCTTGCTCAGCCACATTATAATATTTAACTGAGTGCTTATTTTTAAATGGCACCAAACTGCTCTGGAGGCAATGACATAATAAAGACAGAAACCTCTCCTCATAGAGGGCATGAAAGCGTCCTTTAAAACCATGATCAAAGTCCTGTCCATGGTACTCAGAGACTGAGTACCAATGTCACTGCTCCCAGTGCTGTCTTCCTGATCACCCATCAGGCACCCAGGTGTTGCCTGTGTTCTTGTGAAGATGCCTACACAAGTATCTCACCAACTATTTTGTTTCTTTCAACATTCCTGTCCTTTTGCCAAAAATAGGCAATTTAGATCTCCTCAAAACTATCTCTGGAGTGCCAATGACTTCACTGCATATGCTCTGAAATAGTCACCAATGTATAGCAGGACAAGACCCAAAATTGTTTTAGGTTCCCACTTAGCAGGCTTCTACCTACACTGAACACCACAGGCAACCACACTGCTGAGCACAAATGGCTGAGTTCTAACTAAACAGTTCAGATGGGCACCAGTGACATCTGAGCAAATTACCACAGAAGCATACCATCCAAGAAACAAACACACATCTACAACTGCCAGCAATAACCAGCAGCTGTCTTGTGTACCAAATAGTCTACTTCCTAAAAGGCACTGTTTGAGAAGGCCAGGATACAAAGAGGTCCCAGAGCTGCAGCTGATATGCTGGTTCTGCAGCTATTCAAACACATTCAGTGTCCAATAACTAAAATCTCTTTCACTGACCTGTCACCTGGGATCCTCTTTCAGGACCCTTCCTTCCAGTTGCCACAATATGACTGCTAAAGGATGAAAGCCTACCACATAATGAATGCGTTGCCAGGACCCTGGTCAAATACTTAGTATCCATTCTGAGTCTTCAGGACCTAGGCAGTCAGACTAGCTATCACCAAAGCTGGGATGCTGGCACAGAGTCCTGTGCTGAGCCCATTTATATTCTGATTCTTTCCTTCCTTCTCTTTTATGGTTATATTGCACCTCCAAATCACATGCTCACAGGAACAAATGTCTTACATAGGAATCCTCTGAGCAAGGCCTCAAGAACACTGAGTTACATCTACACAGAACAAGCTATGTCGGGTGAAGAGTCTGTATTATTTTCATACCTTTTCTGTAGGATTCCAGTATTTTGGTGGTATCTTTCTCTCAGTCTTCAAAGACTGGAGTTCACTGGAAGACACTGGCCTCACTTTTACAAGCCTGGTTATGCTCTCACTCCTCCTATCAGAGCTGGGCCTCCAGTAAGAGGAGATAAAGGGTAAGCCTTCACACCTGCAGGTGAAATCTAAACCTGCTGCCAAGGTCCCTGTAGTTGAGGAAAGTTGAAATTTCACAGTAAACTACAGAGATTTATTTTCCCTCCTGTCAGAGAACAATAAACGCCTTCTGATGAATGTAGGATCCCAAGCAAGTAATTATTACTGAGACCCATGTTTTACGGAACTGCCTGAAAGCACCCATTGATGATCTCCTGTGAGGCCTAAAATTTCCCTTCTCCTCCCAACCCCTAAAAAAACTGGGTCAAAATGCAGACAATGGGCTTCAAGCAAACAGGCCAGAACAGGCTTCTCTTGTCTCACAAGTTTATTAAGAAATTCAAGCATTGTTTAAGCAATACATAGTATTCCTTGTTTCTAATGTGGAATGTGGTAGTAAAATTAGACCAAGAAAAAAAGGCAATGTAGAGTAGTGCCTCAGTCTGCAAACGTTTTTGTTTACAAACAATTTGGTCAGCAAACAAAAGAGTTTGGCAAATTTTTGTTTTTGTTTACCAAACCTGCATCCGGTGATAAACATGAGCATCGCCATTTTTCTTGCACAAATGCAAACATGGCCATATGTTCCAAACCCATGGAACCAATTAAGTTCGTAAACTGAGGCATATATGATGGGCATAGGAAAGGGGGAGTTACTGGAATGCCGGGCAAAGCATTTGTGGAATATTCTCGATTGTCGGAAACTCGTTTATTCTTAACATTTTCTGAGCCAGTCTGGTGGGAATACTTTACATCTAAGCTTAAATATTCAAAATTCATCTTTCCAAAAGTGTACCTGAACATACCTTCTAGTAACATACCTCCTAGTAACTATGTAGATCAGAGGAATTGGTAGAAAAACAAATCTGTCGGGCTAGCATTTTATTCATGTCACTCATAAAGGCTTCATACATCAAACAAATATTATTTCACAACAGATATTGTAAAAGAATACATTAACCATTCTTACCAGAAATCTGAAAACTCTTTCAATGCCACTGTTAATTTTGCTAGGCTGTAGGACTTTCGCTAATTTCTCCAACTCTAAAAAATGCCACACACAGGTAGGAAAAGAAGTATACAGTACAGCTGCTGCGGTTGATGTTGTACAGTCTGGTGAAAGGTGGTCCTCCTACTTGTATTTATTTTAGGAACCAGGTCCATGGAAAGCACTAATTTTTATAAATAACACATACATATGTGAACAGAAATGACATCTAAGGGGCATAAAGTGTTTTAGCGGTAGGTGGGCCAGGACCAGCACCAGGACTTGAATGCCAGCAGCACTTCTCCCACGCTCCTACTCAGCCTCAATTCACAGTCTTATCTTCAATTTAGTCCCAGAAAACCTGCCCAAACTCTACCTGCTTAATTCCAAGGCTGGTGCTCTTGACAGGGAACTCTCCTCCTAGCTCCTCATCTTCCTCAGGGCTTTCCCTTTCCACTAAGACCACAAGGACAGGCAACAACATCACAACGTGCCTTGTTATTAGTGTCAAATTATCCCACCAGAGAAGGGCCTGACCTGTCTCACTGTCGAGACATATAAAACAGTTAGATAGTAGGGTGCCTTTAGAGAGGCTCATGTATAAAACACATCTAATTTGCTTCTAAATAATTGAGAGCTTTAAAAAGTGGGTGTATGGAAAAGGGTGCACATCTGAATATGTGCACATCTGTATTTAGGTTCAATTCTATTTTTATCAGTCCCTGATAACTCCTTTTCAGAGGGAGTAGACCTGACAGAAAATACCAAATAAGACTGATACAGGGGAATGAAACTCCCAACCTACTAGATGTCCTAGTATGAGTTTGCATTCTCTAAAATCAAAGAATGAATTTTAGAAACAGTGGAGGTTAAGAGCAGAAATATTTATTGAGAGAAAGCTTCTGTCTGAGAGAGAGAGAGAGAGAGAGAGAGAGAGAGAGAGAGAGAGAGAGTCCTGAGTAGGTAGCCAAAGATTCTGTATTTTCTAGGGATTTTTACAAAATAAAACCAGAAGGTGAGGTGGGTCTAAGGTGGGGAAAACTGGGAACTCGCGAGGTAGATGGACATGAGGTGGGACAGAGCTATGGTCAACCAGTAAGTTTAATTGTACAGGTAAAATTGACCAAATCAGGGACAAGTGGGGAAGCCAGACACATAGCAAGGGAGCATTCTTTAGGGATCACTGACTCTTCCTTAGGGGGTTGGGATGGTGATTCCTGGCTGCTCAGTGATCCATACCTAATCCCTAGGGATTACGCTTAAGGGTGTGGTGGCATCTGTTTTGCCTTCTGTTTTGAGATCTGGCCCACAGCAAGAGATGTGTGTCTCCTCCGAGGTCACCAGACATCTGGTCCTCTGTGCCAGTTTCTTCAAGGGCCTAGCCTTGTCTGACTGCCTATATTTCTAACTAGCTCAGCTGCCTGTAACAAAACTTCTCACTCTCTACCATAAAAAAAAAGACAAAGCAGATAGACACAATCAGTTTTTAGAATATTTCCAAGTACACACAAAAGTATTTCAATGTGGAGTGGTGTCAAACATTGCGCTTACATTTAATATTTTTAATTGTGGTAAAACACAACTACCATTTTAACTATTTTAAGTATGTGATTCACTCGTTATACAACCACTATCACTATCTAATAGCAGAACTTTCTCATGACTCTGAAAGGAAATTCCATAGCCACTGGCAGTCATTTCTCATTCCCTCCCTCCCTTTGCCTCTATTCAAACCACTGACCTGTTTTCTGTTCCTGCTGCTTTTTCTGAACATGTCATAGAATAAAATGACACAGTATGTGAACTTCAGTGTCTGCGTTCTTTGACTTAGCACAATGTTTTAAAGATTCATCCATGTTGCATAAGGTATCAGAACTCAACTCCTTTTCAGGGCTGAATAACACTCCATTTTATACATATACCACATTTGGTTTATCTATTCAGCTACTGACAGACATTTGGGTTGTCCTACCCTTTGGCTATTAGAAGTAGTAGTACTATGAACATTGGTGTGTAATTTTTTTGAACATCTGTTTTCAACTCTTTGGGGCATATAGAAATAAAGTTTCCTGGTCATATATAATTCTTTGTTTAAGTTATTGAGGAACTGTCAATCCATGTTCCACATCAGCTACTGTATTTTATATTCATATTTAATTCTATAACTGTTATTATTAACAGGAGTGGCTAATACAGATGAAGTCAGGCTTCTCTGGAACATCTAGGCCCAGTGCACTGAACACCTCCTCAGACAGACCCTGTGGTCACTAAAAGTAAAAAACTCCTTCTACAATAACATTTCATGATACCATCCTGTTTCATCCTCTTTACAACATTTTCAGTCTCTAAAATCACTGACGTATTTGTTTAGTTGTTGTTTTTCACCTCTTTTTTCCTAGACCGTCAACCCTATGAAAGCAAGACCCTTCAGTATTACTTGGCACTTGTTCCAAGTGCCTAAATGTGAAACAGTACTGGGAACATAGCAGCACTTCTTCAGTGGAAAAATGAATGGTGTGTAAGGCTCAAAAGAACCAGAACAAGAAGCAGATGCAGTACCTACTCCCTTTATTCATAAAGAGAAAAATTCCTGGTAACAGACTCTAGAGCTCCAAGATGAGAAGGGAATACTACAACTCCAACTGATCAACGATATCCCAGACCAATTGCAGACTGCTTACATTTCAAACGTACGTTAAAAGTGCTACCTTAATTTACTCTGCATAGACCACTGAACATTGTCATGGTTTGTTTTTGTTCCTGAGGTAAAGATAAAGAGGGGTTAGGGTAAATTCCTGCTTCAGACTTTGATTTTGTTTTGTTCTGCTTTGTTTATCAAATAAAAGCTTCCAAGTACTTACTTTCAGGTCAAAGCCAAAAGTCAAGTTATTCTAGAAGATCCTTCAAGTGTACACTCTTGCCTTCAATCTTTTTTTTTTTACAACGATCTGATGCTTGCTATTTGCATGAGAAAAAGGAGCAAAAGAAATGTTTGATGCAAGTATAAAGTTTCCAGAGGTCTAACTCTTTTTAAAGGCGAATTTAGTGTGTCTGGAAGGAATCCAAGCCCAAAGTCAAGAAGCTCACACTTAGAAGTGAGGGCACCAATTCCACAAGGGCAGGGACCCCATCTTTCATGGTCACTGCTCGATTCTCAACAGACTCAGGCCTATATGCAGTGTGTCCAACAGATGTTTCTATAGCCACACAGGACCCCTCTGTTTCAAGATCTCAAAGATACAGAACAAGTAAACATTTTCCCAAGTTCTAAGGAAATGCCTGAGTTTAAAGGCTGACAATACACATTTGGTGAGAGTAGTGTAACCATGCATTTCTAGAGTCAGCAGGCAGGGCCCACAAGTACACAAATGACCACCTAGAGCAAGAGGGCAAACACGGGTTTGATCAGGGTCCTGGGTAGAGTCAAGTCACAGGTTCATAGGTCACACGGGCCATAGAGCTACCTCTATGTCAGAATTTGCAGACCTAACAGTCATTCTTCCTCAACCTTCAATTTATTTCTTTTACACAGACCTGTACTGGTTCTCAATAAAAAGAAGAAGAAGAACAGCAGCACACCATGGAGAGGTAAAACCAGAGTGGATTTTTAAAATTTTTGTGGCATGGTGTGTGTGTGTGTGTGTGTGTGTTTGTGTATTGCTGACCAAAATATCTGAAAAACAAGCACTTTTCTCAGTACACTTGACCACTTTGGGCTTTCAATGCTTGGAAGATTCTAGGGTTTTTTTGTTTTGTTTCAAATGAAGATGGTCCAAGTGTTTTTGCACAGCTTTTCTCGCGGGAGCTACAGATGAACCTCTCTGGGACTTCTCAAGCATTGCCTAACACTGCTAATTAGGGCTTTTAAACATCATTGATGTGTTGCTTTGTTTTTTAAATTAAGTCTTCCCCCTATCCTGATCTGGTACAGAAGGGGAGAACAGGAAAAGGCAACACCATAGTTCATCTCTCTCCTTTAGGTTACTTCTGCATGCTGGACTCAACAATGTATAGTGCAACAAAGACTTTGTGTTTCTTAGCATGTAGAGTTGTCATCCTTGACATCAGCAGACTTGGCAAAAGCTTTTATTTTCTCTTTCTCAGGCTATTCTGAGAAACGCAGCTACAGATGTTGAGTTTGACTAAGCAGAATCTAGACTCTGATCACTACATTTCAGGTGCAATTAAATCAAGAGTGCTCTGTGCATACCTGGCTCTGATCCTATTTTTGTATGTCCCTTAGCATTACAATCAAAGCCCTTTAGAGAGCATCTTCCATTTGCCAAATCTGGACCAGACATGACAGTTCCAAAGATGATCAAGACAAGGGAGCTGCCTCTGGGGGGTTTACAATCTTGAGATACAGGAACATTTAAAATACATTACAGAATAGAGACTTGTGTAAGAATAGCAGGCTCTTCCTACAGAAGGCTCAACTTAAAATTTGAGAAGAATGCATTGTAACCATCTATAGAGACCTGTGGAGTACACAAGGAATGGTGGTGCCAACACTTTGCCAGGCAGGCATACATGCTCTATGGATTCCCAACAGCAAGCTGGTTCATGGTCAACAATGGCCCACTTGCAGCTTTCTTGAGGCCTATCGAGAAGCCGTAAGAAAAGTTGGGCTTTCATAACAAGACATTTGTAACACACAGTAAAGTTGGTACATATACATATGCACCTTATTCTGTTTTATGTTCCCTTTCCCTCCCCTCCTTTACCTCTCTCTCTACCCCTAGATCTCCTTCCCATTTACCAAAGGTCTCCCTCTGTATTTCCTACTACAAGGTAAAACTGGGTTAAAATGAATGTCAAGGGAAGCACTAGATTCCAGAAGTCTAGAATTTGGAAATGACAAGCAAGTAAATAAATAAAACCTTTTTTTTCTTCTTTGTCATGGTGATGGACAAAATTGTAAAAGGTTGACAGTGCATTTAAAGATATCTCCAGTTTAGATCCATACATCAGATACACAAAAGTTTTTGTACCTGCCATGATCCAGCCACTGAGTCTCTGAACTCTAGATAAATCTCTGTAGGGCACATCTCAGAACACTGGAATGGTAGCTGACCTGGTTCACAGTAGCACTTTCATACAGCAGAGGCTCTGCAGAACAGAATCTCTATTTTATCTGTAAGATCCCCTCCAGCTCAGAGAATCTGAATTTGATGGCTGACAAGAAAAGCTTAAAAATCAGACTGTCTTCTTTGAGATTTTATTCTTTTTTCACTCTCCTAGTAGAACTTACCATGGATGCAGCTTCAAACACAAGACTTTTTTTAAGCTATAGTTTTAAATGTGGCTGTAATAGGCACCATCTGCTCGCAGGTTTCATTTAAATTGTTAAAGTTCTCTCCCCACTTACAATTGAGGGGTCCAAGTGTAATGCTACTGTGAAAACGGACACACTGAATGAAATGTAAGATTTCTGCACCAGCTTTTCAAGAAGTCACATGTCTGGGGCAGAGTGAAGATCTGAATGAGAGAGAAAAGACAAAGGGAAGCAAGCAAAGAGAATAGAGACAGAGGAAGAGGTTTAAAGAGAGAAAAACATAGCCACATGCGTGTGTATTGCATTGACATAGATACACACAGGAAGAAAGAGGTCACTTACAGTCAAAAGAAGGTATTAGATCTATGAAAGGTAAAACAGTAACATGTACAAACTAATTGCCCAAATAGCAACTTTGGGTATTAAAAAGTCTCTCTTCTTCAAGACAATTTTCATGCCATCTGCCTGGAAAGAAAGCCACAAAAATCATCTAAATGTATGATGAGTGAGAGTGTGAATGGCAACCCCCCTAGAAGTGTGTAGTTTGGTATCTGCACAATCTTACATCATGACCATGCATCCCCCACTACAAGTGGGCTCCTAAAATTCATCTTGAAACCTTGATTCTAGAGGATCTAGTAGTTTTGTGAAAGATCAGCAATGCCCTAAAAACCAGAAGCTAAGAGAAGCCTAACTCCAGGGCTGTTCTCATGGGCACGCAAGCTGTGCAGTCACACAAGCTCTTATCTTTAGACAGGTCCACACCCAGCCAGTGTCTGTGAACATGCCTCCCCCTACAGCGCTGAAGAGCAAAAGAATCGCAGGGGGAAGCCCTACCTGGGCAAATCAGTGAGATCCCGTCCCAAACTGGAAAAATCAAAAGCACAAGAAAGTCTCCAAACTTGGTTTAATGTTCTGTTTCCACCATTTTAAAATTCTAAATCTACTTCTGACTAAGGCTGTGATTCTGGAGCTGATCTTACCTAATGTGAAAATCAGTTTTCCCTAGTTATGTCCATTGCTAACAAACGTAGGTAATAAAGCTACCATAGCACTTTTATTCTAGAGAGATGAACAGGAAAGCAGAGAAACAGGTGACAGTGAACAATTTTAAAACAGATAATCACAAAAAAATAACCAAGCAGCGCCTTTATCATTTCCTGGAAAAAACTTGAATGCAGCAGGCATTTGGTGTCTGTTTCTGACTCATTATTTGTCCTTGACTGAAAGGCACAATGTAAAAATCACATTTTGTGTGAACAAGTTCACTCCTTTTCAAATGAAAAAAAAAAAAGAAAAATAAATAATAAAAAAAAAGAAAGGTCAAATCGACTTCTGAGGGAAAGAAGAATGCAGCTCGAAAAAAAATAGTTTACTCAACTTTTTCAATGATACCAAAAGGACCTTTTGACACTTCTTGGCAAAGATATGACAATACTTTTAATGCTGTAAGAAAAAATAATCTTTACTGAGAAAACTTAGAAAAAGAAGCCTTGGTGGTGATTTTAACAAAAAATTAAAAAAATAAAAAATCTCATGGACCTTGATCTTTCTATGTAAAGGTGTGGGGGGGGGAGATAACTGCAAAGAAATTGGTATCTAAAAATATCCATGAATGTATATCCCTATTCTGGGCTTCAGAACTCAGATATTTTTTTTTCTGGCTTACTTACTCTTCTGAATAAATGATATCTTCAAACATAGCCAGGGACAAAAAACAAAAGTGATGTGCCATGCATGGCTGGGTGCATGTGCTGTACAGGATCACACATGTACCTCAAGGTTTATGACCAAGGAAAAGGAAGTGAATCCAAAATTTAGCTGTAAGCCTAGTTTTTTGGGACCTCTAATTTCTCCAGTCCAAGGATCATCTAAGGCCTTTGGCTTTGTTTTCTTCAATTTTTGTTTGTTTCTTTGTTTGTTTGTTTTTAATCGGCCACTGTCAATCAAGAGACACAAGGACACAAGGACACATATCAAGGACACAAGCCCATGGCAGAGAGTAAGCAGCTCTGGGTTTAGAAACCTTATGCCTAGTCACCAGTGTCTGTGCCTACTGATAGCCTGACTTTCTAGACTCTCAGTGCATGCTTTTCTAACACTACTTTTTAAAGAAATAGTTCCCATTTCTCTGCTGAAATTTCCCATTTACTCCCTTGTGTTTTCATGTTTTTCACTTGATCTTTTTATATACTTAATCATTTAAAACCTTGTGTGCTAATTCCAAAAGGAGGACATCTCTCTCTACTTCTATTGACAACTTTTCTTGGCCAAGAGTCACATTTGCTTGCTTCATACATCTTATGACTTATTTTGTACTGAACACTTTATGTTAAAAAAAAAATAGGAGAGAAGGAGAAAGTAATATTTACTCACAGACAAGGCCTCAGGTCTCTGCCAGGTCACTAGTTGGGAAGGAAGGAATCCAGTCATTGTGTACGTAGTTAAGTTTTCCTGAAGTGTTAATTGTTCATTTCACCACTGGCTTTAATTTAGAGGATGTTATCAGAATTCTCCCTTTTAGTAGGTTTGAGATCTGAGCACTGACAACATTTCCGGGATTTTTCTATGCTATAAGACCAAACCAATGGTTCTCTAAGTAAGCGATAACTCTCTCAGCTTTACAGGCTGGAAGGCTACTTTTTGAGTCATTAGGGGATGTTCTTCACTGTTTTTTACACCTCCTAGCTCTACATCTCTGGAAGCTCCTCTCTGCTCTGCCCTTGACCTTTGGATGATGACTACCGGACGCTCACAGAGACCCATGATGGATTCCTCTCAGCTCTCCTGCTCTGCCCCAGTCATCTCAGAGCCCTTCCTTATTCTTGGAAAAATGTCATGTGTGCCTTACTGGGAAACTCTATGAGCTTTTGTACCCTTCTCTTGTCCTCTGCATACCATCTCTACCCACCTGATAAAAAACCATAGGACTGGCTTAGGTCATGATTTGGGGGTTATTTTTTGGCTGGAGATCTTTGAGAGTTTGGTAGTCATGACAGCCAACATGTGGTCACTCAAAAATCAGTAAAAAGTCAGACTGATTTCTTTTTATTCTGTCCATGTCAGATTCCTCCTCTTACTGTTCCAGGGATAAAAGTAGCCCTGGGTTTCTTCTCTTCTAGGAAGGGTTTATCAATTCCTCAAATTTAGTTTATTCATATTTTGTGTCACTGATTTTAAAACATCTATAAACTGTTACTTTCTTTGTTAGGTCAAGTAGGATGTCCCTCTCAATTTGCTGTATCTAAACCAGAAACATACCCCTACTCTTTTAAAGTCATATTGAATTCCAGATCTTTCTTTCCTCCTGGAAAGGCTTTCAACCAGCCTGAATTTGAGCCCAGTTTGTCTCAACTAAGCATCGAGGCTTGAAATTCCAGCCTATTCCAGACCTCTCACTTGATGAAGTTTTCACACCACATTTCATTATGTTTTTAATTCCCTAAGATTAATTGCATATAATCAGTCACCAATTTCTGTCTCCACTCTCAGTTTTCCAACTCAACAAGTACTGTCTTTTCAACCATAAATCTTGTTCTTATTTCCCCCTCTCAATCTATTTCTTATCCCTTGAGTGACATTCACTCTCCACTGAATGTAACCCTTAGTCCCTTCTAACTGGGATGCTTTCTCTCAGCTCACTCATGGCCTACATTTAGAGAACACTCTTTTCTTTCTCCATTGGTCACTTACCCTCTGCCCAGGAATCAAAAGGCTTATCCATGCTCACAGGTGCCATCAAAGGCTCAGCTGCCTCCATCTTGCTTGTCAACTTGTCAACAAATTTTCTACACTTAGAACCTGCCTTCCAAAAAAAAAAACCTGCCTACTAGGCCCTGCTTTCTGAGATATCCCTTGTATGCTTCAGAAAAAGTTTCTTCTGGGTAAATAAGACTTAAACATCACCCAGCTTTATAATGGTTGGTGCTCAATTCTTAACATTATACTGCAACATAAGAAAAAATAAAAAGGAAGACTTCTACTCCAGGTTTGGAGCATCATGTAAATAGCCACAAAATGGTTTGACTGGACATTTGCAAAGACTAAACAAGTATTTTTTTCTGCAAGCTTGTACCACACATACTCCATAAAGAATTACACTGGAATGCCATAAAGAATGAGAACTGTCACTGAACATTTTACACAGCTCCTTTCAGTTTATCAGAGCTCCCAGTGTCCCGAGACAGTGTCCTCTGCCTGGCATAGCTGTACTTCTACAAGTCAGGTAGCAAAGAGGCATGGGGAATGCCAATGGATGCTGTAGAAGTCCTTATCCTCTTCATCTTCACCTCATCTGCCTCGAGGTTTCAGGCTGTCCGATCACCTCTCTTGACACAATTTCATTATCACAGTAAGAAGCTAAATTTCCCACACTGGGTGGCCAGGTTGTGAAACGAAATGTTTGTGAAGGACAGTATCTGCTTTCTCACACAGGTGTTCAACAAATGCAAAGTCATAATAAAATGATACATTGCCATGTGGCTTAGCCACTACTTTAGAAGGGGGAAAATGGGCATTTCAAGAATGAAAATCTTCATGATGCATGTAAGTTGTTTCTTTTGGATTCTTTAGTAAGCTCCTTATACTAAAAATGCTGATGGGATCAGGAGAGGGATAGATGGAAAAGAATGGGTTCTACACTTCCTTTGTCTTTGTGTTAGTCTCTCCCACATGTAATTTTTATTTCTTATCATTCAAAAAGCCCAAAGTGAGGAAGGAATGAATACTGGTTTAGGATAAGAAGATAGTGGGCTGTCTTAGTTACTTTTCTCACTTCTGAGACAAATACTCAACACCCAAAATTAAAAGAGGAAAGCTTTATTTAGCTCACAGTTTGTAAAGGTCAATTCATGGTCTGTTGACTCCAAGGCAAGGTGACAAGGCAGAAGGGCACTGCAGAGGAGAAACAGTTCACTGCATGCAGAAGGCAAGAAAAGCATGTAACTGTCCAGTAACAAGCAACTTTGGCAGCTGCTTTTGCCTCTTTTATAATCTATCTGGACTACCTGGTGTAGAGTGAGTGCCAAACCAATCAGGAGACACCCTTAATTTTAGCATCACACATTCTAAATCCAACCACCTCTGAAAAAGCCTCACCTATGACTACATGAGGTTTTGGGGGAGCATCTAGACACAAGCCATAAAATGCAGGGAGGGTGTCTTGAGCTATTTACCCTCCCTGAACCTTGGTTTCCAACCTATAAAATAAGGTGGTAATAATTCGTGTACTTACCCTGTCACTGTTGTGAAAATATTTAAGTAGTATGTATAAGAATATAAGTACAATATACAAGAGACCTAATGCTTACACATATATTGACTAAGCACTTGGAATAAATTTATCTATGTATCTTAGATCCTTATCTCATCAGATTAATCTATAATGAGCAAAATGATTTTCTGAAACAAAAACACATCCTCACAAAGTAAAGCTTTATGAGTCAACACCACCATAGATCCATCTGTGGTCTGTACATCTCAAAATATTCTCAGGAGAAAAATGTATGAGACAATCCTTTCTTACTTACCACTTACACTTACACTTTTTTATTCCTTAGTGAAGTTCTAGTTTTCATAGAAGAAGTAATATGATGGATCATTCAGTATGAGACTTTTAAAGCTATGTAATAAATTATACTGGAAGGAGAAATGATGGCTTGGCCTTCTGAGGCAGGAAAGCAAAGCAATGAAACCAAATTATATCGCCAACAATGGCTAACTCTATGAGTAAATAATGATTCAATACCTAGAAATACATTCATGCAAATCAGCACATTAATGGAAGAAAATCAACTAGATGACTTCATCAGTAAAGATGTAAGAAACTCCTGAACATATATACATCCCTATTTATTGCAACACTATTCATGACAGTAAGCCTATGCAATCAATGTAAGTGCCCATCAATAAGTGATAAAGAAAATGTGGAATACATACAGAATGGAACATTCTTCAGCAATAAAAAAGAATGAAATCCTGTCATTTCAGCAACCTGGAAGATATGTTACATGAAAGGATCCAGATCCAGAAAGACAAATATTGCATGATTTTACTTTGTATACAATTCTTATAAAACTAATACCACAAAGGTAGAGAGCAGAACAGTGATCACCAGAGGCTGGGAAGGGTAGGGGTGATGGGGGAAAGACTGGTTAATGGGTACAAACCCACAACCAGCTAGTGTTAATATGTTCTGGTATACTGTTACAGAGAAGGAGAATTATAGTTCATACTGTATTGTATATTTCAAAATATCTAGAGGAAAGGATTCTCAATGTTCTCATAACAAAGAAATGATAAATGTTTGAGATGATGGATAAACTAAATATCCTAATTTGATCACTAAAAATGTATCCCATAAATATGTACAATTATGATGTATAAATTATAAGTTTTAAAGTAAACTCTATTAACAAAAGCTTGATAAGAATCAGCCCAAACTCATAATTTAAGAAAATAAAAATTTTTTAAATATTTTCTATGAAAAATACATGTGCTGAATCAGAAGTAAGACAAGAATGTTTGTGATAACCTCACTTCTGTAACTCAACAATGGATTGAAGGTACCAAATAACAAGTGAAAGTATAACACAGTCCCATCTACTCTGTGTATGTGTGCACCCAATATACATAATAAATGCACAGACAAAAGTAAAATACATTTGTGAAAATCATAAAATATGAAGTTTCAAGAAATAGGAAACATCCGGGGCCAGATGTCAAACACATCTGAAAGCTGTAAGATATTTTTGGATAAACTCTGAAATATAGAGATTCAATTATTGACACACTGACCATGGAAACAAAGGATAAAAATAAAGAACAGAGTTAGGCAAAATTTAGAACATAGCTTATGCTAAACACAGCATCTTGTCTCAATAGGAAAAAGATAACTTTTAGTTAATGATGCTAACAAAATGACATTTATTAAGAGAAAAAGCTAGAGCTATAAGACATTTTCTTATGTATGACACAGAAGAGAATCTACAAGAAATAAACAGATAAAGATAAGAGGAAAATGATGAAAGTATTAGAAAAAAAGACCAGAGTAGTTTTAGTATTAAAATAAAGAACGTGTTCTTAAATAAGGTAAAAATTCACAAATAATAGAAATGATTGATGGGCAAGATTACCAAAAATTTAAAGCTTTTACACAACAAAGCACAGAGACACTAATTACATAAAATTTAACGTTATTTCAAGGTTTTCCTTGACTGTTAAATTTTCTGCACTACTAATTTTCATTTCCTAAAACACACCCACTGGATTATGTAAGGGTTAGGGAAGATCTACATCCTCACTTGGCTCGCCCCTTTATTATCCACACTCAATTCCAGATCCTCTGCTCAGCAAAGATGCAAAAAACTAACCAAAGTCAGAGAAAAAAAAATGACAAATACTACGTCATTCCCGTTTTCTCATATAGGTAAATGAGCTTCAAACTGTAAAACTGTGAATTAATTCAGATGGTAATGATAACTAGAGAAGACGTTTAAGAGGGTCCTAGCATCCTGGCAACAGAGCCAGCCCTGGTTCCCCAGAGAGCTTGAAGTATTTGTAGATGTGACTATCCACCATCTGGAGGCGCAGACAAGAGGCCTGAAGACTAAAATTGAAACCGTTCCTAATTTTTCAGAAAAGGAAAAAAAATTATTCTGGGAATTAGAGGTAATGAATTTAATCCCATTCTTGTTCTAAAGCATAGAGCTGTCCTTTCCCTGCCACCCAGAATGCACCAGATTGTGGCATTTACAGACCTGTCCTTCCCAGGGGAAAAGCCACCTCTGGAATCCTTCTGCGGTTCTCCCTGACTCACAGCTGACCCTCTATGGAGCCCACCTGTGCCAGGACAGAGCCCAGACAGGAAAAAAGGAGCGTCAGAAACCCTAAACAAAGAATGATTCAAGGATGAGGGGAATGGGTTTTATTTTTAAAGTATTATGATATTGCCTTTACTTTCACACATAGGATAAAGCCCTTCACTTTTTATTTTACCTCTTTTGAATCTTTTTATACTAACAGCAGAATAGCTAAACTGAGAAATCTGTCAGGTTTTAAAATTCAGTACCAAATTTGTTTGTTTTATACAAATTCCCAACTCTTCTGCCTTAATGTATTAAGTAACACACATGTCATGTTCTACCAATTAATAAACAGGCTTACTAAAATAGAAGTCTCTATATTCACATGCAACATTTCCTTCAGGCCAGAACAAAATCAAGTAGCAAATCCAAATGATTCTAAGTCTACATGTAAGTGTGATGTTAATGAACCAAATCAGCAAGAAGAGAGTATTTCAGGGCAAGAGGTTTGTTTTAAGATGCTACAGTTTGGATATACTGTATGTATAGACCACACCCATAAAAATTACACAGATAAAGCATGCAGTATATTCCAGCGCTGCGATTGTCTCAGAGACTTCCAATTTCAACTAGAAAGGAAACAACACAAGCTAAACTGACTGGTTTTTTAAAAATAAGATAAAAACAAGTATAGGGAAACAGTTAAGGTACATTTAAAAATGTGAAACTACCTGGTGATAAGGCAGTATAAACACATACATATGACTCTTTCTTCCAAAATCTCATTAAAATCATCAAAATAAACAAAAATAAAAAGCAGATGAAACTAAAATTTTAAAGGATTTAAAAAGGGAAAAATCCTCTGATACCAAAACCAGAGAAAGATCTAACCAAAAAAGAGAACTATAGGCCAATCTCACTAATGAACATTGATGCAAAGATTCTGAACAAAATACTGGCAAACAGAATGCAGCAAATCATCAAGAAGATTATACATCATGACCAAGTGGGATTCATTCCAGGAATGCAGGGATGGTTTAACATACGCAAATCAATAAACGTAATACACCACATCAACAGAGCCAAAAACAAAAACCACATGGTCATCTCAACACATGCAGAAAAAGCTTTCGACAAAGTCCAACACATGTTCATGATAAAAACCCTTCAGAAACTAGGAATACATGGCGTCTGCCTCAACTTCATAAAGGCCATCTATGACAAACCAACAGCCAACATTATACTAAATGGACAAAAACTGAAAGCTTTCACTTTAAAATCAGGAACAAGACAAGGACTTTCACCACTGCTTTTCAACATAGTTCTGGAAACGCTAGCCAGGGCAATCAGACAAGAGAGAGAAATAAAAGGAGTAAAGATAGGAAAGGAAGAAGTTAAATTATCACTATTTGCAGATGACATGATACTCTATATAGAAGACCCAAAAAACTCCATTAAAAGACTGATAGAGGTAATAAACAAGTTCAGCAGTGTAGCTGGATACAAAGTCAATGCTCAAAAATCAATAGCATTCCTGTACACAAACGAAAAATTCACTGAGAGAGAAATTATGGAAATATTGCCCTTTCCAATAACATGTAAAAAAATGAAATACTTAGGAATCAACCTAACTAAAAATGTAAAAGACCTATATGCTGAAAATTATATTACACAGAAAAAGGAGATTGAAGAGGATATTAGAAAATGGAAGGACATTCCTTGCTCTTGGTTAGGAAGAACCAAAATTGTGAAAATGGCCATACTCTCAAAACTGTTATACAGATTTAACGCAATCTCAATCAAAATACCATTGACATACCTCGCAGATCTAGAGAACACACTACTAAAATTCATTTGGAAACAGAAGAAACCTAGAATAGCAAAGACAATTCTAGGCAACAAAAGCAAGGCAGGAGGCATCTCAATTCCTGACTTGAAACAGTACTATAAAGCCACAGTGATAAAATCAGCTTGGTATTGGCAAAGAAATAGACCTGAGGATCAATGGAACAGATTAGAAGATGCAAGCACAACTACAAAGACACTCAGCCACCTGATATTTGACAAAGGGGCTAAATATGTCCACTGGAACAAGGATAGTCTCTTTAATAAGTGGTGTTGGAAAAACTGGCTCTCTACATGCCGAAGATTGAAACTAGATCCATGCATATCACCATGCACAAAACTAAAGTCTAAATGGATCAGAGACCTCAATATTAAAACAGAAACACTAAATCTACTGGAAGACAAGGTAGGTAGAAGTCTTGGAGACATAGGGGTAGGCAGAGAATTCATGAACCAAACACAAACTGCACGGGAAACACTTCAAAGAATCAACAAATGGGATCTCACATTATTGAAAAGTTTCTGCACTTCAAAGGAAATCACCAACAGAGTGAAAAGAAAACCCACAGAGTGGGAAAGAATTTTAACCAGCAACTCCTCAGACAAAGGACTTGTGTCCAGAATATATAAAGAATTGAAAAACATCAAGCCCCCCAAATTCAAAGACCCTCTCCAAAAATGGGCACCTGAGATGAACACACAGTTCTCAGAGACAGATATACAAATGGCAAATAAATACATGAAGAAATGTTCACCATCACTGGTCATTCGAGAAATGCAAATTAAAACAGCATTGAGATTCTACCTTACTCTGGAAAGAATAGCTACCATCAAGAAATCAACTGATAACAAATGTTGGTGAGGCTGTGGGGAAAAAGGAACACTGCTCCACTGTTGGTGGGAATGTAGACTGATGCAACCATTATGGAAATCCATATGGAGAATTCTCAGAAGACTAGGATTGGAAGCCCCATTCAATCCAGTTATCCCCCTCCTGGGTATTTTCCCCAAAGAACTGAAAAGTTCATATCACAGTGATATATGTGCAGCCATGTTCATAGTTGCACAATTTGTGATAGCTAAATCCTGGAAACAACCAAGATGCCCATCAACTGCAGAGTGGATGAAAAAGATGTGGCATTTTTATATAATGGAATACTACTCAGCTATAAAAAGGATGATCTTGAGGCCTTCATAGGCAAATGGAGACAACTTGAGACTATCCTCATTAGTGAAATAAATAAGAATCATATTTATAAATATCATATTGTGTCTCTAGTGTAAAAAGTAAATAAGAACTACAAGTGTAATAAAACCAAAACGTGTAATTACTATTGTAAAAAAGAGAGGAAAAGAAAGTGCTCTAAGGGATATAACTGCATGTAGGTTTGAGTGTGTAAAACAGATGACCATATTGCTGAATCTTTGTTGGATCTTTGAGCAAAACTGTTTGTAGTCTGACTGTTTGAATATTTACTATGTACCCTTTAACTTTGTAACTTGAACAACTACATCCAGGATGACAGTACATAATTTATAAATTACTGATTTCTTAGTGGGGCTTTTTCTCATTCTCCTTTTTCTTTCTTTCTTTTAAAATTCTGTATTGTTGCTACCCTTTTTTCTGTTTTGCTTTTTTTTCTTCTCTTTAAATAAAATTTTAAAAATGTATAATTGTTATTGTAAAAAAAGAGGAAATAGGAAGTGCTATAAAAGATATAGCTGCATGTATGTTTAGGTGTGTGGGAATGATGACCATATTTCTAGGTTCTTGTTGGATTCTTGAACAGATCTGTTTGCACTCTCACTGCTTTAGTGTCCACTTTGTGTGCTTTAATTCTGTAACTTGAATAACTATTTCTAAAAGAACAATATGTAATTTATCAACTAGTGATTTCTTACTGTTTATCTTCTTTTCTTGAAATTCTGTAATATTTCTACCTTTTTTCCTATTTTTTTCCTCTTTAAATAAAAAAAAGGGAAAAATCTTGTACCAACAATGTTAAGACACTTATACTTAATAGAACAAATATCAGACGCTTCCTGGCAATAAGTAAATGAAAGAGACCGCAGAAAAAAATTAATACTCACTAATATAGAATAGTTGAGAGCTTATCTGAACCCAAGAGGGTTATCAGAAACATCTAGGAAGAGAGACTTTCCAGATGGGAAATCCTCTGGGCTGTATGTCCCAGTTTTCCCTTGGTGATGATACCTGCTCTCCTCAGAGCAAAGGGACTTTCTCAGCCACCTCTTCTTGACAGTCAAACAACAATGCAAAACTCACTGGAGCCAGGTATGGTGATACACTTCTATAACACCAGCAGTATGGGAGGCTGAGGCAGGAGGATCACAAATGCAAGCCCAGAATGGGCAACCGAGAAATTTCGTGAAATTCTGATTCAAAATGAAAAAAAAGGACTGGGAATGTACCTCAGTGCAATGGCTGTCCCTGGGTTTGATCCCCAATTCTGAAAAGAGGGGAAAAGGAAGGAAGAAAGGAAAAAATAAAGAGAGAGACAGAGACAGACAGAGAGGCAGAGAGACACAGATGGGGGATGGGAGAGAGAAAGAAAAGGAGGGGGTGGCAGTCAGCTGTGGTGTCAATCTAACAAGAAACAGGTAGCTGACTGGGTTAGTACAGTTTGAGGTGTGTCTGGATGATTGATTTACTGCAAAAGAAGAGTCACTTTAGGCGTGGGAGGCACCAACAAATATGCTTATAGCCTGAATGGAATAAAAAAGGAAAGAAGAAGAAAATCTTGTTTCTGCTTCTTCAGAGGAGCACTAGTCATTGTCATTGTCTTTGGCTGTCTATCTCCAGGCTTCCCATGCAAGCTTCTAGCACAGAGCCTTCTGCTTCCTGATACACACTCATATGGGACTCAGCAGAGTCCAGGCCTTCGACTTTTGACTGGCTCCTCAGACTCTGCATCACACAGCTGGCCCTTCTGCACTGTTCCACATCGGACTCCATGGCTGGCTACTGCGAGCCTACCTTGGACATCCTTTACACACCAGAGAAACTCATGATTGTCTTTCCACTGATGCTATGGCTCCAGTTTTCTCCCTGCTAGTCAAGCAGCTGAATCTCTTAAGTTTTTACTGGGTAATGTAAAACTGTGCTAAAACTATCCCTCCTTTTTTTTTTCTTTCTTCATCTCATCGTCTCAAAGAACTCATCTGTGTCAGTTTTCAAACTACTATCAATTCCAAGTCCACCCTTGTCTGTTCTGCTCTGTGATACTAGTACTGGGCTCTGTAAACTTTTCTCCTCTGTCCACTGGAGAAAGTCAACTTTGCCAACAGAGGGAGCTGGAGGGACAAGGCAGAGTGGAAGAAGAATGCTTATGTTCTCCCATCCTTTGCAGTGCTGTAGCAGCCTGCAAGAAGCCCAATATGACTTCCTGCCTAGTGAGTTCCTCCAGAAACCCAGTGGACACCCTCCGGTGGACCAACTCAGCCTGCTGGCCCTGAGGTATACAGCTTTTTTTTCAACAGCTCTTACCCACCAGTACCCCAATGAACTTATCCAGCACACACTGAGATGCAGTCAGACCCTCTACAGTGAGGTCTACTTCTCCACCTCAGTTGAGCAAGAAACAGTCCTCTCAAATTCTTAGCTCCTTCCGGGCAGCCCCACTCTCCTACCCATCAGCCTGCAGGGAAAGTCACTGTTTCCTGTGTTTTCCATTTATGCATTCTTTTTTAGCACAGAAAAACTTTGGTTAGATAATACCTTATAGTGAACTTACTCTCTTGAAATTACTGGTGAGTAATTACTTGCTGGAGCCTGATTGATAGGTAGATGCAACACCTTATTTTGCATAAGTGAAAAGCATCTTTGCAGGAATAAATATGAGAAGAAAGGAACACAGAATAAGATACTGTGGGTTAAAACAAAGAAATGGCCATGAGATTTTGGAATTAAAGCATTTCTACATGATCATTTTACTGGAAGAAAAAGAGATAATTTTTGAGAATTTCCAGTTTTTCTCTTCAAAAAAGATTCATTTGAGCACTTCATGTATGAAAGAATTTGAAGAGAACACTAATAAAGGGAAAACTCCTAAAGACAGTAAAGAATTGAACAAAGGAGCTATGGAATTTAAAACAAAATGAAGCAGAGGTAGCAAATTGGATCCTAGAGTAAAAGACAAATAAACAACATGTCAGTGTTAAAACAAAAGACACAAGCATCAAGACAAGGAAAGAAAAGAAGATACCAGTAAACAATAGACTGATAACAGACTTCTCCACACATTAACAATTAGAAATGAAATGAAGTAACAACCTCTGAATTTTTAAAAGAAAAAGACTGTGACACAATGTATCTCAATTCCAGTAGAGTCTTCATTTTGGGGCAAAAATAACAGAAAAAATCTTCAGAATACATTAAGTCAGGAAGCATTGTGCTGTATATTGAGTTCCCCAATTGATAGAGAACTCAAAATTATTAGATCAAAATTGGAAAAGGCTGGTAGCAAGCATGACTTCAAAAACTAAAATGTTATAATTGAAATTTATACAATCAAAGGCAAACTTTAAGAACAATTATGAGGTAAAAATTCAAAATCTAATAAAAGAAGTAACTTCATTATAATAATCTAATGCTAAAGTTCCAGTGCAAGGAACTGGTAGAAAAGATAGTATATGTTTTTATCTCACACTGCAGAGTACTCAATGCATGACTTTGATAACCAGAGAAAAGTCAAGCTGTAAAATGCTTAACTATAAAATTAATCTTAATTTAAAACCAGGATTTATCACTTCGAAATCACAAGAGTGAGCATGCAAAGAAATATTACATGTAAGCAAAGAAAAAAAGGTTAACATACAATATCCAAAATGTCAAGTGTTCAAGCCATGAATTTACCATTTTTCATTCTTGACAATTTCCTGCCTTTTCCAATTAGTTTAAATTGACCAAATATAATCTATACTATGTAATCAGGAACAAAAATAAATAAGTATTAGAGAAAGTCCTGGGACTCCAAAAGCCAGCATTTGAGAGGAGACATTCCCATCGTCATTCATTGCCATCTGTAATAACCCACATGTGACCATCTGAAGACAGACTGGAGCCATGGACAGCAGGGTCAAGCGACTTTTTTCTTTAACTATAGGTTGTTTTTTGTTTATAACTCTGTGTGTGTGTGTGTGTGTGTGTCTGTGTGTGTCTGTGTGTGTGCGCGCGCCTCTGTGATACCTATTCAACTTCTCTACAATACAGATTTGAACAATAAACTCGGTCTGATCGTTTAATTAAATAATACCAGAAAAAATTGGAGCTTTAAAAAATCATCTGTAATGCAATACCTTTGTCTTATCCATACAGGAGTAAGGCCAGAGAAGTAAGTGACTTGTTCATTTCCAGCCAATAGCAGTAGTTCAATAAATGTATGAGATTAGTAGAAAAACTATAAAACTCATAGTTTTATGAAGCCTTGAGGGCCTTGGATAAGGCTCAATAAAAATGTCCTGTTGAATATGTACGAACCTGCCGAGCAGAGTAGATTTCTAAGATACCAGCCAGCTCTAAAACTTTATGGTTGGGGGAATTAATTGGGAACTTTGTCTTCCAGATCTTGAGACTAATAAGTTGCTCCTTTGGGTCCCCTTCAGCCTCTCCACCTGAAACTCCAGTGGAGAGGTGGCCACACTGATGACTGACCTCTAAGATTAGCTCCTCAGCCATAGAAAGCCCCTACCTCAGAAACTCCCATTATTGTCCCCATGAGACAGGAGCATCAATCTAAATACAAAATCATCATAACACATATAGTCCTATATGCACAATGAAAGCTCAGTTCTTAAATTTGGAAAGGCTTGAAGTCATTTTCACAAATACTGTCTGAAAACTCTATCTCAGGTTTCTTTTTAAACTGTCAAATATAAGGTTCCCCAGCCCAGAATTTCAAAATGTTTTGGTTTTGTTGCTTTTTTGTGTGTGTTTTGTTTTGCTTCCTAACTGCATGTCTACATCCAGACTGAGGCACACATACCTTGAAATGAAAGTACACATGGAAGGGTGCTTTTCTGGTCTATTGTGAATACTTAGAGGGAAATTAAGCCATTAAATTTTGTCAAAAGCCTTTTTACAGCTGTTTTGCTATTTTGCCAAAGCTGTTTTATGAAAGATTTGGGAATCATTCTAAAATGCCACAGTAGATTTTAAAACAAAAGTCAACCCCAAGGACATTCTGCATTCTCCAGCTTGAGGTACTGAAAATGTCTATCTGGAAGCAGAAATCTGTGGATGACAGGAGTGGTTCTGGACATTGTTTCAGCCCCCCTAGGAGGGACCCAGAGAGTGTGGTACCAAGACATAATGCTGGCCATTTGATCTCTAGCCCATTGGTTCAGCGTGCATATAATCAAGATACTCAAACGATTCTGTCTCAGTGTGTACATGCTGGATCTCAACTCTGTCCTCTCTGTCGCTGCTGAAGGTAAAGATTTTATGGTTGAGGCAGCTTTACAGCAACCACTTCAAATTCTTCCATTAGCTAACTGCTTCCTTGTGGGAGGATTTCATACTGATATATTTTGTGCTAGATTCTTTTTTCCTGCTTATTACAATTTCACAAATAATGATTTAGGGTAAAACTCCAGGTTTGCATCAGGAGAGAATAATGAGCAAATTTATAAACATGGACTGTTTCCTGAGTAACTCTGTTCATTAAATATCATCTCTCAGGAATCTAAGACTATGTCCCCAAACACAGTTTAGTCTCTCTATATAAACACAGTTTGGTCTTTCTAAAGACCAAAAAAAGACCCTATAGGAGGCAATGGTTACTGTGTCTGAGTGTGTGTGTGTGTGTGTGTCACACAGGGAGAGGGTCTATGTCTTTGTGAGAAAGAGCAAGAAAAATAGAGATGGGTGTGTGGATAAGCTGTACATAGGTGAAAGACTATGAATATTTGGTGCAGAGTAATAGCTTCATTTAAACTGTTACGTCCCAAAGAAAGAGATCAGCATTCAAATATTTAAATAATTAAGTAATCCAGTAATTAATTAATCATGTCATCTGTTGCTAGTGAGTCTCAAATTATTTATAAGAAAGCTTTTTACGGTTCTTTTATAGACCAACCAAAGAAGCCCAACTAAGATAGAAGATGGCTTCACCCCACATGGTAGCAAGATTGTACCATCCTGCTTTATGTCTCTGTGTGCTCACATTCAGAAATACGCACATGTACACTTATAGAACACAGCTACTTTGTCATTATTTTTCTCTTTCACACCTGGGGTCATTTTTTCATTCTTTAAAACTCACATATGATGCTTTGGCCAATATCATGCAAAAAGATCTGTAAATCCTTTCAATTTCAAAGCATGTTAATATATCAAAAACTTCCACCTGGGAATTATCAATTGTCACAAAGCACCCCTTGAATTTAAATAAGGAGACAATGCATTATTGGGAGGCACTGGCTTTCAATGCCTACAGACAATGTAATGGGAAATAGTCACAGAAGATACCTGCTATGTAAACCATCCAATGTAAAGAAATGTCACAAGCAGATGTCCTAAGAAGCTTGCACATTTATATTCATATACAATCATATTTTTCTCTTCTCTTCTCCTGCCCCTCCTCCTCCTTCTCCTTCCTCCCTCTCCCTCTCCTTCCTCCCTTTCCCTTTCCTTCTCCTTTCTCTCCTTTCTCCCTCTCCCTCTCCTTCTTCACCCTCCCTCTCCTTCCTCCATCTCCCTTTCTTCATCTCTCTGTCTTTGCAAGGTACACAAGGTATACAGAACCTCTTTATAAGCAATCCAAAATGAGAGGATACATAAAAAGTATTATGAATTAATGGTCCACAAACCCTACTTAATTCTAGCCTTGCTAGTGGGGTATAGTGGAATTGAACTAAGAGTGTTTGAAATAGACTATTTCTAATTCATCTGTGTCTTCAAAATCTCTAACAGTATTCACTTTACACTACTGGATTTCAGATTTTGACTTTTAAAAGAACTGCACAGATACTGCTTGGAGTTAAGGAAGAGAATACTATGCAAAAAACTTAAGTGACAGGTGACAATATATGTACCTTTTTAAAAGCACTCACTACTACAAGTGTGCTCCTGGGGCTGCTAGAATCAGAGGAAAAAGAAAAGATTCCCTTTCCCAAATACCTTGGAACCCTCAATACTAAGTTAGCATTATCATTCTTTGGGAGAAATATTACTAAGATGGCTTTATAGTTTTTAATCTAAACTTTTAAAGAGTCACTCTCAAGAGCTTCACAAGTCATAAGAACTTACCCGTAATAAAGAGGGAAAAAAAACTATACCACATCAAGAAGCAAACCAGAAGAGGAAACAGGATTGGAGGCAACCTTTTGGCCAGAGAGTAAAGTGGACAGCTCTGGGTAAAAAAGGATAAAGCTTAACAAGTACTGCACTCACTTGTTAGGTCTTGCCATTGTCTCAACTGCTCAGGAAGGTGGGCAAAAGCTAAGCAGGAGCCTTCTTAACTCATCAGCTTATCCTCTATTCCTAGGTCCCATACTGCCTCTGTGCTTCTTTCCTCCAAGGCATGGATTGCTTTCCAGTTATGCATCTTCTCTATTAGAGTTCATCTTGATAATATCAATTTTAAAATGATCAATTTCAATCATTTTCTAAACATACAACTCAAAACCGTCAAAAGCAGGCCTGTCTATGCTATTTACAATCATTTCAAGCTTTAGATTATTGTGAAAAGCGTCAACCAAAGAAGCTCTCAGGTGACACGTGCCCATGTACCAGAAGTACCAGAATACTACGTTATGGTACAGTGAGCACATACTGTTTTAAGGCAAGGCCACTCTCCCAAGGCAATGAAGGGCTGTATCTTCAGTTCAGTGATAATGTCTCAGCAATAATATGTTAATTTCTGGAAAGGGAGCAGGAGCTTTTTTTTATAAAACTTTCAGGGCCATTTTAAATAGCCCTTATTGAACTATCAGCATTTGATTCCCATGTATGAGACGCATTCACTGTAAATAAAACATGACGATTTTCCTTTTTATAATTTGCTGAAAAGCCTAGTCAACCATGAATTCCTTTTTTCATGGCATCCTGCTTATTACAGAGATTTCTGCACATGACAGAGAGTTGGATTTCTAGAGCAGACTATCCCTTTGTGTTATCATTGTGCTATTGTGGTTGTTTAGATTCTTTCTTCTTTGTAAGTAGACTGAATTAAAAAAGAGAACCTTGTGATACACATGAGCAGCCTAACAAAACCTCACTCATTTTATAGTTCCCTTATAGCACCAAATAGAACTGAAAGTCCAAATTAGTAGTAAAACAACTCTAAAATAAAAGCATATGCTCTTTCCATAGAGTATGCTGTGTATGTTTATAGCACTATTTCACTTGGGTTATTATACTTTGTTTTTTAAAATATTGCCTTTTGAGTTATATACATCTACCTTTTTGGATAAAAATAGCTGCCACTCTCACACTGGAAACCACCTTCACACTTGTAACCATTGCATTTGTGCTGCACACCAATTACTAAAGCACAGTGAAGACAGATATATTCCTTGCCACAATTTAAAGTGTTATTACTACACCTGGGCTGGCACAAAGAATCACTGCCCAGCTATTCATCTAAATTCAGGGTATATGCATGATACTTCAAACAGTGCTTCTCCAATCTTGGTACATATCCAAATCACCTAGGAATGGGTTACATCTTGCAATTGCCAGGTCTCTCCACAAAGGTTTTAGGTTCAGAAGAAGGTAGAAAAAATCCTGGATGGAGCAAGGAATTCAGAATAAACACCCCAATCATTATAAAGCATGCATGGGGCTCATTCATAAGAGCGACCTGTATCTCCACACCCTGGTTTAGAGACACAAACAGAGTGCAATGACAGAAGCAGAGAAGAGGGGAAACATTTGCAATACACAGCCACAAAGCAGAAACTCATGATGGGCCCTACCGGGCAATGCACACTGTATGATGAAAAATGCTGCTTTATTATTTGCTTACCTCTCTCTTGAAGCACCTCTTAAACCTGACCAGGATATACCAAGTGCTGAGACAACATAACGGAGGCTAAGAGTATAAATTCTGGAGTTAGATCAACTGGATTCAAACCCTAGTGCCATCAAGACCTTTACTCTCTCTGCCTCAGTTTCTTAATCTCTGGTATGGGAATAATAAAGGGTTATTGGAAATTACTGAGATTATTTAAGAAAATGAATACATGTGAAGTATATGAAGTTACACTTAAATTGTCCTGCATGCATCTGATGCACCTAAACCCCTGCTTATAAGGAAGAATACAAAATAATTATTAAAGAGGTAATTTATAGGGTATAATTACACAAACTGAGGGCCAAAGTATGGTTTAAAGTTTACTCAGTAAGTCTGCACAAGAGTATAACTCCAATCACTCCCTCCCCCACACTCTAGCATTTCTATTCCTCCATCTCCCTTCCAGCTAGTGACTCCCCTCTCCCTGCTAATTCATGGAGTTAGTCTTCTTATTAATTTACTCTCCAGCTGCCTCCTGCCCAGGGACAGTCGACATTAAACAGCAATCGCTTAAGCAGGGCCACTGTTGTGTGGGTCTTCGACCAGATCAGGTCTCAATTTAAAACAGCACCCTAAAAAGCCATGACTTGGTGCCCAGACTTAGTCCCAAAATTCCAAAGATCTAGTTCTCTCTTATTTTCAGAACTTTTGCTTTCTAAGCCTTCTCTGGCTCACACTTCTAAACAGCTCTTGCTAGTGATTTCTAGAGGACTGTCTTCAAACCCCTAAATTCTGAGAGATTCAGACACATTTCCATTCCTGTTCTCCATTTCTATTATTCTCTGTGGTCTACACCATCATCAGATATGGAGGCTCTACCCAACTGGATATATTCTCTTATGGCTCTTTATCATTATGTTGCCTCCAAAGAAGACTTGCTCTCCTTATTCCAGTGACTTACTTACAAACTCCACCATGAAGCCTGTCCCTGCATCAGGACATCCTAGCACAAGTCTAAAGCAAAAACTAAGTTATGTTTCAACTTCTTTGTCTCAGCCACCTCTGTTACCTCTAAAATCACCATGATCTTGGTAAATGAGATTTTGCCTCCACTTAGTGGTTAGGCGTTTTCACCAAACCACAGAATGTGACACAGGTAGCCAATCTAAGAGTCATCTAAGGGCTGGGGATTTAGCTCAGTGGTTTAAGCACCTGCCTTGCAAGCGTGAGGTCATGAGTTTGATCCCCGGTACCAAAAAGAAAAAAAAAGTACAGGTAAGAGTCATCTAACTGAAATATTCTAGAGTCTCCACATGAGAAACTGAAGCTGCCCTTCAAGAGATCTGCTCAATGTCACAGAGTTAGAAGGCAGCTTACCTGATCATGATGGTTGCAGGAATATTCCTATGATCCTGACTTCACAATGGAGATGCAAAAGACTTACTCATCAAAGTAATATAGATAAATCTGAACTTCTGAAAGACAGAGGATGAATCATTCACATACATGTGTGCACAAACACAAGGAAAACTGTTAGAGGTGATGAGTACATTTAGTATCTTGATTGTAGTGATGGTACTATAATATCCAAGATCATCAATATACATATACACACATACATTAAATATATGTGATATTTGTATACCAATTACACATCAATAAAACTTCTAAAAACATTTAAGAAAAATAAATAGCATTCAGTAAGGATTTTATGTTTGCGGAAGTTTTTTTCATAATAACTGAAAACGGAACAGTTCAAGGGCCCATGAACAAATGCATGAGTAGACAAATTGTGGCATATTCATACAATGAACACTACTCAGCAGGAAGAAGGAATCAGCTACTTATGCATACAGCAAAAAAACGAATCTCAAGAACATTATATAAACACAAAAACCATGAACAAAATTACATACTGGATGATTCCATTTATGTAAAATTCTAAAACACACAAATCTAATCTATAGCAAGACAAAACAGAGAACTGGTTGTGTAGGTCCAAACCTGGCAGAGGGACTAACGGCAAAGGGACATAAGGACACTTGTGGAGTTATGGGAGTACGCATATATTGGCCAGATTGCTGGTTTCTTAAACATACACATGGGTTAGACTTCTATGAAACTCTATACTTAAAATAATTGAATCTAAGTTATAATGCAATAAAGTTGATTAAGGAATACATTTGTATGTAAAGGGTGGAAGAAAATATAAGTACCAGGTTCTATCTACTATCTCATGAAAACTATACTCCCTGAGACCAAGAAATAATAAATGAATAAATAAATACTGAATTTTATGCAATTAGTAGCTTACCACAGAGCAACATATTTATAAGATAAAAAAGAAATATAAAAAACAAAGAAGGGGAAAGGATGCCATCTAAGGCTGTTTTATTAGTCCTATATTTTTTAAATGAAAGAAAACCCTAATTCCATTATCAGCCAAAGTATATCTATGTAGTGTCATGTTTTTATGACCCACACATAAACTTTCTTTCCTATAGTGTTTTCTGAGTGCCAAATTATTTGTTCTGTTTGTCATTACAAAAGAAAAACATTACAATTAAGGTATTTGAATTAATCTACAATTTGTAAACTATGTTTAAAATACAAATTAGTTAACAAAAGGAAATAAAATTGAGTAGAATATCTCCATCTCAAAACAGCCACCATATGATTGACTTTTAGTAAATATCCATTGTCATTCTTTAAAAGATGTAAATTTAAGTATATGCTAAAAAACTTGAATGTCGCTATATATTTGTGTCATTTCATAACCTGCCTGTTCTACCTAAAAACATGAAATTTTCACATAGTTAAATTTTCTTCTTTCTCTTTATTTACAATACCTGCTGAGTATTCCACCGTCTAAACAAATTCCCAGCTCTCAAACATGTATGCGTTTTCCATGTTTTAAAGATTATCAGTAACTCTGTAATTAATAACCTTATACCTAAATTTCTAAGCAAACCATGAAAAATTCATAAGACTAAATTCCTAGAAGTGTAATTGCAAAGACAGAAAATATGCATATTCTTAAGACTTTCAATAGACACTGACAAATTGAAAACTATATTTTAAAGAGATGTTGACATACTGGCATGTGTCCAAAGGACGACAACCAAAATATCTACACAGTGTGTCCCTGAGACAGGTTGAAGGGACTGGGTGTAGTCAGCCTGGAGAAAAGAAAGCCTAGAAAACAAAGATGAGTCCCCTTAGAAAAGGTAATTTCCATTTTCCTGATTGCCTTGTTTTGTTTGCGCTGAAAGCTGATTCACTAATAGAACAAGAAACAAGAGAAAGGTCAGTTCCTGGGTTGGTTATTAAGCTCCTGTCTCCCAGCCTCAGCAACACCCTTCTGTGTTATGCTTGTGATGCTGGGAATTTTCACCCCTCTTTCGCCCTCACCAGGGTGTTCCCTGCCAGCCTCCACCCATAGTGGGAACTGAGGGGAAACCTAAGGAGAGAAAGTGCTGGCTCCCTCCAGCATTGTTCTGCTCTGTAGACACCTCTCCATAACAGTGCTTCATTGTGGCAGCAATGGATTCATGTGTCACATTCCCAACCCTTCCAGAACCAGCTTCATCAGCACAGCCCCCTGTAGAGATCTGCTCCAAGCTCACACCCTCCTCTGAGTTTACAGATTTCAACAATTCCAAATTCTTTCCTTTCTTCCTGTCTCCAGAGGTAAACGGCTGCCTCCTGGAGATCTTTCTTGTCCTTCCTTTTTTAACTTTTTCATTTTTAATATATAGTTATCAATTCTTTACAGCAAGTTTTCTCAGTTAAAATGACTAATGGGATTCCAGTCTCTTCACTGACTGATATAGTTCCTCATCACCAGAGCTAAAGTAACATTAAGAATGATTATCTCTGTTATAAGATATTGCAAAAGAAAATAGTGGAATGGAAAAAAAACTGTACCAGATAAATGGTCTTAAAATTATTAAAATTAATCAATGCAATCGTTTATGAACATATAATCACAAGCCAAACTCAACATGTAAAGAACAAAGAACAGTGCTACTTTAGCTAACACAGATGCAACAGAGTGTCCTGTTCCTACCTGCTAGGTGTTACTCCCGATATTCCTACATAGCTCTTTTCTACCCTCCACTCTTGGCTTGGTAAAGTCTGGTCTAACAATTGCCAATTTGGGCAAATCAAATATCCTTCCAGATCTTACTCTATAACCATGTAATTCTTCTTCCATAGTTTCAGGCTCTCCAAAGGACTACATGGCACCCAAAACAGCTCAGGAAGAACAGAAGGCATCTACCACAGGACACCTCATAGACCCCTAACTGTCTCGAGCACTTATCTGACTACCCACAGAAGTCAAGAGGTCTTGTCAGCCAGGCTGGGATAATGTAGTAGAGAAACCATTAGTACTGTGGTATACCATTTCTGCTGCTAAGTCAAGGAGAGGTCAGTGTTTTTCATCATAATCTCCCTTTTAGCAATTTCTAACATGGCTAAAAAAGTCTGCTCTAGCTTAAATTTTGTCAAAAAAGTTTTTTGGCACTAGGCTGTATTTTCTTTCAGTGAAGCCACTAAGAATGTGCTTAGTGACTTTAAAAAAGAGGACACTGAATATTCTGAATAAAAGAAAGCTATGTCCTTTAAAACCCCCTCCTCTACTACCATTCTCCACTATTCCCCCAGAAAAATTAATATGCTTCCTTTTCTTAAAAATACTTCTTGGGGCTGGGGATTTAGCTCAGCAGCATAAGCGCCTGCCTTGCAAGCACGCAGTTGTGAGTTCGATTTCCAGTACAAAAAAAAACCCAAAAAACTTCTTAGGTCCTTTGAAAGCTGCAGTATTGTTTCTTCAGATAACTGTTAATCAGAACCATGTCACTCAGAATTGGAGGAATTTGACAGTCAAGTTCCTCCAATACATAAGCAGGTTAGTGCAAACAAGACATTTCATCCTAAAAGTGGTTTTCCTACATCCATATTCCAATTTATCTCTGTACCTTTCCCAGTTCTAGAAATAGGGTCATATTGCTTTTAGAGCATATTTCAAATATGTAAATTTGTACATATAGCATTTGTAACTTGCAAATGCATTTTTTCTTTACATCTTCTCAAGAGCTGCCAACAAAAGTAGAAAGCAGAAGTTATTAAAATAATTTCCTTTTCATAGAAGAAAAGACTGAAGCCCAGAGACTTTGACTTGCTTAAAATCAGCCAAATTAGGAAAAAGACTGCATGGACATATAACTTGTTCTTGCTAAGAGATATGATATGCCTACACTTCTTAACAATATCTGCAAATAGAGAAGAAAGCAAAAAATGGGTGGCAGAGTCTGGAAACAGCCACAAGTCTAGATGAACCAATTCCACTGTTGGAATTTCCATAAGAGCTCTCCAGGAACTCTCCTCCCTACAGCAGGGGTCAGGACATTTTCAAAATCAACTGGTTCCTCTTCTTTTGCGACACTGAGTCACAAGCAAAGAAATGCTTTAAACCTAATGTATCCTTGTACACATGCAGTTCCACCAGGGAATCAGCTTTCGCAGGCAGAGTTTCTACTCTACAAAGATGTCTTTCTAAACCTACCTGCCTGCTCCTTGGTCAAAACAGTAGAGGGCAGAGTCTGCCCCAGAACTGTGTGGACATCACGAATCCCTTAGCTATTCTTGGGTTACACAAGTGCTCAGAAATACCAGTTTATCTCTGAGGATTACTGTTTGATGTGAGAACATGACTACCAGGCAGAGCTAGTTACAAACATGACTCACTTTAATTCTTTTCAAAATAATAAGCGTCGAGCATCTCTCTTGCAGGTCACTCCAGTCCTTTGCCCATGCTGGCCTTACCTTTCTACTCAGTTGCACATACTTACCACTGATGGAAATGGCTATGCAGTGTATCAGACTATATTTCCCTGACTTCCTTATCTATGTCTGACCATATGCCTGACTTCGGGCCAATGGGATAGGACCAGAGAGACTTGCCCTTTTTCAGAGTTCCTGTAGGTAAATCTCATTCTTTTTACTTCTTTTCTGGTTAAATGAAGAGAGTACTGTAGACCTGAACAACAGTGTAATCTAAGGTGGGTGGACCTTGGGTCCCTGAATGAACTTGTGGAAAACCCTAGTATATAGCAAGGAATACATTTTGATTAGGTTAAGTCACTGTAATTTGGGGGGCTAGAACAGCAAATAACCTACTGTGATTAGTATACTTCCCCAACTAGACTATCAACTCCTCGTTGAAAGACTATCCGATACATCACTGTGTTCTCCACGAGCTGCACACAGTAGGTGTGCAACCCAAATCTATTAGAAATTACCTACCATGATTTCCCTCTTGAAACTCTTATACACAAGTGTCTCTACCAACATTACCAATAAATGATAATGAACTGCTCTCCTTCTCTGTATATTCTCGAACTTGAAAATGAAAGCAAAATACTCCTAGAATCTGCTGTTGATTATAATCACTAAATAGAATGATTCATACTTCTTAAATGCCACTTCGTGCACATAATCATCTAATAATCTAAACATAAACAAAACATCCAAGACAGAGGACAAGTCAGAATGGAAGCCACAGCCACATACTTGAATGTGCCTCTGGAAAGATTTCTAATGTACTCTGGTGTCTTAGGATATGTTTGTGCTCTGTGCATATCACAGCTGACATCTTGTCAAAACCAAGAGAAATAATTGCATCCCTGAGTAAGAGTATCATGCAGGCAGCAATTTAAATGTGGCACTGTTTATCAGCACCAATTTACTAACATCTTACTGTATATAACCATGCGTGGTAGGAGAAAAACGCATACATTCTTACCAAGATTCGGGCATAAACACAAAATCTGTTACATTTCCAATTCAAAAGAAGTCAGAACAAAGGAAAAATACATAAAGTGAAAAGCTGTGTTTCCTTCCCTTAGAAATAAACTTTTAAAGAAATCTAAGTCTTAAACTTTACATCTTCATTTAAGGTGGGGTGGCAAAACATAAGCCAGTTTACTCAAGTCTTGAGGGATAAGAAAAACAACCTATCTTGTGAGGTTATTAAGCTAACACCTCAGCAAGCCGCAGGCATGCTACTCATTTATTACACAAAACTGAGATCTTCTAACAGTCAATAATTATGTGCTGAGAACTCTAATGAATAACTCTGCCATCAGAAGGATTCACGAAACTTTGATCAGTGTCCCGAGAGGCAGTAGGTCAAGATGAACCTTGAAATCTGATTAACATCATCCATTCTTATGTAGTGTTCTAAAAATACCGTTTTGTATCTCCCTACTCTACTTGGATATTTTGAAAACATGATTTTGTCACAAATCCTAGAGCAAATTATAAAAATATGAGTATTCACTTTTGAAACAGATTTAAAGCAAGAGTTTGTATAATCTCCCACAAATGTTTCTTGACACTTCTTTTGCTCCTAGACCTGTGATCACAAAAAAAAAACCTCTAGTTTTAGGACCCAGCACTATGTTACATGAGTAACAGGCTATAATTCAGTCCTCATCCTCTGCAAGTGCCAGAGTTTTTAAGATGATCTGGATATGAGATCTCACACACACACACACATTCCTAAGCTTCCTTAAACCTAGCGGTGTCTCTGGGATATCTTTTAACTTGGGGTTCTCTAAGATTGAAGAACCCCTGATAGAAACATACATGCACGGAAAGGGAAAAACAACAATTTCTAACTCTATAGTACAAAACCTCCCAGCAGGTTCTCCACGGTGGAAGAGAAACAGCCACAGGAAAGGACTTCACACAAGAAGAAGAGGAGCAGCTGGGGAGGAGGTGGGAGTGGGTGACAGAGACATGGAGCCAGAAACAGAGCTGTGAGGAAGAAGGGGAAAAAAGGCTGAGCAGCCGAAGGATGGTGGTTAAAATAACTCGTGGTAACAGAGTGTTCTTTGTTACCACACACTGCTCTTTGTTATCACACATTACAGAGAGTTATAAACAACAGAAGCATGCCGTACAGTAAAGCTGCACTTCAAGCTCTGGGCTCTGGTGACCTAACAAACTCCCCGGCTTCCTCCTCATGCAGATTGACGCTATTTCTAGAACATCATGTTAGGGCTGTGACCATTAATCTGTGCATCTCAATCTATGCACAGGACCAATCTATGATGTTGGCACTGAGTCCTCCAAAGAAGCCTTTTACATGCACTTTGATGCAAAGCAGGAAGATGCAGGCAAGGCTGATCCGATCTCTGATGAAAAGCATCCAGCTCTACAAAGTGATGTAAAACTTCTGGAGGAAGTTTTTAGGAGGCCCACAGAGAACGATCTCATTTGTATTCATACATAAAATTAGTATTCAACAGAACAATGAAACAGCTTGCCGAGTGAAGGCAAACAGGCCAATCCAAAGCTCGATGGCAGAATCATGCCCATGGTGACTCCACCAAACCCTCCTCTTTCCTTGCTTTGACATGACTATTCACACTCTAGACACTCAGCTTCCTCCCCCCTAGTGAGTTCTAGAATTGAGCTTTTACTTCCCAAAGACCCCGGGAAAAGAGACTGAGTAGATTACATGAGAAGGAGAGATAGTATGCCAACACCACTTCTTTTCACGATTCCTATGTCTTGGCCAGAAGAAGCCATCTCATCACCTCTCGCTTCAACCCTACACTACAACTTTTCTTTTCTTGCCAAAATAAGTCATGTTCACCCTCAGAGACTTTCTAAGTGCCAAACTCTGTCTCAATCTTGATTTCACTCTAAGTAAAGCAATGACCAGACACTAAGGACCACTCTGCTCAAACTCCCACCCTGTGCTCTTTTCAACTGCCCGTCATCTACCTATACCACCAGTCACTGCCTCTATGGTCAGTGCTTTTCTTCTGTCCCTGTTTTAAGTGTCGCTCTTTTCTCAGGATTCTCCTTTCTTCTCATTTCTTATTCTGCAGTCTGGGAATGTTTGTTGTTTCACTTTAGGTTGTTGGGTCCTTCTTGAGACTGTATGAAGTCATCTATGTCCATTAGCAGGTACACAAATCCTAAAGTGAAGCATGTCTATGCATCAAAGCCTGTCCTTTCTCCTTCTCTGGTGTCTCTCAGATTACACTACTCTTCATTTCCAGTGCCACTATCTCATTCTGCCCTATCCAAGGGAAAAGGCAAAGTTGCAATCCTAACAGATCACCACACTGACAGTTTCTACCCTGCCCATTCCATACTTCTGAGGACCACCAAAATTATCCATGTTAAAGAAAAATAGACCTCATATCTCCACTTCCCTTCTTCCTGCTCCAACAGCCACACATATCTCTGTCATTGAACATGTAATATTGCATGCTGTACCTTCACATATATCACACTGCGAGCTCTCAGACATCGGGATTCTGTTCTTGGCATTAGGACCTAACAGTACATACACAAAAAATGTATTACATTAAGTTGAATTCAATGAAATTTTTTAAAAAAGAACTTCCAGAAGCAATTCTTCAACAATCAATCAGACAGAGGAAATGACAGAAGTCAGGTGTCTGTGGAGAGGATGATGGGATGGGCTAAGGCAGTATTACCTTCCACTGTAGAATCCTAGATTCCTCACCCCATCTGTGTGCCATAGCTGAACGCAGCACTGAGGAGATGCAACAGCAAGTGCCTGGCACTGTGCATAGCAGGGAATTCAGGCATCAAAGAGCAGCTTCATTAACCAAAGAAATCTACCAACTTAGCTTCCTCCTGTGTCAATTAATCTTATTTCCCTCTCAACGTCCACAGAACCTTGTTGTTCTTGAGTTATAGCATTTTTAACAATCTCATTAACAGTAGAATGATTCATAGACAATCCTTCACACTGGATCATGAACACCAAGGGCTCTGAAATCCTCACCACCATGGCCTCTATAAGCCCTAGTATAGTGCTCTGTATAGAAATGACAGTAACTTGGATATTGCTCACCTGAATTAGACTAGTACTGAGGAAAAAAGAAACTTTACAATGAAAAACAAAAAAAAAAGCAATAATTATACTTGTTTGCAACCAAAATTCCATGTACAGCAGAGGCCAGGAAGAAAAATCCCAAACTACTGGTAATAGGTAATAGAGATGTATATTAGTTTTTCTCTGGTCAGATTGAATACAGACATAGAATGTCTGGATCATCTATATTTTTATGCTTTATTTAGGCCATGGATAAACATGCATTATTACTTCTCCACTTATGGAGCAAAACACACTTTCAAGTGAAAGCCTTGAAAATATATGCATCCAGACCTATACAAGGTCCCTATTAGGCAAAGATGAAAAAAATATTTTGTGATGAAAGAGGAAAAGGAAAATGGATTCTGAAATGATATCCTCATAAACAAAACAGGAAAGCATCAGCAACTTCTAGATATGTCTAAAGCCTAACCCCTCTTGTGAAAATACCTCAACAATCCTTCAGTACCAAGGAGTTGTTTGAAAACCCTTTGCTAGAAGAAGAGCAAATTGTACCGAATGTAGAGTTTAAAATCTATTTGCATCCCAAAACACACTGAAAGTTAGAAAAACAACAGGAGATGTATAACATTGGAGAATTCACGTAAGTGAAATAAACATTCACTGAACAAAACTCCCAGTATCCACAACCCTATGTAAGCTGACAGTTAAAGAGTCTGAAGGTAACCCAACCAATCCTACTATGCACAATTCAAGCATGATCATCTCCCCTACAAAGTCTTCACTTTTCTTCTTTCATCTCGAGCTACCTCTTCCTACCATTCCCACACACAGAACTGTGCTCTTTGACTCTTAAACACACCCAGATATATTTTCATGCCTCATTTATCTCACTGTTGCCCACTTTGCACTGTAGCTGGTTGGCTACATGGAACTGAACTTCAGACCACTGCACTCAGAGTCCACTCCTTATTCATGCACTGGCCGCAGTCCAACACAGCTGACCAGTTAGTATCTGGTTACAGTCAAGGTAGATACATGGATTTGTCCTGAACCCCTACATATGCTATAAAAATTGTCTTTCTCAAAGAAACAGGAAGGAAAGGAAAGAAGGGAGATGATAGAAAAAGAAGGATTAGTACAATATGCACAAATTCTTCCTATCAGGACATTTGTAACAACTTAATTTATTGATCTGTCTGCCTCCTTTTAGGGACAAGAACTGGATTTTATTTACTTTTACAGTCCTGTGGGCTAGCCCAATGCTAGGCATTAAACATGTGCTTAAATGAATAAATAATTATTTGGTAAATCAAATAATTAAAGAGGATATAAAGCTACAAAAAAAAAAAAAGGAATGCTCTCATTTGACTAGTTCCCACTGTAATGAGAGGTAAGTGATGGTCAAGAGAAATCTAATCCTCCCTATTTTCTCTGTCCAAAATGTGTCCTGAGGCCAGGGATTTAGCTCAGTGGCTCAAGTGCTTGCTTGGTAAGCATGAGGTCAGGAGTTCAATTCCCAGTACCCCCCTCAAAAAAAAAAATCAAACAAAATGTTTCCTGAGTGATCTGATAGTGTGACTCTCCTGTAAAGGGCATTACAAGTAAAAGTTCAGGGGACAATTGTCTTCTTCCTTCTTAAAACCAGCTACTTATTGTTGAGTGAATTCACTTCATTGTTTATCGACTGAGCATCAAGTATATGGGAACAGGGTGTGTTTCCAAAGCCAGGAAAGATCGACAAATGTGACCTTGATCCTTTCATCAGGGATGCTACATTCCAGCATAGTGTAAAGTTTAGTGTCTATTAATCTGATGAAAAAAAATTATGTTTTTCATACTTATAAAATCTTAAGCTAAAAAAAAATCCTATGCTTTGCAATCATGGCCAAATTGAATTTACTAATCCTTCTCACAAAAGTCCAAATATTTCACAGGCAAAATCCCCCACAGTAGCTTGCCAGTCCAAATGGCCTTGTCCCAGAAGGCCTGTTTTCATTCCTCCGGAAGAAAACGGAATAGACAGTGTTTTAGATGGAGTTACCAATGACTTAATTTTGACAGAAACATCTTTATCTATGTGTCCATGTTAAAATAAAGCTGGTAGAAAAGCTATTTTCCACAACTTGCTTCAAGGAAAAAGTAAATGTTTGCTTGAGTTTTATTTTTATAAATTAACACCAGTCTTTTGATCTAGGCTAGTTTTTCATGACTCAATTACTGAATTATTCATGTTTGGCACCATAGAAGTGTGGAGGTTTAAACTCAGGTTATATACAGTTGCATGGTTCCACTACATAATGGGGATAGAGCTACAAAGACTAGTATCACCTGAGGAGTTTAATGCTGGTTTACCCCAAAAGTTAAAAATTAAAATGCTTTCAAAGTCTAATTATTAAAAAAAGTAAACAGGGTTGGGGATATAGCTCAGTGGCATAATGCCTGCCTAACAAGCACAAGGTCCTGAATTCAATTCCTAGTGCCAAACACACACACACACACACACACACACACACACATGCACAAAGACTAAGAAGGATTTTTTTTTCTTCACAAAAGCTTTAAGAGAAAATTGAATGTGTGGCAAGTTAATAAAAAGCTGTGTATTTACCTATATGATCTTAGAAATTCAAATAACTTAATAATATAAGAGAAAGGAAAGTATATTATTGTTTCAAAATTACTGAGGGAGAAAATGTCCAAAATAGAACAATTATAGACACTGAAAATGTAATTCTCAGGTGTCTTCACTGGTAAGGTGATAAGAAAAAGTCCACATTTGCAGATCATCGAAAAAAAAAAAGAAGTGCTTCTTTCTGTTCTCAGAATGGAGCCTTTCTCTTTCTACCATGTTCTTGGCAGGAGAGGCGGGGTATACAAGAGCTATGCTCCTTGCTCTGATCCTTCCTGTTCTGAGTCAGAGAGCAAGCTTAGTCAATCTTTGGAGTGGTTTAAATGCAGCCCTTGAACTAATTTCTATTGAAGGTCCAAAACTAATTTACACAAAATAAGACAAGACTTGCTCATTGCACCTGGGTGTATCGCTGCCATTTGTATTTAGCTTTATTTTGGATTTTTTAAAAATGCAGATTCCATGAAAAGATCAAGTGACAAAGAGCCAAATAGAGGGGAGGTTTGAAAATCCCCAGACCCACAATGCTGTGCTGCTTCACATAGCCAGGCCACCTGGTCTAAGACACAGTCTCCCAGCTGGGAACAGTCGGCATAGTATAAGGAAAAGACACTGGAATTCGGTTTGATTTTAGCCCCACCGCTTGGCAGCCATGGCCCCTTGTTCCTCAGTTTCCTTATTTGTGGGAATACTGAAAGAAGCACGTAAGGCCCCGGAGAAGGAGACTGGCTTGGGCAGGTGAAGTGTTGAGCATGGCATGTTAAACCCTACATGTCCTCTTCTGCACCAGGGGGTGTCATTACTGTCACTGCACGGCTGGAGCTGCTGCTATTACCATCAGCAGAATGCCAGGAGCACCACGTGCACATTCTGGAAGACAAGTTCCGTGCAAAACCCAGTGGACACAACTGCAGATTTCAGAGTCTGATTGGGACCCCAGCATGGGCATTTTCTAACTTTGTCAAGTACCCTGAACAATTAATTTATCCATGCCATACCATCTATATATAGAAGGGGACTATAACCTCCATGGGTTATTGTGAGTGACTTTAACACAATAAAAATGTTAGTACAAATGGTACATAATAATCATTTTTCTAAATATCCTTCATGCTTGAAACAAAAATATTACTGCGTTATAATAAAAGTGGATCATGATCAGCCAAGCATTTCATTAAGCTACATATACACACACTCAGTGTATATTATAGATGGAATAGGAGTAGACAAATGTACCCGAACATCCCTGCGGGCCTGGAAAGGACAATGCTCACTGATACAAGACAGAAGGGTCCAAACAAGGAACGTGGTTCTTGTACACCACATCTCTAGGGCCAAATTCAGTCATCTTTATTTAAAATGAGAAAACTGAGGCATAAAGTAGATAAGAAACCCTTTGATCCCACAGCCTGTAAATGGCAGAGTCATGATTTAAACCCAGGCACTCTGCCTCCAGAGTTCACGCTCTTAATTATAGTATGTTGTTATGCTACCTGGAAAAATGTTAACGAATAAAAATTCTTGTTGGAAATACACTATTTTAAAAGTGACATTCACCGTGACTATGTTTTCATAGACGGTGGACACCTCTTGTACAAGGAGCAGAGGACAACCACAAGGAGAGGTGAAGAAGGACAAGGCACATCCCTCTCTGAGCTTTGCAGGGGCTTTCCAGTCAAAACTTCAACAAGAGAGTGCATCAACACTGAAAATGCCCTCAGGGTGGCGACCATGAATCCAAAGTTGCTTGGTTTCCTAGAACCTTTTAGATACAGGAAGCAAAAACTTATGTTAGTTTTTGCCTTCCAACAGTACCCTGACTGAAGACAGTCCTGAGACAGCTCCTGAGGCCAACACATGTGCAGCGGCCTTGCTGCCCCAAGGACTGACACACTGCTTCACCTACAGCTTCCCTATTCAGTAGCTGGTGTGCTGCACCTGGGACTGCTCAACAGCTTCCACTTCAATTTTAGGGTATTTAAGTTAACAACCCCATCTCTGGTTATGACTGGTTGACTAGAAAATCATATCACTACTTCACTGTCTCTGAAGCCTCCCTCACCTTATGAAACCCCATTCCAGAAATTCAGAAATTTTTGGTGAACTGTGTGTTGAATCAAGTTTACTACTGACTTATTCTTGTGAGTGACTGATTGCTCTTTTCATACTTTTGGGGTTCAGTTTCTAGCCAATGTTTGAGCTGTCAGTTCTATATCTGTTTAGTGAATGGTCCCCAATAGACGAGTCTAAGCAATCTAAAAATCAGATAATGTACAGAAAGGAACAGGCCAGGAACATGGCAGTGAAGAAGGAGGTACTGAGGAACAAAAGAGGGGTTACGGTTTGGCTAGTAAATGTTCCTCTAAGCCAGTATGCTCAAGGCTGGGTCAACACCCTGCGGTGCTACTAGGAGGTGGTAGAACTTTTAGGAAGCTGGACATAGCAAAAGAAAATTGGATCATTAGGAATGTGTCCTTGAAAGGGGATACTGAGATACTGGTCTCTTTCCTTCACAGCTGCCATGAGTGAGCAGCATTCTCCACCATGATTCTTACCCACACTAAAAGCAATGATGCCATACCATCATAGACTAAACCTCTAAACCACGTACCAAAATAAATCTTCCCTCCCTACAAGTTAATTTTCTCAGGAATTTTTTACAGCAACAGAAAGCAGACAAACACAATGGGGGGAAAATATGGGCCATCAAATTCTTTTTTTTTAATGAATTTAAAAAAAAAATCTACCAAATTTGCAAGTATAGGGTCCATGTCCTAAGGTACTACATTGGTGGGTTGTGGGAGAAATTGGCACTGTTGGATATGAATAGTGAAAGTACAAGTCAATATAACCTCCTATGGAGGTAAAATCTGTCAACGTTTATTCAGTTTTAAATGCACATATCTTTTGAACAAGCCCTTCTACTTCTGGGCATACACAAAACTGGGTGCCATCTTATGCTACACCATAAAATCACCCAAATTCTGAGTACTTCTATATTTGAGGATAGATGTGAAAGAATGGGTTTCATAATAACCATCGGACTCACAAATGATATGTTATATAAATCTGCCTTAATTAACAAGCAGTTGGAGATCGTGTTTGTTCTTATCTCCAGCTCTTTTGGTGGGACTAGACTGGGAAGTTGCAGAGGTGGCTGCTATGTTTTGTGGAATTCAAGAGTATGGATTACTGGACCAAAGGTGAAGGTATACTGTAAGAATAGTCTAGGCCCAATAAAGGGACTTATGGAATTTAATTTTTACCAAAAATAATGTCCTCCTGCATAGAATCTTTCATTCTGTTTACTTCCTCATCTGTAAGTGATAAAAGTGAACTGGCTATAAATTTTCTTCACATTTAATAATCCATCTACACTACCACTAACCTGAGCTGAACCTCAACCTGCCCACACAAAAGGAGAGAGAAATTTTAACACTTAAGTGAGTTCCCACTCATTACTTGGCAGTTGTACATATCCACTGCTTCTCTTACCCCTGTCAACAACTCCAGGAGGTAGTGGTATTATCTGCTTTTCCCAGGCTAGGATCCTGACAGTCAGAGGAGTTTAGCAGCTTTTCAAGATTCAAAGCCAGCTAGTGACAGAGTAAGGAATGAAACCCAGCTGTGGTTCCAAATTCAAAGCTGGGTTCTTTGCTCTGAACTCTTATTTTCTTCAAACCCAATAATCTAGAGTTAAAGAAAAACCTTTTTTTTCTGTTATGGAGTTTATCAAAACAATATACCTGGATGCAAAACAAACACAGAAACATTTGTAAGGGAAAATAAGGAAGAAAACTTAAGATAAGTTTACTATCCAAAGGGCTAAATATTTTTTAAAAGAAAATTTCTAAATCACCATGGTGCTAAAATTACCACATTATTTGTTAACTCTATTTAAACTAAGATAAATACAGATGTTTGATTTTTTTTCAATACTAGTTGCATTACAGGCTCACACTGAATCACTCCTACATTTATCCCAGGTACAGTTTCAATTTAATGTCATTTGTACTGTTAACTCATATCAAAAACAAAAGTGATAACATCCATCCCATGAATAATACCAGAATTCATAAATCTTCAGTGATCCTTTCTTTAATTCTGTGACCATTTGAAATTTTTAAAAAGTGAGGCTGGAAATGAGGAAGTGGAGTTGTAAGTTATTTAAAGTTAATGACTAAAGAAGTAAAGTAAAAATCATGTATAGTCTGAAGTTATTCATAGTTGGGACTATTTCTCCCTGAGTCTAGGAAAGTTATATGCGATATGATGTAGTCTCAGTGAGTGAAGGAGAGAGGAGGGGGAATTGAGGATATACAGTTATAAAGTTATGAGCTAATGGAAGAAAGGAAAGGAAGGGTGGAATAAGATAGAAAGAACTCATTCTTTACCCCATAAGGAAGGCTTCCACTTACAGAAATCCTTCTCCCTAGAGGGTCTTGTGGTTTGAAGAGATGCACACCTACAATCTATTGGAATAGAAGTATCCTCTCTTATAATTTCCTGCCTCTTGAAGCTGGTCAGAACCAAGGGTGCCTCTACAGTTAAAAAAAAAAACTTTTTTTTGAGACATGGTCTCAATATGTAGTTCAGGCTGATCTTGAGCTCACGATGTAGTCCAGTATGGCCTTGAATTTGTGGCAATCTTCCTGCCTCAGCCTCCCGAGTGATGAGATTATAGGCATACACCACCATGCCTTGCTCTCTACTGCAAATTAAGAGACAAGAGGAAAAGATTCTTACAGGACTGAAAGTAAAGAAGTTTGAGTGCACTTCTGCTGAACATTTGTAACATTAACTGAATATCAGTACAGGTCTAAAAAGGAATATGAAAAACCCTATTCCTCCCTGAAAAGGAGATAGAAATTTAGGGACAGAAGGCATAGGTTCACCTAACGCTCTTGTCACTCCCACTGAGGTCACCTGTGCACCCTGCAGTGAGAGAACAGATGGAGAGAGGAGGCATCACCTGAGACCATCTCCACTAGCTTCATTCATTTCTGAGACTTTTTGATTAAAGACCTCAGAAAGTCACAGGCAATATTAATGCAAGATATGAGAAACTCTAGCATCATCACACACTGAGCAAAACACTGGTAACTGGTGCGTGCTGTTCTATGTTCCTGACCATGCACCATGACATACTATGACCAGCACGGGCAGTTTACCAGGTTGGTGCCCCAAGAATCCAACGGGGTCTGGTTTGCCTCATCCACAAAAGTAGCAGGGAGAGGGAGCCGTGGCACACGCCTATAACCCCACAACTCAGGAAGCTAAGGTAGGAGGATCGCTGTGAGTTCAGTCCAGCTTGGCCTACACAATGAGTTCCAGGCCAGCCGAAACTACACAGCAAGGCTCTGTCTCAAAAAAAAAAAAAGGCAGCAGGAAGAACCATTTCCAAATTAAGCCCCCATGTGCCCCCAAACCCAAAACTATTATGTTTCCATTTATTTCTGGGTCATTTCTGGGCTCTGTTCTGTTCCATGGGCATTTTAGGGTTTTTGTTTGCTATATTATGCTTACACCTTTATGCATGTCAGAAGCAGTTTATAACTTTTTAAAATCAAACATCACACTGAAAGGCCCACAGATTCTTCTACACAGCAGGACATAGGATGATTAAAGAGAGAAGAGCTGCTGCTATTGAGGGATATGAAAATAGAAACAGATTTCCATCTCAGAATTCAATTTCTCACTGAAAGTAAGAAAGAACCAACTTTCAAGACTTGCTAACACTTTCATACTTAAACGCTAATTCTTTTCTTGCAATTTTAAGTGATGATTCCTCTTTAAAAATCCCACAGCAACAGTCATGTTATTCACTGACCCTGGTGGCACTCTTCATGAGATGTCCCTCTGTGACACAAGAATTCCTAATGGAGGCTGGGAATAATGAATGGGAGTACAGAAGACGAATGATAGAGAAAGGACACTGCTAACATTTTCCATGAGCAAGATCGATGTGCCATGTAACAGAAACATAACGAACTGCTTCATCAACTAAGCCTCATTCCCGAGAAAGCAAACCAGAAGTCTGGCAGCAGAACCCAGTAAACAAATTACCCTGAGATATTAATTGGATGCAACTAAAGTTTCTATGGGATGTCTTTCCTTCCAACTATATGTCGTTCAGCTGTAACCTTAAAACTGTCGGTGTGGCTGTAAACTCAATCTATTTTTCTAAGCTATTGAAATAGTCTATCCTATCTCTTGCTGCAACATCATACTTCTTTTATCTTTTTACTATCTTTTTATAGTAAAAGTTATGATCAAACTTGAGACATAAAAATCCAGGGATCATGATTTAAATATAGATATGCTCATGAATTAATTTCCCTAGAAGCTCACTACTCATCTCCCCAAATTAGCTCTCACATACTGCCAAGACATATTAAAAGAACCTGTATTCAGAGCTCAAAGTGAGGGATACCCATGTCTGGGTCACGGTGTGCAAATCCTCAAGTTCCCATGAGTCAGCTTCAGAAAACAGACAGTGTTAAGTACATGTGTATTCCTGATGCACAGCATATCAAAATGGGCCCCAAACAGACAACTGGAACGTTCCATTCTACCCCACTGGCTAATAGGGTGCATACACAGCTGAGGCTGTCCTGAGGGATGGAGGAGGAATTCAGGGTCTCCAACTCGTTTTGTGCCTTCACACTTCAACTGGACTAGTATAAAACCCTCCTTCCTGGTCTTTACTTTTTCTCCCACCATCTTCCAGAAACCATTCTCTACACTTCAGCTAAAGAGATCGTTTAAAACACAGATGTGATCACTTTTTTCTCCTCAGAATATTCCAGCAGCTCCAGCCATCATCAGGACTGAGTGCAGAAACCTCCAGTATGATTTATTGCAATTATGAGGCCAAGAGGGAAATGGTGGTGGTGACCAGCCTGTCGAGGGCTGGGGTGACCAGCGTAGAAGGAAGCCTGTGCAGTGGCCTCCCATGACAATGGTTTTGTTTCTGTAGTGTCAGTTCCCTGTGAACAACTGGCATCATCACGTTTCAGTCACACTGATGTACTGTCAGGGTCAATGATGGCCTCACACTACATCACAACACTTATGTCATTCATCTCATCACACAGGCACTGTAACGTGTCACACCATTACAAGAAGAGTGACTACAGTGCAGTAAGAGATAGATAGATAGATAGATAGATAGATAGATAGATAGATAGAATAGATAGAAGGAGAAAGAGATCACATACAGAGCTTTTATTATGGTCATTCTTATAACTGCTTTATTTTATTATGTTATTGTTCTTAAGCTCATACTGTGTCTGGTGTATAAATTAAAATTCACCATGGGTATTTTGTACAGCATAGAGGAAATCCAGTCCTAGCCATGGTTTAGGTATACGCTGTGGACTATTGTAGTTCCCTTAGACTGCTGTGCAAAACATCACAAACTGGGAAGCTTAAAATAAGACAAATGTATTGTGTTGCAGTTCTGGAACTCTAATTCCAAACTTAAAGTGTGATCTGAAAGTTGTGAGAGTGAATCTATTCCACACTTCTCTCCTAGTTTCTGATGGATTGCTGGCAATTTTAGACTTACAGATTCATCATAGAAGTATCTCTGCCTTCACGTTCACTCGCTCATCATTCTCTCTGGATCTCTATCTCTTCACATTATCTTCTCCCCTGTGTATTCTGTCTCCCTATCCAACTGTCTCCTGCTTACAGGGACATCACTTGTATTGGATCAGAGACTACTCTAATGAACCCATTTGAGCCTGATGCCCTCTATAAAGACCGTATTTCCAAATAAAGTGACATTTTGAGATATTAAGGGTGATAACTTTGACTTTCTAAAACCCTTTCCAAAATCTAACTTTTAATGATTTCTGTCTTAAAAGACACAACAAATTATATATAAAGTATGCTCAGAAATACGTGATCGTGTTTTAAAATGTCTGTATTATATTTCAGATATTTCACCTCATTCCACAAAGAATTTAAATTGCCCTAAAAATTTTTTCACCTTTAAATCCCTATTGCTATTTTGTGTGAAAGTGGTAAGATTTACAGCATAACATAAAGATTTTCAAATAATTTTTTAACTTGAGAAATGCCCTCACACAACTTCCCTGGGCCTCAGTTTCCCAGTGCATAAACCAAATCAGTTAGACTACCCATTCTCTGTTCCACATTGGATTTTGTAACAGTAAATGAATATAGAGGAAGAATAAAAGTATAGAAGAATGTTTTGAAGATGTAAAATGGTATAAAAATTAAAGGCATGGTATATACTCTTATTTAGCTTTCTTTCTGTTATTTAAGAGCAACAGAATTCCTACAACAGAAACCAGAACAGGTAAGGCAGTATAAGAGAAAAAGTTCATACTGAGAGGTCATTTCCTTTCCATCTTAAATTGCTCTCGCTCCTTCCAGGGCTGACGTGCTAACTACACACTAACCTAGTCACTAACCTTATCATCTCACATGCATTCTGATCCCACAAAATTGATCATTCATGACAGGTGGAAAATAACTACTGAGAAACATGAGAGCACATCAGTGTATTTTTTAGAAACAGATGTGTACAACAATACCAGCAACAAAAAAACTTGGACAACTGAAATGTTTTTAAAAGTTCACTTTCATTACTCCTTGTTAATACTAAAAAGCACTTATCTAGGAAAACCAAATTAAAACCACTATACATCATTATAAAGAAGATGCAATGATTCTATGTAAAATGCTGGAGTCTTCAATTGAGAGAATAAAACTAGTGGAATCGTTTTCTTTGTAATGTAGCAGGACCCAAATGTCCATTTTTATAAATAGTATTATAAAGACACACAGTGTTTTAAATGGTGTAACGCTAAAGGCTGATCCACGTAAGATCCCAGAATAGGGGGGCGTTTTACTCATCCACTACATCACTCCACAGTATTAACTGGCACTGGGGTAGACACTGACCACAGGAATGCAGTTCTGTGTTGGTTGTATACAGATTAGGCATCTTATAGTTGTATAACACCAGGAGGTTCACAAAATAAGCATTTCCCTCCAAAATTATGCCATGTTAACAGGTTGGGTGGGATGGGGAACAGCATTGGGTACTCAGAAAACCAGCAAAGCATGGAATGAACTAAACATACCTACCTTACATTAACTTTATAGGAGGCTATGGTGCAATGGAAGAAAGATACTGGTCTAAGAATCCAACAACATTAGGTTCTGGTTCACGACCCAGTTCTTATTAACTGTATAATCTTAGGGAAAAAGTCACACAACCTGCTCCCTCATTTTAAAAAAGAAAAATGTGCACTGTGTAGCCATCTTTTCTACCTTAAAGGATTGTTGTGAGAAACCAATCATTTTGTGTAGCGCTTTGCAAACTTAACAAAAGAAGGTGCTATTATTTTGGGTACATTTAGCTTCCCTGAAGTCTGTCTCAGACCATGAAAACCCTTTTTACTCACTGGGTCCAAAAGCAAATGCCCAAATACAGCTGTTCCTGCTTTACTTAATTTTTATCTGTCATTGAACATAGTGGAAATTTTATTATTATGTATAAAACATAAAAATATGCTTTCATTTGTCAATGTATATTATTGCCACTGGTTGTTTTATACAAAGTACTCCTAAACTCAGCTTTAAGAGAGGTGGAGCATGTTAGCTAAACAATTTATAATTTGGAAATTATTTTTCTAGTATAATACATATAACTACCAATAATTATACCTACTATTTTCCTGATTAAACCCAGAAGACTGTTTGTTTTTCAACTGCTTAGAATTAGCTGATTTTGAAAACTTTAATCTTATAACTGCAGGCCTGATATAATTATAGATTACAAGCTTCTTCTGGCTTCTCTGAGCAAAGTTGGGTCATAATGGAAGTGGACCCCTTTCCTGCTAATGAGCCACCTCACCTAACACCATATCAGGCAACAAAAGCTTGCACTTCAAATAAGCTATTCAAAAAGGAAGAGTGAATGGGTTTCATTTCTACAACCAAGAAGCACAGCTTCCAAAGACATACACAGTAAAATGTCAGACACAAACCTTAACCTCTATGTTTCTGTGTACTTTCAGTACATTATGGTTCACTATAAATATTCAAACTGGTAAGAAATTTATCAATGATAAGAACTGTACTCTCTGGGATAAGATGGAATCTCCCTGTTGTTTTAATTTGCATTTCTCTAGTGGCAAGCAATGTTAAGCATTACGGAAATGATCAAGAAATCAAGTAATAGACCCTAGGAATTTAGCTTAGTGGCATAAGCACCTGTCTGGCAAGCACAAGGTTGTGAGTTTGATCCCTGGTACAAAAAAAAAAAAAAAAAAAAAAAAAAAAAAAAAAAAAAAAAAAAAAAAAAAAAAAAAAAGAAGAAAGAAAGAAAGAAAGAAAGAAAGAAAGAAAGAAAGAAAGAAAGAAAGAAATCAAATAATAACAAGTGCTGATGTGGTTGCAGAGGAAAGAGAAACACTTCTACACTGTCAGTGAGAATATAAACTAATACAACCACTACAAAATCATTATGGAGATTCCTCAAAAAATGAAAAATAAAAATTCCATTTGATCCATCTCTTTCTTTTTCTAGGTATCTTTTCAAAAGTTAAAAGATGTCATATTTCAGTGATACATTCATATCCATATTTATAGCAGCACAATTTATAGTAAGCTAAATTTTAAAGGCAGTCTATAGGTCCATCAACAGACAAATGGATAAAGAAAATGTGGTATTTACACAGAAAGGAGTACTACTCTACCATACAGAAAGATAAATCTTGAGTCATCTGTGGGAAAACAGATGCATCAAGCAAAATAAATCAGACATGAAAGCTTAAATATTGCAGAGTTGCTCTTACATGAAAAACACAAACATAAAGAGCAAAATGAAAGAAAACAGCAAGTATGGAGACATAATTTCTCTAACGGGAAAGGGGTCAAAAGAGGGAAGGAGGAGAGGGGGAAAAGAAGGAAGGGACCGGAGCTGAAAAAAAGGAATTAAGATGTGCTATATATACACACCAACTCCACAAACGGAATGTAAACATTATGTATTACAAATATGTACTAATAAAATAAATAAATAAATAAACTGCCCCCATCTAAGGTTAGCATTCTTGCTTAACATATTGTTATACTTCTGCTCTAGAAGCTTCTCTTCTTAAAAGGTATTATATTCTAACCACAACCATTATTTTCAGGGGAACTAAACCTTCAGTTCTTTGTTGTTGTTGCTGTTGCTGCTGTTGTTTTGAGTCAGAGTCTCACTGTGTAGTCCAGGCTGGCTTTGAACTCACTATGTAGCTCAAACTGGCTTTGAACTCATGGCTACCCTCTTACCTCCCCCACTTCCTGAGTACTGGGATTTCAGGCAGGCAACATCACACCCAGTTTAAACCTCCATTTCTGTCAGTATTTTTGCATGAAAAGGAAATCCCAGTGTCAACTAAGCAGTTGAAACAGTTTATATGTCTTCCTACTACAATCATGGAAGGAAAACGGATTTCTTATCAACTAACCATCAGTAGTAGAGGTCACAGCTAAAGTGGTGAAGTGTGTTAGTGGGAAAGGCTCTCACAAGCTCTCACCTGATAAAAACAGAGAGGTTGTCTGCTTTGAAGCCAAGTATCTGTGTTTCAGTTACTAGCTGAAATCTCCAAATAACTTATTTCTACATGAATAACTCTTACAAATTCAGGTTCCCCTAAGCCAGGTTCTTAACCAGGGGCAATTTCCCCATCAAGAGACACACAGTAATACTGGCCTACATTTCTTCACCACCTCTGAGGTGGAGGGGGTGCTACTGGCATCTAGTGGGTAGAAGCCAGGGATGCAGCTTACAGCCATCAATGTCCAAGAGAGCACCTCATCAACAAAGAGATATCCATCCCAAAAGCCCAAAATATCAACAGCGCTGCTGTTACACAGCTCTGCCCTAACTGCTAAGATAGTTTACATTACTAGAGAATATAAGACAATCCCCAAACAGATGTAGATTTCCTAGGATATAGACTTAAATATTAGAAGTACTAAATTTAGTACTATTTTGAAGTACTAAATATGCTTTCTTTCAGCACACTGGATAGAAAGAAAATCTACAGAGCTTTTTAGTAAAATTATAACCTCCATTTTCTCATTGTTACCCTCAAGAGGTTTGCACAGAAAGAAAAGACAAAGGCATAAGTAGGTGTTAGCAAAATGGAAGGAGATGGGAAGCAACAGAAGGAAAAAATAAACATAAAAGGAAAAATAAAATTCCTATCCCTTATTTGGATATAGACATGACATAACAAATAAAAGAGGCATCCAGCTGGAGCCAACAGGGTTTTATTACCATAGACATGAATATTATAAAATTTTCCAAAAGCTAAATTGTAAGATTTTGTTCACTAGCTATCATAATCCACAGTAAACAAATCCAACACATAGTACACAAAAGGTTTTTCATTATGTTGTTTCTATATTAAGAAGACATGTAATTGCACAATCTTAAAACAATTTCCTCATGCTCACTGGATTTCACTGATGAAACAGGATCTGGGCCCTTTATGAAATATACGCATTTAGAATGTAACCCTGAGGACAGCCCAAGAGACCTTCCAGCCAGTAGCCATCTCACACTCCTCCTCCTCCTCAATATCATGCAAACATTGACAGAACAGGCCACCTCAACACAAGTCTGCAAGGCAACTGAGAAGCTGCATTACAGAACACAGTACACCATCCAATTCACTGTGAAATTAATTCATTAAAAGGCAGCATCGTGGAATTGCACTGCTAGAAAGGAAGACAAAGCTACTATTGTTGTTTGAATCCCTTCAAAATACTGACCATGAAGTTATCCAGTTGGTTCCTTTTCACCCCAAAAATAGGGTGACGCAAAACTATTTCTCAGAGTACCTGCTTACACACTGTTAAATTCTATAGGAACTAACAAACATATAGATACTGTCATTAATGGCCTCCAATTTCAAGAACACAGACCATGATGGTAGAAATCAATTTGCTGTCTTACACATGCTCCCTTGATTTTTTTCTGCCTACCTTCTGGTCTGAAAGCATCAATTCAAGCATCTCCATGATAGCCTAATCTGGAACAACCTCTTCAACACTACCTTTGTCCCTACAAAAGACCCTGGAACTTCAGTTAGCTATTTCAGAAGTGGTGGCCAGAACAAGAAAATAAAGCAGTGTGAAGGTGATGCAATGCATTTGGTAAAGAGGAATTCACTCCTACTACTACTCATTTCTCCTTTTATCCACATGCCATGGAATCCACAGTAAGAATCTGTCACCACTCTCCTCATTCCCTTTACAGTTTTAAGTTCTATTGACACAGTGATTCCCAAAATCCTAACAGTCTGAACTTCTTCCCTGATTTCCAGATGCACCATGTTCCTCAGCCTTTCCAAGTTCAAAACCAATCTCTCAGCTTTGTTCTCAAAACTCCCACAGTTGCCACTATCTCAGTTACAGGTAACTCTCATCCTTTCAGATACACAGTCAAACCCTGGAGTCACCCCAACACACTTCACAAAACACCCACTGGAGTCTCCCAGTCCCCATAACCATATTGCTTATATGGGCAGAATCCAACTGTTTATCCCAATTTCTACTGCAAGACACAAGTAGGAATACCAGATAGAAGCTTACTCCAGTGAACTCAGTATTGAAAATTTGTTCTACCTACTTCTTTTTGTTTTCCTTTAATCTATTCTCCATACAGCACTCAGAGGTTCTATTAAAACATAACTCAGACTTTTAACATTTTCCACTCAGGATCATCCTTTCAGTTACCAATAATGCCCTAAACCATCCAACCCCCATTTTTCCTCCTCACCTTATCTTTTCTCTTTATTCATTTCACCCCAGTCACTATGGACTCCTTGATCCTTCTGTGATACGCTAAGGGTGTTGAGCTGTCCTCAAGGCCACTTGCTATTCCCTGTCTGGAACATTCCTCCCACATATATCTACATAATCAGTTTTCTGTACTGTCCACTGCATATCCCCGGTGCCTACAAGAGTGACTCACATGAAAGAGATGCTCAATCAATAGATGAATGAGAGAAACACAGAAAATTAACAGAGGCATTTCTTTCCACTTTGTATGTGAGGGCCACTTTTAGAGACCACAGAGAGTAATGCATGTCTATAATTAGGTGAACAACTCTGCATAAAACGTAATTATGAATCAAGTATTTAAATAACTATAACATTTTAAAACAAAGCAATTACACAAATAACCTTAGACTTGTTTCTACATTGTATCAATTTTCTTTCATTTCTTTTTCTCCTTTAAATTTTATAACACCTCTCTTAAGTGAAAATGAAAGAGGACACAAAACAAAGTGAGTTAGACATGGTCAGTAAAATATTTTTTTAAGAAACGAATCAAATCTGTATTTAAGAGTTTGAAATGGTCCCCTGTTGCAGACACCTTCAATTAAGACTATTCTAATCTCAGCTAAGTGAGAATTCAACTTCCAAATTTCACTCCCAGGCACAGCTGTTTGACAAGTGCAGCAGGAGCCTGTCAAGACACTTGGCAGCATCATTCCTTTGGAACACAATGGGTTTCTTTTTTGGCAACCCCTATTACTCACTGATGGTAATTAGCAAGCCAGTCTTTGGAAGAAATGTACAATCCAGCAACTATAAATGCCTTTTATGGAACACCTCCTTGAAAATAGATCATTGACACTAGAAACGGTCAATATATACTCAATTTTGAACTAAATTGCCCATTGATTCACCAAGATCTATGTTTTGACCCTATTGTCCAGTGAAATTCATTCTTTCTGTAGTTGTGAATTCAAGAAGAGCATCAGTGTAACATTGATGATTTTGATTTACTCCCTCCACAGAGTAAGCAATTAGAATGATTTCTTCATTATTTGCTCGGATTATACAGCTCCTTCCTTGACTGGTACCATCATAAAAGCCTCATTCTACCCCCACAACACAAAACAGGATCACTGTCTAAATCTGTCCCTCCAGACACAAACAATGGAACAGATCAAGGCGACCCAGGCAGCCGGAGAAGCTGAAGTCCTCACCAGCAGTCGGTCAATGTACTTTGATGCTGAGATGGACAACTAGAGACGTTACAATCAATTCAGCTCTTACCTCAAGAACCCAAATACTTTCTACCTCAATTTATGATGCACTCTGGAGCACTCAAAAACAGTGCCTGCCCTACTGTCATAGTTTTACAACAAGTTGTATCCCAGCACACCTCTCACCAACACCATCAACAAGTTTAAGCACAGCTGAATCACTTGAGTTGGATCAAAAGGTCAGGGCTCTGAAACTTTGTCTGTGATTATCTAAAGCCACTGGAAAACACACTATGCATTTCAGAGAGCAGGTAGACTTTCCACTACACAAAAGCAGCTTTGTTTCTGAATATGTGACGCCTCTTAATTAGAATCAATGAATTTTTTTATTGTCGCTTCTGATAAGCTTGTTTGCCTAGCTTCATTTTCCTAAAACACTTTAAACGTTTCTAGGAAGGGTAAGTGTCGGCGAAACACTGAGTTAGGCCTTGAACTAGGGCTGTGGTATTGCATGGTGTTTACAATTTGTCATCCTTGGGGATAATTTTGCAAGCTTAAACACACTAAAGGACATAATATAAAGAGCCAGGCAATTTCATTTGTTTGAATATATTTATGGAAATGGACCAAAAGTGTCCATAGAGGCATACTGTCATTTTTTCCTTGAGTGTTTGCCAGTTTGTGATCCAAAGCAAGCATTCAGAGAATAGAAGAGCATTTATAACCACACTGTGTGTATCAAATAAGCTACTTTATGAACAGATAGGGAATACTATGTTTCAGGGTCTTAGTAAAATGGCCCTTCACACCAAGTTTCTATGCATGATGATAGGTCTTTTGGTGATTCATTTATGACCTAACCCCTTGATAATGAGCAGATCTCCCTTAAGAGTGTCATGGGGCACAAAGACACTGCACATTCTTCTGACTTAGAAACATGATAAGCAGAGGGGAATTATGTACCAAGAACATGCAAATTGGACAAGGTGGGAAACTAAGTAATTCACTTGAGATAAGGAATTGCCTCAGCAGCAGTGACTATATGGCAATGGAATCTTTGGAGAGTAAAGAAGAAAAATGATTGGGCTGATAAAGATTTAGTGAGGTAAAAAGCAAGTTACAGGAGCTAAAACACTGATAAGAAAAAAAGAAATGGCCTTTAACAAAATCAATTTGCCGAGAGAGGGTCATAAGCATGGAACACTCAAAGACGAAGATTGAAATGTTTCTTTTTTTAAGAGGATGTAGAAAACCTATACAAATAAAAGGTAAAACAAGAGGCACATCTAGTTTCTTGGGAAGACACCACACTCTGTTTATCAATACTCAGTGTTTAAATTTCTTCCTGAGCACTCAGTAGACTACACTTCCCAGGCTCCACTGCAGTCAGTTGGGGTCATATGACTTGGTTCCGCCCAATAGCATGCAGAGAAAAAATGAAATGCATCACTACTAGAAATGGCTCCTCAAAGCTTCTCAAAAACTTCTTTCAACCTGGACTCAGAATGCTGAGCCACTTGACTGAAGGATCCCAAGTTGCTGTATGATTGCAAAGAGTTAGCCATAACAGTACATGGGCAAGAAATAAGCCTTTGTTTTACCAAGCCAGAGATATGAGGCTGTCGTTACAAAGGCTATATTATCTTAATATTTTTCAATAATGCTCCCCTCATAGCATTTGCCTCTTCAAATTTCATGTCACTGCATACAAGTATCTCTCATTTTATTCTTAAGCAGAGTAATTTCAGAGACCTTCAAGAACAATGGAAAAACTTAATATACTTCCAGATTAGTAGAACCAGAGTAACTAAGAAAAAAAAATAGCTAGTATCACTTTCTGAGGAGTTGGAGGGAAAACTGTTCTCTTCCTATAAATTAAGTAAAAAACTTACATTTATCATAGAAAATTTCCATAAATTTTAAGTTTTATTATAGAAAATTTCAAATATGTACACAAATAAAACAATGAACCTCCAAGTTTCTACCATCTAGGTCCAAGCGATAGAAGGAGGTGGAAGGGGTGGGGATGAAGCAGATGAAAAGGGTTAAGATGTGTTGGGTATATGTGCCAACTCCCTACAATGAATGTGATCACTATGCACTGCAAGTTCCTATTAATAAAAAATCAATAAAATAATGTTTAACTGACGCAAAAGAATGCCTGCAGGTTTGTGCTCATGTATGTACATCTGAGGTCTCTCTACGCTCATCAATGAGCCAGGTGCTGTGCATCAGTCTCAAATGCGAATACTAAAAGATCATTGAGTATGCAGTAGAAAGAACAGAATTCTTTTGGTCTAAGAGAGAAATTTATTATTTCCTAGTCGAAATGTAACTCCCCTGGAAGGATATTTCCTTAGTCATTTACCATAATAAATATATGGATATATCTTTCCTAAAGTTATCTCTCAAAAACAACCCTCAAATAGGTAGATAGAAAAAATAAGGAACCAGACAAGGAGTCTTTGAGGCAGCACAGAGACCAAGGAAAGTCACCACAATTGAAAAAGGATACTGGGAGACAAATTCCTATTTCAGAATTTTTGTAAGCCTGGGTCCTTCATTTTCCCTTAGTTACAACTGTTCTCTCAGCCCCAAACCCACTCCCCCTTGGTTCACAAAGGACCATCTCATCTTTTCTGGACAAGTTTGACACTAGAAATTGTGACTGGAATGGGGGAAAAGGGTGGCAAAAGACAGAGTTCAGCAGTAGAAATATTTCTCATCAAAGGACAGGTTCAACAGGCCTAATACTCAGTGCTCAAAAATGAAAGCACTGTCAAACCAACATTCTAGCACACAGAAAAGAAACTGCTCTGGAGAGACAAGCGTGAGAAGCTGCTATCTCATAAATTTTAAGAGCAAGGATCCAGGATCTGGAAACACTCTGAATGCTTGTGTCCAGATGGGGCTCTAGGCTGGGTTCTCTAATCACAAGGCAGATGACCCAACCCTGGGCACATAAAACTGTGAGGAAGCTGGTACTAGCAGAGCAGGATGATCAAGTACCACAAGGCACATCTATCTCTCACCTGCCCTTCCCCAGAGTAGCCAGGCATGGGACCCTCTGGCTGGGATGCAATCACTAGGAATAGGCACCATTCTGACGGGAATGTGTTTAATTTTCTTTCTTTTAAACACCTTAAACATTTAACTCTGCTCACTATTAATTAGCCTGAGTGGGAAAAAATTTTTCAAAAGTAAATCTCAGCAGTAAAGCGGGAAAAAGTCTTGAAAGGAATGACAATCTCAGCATTATGAACACCAGACCAAACCTTTGTTTAACAGTACTTCAGTCGCTTTTACAGATTATAAAAGGAAATGTTTAACTAATGGAAAGCTTCTCATACCCTGAATAATATATGTGGCCTCTGTCTACATCTTATCATTCTACATAACTGATCAAATAGTTTTTGTCTCCATTCTCAGGTGTTTTTTTTTTTAACTTTAAAATTCCCAACAAAAAACGCTTTTATGCTTGTCTCCTGTATGTGTTCCCCTGGCTGATCACCTGGCATAAGAAAAATCTGTGTTTTATATGGTAGCTACTCACAGACACATTTTAATGAAGAATTACATGGTGAATTTTAAGAGACAAAGGGGATGTTGTGAGGGAGTCAAAGTTTCATTTCACATGCACTAAAACACAGCACGTGCTACCTCCCAACTTTTTCATTTACTAGATTTTCCTTGTTATTAACTAACTTTGTAATTCTCCTAAATTTTAATAATATTATCCCCACTTGATAGTAGAGTACTTCCATGACTCTCTTCCAGCTCACCACCCCTATGTAGTCTTGGCCAAGCTAACTTCTCATAGCTTTTTCCCTCCTCTGGATTGCTGTCGTCTGTGACTCAGTTTAAATGGCTCCCTTCCTTTCTCTGCAACGATGAATTGTGCTCTTCTTTCAAAATGCCACCACCTCCTCTGGTTAAGCATGCTCAACCTCTGTAGGCACAGATGGGAGTCTCTTACCCTGTTTTTCCATTAAAGCTGCTTGCATAGACATATATCACAGCCACTGCTTTATTTTATAATTCTGTTGCTCCTAGGAGACCATCAGAGCCACATGGTAATGTTCCCCATTTATTTTTGTGCTCCTTGGCTTCCAGGACAACATGTGGTACATGGTTTGCATTCAAGTGATCCAATGCATGGATGGAAATGCACTGGGTGGACACATCAGTACACATATTATCTACTGAGTAACAATCTACCCTAGTTTTCCAACCCTGATTTAGACTGATACTCCAGTGAAACAGAACCTTTCACTCTCAAAAGTATCCCAATTTGCTGGCCATAGTGGTGCATGCCTTTAATCATGGCTACTCTGGGAGGCTGAGGCAGAAGGATCCCAAGTTTAAGGCTAGTCTGGGCAACTAAGGAAAATCTTGCCTCAGAATTTAAGAAAAGGGAGGGGGGATTGGTGATGTAACTCAGCACTCCTAAGGTTCAATCCCCAGTACCCAAAACTAATGTATTAATTAATTAATTAAGTCGTGATTTAAATAATAAATTGTTCTAACTTTGGAGCATGGGGTATAATTACTTGTATGTATTGCTCTGTCTGCCCCAAACCTGACCATCTTATTTTCCAACTGTTCAACAACTTATCAAATTAATCATTTTTCAAATGCTTTAAAATTCTTCTTTCAAAGAATTACCTATTCTCCCCACTCATGTCCACACCTATGAAATTAAAAATACTACACTGCAGAGTCAGAACACACAGGTTTCATTCCACTTTTTAACCAAAATCCTTATGAGTAATGACATCTAGTTGAAATGACCAGTGTCCCCACTAGGATGACATGTAACTTCCAAGAGTTGGGGTAGATACAAAGTCAAGCCTGCCCTTGACTTGCCGTAACACATTCACCGCCCAGGGTTACAACACCTATTGTCTAAGGGACAGTCTAGAAGGCTTGACTCGCTAACTACAGCAGAAACTAATAAATCTGCCTGAAAAAATAATAAACATATTTTTTCCAAATCATCCCACTCAGATCTTAAAGAAAACATTTCTAAAAGATCAAAGGGAACAGGACTACCTCTTTTTCTGGAAATACAAATGTGTTTGGTCTTTCACTCTGTACAATCAAATTCTATCTGGACTCAAAGATGTCAACACAACTACTCAAAGAAGCGTTAATTAAGAAATATCCTCAAGGTCACAGAAGACATTTCTAATAAATTGTCAGAATAATTTTCCACACCGGTGCAGTCTGAAAGAACAAAATCAAATAGATTTTTAAATCCACATATAAACAAATCTCAAAGGTTTGACATATACTCCCTTAATCTGATCATTTATGAAAAGACTTACATAATTATTTCTAATTTTTAAAATGTTATCTCAGGGCATAAAATCAGAGAAAAATCCACAAAACAAATATGAACTTAAGAGAACATTAACCATCATGTAGTTAATGATTTTATTTAATGAGAATAAAGCCTCAAATATTTAACCTCTTAGGGTTGCTCTCATTATCTATTATTTCTCATTAATCCTAGAATCACAGGGCAAAGAAACATAAGCCATGACTTGCTTTGAAACATTTACCCAAATCTGCTATGAATTTATTTTCAAGACAAAGTTCATGAAAGGCCAGTTCCCCAGGTAAACTAGATTAAATGCCTTCTAAAGGGAAATCAAATTAAACCACTACCAAATGGCAGGTTTCTCAACAGTGTTTGGGGATGTGAAATCCGCTTTGACAGATGCCTTATAGACTGTGGTCAATCTCCATCTGATGAGAATGTCTGTGGTTTTGGTTTTACCTATACTAAGGGATTTGTAATCTATGGTGACATGTAGATGTCTACATTATGTTGAACATGTATATACATATATAAATATGCCTGAATCTCTTTCTTATGTAAAATCACTAGGAAAAAATCTTGAGAATTGGTTTTACTTGTTTAAATCATTGAGTTTGCATCTAATATTTGACAGAGTGATGCCTTGTGGGATACAATTTGGAAGCTACATTCTCTCTGATCTTTACCAGATGTTTCACTGATGGTGTTTCAGCCCCAAAAGACAAAGAGGATATTAATGTTAATTTTATTTATTTAATCACATCAGGCAGATTTGATAAAAGGGAAAATTCAATATTTTGGTAATTTACCAACTCTTCAGAAATATATTTAGTAGCAAAAATGTTTTGAAGATTATTTTATGTTAAAAGCAGAGAAGCTGCAGTGTGTTTATAAGGGAAAACACATCCTCCCCTTTAAAAATGTGAAAGATGTGAAAGATTTGCTAGCACTACTTTTAGGTCAGGGAAGCAAAGAAGTGGCCATAATATATACCTTGTTCAGCACTAGTCCCATGCTAACTTTTAATGACCTCCTAACTGCAGAGAAAGAGAGCCCTGCACAGGAGATTGACGCTCTAGAAGGCCTCCTCCCACTACTTGAGTCTCTCTAATGATCTTCTTTCTTATCTCTTGTTTCTGAATTTTATTCCAAGGTAACACTAAGTTGCGGTAATCATTGTCAGGACATTCCCAATAATGAAAAGGTGCTCTCTATTGAACACAGTAATCACTGTCAGGGCATTCCCAATAATGAAAAGGTACTCTCTATTGAACACAGTCTTCATATAGTTAAACCAAAGTGACAAAATAGTTATTTATCTATCTAAAGGTCAAGGTCAGAATTTGGACACTTGGAAAACACATACTGGTTCTCAGCCTTACCTGTCTGTCAGAATCATCTGGAGAGCTATAACCCAGACCAATAACAACTGCAAGCTATGGGGTGAGATCCCGGTATTAGTACTCTGCAAAGCTCTCCAGGTAAGTAAAATTACAGCCAAATTAAGATCAGTGCCTTAGAGATCCTACGTGGGGAACAGCAAAACAATTTAATAGTCTTGGAAAAATCAATTTCTCTAGGCTTTATTCTCATCTGAAAAGGCTATGTGTAAAAGAGAATTGCAGTGTTATATTGATTTTTTTTTACTTTATAGGTAAAAATCCAGTTATGAAACATTTCAAATAGACAGCAAAGCATCTAGAATATTGTAATAGATACATATAACATCTATATTATCATCACCAACTTACAAAGAAATTAATATCTTCTGTATTTCTGTTCCCTCTCTTTGGAAAGAAGACACAGTAAAAATTCTACATCTTCCTCCTTTACTCTTTAGAAATATGACTCTCCTAAAGTGACTCTTCCCACACAGTTTTACTGTTTAGTTACATATAGTTTATTTACAGCAATTATATAACACTTGTCTATGTGTTTAAATGCACATACATTATATTACATGGTATATATTCTCTTGCACATCAGGTGTTCACTGAATACTGTTTCTTTTTATTCCTGCTGATATATTTGTGAATTTCATTAATTTTTCTTTCCCTTATATTATTTTAATAAGAATAACCAAGATTATTGATTTGTCTTATATATGAATAGTTAGAATACTTATGCATTTTTAAAAAAAAACACAAATAGATTAAACACCATTCTCAGATCTCTACCACCATATTGCCAGTCTCCAGGGAGACGTCTGACCTGGTTTTGTTGGTTATGTTCCTATTTTGCCTCACTAGGTATCACCTGTGCTTATACCAACGCACTCTAGCAAAGTCTGCACAGTCCCTCTTCTCCATGCCCTTAATCAATATTTGGCACTATCAGGTTTTACTTATTTTGCCAATATGAGAGTTTTGAAGTGTTAACGAGCTGTTACTGTTAAATGATATTTTCCTAAGGTCCTTTCTGGTCATGTAACTAACTGGCCATGACATCAATGCCAAGCCCTATCAAAAAAACAAAATGAAGGATGTGGAAAGAAGACTTTTCACAGCCTACAATGAGTTTATTTTTCCTCAAGAAATATCCTACATGGCTAAAGCTGGCTCATGAACCCATCTATCAGGCCATAAAAGAAGAATGGGGACACAGCCCCAGTTCTGTATTTATTTTCTAGTTTTCATAATCCAATGTTACTTAAAAAGCAAACTGCCCCACACTGAAGCCAAGGAAAATATAGTACTCTGGATTTTGCCAAGTGAAATGCCTGTGGAGAAATGAGTCAAGTCATACAAAATTCAAAACTGTCTTTGGTCAGTAACATTTTCACGAAAATCTGTGGGTGGGTAAAAGTTTTGAAAAATTTCTTTTTGCTATTGGATAAAATTCATCCAGGAAAAACAAGCAAAATTTAAGTGGCAACCCGCATCCCCCCTAATTCCCTTATTAACACTCCCTAACCTCCCAGCAGAACTGCTTTCAATTGTGCACAAAGGCAACCCTCATCATTTCTGATCCTGGCAACAGAACCCTGGGCCCGGCTCACTGTCTCCTCATCAGACGTGCTTCCTTCACACAGGCACTAATAAAGCCTAATTCAGATCAGACCTTACAAGGAAACTACCAGGCCTTGCACATCTTTCTACGTAATGGGGGGAAAGTGCAGCATCCTCTCTGCCGGCACCCTGTGGAACCATTACTATGGATACTGCTAGAGATGGTTAGTGTCTTTCTCTGGTTTGGGTTACACTTTATGTTGTACTCTTTGGAAAATGAAGTGGAGATTTGAAAAAGTGACGAACTGGAGTCTTCATGACTTGTCTGACTTGAGAACCTGGAACCTTCTGATCTTATAAAAACTTAACAGAATTCCACGTAGCTGGGAATATTCAACAGCTAGGATAACTGTAAGATTTACCAAGGGTAAGTATTGGTTTAAGCTCAGGAAGTAGGAAATAGAGTGATTTGGCACCTAGAAATTGCTTTAGGTAGTACGCTGCAGTGAATAAACTTGGGTGTTCTTTAGACATAACATTGCCACACCTCAGTTTCTTATTTAGCCAGACCTGGCTGTCTGTCTGTCTGCTGTCTTTACTTCTCAAGGCTTTTTCCACTGGCTCAGAATCTCTCGGTTAGAGTGCCATATCTACAGAGAGAACAGCTGGTTTGGCTTTCCAAAGAGCAGTATGAACAAGATCTACAGAAAGATAGGGTAGTTTCTAAAGTGAGAAAAGAAAGAGAACCCATCTTCTTCCAGTAACTGAAGCAAATAATACACAATCACCTAAAATCCTGTGTAATCTGCATTCCAGAACGCTGGGGTTAAGGCTGGGAGTCATGATCAGAGATTCCAAAAATGCATTCTCCCATGCTAGAAAGGAAATTTGGCACTAGGGGAGGACACCAATGATAGCCTCTTACTTACAGTAACTAAACACATGGTCACCAAACACAATGGGGTCATCATTCTTTTCTTGGGTCAATAAGCCAAATGAGTGAAATGATGACTAACCCTATCACACACAGAAATTAATAGCAGTTAAACATACATAAAACAAAATGGGGTGGGTCTTAATATGTAAACTGTTCTGACTCTTTGCAGCATGTGACAGCCACAAAAACCCAAAGATCACTTGGCTAAAAGGAGAATGTGATTATTTTACTTCACAGTGATCTTCAGTTTTGAATCAACTACTTCAGATCTTAAAACAGTGAAACATTTCAGTGTTAATAATTTTTTGTGTCTGGACTCCAAGAGTGTAAAGATTTATTTTTGCAAAGGGTAAAAAAATGCATTTTTTGAAGTGTGCAGCCACTTTAAGTGTATGTCTTTTATCTGTAGTCAACAATTTGAGAGGACACCTGAACTTTCACCAAAAAAAAAAAGTACTTACTGCCAGTTGGCTATAACTCTACAAATCAAGCAGATGATATGAGCAATATAATGGTCCCTCAGATGACATGGGTCCTTTATAAGTATGCTTATATGAAAATGGATGTATTCTTGCTAAAAATACGTAGCTCCCAGACTAGAGTCACAGCGTTAGTTGGCTCCTAAGAAACTCTACTCTGCTTTGAATAAATATATTTGCACTATAACATGAGATATGCCGTTATATTAGCAATCCAAATTTTGCAAAGATTCCATCTATAAGTAGGGAGTAGGCAGATTAGGAGAGAAAAATTACCTCCTGTACTTACCCTGAACAGTACAGTGAAGAGCTATGCAGAGGTCTGTAAATATTCACCTCACAGTTTATATTCAATTACTTCTATTTTTAATACCCATTATGTATTTTAGCAAAAGTCAATGTCATAAAGTTATAGATCTTTAAAAAGTCTGGTAACAGTGAAAAAATGGGGGAATCCTATTGCAAAAAAATTAATTTTGTAAAAGAAAAATAATTTTTTGATAATTCAAGCCTTTATGTTTATTTCAGTAAAGTCAAATCCAGTAAACTATTTTCAGCCAGGATTAGTCAGAACTGAAAGGTTGGACTGTTCCCTTTCAGAGACTGAATCTCTTTCTTCCTGCAACAGGCTGGTGTGTTCCAAACAGAGTAAATGGAATTGCCTTCAAGTGCTTGTCTCTTTCGGGCATTTTTAATGCAGAACCCTACTGACAGAGCAAGGTTTTGCCTCCCAAAATGTAATTATTCTTTTCACTCATGGAGCCTGGCATTCTCACAGCTTCAGGTTTTCCTTAAGAAAAATATCACAATATGGGGCATAATGCAACAACAACAAAAATGCAATTTTGTTCTACCACAAATTCTTAAAACTCTTTCACAAAATACCTACTGGACAGTGAAAAAGGTGTTTCTAATATTGCATTACAGTTATCACCTGTTTGGTTGGCTTTTTTACATAAATCAGAGAGCTTGGCCAATCTATGATCAAACACAAACATGGTCCCAATTTTTTATATCATGATATACTATAGAAAAAAAGAACTCAAGCTGGGGAACACAGTTCTAAAACTCCTTTTCAGATTGACTTAGTTATCTCACATATATAGCAATATCTAGTATACTGAATATCCAAGGAGTATATAGAATTCTTAGATTTTTAACTCTAAAGAAATATTCCTGTCTGTCTAAACTAATATAAAACACGTTCTTCTTTTTCCAAGAAGTAGGCAGGCTGTTTTGAGATGGTGTAAAGCCATCCCTGTGATTCCCCAGGGTGATACCTTGCTTGTAAATCCTGAGAGTTTCTCTAAGGTGTGAAACTGTTGTGAAATCATTTAAGAATCACATTATTCAAAAACAGCAAATATTTCCAAGAAAAAAGCATTCCAGGATTGACGTTTGGAAAGAAGGAGGAAGGAGAAAGAGAAAGAAGGCCCACTTCTTTCAAGACCAAAGGCACATTCTCTTCTTTCTCTGTATACCATCCTATAAAATTTCCTCTCCTTAAAATTAGGTGACAGTCAGTGAGGTTCTGCTCCCATGATATATTCTCTGCTGTTTGCATGCTGACTACAAACCGTTAACTAACCTCCAACCATGGAAGTTGCTAAGTGGTGAGTTCCCCTCCTAAATATTAGAATTGCCCTGCTCCCTACCCTAATTCTCACCCAGTTATTTGTAAAAAAAAAAAAAAAAGAGAGAGAGAAGATAGTATATTTGCTTTGGAAAGGTGCTGAAGTTTGGTAGTGGTGTAATGAGTCTTCCTCTGTTCCTGCATATCCATGGTAACTCCCAGTTTGTGTCCAGCAGACATTTCTTAAGATTTTGGACAGTGTGTGTGTGTGTGTGTGTGTGTGTGTGTGTGTGTGGCTTCTCCTACTGTGGTGGGTATCTTGTGCCATTGCAGAAGAGAACCTAGAAATGTAGAGAACCTAGCAGCTGCCCATCATTAAAGGAATCTTCGCCTTCCTACAGCTGTAAGGACGCCCAAACATGCGAACTGTACAAAGAAACCGTCCCGGCCAGTGTGCCAATTTTGTAAAAATATATACATAAGAAAGGGGAGCTAGGCCTTCAAGAAAGGTCGCCAATGGGCTTCAGAAACTCACCGTACACTTGTTGGGCTTCTCCCCGGAGTGGACTCTCATGTGGATCAACAGTTTATAGCGGGCGTTGAAGGGTTTATACCTTCGAGGACAGCCAGCCCAGAAGCAAGTGAAGTCTTCCCCCTTGCGCTGGTCTATATGCACCTTCTCGATGTGCCGCACAAGTTCCTCCTGCTGGTCATACAAGGCGCTGCAGTCTATCCAACGACAGCAATGCTTGCCCCCCACGTCGTCCATCTCCCCTTCTTCATCCACGGTGGCCTGGGGCAGGGCCAGGGGCTTGGCGTGGCCCACCAGCTCTGGGTGGTGAAGGCGTGGGTGGGCATGGTAGGGAGGGGGTGGGCCTTGGGGCGGTGGCAGAGGAGGAAGAGGGGGCGCAGTGGGCAGGTCCAGGGCGCTGTCCGGGAACTCCTCCAGGCGCTCGGTCTTGAGCATGCTGGTCGGCGCCCCGTGCTGCACCACCATGTTGTTGACCTGCCCGGGCTGGAGGCTGCAGTGCTCCAGCTGCTGCATGCGTTCGTACTCCAGCGCGCCATCCTCGCCATAGGCCGGGAGCGCCAGGCCCCCACTGGCCACCAGCATGCCCTTCTGCCCACCGGGCACCGCGCAGGGCTGGGGGATGCAGCTGCCACGCACACCCAGAAAGTGCCCGTACACCTCTGGCTGCGGGGACATGTTGGCCGGCGAAGCCCTTGACCCGTTGATGTAGGCGACCAAAGATGTGGGCGAGGTGCGGATGATGGTATTGAAGTCTATCCCAATGCCATCCGACAGCGGCGACAAGGACAGCGCTCTCTTTTTGGAGCGGGCCGAGTGCGACCTGGTGGAGGAGTGCCGGGGACTGGGATAGGAAGAAGAGTGGCTATTTTCCATGCCAAAAAGGTAGGGTGGCAATGTATTAGAGACACTACTGCTGGACATGGGTGTCCCCGGAGGAAGGCTAAGGAGGTCCCCTAGATCCACGCCATTCTGAGAGCCGTGGTTGGAGGAAAGCAAAGGGAGACCCTTGTAGCCCTGAGACCACTCTTGTTTCACGCTCAAGGCCGAATGACTCTCTGTCAGGCTCAAAGTCGTGGATGCCAGAGACTCCCGAGAAATAAGGGACCTGGAAGAGCAGCCAGAAGGGAAGAAAAATAAATAACTAAATAACATTTTAGCAGCTATGCATTGCCTAAGAGCTAGAAGAACATTGCACTGACAATACTTGTAAGTATTTCTCCTAATTACATTCTAGGCGAAACACACATTCTTGGGCTAAAATAAAATCCAAGACTTTTAGTTTCAGTTAAATACACTTTACTAAGAAGAATAAAAGCTAATACTCACTAAAATGATGAAACAAAAGGTTTACTGTTATAAATAATGTTAGCATTTTAATAATAATAGCCCTTTCTCTAGTTTTAAATATCTTTTTTAATGTACAGGGACAAATTAAAAACCTGGGACAAAAGGATTGATGCTGTCACTTCAAACAACATAAGTAAATATTTGTTAAGAACCCAGTATGTGATGCATGCTAGGCTAGGCTCTGTGATCCATACAAAGGTTAACCAGAGTCCCGGTCTTCAAGCAAAATCAGGTTGTAACATATAAATCCACACTTAATCTGGAAAAAAATTAATTCCTTCAAGTCAAAGGATTATCCAAGAGACTGAATGATAATTTCACAATTTAGTTCCATGAATATTACCAGCATCACATGATTTTTAAAGAGCAATTTATGTTGTCACTACTCAGTCATCACACCTAATCATCCCACTAAATGAAAAAAAATATATATAAACTGGGGGTACAGCTCAGTAGTAGAGCCCATACTTGGCATGCAAGAGGCTCTGGGTTCAATCCCCCTGATATTTTTAATAACATGCAGTTATAATACACAAGGGAGTAACAATCTGAAATCAAGTCATATCTGGAATTATGTATTAGGACCATATGGGGTTTAATTACACTTGCTAGTAGTTTACTGTGGCAACAATTCCTTTCCTGTGCTTACCCTTTACCAAACATGCTTTATGTGTCACAATATATGGTCTGCGTATCAAAATGGTTCATAACGTAGCTGTGACCCTTTTAAAATTCATTTTGCTTTATTATGACACTGATGCCTTTAAAAGAATAAGAGAGAAAGTTGTTATGTCTCTTGGAGAGCAAATTTGTCACAAGGAGACTTAGGCATATAACATATGCACTGTATGCTCAGAATCAAATACAGTAAAAGCTTGGTTTTTTCATATATACCCACACTGGCTTTCTAAAGTTACCTTTTTTGTTTGATCTTTGGTAAAAAAAAAAATACCATTTTGGATCAAAAAATTAACCACAACAAAATGTTATAAAATGTGTGTCTTCCCAAAATGAATATGGTTACTATATTCAGCTATTAATCATCAACCTATTGCAAAGAATCTGAGGAAAAAGTCAGGCATTTCCATCCTCCTGTTCCTCTTACTCCATTTCACAAAATGGAAGACAGAGAACAGCATATTAGCAAGAAATCATTACTTTGAAATCTTCATGACCACAGCATTATCACCTTCTGCTCTGAAATGCACAGCAGAAGGTGATAATGCTGTGACTGACATGATGTTACAACTGGGTGATGCTATGTTTACCAATAACAAACACAGCAGGAATTTATGTCCGGTTGCCTTTGACATAGATTTTTTCTTGGTCCTCATCTTCCCACTTGGACTGAAGTCCTTCACATGCCCCAAAGTGGTTTCTAAGCCATCTGGGGCTTTTTCATTCCCTGTGGACACTTTCCAATTATCTTCTTAGCACACAGCTCTTCCTGCAGTGTTCAGCAGGAGGCTCCTGGTGACTGGATGTCAAAGGCCTTTTTGTCCCTTCCGTAGTGAGATGTAGGACTTGTTTTCAGAACCAAGCTAAATCAGTACTTGTATCCTATATGAAGCAGGGAGAACTGACTTTGCTTTCCACATTGACATCAAGAAGGTTTATAGAACATGAAGACACTGAGCTTTACCAGAGCTACGCTCCTGAGTGGATGTTCACTCTCAGGAGTGCATTTGCCTATCGATGTCAACTGAGAACACTGTAGATTTTTAAGCGGCAACTAACCAACAAAATATTTTATCCACCTATGTAAACTTGGATCACGAAATTGTATGATTTGGTTTGAGGGAAACCTACAGTTACACATGTTCATTGTTCTATTGTTGAGTGATGACTCTCGTTTCTCTCAAATTACACCCAACTATGGCTTAATTTAAATCTGAGCATAACTCAGTGCAGGTACACTGGTTTACTCCTTGGACGTCTCAGTTTTCTAAAACTGCTCTCATTTATTTTTCAAAAACCAAAATGCATACTCTATCACATTAAAGCAATATATCAACAGATCTCTCTCCTCCTCTTCCCTTTCCATCTTGCCCTTGTTTCTATCTCGAACACCTAATAACACTTCCAACAAATGGCCTTTTCCTAGAAGCAGCCAGTCTTCCTCCTATGCAATTACTTAAACCTTTTCATTTTTCAAAGTTTTAATGCATGGAATCTCTCCCCAATACACTAGCTCTCAGTAAGAATCCTCTTTCCAAAACAGTTACATAGCGTCTGCCTCACGCCTTGAAGCAGCTCTGGTATCTTCTTTAATAAAATTCAAAGCATTTCAATAGAAGGGATGATTTTTTATCTTCCCAGTAGCTACTAGAGCTACTAAGTCCTCAAAACATTTGATTTAATAAGCAAATAATCATCATAATGATAATTACTCATTATTTATAGCTTACAAAGCATTTCCCTATATATTATTTGATACGGCATGCGAGGTGAGGGTTGTTTTTCTTTAACAATTTCTGTTATACAAAGCATAAAACCAACGTTCTGTGAAATTCCTCCAAGCAACACTAAAAAGTAGGCAGATAGTGGCAAGAAACCTTAGAGAAGTACAATGAAGTCATGTTTGATAGGCACACCTAACTAAGTCACAGACATTTTCTGCTGTCATTCTCACATTGTACCTCACATGTGGTACATAATGCTCTGTTAGACTGAAAGCTTAGTAAAACAGGCTTATAGTCACACAAGCTATGGCTGGAACACGAATTTTCAGTTCTGTCAGCAACAATATGTTGAATGACTGTGAAGGTTGCTAAGGCTTCTCACCTATAACCCCTGCTGCTACACATACTAGGACTGTGGGAAGGAAAGTGACAAAGAGCCCAGAAAACTGTGTCACCATATTGAGAACAGTCTCTATTTTCATATGTCCATCTGATCCTAAGGGTATTATTTCTAGGGATTGCTTTATTTGGAACCATATGTGAAAGGGAGTAAAATATATCTCAAACAAAATAAAACCGATATGAAAAAAAAAATAGAAACCATCAGCAAGAAAGATTAGGGTAGCTGGTGAAGGAAGACCTTAGAAACCTCATGGAGCCATACATAAGAGGTGTGATTATCAGGTTGAATTGTCTGGTTCATTGCCAAGCTTCAAAGAAGTTCTAACTTAAAAATTATGTAGAATTCCTCATACTGATACTCAAACCTCTGTGTGTGTGTGTGTGTGTGTGTGTGTGTGTGTGTGTGTGTATGCACACGCGCGCGCTTCATATCATATCTACATAGATCATGGAATAAGAGGCCAATGCTACTCTATCTGGAAGTTTTTATCTATGCTCCTCAGTAAATCTCCAAAAAGAAGTGGCATGGCCTCTGAACACAGAGAACACCTTTTTAAAATGAGAGAACTTACAAAGAGTCCAGAGTCATTCTCAGCTTCGTTGGCCTCCTCTGAGCTTTGTGGACACACAATGAACAAAAAGACAATTACCTCCAAGAATTTCTGGGTTAGAATACAAAAACAAATATGGTGCCTTTGAGGACATAGGATGACATTTTAGGTCATGGATAAATTTTGTGACTGACAAGCTAAGTGACAAATCATCTAGACTTTCTGTGTCTTGGGCTCATTATGTCTTTAACCAGAATAATACTTGCAGTTTGTGTGAGTATTCAGTCATAAAATGCAGAATCACAATGCCGTGGAAAAGCTAATTATTTTTTTTTAAACCCATGCAAGTAGCATAACATTTCTTCTGCCTAACATTTGCCAGATTATGATGTGAAACCAATACACACAGTTACTGTGTGAGTAGCTCAGCATTGTCATTTTAGGAAAACTATATATGATGGGTTCTGTAGCACAGAGTTTTACAGATGCTTGAACTGAGTCTGGCTGGTAGATCTTCAAGATAATAAGATATAGTTTACATTTATCATTAAGGTGAACTAGTTAAAAATGGTTGGGAAATTAACCAAAGCAAATGCACAGCATAAAAACAGAACCCAACAATGGTAAGGAAAAAGCACTTTTTAAAAAGTAAGCATCCCAAGAGACAAATATGCTCAAATGAACTAAAAAAAAATGCAGCCAATAAATTCATGAAAACTATTCAAATCATTAATAATTTAAAAGTACCTATTAATATAAAATAACATTTTATACCTCAAAATCTCCAAACTTATAAAAATAATAATACTTAACATTGATATAGTCTGGAAAAAAAGCAATCCCTTGGACTGTTGGTGAATTTATAAACAGGTCTTTTCAGCAATGCAGTTTAAGAATATGCACAAGACCATCAGACTGTCCATTTCCACCAGGCATACTGGTGTGTGCCTCTAATCCCAGCTACCTGGGAAGCCAAAATAAAAGTATCACAAGTTTGAGGCCAGCCTGGACAATTTAGCAATATACACATACTTACATTAATAGGGCTGGGCATAGAGTTCAAGTGGTAGGGCACCCCAAGTACAATCAAAAAAAGAAAAAAAAACTGCATTCCCTTCAGCAAATTTTACTTCTAAGACTTTATGTCTACTAACCAGAAATGTGCAACGAAAGGTTTAAAGGGTCAGTCTAATAAAGTGTAACACAAAAATAGGAGGAAAGAACAAAATGTTCAGTAATAAAAAAAAACTGGTAAGAATTAAATTTTATTTATATAGTATGTTTATAAGATGGAATTTGGGGGCAGGAAGAAACTATTAACTGAGGCTGACGAAGATTTGTATTACAAAAGAGCTTATAATACACAAACTGAAAAAAATTATATGAAAAGTACGTCAGTAATAGCTCAATTTGGTGGGAAGTAGATGCTTGTTAGACACATGTTTACAAATAACTGGATACATGTTTATCAAAATTCCACCTATGGGTCTGGGCAATAGAACTCAGACTGCCTAATGTCTTTCCAAATCTTCTGAATTTTCTACAATAAATAAGAATTACATAGGTAATCAAAAAAACACACAATATACGTTTTCAGATTTTCCTAGGGCAGGCCTCTTAACCCAAACTATTCATGCCCTCTCCTGCTGGCATCTACCCCCCAGCAGGCCTCTGATAGGTAAAACTTATCTAAGCTGGTTCTTTCACTATTGTTTGTATCTCTAGACTATAAAATGCCTTCAAGGCAGACTGTTGCCTTTCTTCTGATGGAACGCACAAGCCAATTTAAAGATCACAAATAATATGCAACCTTTCTAAATTGTGGGAAGTAGGTTCCATCTTTCATAAAGCCACTTCTCAATTCCTGTTTCTTTGCTTATCCTGCAAAAAAAAAAAAAAAATTTCCTGTAGAAGGGCTCACAGAATACATAGTCAAAAACACTTGTCAGTGCATTTTTAAAGGTATTGTCTTTTAAGGATATTAAATTATGCTAAGGAATCAAATATGCCAGAAAACACTGAGATAATGACCTCTCTCTGGCTGACCCTTGAAAGGAACTGCATAAGGTACACGGCTTAAACAGCCTGCTCTGCCTACCATCAGTTTCTCCATTAATTATGACTCTGCCTTCAAGGCATGGGCTGGACTTGCCACAGACAGGAAGCTGAAGGCTTCCCAGTGACACCCACCCATGAGCACAGTTAATTTTACATGCAGCACTCAGCAAGTCTGAGGAGTCCCTCAAGGCATAATCATCAATGAGAAAATGACAGCAGCTTCCCATCACAAAAAGTCTCAGCTGAAAAACAAGTTTCCACCTCATGAAAAAATTGGCATAAATAAATGATCCAGGAACTATGATTTCAGAGTCTCAAATAGCAACTAGGAGGATAGTGCAAGAAGACAAGAAATAAAAAAGGGGCAGGCAGGGAAAAAAAGGCAGAAGAAGCAAGGTCTCAGAATCGCAAGGCACCTTAGTAGGTTACAGCCCCCCAAGAAGAGGAAGTAGAGACCCAGAGAGTAAAACTCCTTGGCAAGATCATAGTTACAGCAAAAACAGGACTTAGCCACAAAAGATTTATATTGTGTTTTTCCAAGACAATAACTCCTGCAAAATCAAACAATTTTGGGAGTTTTACCCCCCTCCACATCAGCCTTGAGGAAGAGAAAAATTTATCTGAGTAAGTGATTTCTCTTTTCTATTAAATTCTTTCCAATGGATCTGGATATATGGCATTTATTCTATCTACTTATTCTGCCACCTAATCAGACACTGGGTTGAAATGTTATGTAACACAGATATGAAATATGTCTTCCTAGGCATATAAAGTCTCAAAATCCATGATTTCTACCTTTATTCTTTCTACTAACCTTAAGGGTATAAAATTATGCTAAGGAATCAAATATGTCAGAAAACACACAGAAATAATAATCCCTCTATGGTCAACACATGCAAAGGACCACATATGGTATATGGCTCAAGTACCCTAAATTTATGACTACTGGATTATGCAGACAGTTAGTGCTCAATCCATATTTGAGTAAATAGGTGGATGGATAGAAGGATGGATTTACAAAACAGCTTGAAAGCAGCCTAGATATTCTGTAGTGTACATAGTGAAGAGCTAGCAGGTAAGATAGATGTGTGCTAGGCTCTGGTATGATCTGCTTCACCAGGAACTGACAAATTTACAGACCGCCCACAATTTCAAAGTGGGCATTTATTTCACTCACAACACAAGACAGCAGATATTAAACCATTCTTCTCAGTTAAGAGGATATGATAGCACACAGCTTTTAGACACACTGCCCTTCAAAGTTCAAATTGGAAAAGTTGCTTGACAAAAGGAGAGGGTGGAGGGAGAAAGGGAGGAGGGAAGAAAGGGGGGGAGGGAGGGAGAGAGAGAGAGGGAGGGAAAATGCATATGTGTATATGTGTTTGTCTGTACAGGAAGAGAAAGGAAAACACTCATGGGGTGTGATTATATCATAAAGAGGGGGAAAAAAAGTAATTAGAGACCTGGTATCTGAAGGAGGTATATTCAGGTTGGCTGCATTCACTGCCCTCTGTAAGCTAGGACTGATCTGGTTGCATGCTGTAGAGACCTGGCTTGCTGGAGGTGAAATGGGTCCCAGTCGCTGAACCATCATGGGACTGCTGGTGACCACTAGATTGTTGCAGCTGCCTTTTCCAATGGACTTGCACTGAGGCCCAAAGCCAAGAGCCCCTAAAAACAAATGAATCAGGTTAGCTTTCATGTCCCTTACATCAGCAATCAGTAAATACACATATGCACACGCATATCAGGACCCATCTTTAGAGACAGTCCTTGGATTTTCTTTCTTTTTTTAGTATTGATAATACCAAAACACTTTCTCTTAATCCCAGTTAAAAATCCATAGGGCCAGGGATTTAGGTCAGTGGTGTGAGAGCCTGCCTGGCAAGTGCAAGGTCAGGAGTTCAATCCCCGGCACCAAAAAAAAAAAAAAAAAAAAAAAAGCTACAAGAGAACCTTTTTCAGAATTGCCACTCATTCAAAATGTGGTTAAATTTTACTCCTTCCATGTGACAATCATATTTTGAGAATTACACTGAGAGTCATATAATATCCTTACTGATATGGCTAAGGTAGTAAGTAGACAGAATTACCTATATCAAACCAAGTTGGGGTTTTTCCCCCTCTAGAAATAGCTAATATCTTGAATCATCCAGCAAGGAAAGTTGCCACTACTGAAAAAAACCTGTTTAAATGTTTATTTCATTCCAAATCTTGACTTCCAAAAAGTGAGTTTAAAAGGATGTAGTCTGACTGTGTCTTTCCAAACTTGATTATTTTTTTATCTTGATCCCAGAACACTGGCATTGGAACTACACCCCATTTTTAAAAACAAATCAAGATGAGAAAACCAGAAAATATTCCTTTGAAAAGCAACACAGTGATTAAATTTGACATAGATATTTCATTTTCATTAGTTAAAATCCTCCAGGATAGAAAAATTGGGTACATACCCAAAGGGAAAAGAAATTCACAAAAAATCATTATTGAAAAGTGAAAAGGAAAAAGCAAACACCACCAAGACTTGTTTACAAAAAAATTAATAATTGAATCATTCTAGACATTCTGTTTACATGCATGTGCTTTCACAAACACTGTCAGCTACGTTATAAAGTCTCTATAACTGTATATCCTATTTGCTCTTTTAACAAATAAAATAAATATCTCAATTTTTTACAAATTAGGCTCCAAACTTTTCTCACCCAATTTTTCATCTTTTTCACTGATGCATTTGGGAGCAAAACAGTGTCAATATAATTTCTTTAGCCTTAAGGGGCATAATTTCCTCTTTCATTTTCCTCAAAATTAAATCAGTACTAAAAAGTGCCTTTACCTGCTACATTTTCTAACATTTTCTTCCAAGAGCCCCTAAAACTGAAAGACAAACTAGACATTAGAGTAATCATCGTGTGCCTGTCAATGCAGCCAACATTTCAAACATGCTGGCAGAATCGCAGCATCAGTAGCTTGCAGGAGCCCTGTGCTAGTCCAGCTTTCCAGAAAATCCAAGCGAGAACTGACTAGTCCAACGTCACATAAGGATTTAATGACAGCAGAGATTGATACTGATAGGGTGCTTAAGCTGGGGCTCCAGGATGCTTAGTTTCTTCTATGAACACTTTACAAGATCATTAGTTTCAACGGAAATTGCTGGTGTCATTTTTTCAGATATACAAACCAGAACCTCAAGTGTAACCTGAGCAGTTACAGATACTCGGTTTTCACAACTCATACAACATATTACCGGGGCTTCATCTTGACAGCAAGAATGGTGGGTATAGCTTTGTATAACGCATCATAAATGAAATATCTTTACAAATTCCAATTCATTTGCACTCAAACTTCCTTTACACCTTAGAAAAAGGCAATGTGATGGCTCAGAACCTCTAATTCAGTACATAAGAAATCTGAATTGTCTCCCCAGGTTCCATTATTACTAGTTATTGGTATTAAAAAAATCAGAGGTCAAGTATCCAATCAAACAGAACATCACATATTCATACAAGGAATTCAATCATTTCATGCATATTTCCTATTTAATAAAAAAGTATTAATATCTATCTGTCCCCTAGAACAAAGACATCAGCAGCAAAAAGAGCACATCCAAGAAATACTACTTGATCACAAGCAAGATTAAATTCTTCAACTCTAAAATGCCACATACTGTAAGAAACTCTGTTATTTCATGTACCAGTAAGAATAGGAACAACTAATTAAACTTGGCATGGTGTCCAGTTTCTGAGACACTGTGATTCTTAAAAAATATGTCTTTTAATTGATAAATACCTATATGAACACTGAAAATGTTATTTTAACACTTGTCTTACTTATGCTCTTCTCTCTGCCTGGAAAACCCTTGTCCTGACTCACTGGCCTCATAAGCATCTCCATATCTTTAAGGTCTCTATTCAGAGGTTTCTTCCTCGAAGGCCTCCATTCCCCACTGGCCACTGGGTGAATGTGACAAATTTTTCCTTCCCTTTCCATAACACAGCTGCCCTGGCACATGGAAAATGACAGGGAACTTAACTGCTTACCTGCCTGTCCTTTACTCATTTTTTATGCTTTATTGCTTCTTATAGACAAAACCTTAAGGATGTCTCTGCATCCTTAAGCACTTAGCCCTGGGTCTGTTTTATAGTACACAACAAACACTCCCCAAAAAGGTTAAGAATGAATAAAGGAAAATAAAAAAAATAGTTACAGTAAATAATAAATACTGACCAATATGGAGGTCTGATTGTCTTTTAATAACACAATGTCATTTTTAAAAAATCTCCAACTGCATCAAATCACGGATGTCTCTCCACCGTATGCTAACTAGGTTGCTAGGCTGAATGGAAGATAAAGGCCAGTGGGAACAGAATTTTATATGGGTCAGGGCTGCCCATATAATCCTCTACTCAGGATTACTATAGTTACATTATTTCTTTGTCCTATAATAATGAATTATTAGTCTTTCCTTTCCCAATATCTTCATCTTTTTTTGTTTTACTTTACCACTTTCTACTTTCAAATTCACTAGTCCATCTTTAACATCGTCTAACCCTAGAAGAGTGACAGCTTCTGACAAGTGTCAAAGATGACAGCCTTGAAGCATAAGAATGAATGGTGAATTTGTTAGGAACATGCAATGTTTATGTGCAACTATGAGAATGTTCTGGGAAATGGCATCATCTGGCTCACAAGTGAGGCAAACAACTGTTTGACCAAGGAGGGCCACTGCAATAGATGTAACAATCTAATTCTTAATTCTTTTTCATAGTGCCAGACATAATGAACACCTCCAGGCTACTGAGTATCATGCAGCACTTTGGAGTGTGAACTTTTGGAGACTGCCTGCCTGGGACTGGCTAGCTGTGTGACTCGGGCTAATTACAGAAATTGTGTACCTTATCCCTCTGTCGACTCTGTAAAATATAGAGAGAAACATCATCACCTCATAAGGTTTCTGCACATCTAGTATCAACAACAAAAATAATGGACTCAACAGCTGTCTAGCACATAGAAGTATTCAAAAGATGTCACCTATTACCACTGTTGTTACTGTTTCGAGCCTGCCTTTATTTTTGCGTTCCATTCTTTTCTTTATAAAGAAAACAGCTCTTTATAATTCCTTGCACAAAACTAAGATAGTAAGTGATGCTGTTTAATTCTCTGCCCATTTCCAATGTTCTTTCTGCTTTAAGCCTGGAGCCAATTTTTTTTTTAAACCAGGTGTCATCACAGATAGAAGAAAAGTTTGCAGTTGGCCAAGTCTGAATGTTCCTTGGCTTGTCATTCCCTACAAACAAACCATAAAACTTTTCTGACTACCAGATGTGCCAACTTCTTTTGCACTGGTTTTCATTTTGAAATATCGCTTATTTTTAGAGGCAACACGATGTGTTTTTAAAATGTGTTTACTGCTCAAATAAGGATACGAAAGGATGGCATTCTGAGTACTACATACTCTCTAGCCAAAATCACTGCATGCTGGTAGAGAGCCCAAACATTTTACATTTTTGGGTTTCTGAACTGAGAGGTCATCATATTAGTGGGCATGTTTTAAATTAATGTCTTCATTAGTTAAATGGTTTCTCTTGAAATCAAATTGTTAATCATATTGCAATTATCACTGATGAGGCTATATCTTTCCTAACTATGCCCATCCCTTATTCTAGATAGGAGGGACAACAAAATGAAATATATATGAAGAGAGAGGAGAGAAGTAATCACAGCTGTTTTGGCTGTTATTATTCATTCAGGGACACTCATCAAATGGTCAGCAATGGGCCAGGCAGTCCGTGGTGAGTGAAAGGAATACAACCTCCCAGAGAGCCCACTGCCTGGTCATGAAGACACAGCAAAGCAATCATTACTTTGTGAGGAGAAGATGCGAGGCTGCTCCTAGGGCGAGTCAAATAAAATCGCTTTTCATAGGTGAGAAATGATAGTAAAAGAGAAATATCTGTATAGTTCAAACTAATTCATATGCACAATGTTTTGAAAACAGAAATATACATGTCAGAAACTCATAGAGCTGTTCTGAGAAATAAAAGAATTAGCATATATGAATATATGGCTCACTGGGTCTACACATTAGAGGGGTTTTTCTCATCCAGGAACATTTTAAAATGTTTTAAAACCTACAGAAAAGATTAAGAACAGCAAAATGAACTCCAACCTAACCTGTCTATATAGCTCTCTGTACATTATCTGTCCTAATTGTTTACATAGCTCTCTATACATAATCTTACTATTTTATTGTTATTAATTTTTAAACCATTTAAGAAGTTACATATTTTATATCTTTTCTTCCTAAATATATAACCACAGAATGACCATCGAATTCAAGACATTTAGCACTGGTATAGTGTGTAATATACTCTCTATATTCAAGTATTATCAGTAATTCATTTGGGTCATGCAAAACAAGGTTCTGAGACTCACTCAAGTCGCTCTTCAAGAATGGATCAGTAAAATCACTAGACACGAGGGCATGAAGAGAGATGGAAAAGTGGAATAACTGGAGGTAGAAAAGAAATGAAAGACTAGCAGAACACAGCACAGAGGTTAAGAGTGATGAGTTTGGATACCACCTCCACCACTGATTGGCTGTGTGACTGAGCAGGCTATGTAAGCTTAGTGCCTCAGGGCTTGAGCTCTAAAATGGAGCTAATACTAGCAGTTTAGCAATCATCTGATTGCTTAGAGAGTTAAAAGGTCTAACATAAGTAATATATTTTAGAGCCTGGCACTTAGTAAGTGTGTAGTAAGTCAGTGTTCCCACCACTGAGACACAATAGGTGATACCCACCACCAAAAGAAGTTTAATTTGGTCTATGGTTTCAGGGCATTCAGTCCATCCCTAGTCAGCTGGCTCCAATCCAGAAAGAAACAGCATAGCAGAAAGATGTGGCAAAGCCAACCTGCTTAGTTCACAGTAGACAAGAAGTAAAGCAGGGAGATTGCCAGAGAAGAGTGGTCCAGAGACCACATAGAGAACCCAAGGTTATGCCTCTACATTCTACCCACACACCCGCGAGGGCCTGCTTTACTGTTCCCCTTGGTGTCTCTTAATTCAGTCAAGCTGATTTTTCACAATTAAGGGTCACAAAATTCATTGTAACAGTTAACAGTCAAGTTGATTTATCATGATTAAGGGTCACAGAATACAGTGTAACAGTTAGTTAAATTTTATTAAAGAACTTGTCTCTGATATCATATTGTTTATTTTCTCCTGAGTGCCCAGGGACTGCAAACTAATGTTTCCCTGCCCAAGACCTTCACACATAAACACACACACGTGTGTGTGCGTGCACACACACACACACACATACTTGTCCTCCCTTGAATGGGAGGTCAGGTTTTACACTATTCCCTTTCCTCAGCTCCATTTTACTTCTTTCAGGTGAATGTTTTAAGAAGGAATCTGCTTATCTTAGCTAAGGTGTAAATAACTAGCCAAATAACTCAAGAGCATTTTACTGGAAAAAAATTATAATGTCAAAACTGCTCAGTACTGGGGGGGGGAAGCTTTTTAAAAAACTCAGCAGGAAAAATGTATTTTAAAATTTCTCAGCTAATTTTGTTGGAGGGGTGATGGTGGTGGTGGAGGTGTTAGATACCCCATCTGAGAGACGGCACAATCATCATGGCAATGGTTCGAAGCTGTGCCATGATAATGCACACCTCCTTCTTCCCAGAAGCCCCTAAGGCTTCTCCCTCCCAAAAGTCTGCCAAAGCTCAGGAATGTAAAGGTTTACCCAATCCCCTGCACTGTCACAAAATAAATCAGCTCACATCAGCCCCCAGAGCCCTTCTGCCGTCAGACCTATATCCGGCAGAACCTGCCCTTTGTCTGTAGAGGGCCGCCACAGCCTTCCTTGTGGTGACTCCCTCCGTGCCCTCCCCGCTTATTAAACTCTTTTTTTATCTACTTGCCTCCTCTCTTTAATATTCTGCACTGCTCTAGATTGAGTACAAATCACTCGATCAGAGGCAGTAGTAGGAACTGAATTCAGGGCCTTCACATTGAGCTACACCCCCAGGCCTCTATTTTTCATTTTCAAATACAGTCACACTAAGTTGCCCAGGCTGGCATCAAACCTGTGATCCTCCTGCCTCAGCCCACTGTAGCTGGGATTACAGCTGCCTGCTACTGTGACTGGCTCTCTCAGTAAACTGTTTACCATGCAAACTGGTCCTTGTCAGACTGGCCCGTTTTTTCCAGGGAACACAAATTAAGATAGAGCTGAAAGTCAACTCAGATCATTTTTAAATGAAGTTTTTATAACTTTCAGGCTCAATGTTTTTCATTATTTTTTATTCCAAGTTTTGAAGAACCCCCTACAACTGGCAAGAATTCCTTTAATAAATCCAAATAAATGCTCAATACAAAATAGCAACTTTATATACACTTCAAAAGAAAAAAATTTCAAATGCTACTGGAAAGTATCATTATTTTGCCTGGTGAAAAAAGTCCTGCCTGGGCAGCCAGTTAATATATAGAACTCTGTTCACTAAGTCAACTTTACATTCCAGTGTCTCAATTCTAGAGGAAAGGTAATACAGATATTCCTTATGTACCTACTTAATCACTGTTTGGACCTATCTGGTCTTTTTCTTTTGGTACAGTTCTGTACATTTTGTTTACAGAGCTACAGTATCTTTTTCTTACTCAGGATACCTTGTTTACACAGTACTGTGATTTTTGCTGATCGTACTGTGCAGTGCTTTAGTTTTATGTTCTGTTATACATTACAGTACTGCATGCAAATAAAAGCAGTCATCATGTTGGAGTTTCCTTTGAGCATTTCTTTGTTCTGAATATTGTAAAGAACATACAATGTACAACTTCTTACTCAGTGATCAGTTCATTAAATGACCTGGTCACAGGACCTTACCTCAGTTACTAAACAAGGAGTTTCTGTACGACACACACTATGGGATCACTTCAAGGATTAGAAATAACCGACACACAAGATATACCTGCTCAGTAAAAAGCAGACACAGTTTTTGTTATTGTTAATATCCTCATTATGTCACAGGACAATCTTCTGATTAATTTAAATTGAGTCTTAAGAGGGAAAGTGATTATCTAATTTATATATCCAAAATCATGGGAATACCTCTTCCTAGCTCCTTATTTTCTAAGAAGAAGCGTATCTCAGTACACACCTGGCCTTTCTCTGCCAAATTAGGAAGAGTAAGTAGATGAATGTCTCAGAACACTCTTCTTGTCTTCTTCTTGGAACTATTCTTATGCACAGAGGGTCAAAGTTCTCCAGAGTGTAAGCTTTACCTCGGTGGCTTGTCCTGATAAGCTGCCCTCAACTAAGTCGGTAAGTGGCCTAATTTTAGGGTCCAGTCTGCAAACCCATTGGGCTGCCATGCAAAATTATTCCCTATCAACCCATCATGTATCAGAGAAAAAAAGACACTCTGAGACTCCAAACTAGATTTGCAACCAGAGCACATACATTGTAACTTAGCATATATCAAAACATTGTCTAGAATGTACGGGTTATCTTTTATTTTGAATCACCTATGTTGGCATTTTATTCAAAATAATACATATTTTGAATGAGTATTTTTTAAAGTCCAATAATGGATAAGTGTGTACAATAAAGAGCTCATATTCCCCCTCCTACATTTCCTTAAGATAACCAACTTCAACATCCTGATGTATCCTTCCTCAGATTTCTCTAAGCTCATACAAACATGAACATGTATAATCCTAAAAGCAAGGTGAGTTCAGCACACACTACCCCCTCGATTCTTAAGAAAAATAATCAGAATAGAGTACATCTATTTTAACAAAGAATAATGCCTCTAAAGTAATACTGAAATAACATCTAACTTTGAAGCAAATATAAAATATAGGTGGCTTTGGCTTAGAACCTAGAAATTTGCATGCCTTTTTCTTATTCTATTCTATTCTATTCTATTCTATTCTTTCTCACTGTGCTGGTTTCAAACTCACTATGTAGCCCAGTCTGGCCTTGAGCATATAATCCTCCTGCCACTGACAGGCCAAGATTACAAGTGTACACAACCATGCCTGACTGCACTGTTTTTGTTGTTGCTGTTGTTTTATTACCGAGGACTGGACCTAGGTGCTCATGGATAATCAGGCACACAATCTAGATCAAGGCACCATGTTGATCTAAGCTCTTTTACTCCTCTCAAATGGGACACGCGTCAGATACCCTGAGAGAACTTCAAAAAGTATACACTTTTCTCCAAATAGAGGAACAGGCAAGACAGAACTCTCTTCCAGCCCCATGCAAAAACTGGTCAAAAGGCTACTGGGTCACTCATCCCAGCTTTCACTCATCCTCCTCCCTAGAACTAGAAATAAAAACTCCTACACAACAAACATACTAGGTTTGTTATGTACTGTTTTGTCAAATTTATAATACTGTATTTCAGCAGTGACAATGTAATGAATACATGTTAGTGTGCGCTGTACCTCTGTGAAATACAGTAAGACGTGGTGAGAGGCTAGAATACCAAAGAGTGAGAATCCGAATGCAATCACTCCTCCTATATTCAATTTGGTAAATGTTACAAATGCTCAAGACTGCACAAAAGCCATGGAGAGATAAAGAATGCTGTATGTAGGATCTTGCTTTCATGGAACTTATAATTCCTAAGCAATAAGACAGACTCACTTAGGAAAATTAAGACAGTATGATTGGATAGTACAGCATTAAGCATGAAGCTAAATCATACAGTCAGAAGTTCAGAGAAGAGGATGATCATTATACAACAGATAATTCAACGAAAACCAATATTAACCACAAAGGTATCTCCTAAAGTTCTTCAGGATGTTCAAAGGTTTTAAATGATAAACAAGGAAAGTTCATAGAGACGTCAACAGTTAAACAATTTAGAAAAACTCTGTAGTTAAACATATCTTTTGATTACAGGTTTCTTAGGAGTTTTTAAAAAACTGCAAATGCATATAATAATTCTTCCAGAGGAACAAATAATACATAAAACATATTTGGGGAGGGTTTTTTCTTTTTCCTAGGATTCACCTAAGACTGGTTTTCCAATGAATAAAAAAATCAGTAAGCTAAGACAGGAATACGCACGTGAGTTAAAAGGGTATGTTAGGGTGGCAATGTGGTAGGAAAGACACACTGTGTCCTGGGGAATGGAGAGCAGCTGAGCAAGACAAAGTGACAATTCAGAGCTCAGAGATGTGGCTCAGGTAGACAAAAGGACCTGTCCTACAGTTTGGGTCTGCAATGTTCCCTAACCATCTGTGTGTTAGAGGTTTGGTCTCCAGCTTGGTGCCATGGGGAGATAGGGGAAATGCTAAGAGGGGACTCAGTGTGAGGTTTTAGATCACTAGAGCTACCCTCTCAACAAGGACTGTGGGAACCAAGTCCTCCTCTGTTCTCCTTCCTTTTCTCTTCCGCTTTTCTCTTCCTCTTCTTCCTCCTCCTCTTCTTTTTCTTCTTTCTTTCTCTCTCTCTCTCTCTCTCTCTCTCTCTCTCTCTCTCTCTCTCTCTCTCCCCACTCTGTGTAGTGTGTGTGTGTGTGTGTGTGTGTGTGTTTACAGTAGTTGTAGAGATTGAACCCAGGGCCTTTACAATGAACCCTTTTTTCACTTTTCATCTTGAGACAATACCGTGTTAATTCACTAAGTCGTCCAGGCTGGTCTCAAACTTCAGATCTGCCTGCCTCAGGCTCCAAGAATGCTGGGTTTACAGGCATGTTCTACCATGCCTGGTCCCCGCTTCTTTTTATCTTCCCTGTTTTTAGGTGAATGGCTTCACGTCTGCTATAATGTTCTTCCCTGCTATAGGCCAAAAGCAATAATACCAAACAATAATTGACTGTAAGTTCTGAAATCATGAGTCAAAATAAAACTTGTCTTTATTATGATCAAAAATAAGGTTAATGTTTAAAAATCTTAATGAATCACATTGCCATTAATCCACCCCAAAATGCTCCCACCCTGCTCACTCTGAACACATTTACCCCATCATTCTTACCACTTTCTGAAGCAGTTTTGCAAGTTCTCTTTCATGAGTGTCTTAGTTATGCTGTTATGGCTGCCTCAGTGTCCTGAATCAATTGAAAATGTTTGACATTCATGGACATTTTGACTTGGGGTAGGGCCAGAAGTCACATGGTGCTAGATCTGGTGAATACGTGGGTGAGGACCCACTGTAATATTTCTATGAGCTTAACTTTCCACTGAATGACACTCAGCAGCACCACTCACTATAGTTTTGGTCACACCTTGCAAAGGCACTCATAAAAGAGGCCTTCTAGAACTTCTTCAGAAAGTAGTAAGAACAATGGAATAAATGCATGAGAAGCAAGGGGGCAGTATTTGGAGGGAGACTATCGGCAGTGTGTCCTTTACCATAATAAATTTTAAAAATTTAAACATTACTTGTTTAGCCTCATCATTCCTTTTAAGTTAATCACGTCAGGTACTTTGTTATAGTACCACAAAGCTACTGCAACCTGATTTAAAAGCTGGATATCATGTAGTTACAATGGCTACAAAGTTATCTGTACATTAAGATAAACAGTGATATTTTTCAAAAAATCAAATTCCCAAGATCCAATCCAAACTCACACAACTGGATGATACTAGTAACTGGTTGGCTTTTATACATCTAATGCCCCATGCTGTAGGTAGCCATGCCTTCCACTGAAAGCACAGTTCATCCAAGATTAATCTGTTAGGGATGCAGGGAAAGACTAGAGCAGCATATGAACCAGAAGGCAGGCAGACAGTGCAGGAGACTCAGGGCAGGAAATCAGTAAAACTGAAAACTTTTAAATTGACTGATAAATATTTAGGAGATCAATTTTAAAAGTTAGAGGCAGCATATAAAGTCAGTCTTCTGACTCCATTTTAAACTAAGCCAAGAAATAAACCAATTACAAACCCAGGGAGATTGCCATGCATCAGGCATCCTCCCACCATCGTGCTCTCAGGAGTTCAGCCTGATCTCCCATGTTCATCCCACAAGAATTGAACTTTCACACCAACACTCTTCCAACCTTCACCACTGCCCAGGAATGTTTTTCATGAAGTACAGAATCATCAGCCTTACTACTCACCTCATCTTATCCTTGGGTTAAACGGAGCTCCCTTTACACCAAGAGATTAAGAACTAACAAATTCCTTTCTATACCACTCATTGGTCTAGATTTTTGTTTTTGTTTTTGTACTGGGGATTGAACTCACAACTTCATGCTTGCCAGGCAGTTACTTACACCACTGAGCTAAATCCCCAGCTCTTAGTCTAGATTTTTGTATGGGAAGCCTCAGTCTTGCTCTCCTCATTGAACATTCCTGGTAACAAGTTTTATTACAAATATACAGCTTTAAACCACCTCACAAAGGCGGAAAGATACAATATTGCTAGGGTTTATATCCTAGAGTCCCATCAGTCAGCTATTGTACATCAATTATCAACTAATTAGTAAAGAGTGCTTAGGCTGACCCTTCTGTTCTCTCTTGTAATGATTTGCCAAGTTAACTGAGAGCTGCTGCTCCACAGAGACTCTTAGTATAGCAAGAATGTTAAGTAAAGATCACCTACAATTAGCCCAGAAAACCAAAAAGAAAATGTAAGCACATTTTACTGCTTTTTTTTTTTTTGCACAAATTTTCTGACAATCCCACGGGAAGAGAGTAGATACATTTGTTAAATACGCAAACCTCACTCTGAAAAACTGAAATACTAGTACAAGCACAACTGTGTAATTTACTGCTCATGGATCGGGTATCCACTTAGTGCACGCATGCTGTGTACTACAGTGTACACTGCTGGGAGTGTGCTACAGAGATGAGGCAGGCCCTTCTTACTGCCAGTCTAATTTATAGTGCGTATCCAAGGCCCAGACAGTGGGATAAGCTGTGGACACGAGCAAGGGTGCAGTTAACATGCTTTAGAAAATGAAGACTACGTAGATACAGGAATGAGAGAAAGGGAAGGACAGAGCGTATGTTAATAGGAGAAAACTGCCTCAGTTTTCCAAAAACCGAGACCAGGTCACATTTACGGAGTGTGGGTGTGGTTAGCCTTCAGTCAGCAGGTTACCAACCAGTGGAAGAGCCAGTGAACTAACACAGAAAACATCTGGGAAACACTCCATCTGAAACAGAGTGGGTTCAATGCTGAGTACAAAAGAGCTCAAATGAGAAAAAGATCTGCATCTCAAGATTGAGAAGGTTTAGTGGGAAAGTGAGGCTTGAGCCGAGTCCTTCAGTGGCTAGAGGAGAGGGCACTACGAGAGTGAGGTGACCATGGTGGAGGGAGAGGAGTGTGCTGAGAAAGTGTTGTGGAAGCAGCTCGGGGAAGGAGTGAGGAATGGAGATGCCACAGCTTGGAGCAGTTTCGCTGACCAGCTGTGTGACCTTGGGCAAGTTCCCTAAACTCTCTGTGCCTCTCTGGAAATTGAAGGTACGCCTCTTGGGAAAAGTGGGTGATGATCTTTCCCACTTTCAAAATGCTGTTTGAAGTACTAAATGAATCCATGTATGTAATAGTGTCCAGCACACAGTAAGAATTCCGTAAGCTTTGGGCAATTTATACTCTCACTAAAGTGCTATGAAATGGCACATAATCTCCATGGCCAAACACCGCCCAAGGGCTATGGAAGGTTTCTAGGCATGAGTGTGACATGATGAGAGACTATGAGGAGAACAGTCTATTTTTAGCACATATGGGAGCAAGGCAAAGACTGAAGACAGAAAGCTAACTATGAAGAGCTGTTATGACCTCAACATGAGTGCTGCCAGGCACACAGTGGATAGGACAACTCCAACTCCTCTTTTCTTATGTATTATTACATGTTTATAATTTAAGCAGTTCACAGTCAAGTTAGGGAGTGGTTTCATGCACATATTACAGCTTGTTTTTTTTTTAATCCCCTCCCCCCACTCCTCCTCTGATTCCCTAATCACCTTCTGGTATCTACTGGCACTAGCACCTGTTATGGCTTATGATATTTATGTTGATTAGGATTATTATACGTCATATCTTTATACCTCTCACTTCCCCTTCCCTTCCCCCTCTTGCTCCCCTTGTTCTTGTACCATTTCCCTACTGTGCATAATCTGTTCCCTTTGTCCCTTTCTATTCCAACTCATCTTGGTAAGAAGCAAATACAAGTGGCTCAAGTGCCTTTAAGAAGCACTAAATTCCAAATTTTCCTTCCATAAATCAAAGTCATGTCTCTCCTCAGGTGCTGCTTCCCCTGAAGACAACCAAAACCAAAGGCTAGAGGAGGAAGGGTAAAGCTCCCTGTTGGTAAGACCTGTTCACCATGTGGAACAGTGACTAAGACTGTCAGATAGTGAGCGCTCAATCAGTGCATGGCAAGAGAAGAGATAAAAAAAAAATGTGCCTTGTAGAGCAATTAAGAAGCATGGGTAGTTTGGTGTCACAAATGAGGTTAAGAAATTCCTTCTGCAGTGTATTTAAGTCAGGCTATGCAAGAATCAAGAGGTTTCTAGTGAACACAACTGTTGCTGTGCTCTTTTCTCTGAATTATGAACAGCTAGGAATATGAGTTTGCTCCTTTTCCATTAGTTTTTTACCTCTTCTCCATGCTCCCTCCCTACTGTTTACACACACACACACACACACACTCAATGCGAAGAGAGTGTAGGTGAACTTAATATAAATCAATGGAACTTTTTAAAAGTATCTAAGTCCTGGTTCAAAAGTAAACTCCCAGCCAATCCTTCCTATTAGATAGAACTTCTCAGTATCTAAGAATCTTACATAGGAACCATTAAAGCTGCTGGTTTACCTCTATTTTCCCCAAACAATAATTCCTTTGAATTTTTCAAAGAGATACACTGTCATTAAAGTTTTTTCTGTTCCACATTTTGCATGGGCTTGCAGGACCAGATGGTATGTCCAGAGGCAGTAGCTTCCAAGAAAAGGCAAGTGGTTTTAGAAATGACATGCTTTTTCATTAACAATTAAGTCGCTCATACTGTAAGAAACAGTACCCTGCTTCCTCCCCAAAGACCCCCAGGGCTGCTCAACTGTCTCATCACCCCAAATACCCTTCACTTCTCTAGGTTGCAGATCTTAACTATGCTTCAAAGCCCACTCAACAGCTGAAGTAAATGGTAAGAAAACTCGAGTAACTGTATGTATGCTCCACTGTCTCTTATAAAAGAGATGAATGTATTACACTGTTTGAATTTGTCCCCTCAGTCCTATATAGAAGAGCTAATTCATTGAGATTATGCCAATAAATCAGAAACTTGCAGAACTTTCTGAAAGAGGAGAGCGCCCCTAGGGGAAGACTGGAGAAATGGAGAGAAATATCTATTTCTATCTATCTATATCTATATCTATATATATATGATTAAATATTTTACACATACAAAATTTTATATACTATATATAATTCTACATGCAATGTGTACAATTTTTATATACATATAAAATATGAATATATATACAAGATAGATAATTATACTACTTATCCGTTAGTTCGTCAATGGTTTGTGCTTTCACTGTTTAATCATTTTTTCATTCCTGTATCTTGTAATCTGAGCAATTACTTTAAACAATACACAAAGTATTAACCATTGTTAATCTCCCATTATGTTGATTTGAAATTCTGTATCATTGTTTTCATTCTTTTTTGTTGTTGTAAAATTTTAAAAAAAGAGCAGTTTAATGGACCCCAATGAGGCAGCTCCGAGGGAAGTTAGTGGAGGTGGACTGTACTGCTGCCTGACAGATGTACAGAGTCTAGAACTTTGTTCCTAGGGTTCCCAGTTCCACCAAAGCTTCCTGCACTCCCAAACAATGCACAGAGAAGCAGACCCCAGAGACCAAAAAGGGTGATCAGCAGCAGCCTGATGGGCAAAGAACCAAAAACTCTATAGGAATGTTCTGTTTTGAACAAAGACACTGGAATACTGTTCTATCTGGCAAGTTGTGGTGTCCAAAATGATTGAAATTATTTCCCCACTAAACAGCAAGATGGTCTTAGAGTTCAATGTATTTTGATTTAATGGACGTAATTCAAAGAACTAGTTCTTGTACATATGAGTTGGTAGAATAAATTGTATCTACTACAGAGATTCATTTAAAATAGTAGAGATAGGAAGCCTGAAATATCTACCTTTTGGCTCAAACAACTTGTCATTGTATAAAATGATATAATTTTAATCAAACTGCTAAAATATAAAAACAAAATTCTCACATGGTAAATCTCAATGCACAAGCAATCTGGTTGGGGCATACATAATTCTAGTTTCTTCTGTTACTTTACATAATGCTATTTTTTGAGTTTAACAAAAAAGAACTAATCTAAGCATCTCTGCATACATAACTTATTATTAAAGTGACTATACCTGTTTTATGTCCGTACCCTGTGGATGTTAATTCAGACCCTGTACCAGCAACAACTCTTAACCAGTAATATCTGAGATTAGATCAAACAATAGGGAAGAGCATCACTTTCAATTAGGATTCATTCTCATTAAAACACAAAAGAAATCCTATACATACGGATGTTGGTATTTTAAAAAGCTTAAATTAGAAGCATTAGTTACTAGTCTGAATGTGAATATTAAAGCTGAAAATCAATGTGAATAAAAAGCTGAATGCTAATTAGACAGTTGGGTAGGGTGGAGAATCAATTTGACTGGCTTTGGGACCCACCTGGGTCAAGCACAGTTCTGGGTGTTCTGGGTGGGACATGATACATGACTTTGGGTACTATATATGGTCCTACTCTCCATGAATTAGCAGCTTTGCTCTGTGTCATTCTGCCATGATGCTTCTCTTGAGAGCCAGCTGACCATGCACTGAATCCCCCTGAAACTGAGCCAATTAAACTTCTCCTTTAAGTTCAAGATACCAGGTAGTGTCTTAGTGACAAGAATGATGACTTGGTTGAAAGGTTTAAATACAAGGTTGAAAGCTTGGTCGAAGTTTTTCAACACAAGGTTGAAAGTTTCTTTCCTGAATAATACACAAGTTCTTGGAAGGGAAAAAAAATAACACATCATGAGCAATTTTAAACCCTATAGCTCTCAAAGTAAATGAAAAGGAGAGAAATAAAATTCTTCTCCAATTCTCAAAAGGTTAATTAAGTAGAGGCCTTCATGGCCTCTCCAATTTAGTGTTGGAATACCTCCTCAGCTCACTGCTCTGGGAGAACCAAAGCATAAATCGCCAGGATTTGTTCCCCTCTATCCTATGCATTCTGTAACAAAATAAAAATAACAACTGCAATCAAATAATCTCACTTTGATCTTCTTGCACCATGAGAGAAACTTGAAAACCTTGAAAGAAATCCATAGTTTTGGAATAAAATATTACACTGAATCCCAATTACACCCTTACAGTGCACAGAAAAAGCTATGAAACTACTGCCAAAATATTTTCAATAAGGAAGACTGTTAAATATCAATTTCAGCAAGGCCAAACTCTAAGTTTCAAAATGGAGTCTCTTTGTTAAACCATCTAAGTGCTTAACATTTAAAGATATGAATGTTCCAGAGAAAGTTTGAGAAATCAAATACATTTTAAATCTGAAGTATTAATAAGGAAATAGATTGCTTCCCTCCTCTAGTTCTTACAGCTATAGCCTCAATCACTCTCGGAAATACTCATCTTGTAAAATATCCACAAAATAATAACAAAATACAAAGCATCTTTTTCCCCAAGTTGTACTGGAGTGTAACTGGCAAACAGAATACGTCTAAACTTAAGGCATGCAGTGTGCAAATTTAAGGTGTATAAATTTATTTTTATGTATGCAGTATGATTACCACAACTAGGCTAGTCAATATATCCATGACCCCATAGCTATTTTTATGTGCTTGTGTGTACCTGCATGTGAACATGCATGGTAAGAACATACATCCTCAAAATAAACTTCAAGTCTGTAGCCAAGTGTGGTGGTGCATGTCTGTCTGTAATCCAGTTCTCTGGGAGGCTAACGCAGGACTTCAAGTCCAGCAATTTAACACTTTAAAAGACTGTCTCAAAAAAAAATTTTTTTAACGGGCTGCAAGTATAGCTCAGTGCAAAGGTCCTGAGTCCCATCCCCAGAACTAGAAAAAAAAATTTTTTTTCAATTCTACAATACAGTTTTGTTAACTACAGCCACTGTGCTATACACTAGATCTCCAGAATTTATTTATCTCACAGAAAGGAATTTGTACTCTTTGGCCAATATCTCCCTGTTTTCTCCACCCTCAAACTCCTGGCAACCAACCACTACTCTGCTCTATTTCCATGAGTCCCCCATTTCAGATTCCACAAGTCCCATCACCCGGCATTTGCTGTCCTGTGCTATCTTTTCTTCCTTCACCTTCTTCTATCAAGCACACTAAGCTGTCCACTGTAAACCAATCTAAATGTCCAAAAAAAGTTCTGTTCGGAATTCTAGGACCCAGCCAGTGAGAAAGAGAAAAGAATGGACAGTGTCTTCCTTCCAATTTAAACACAGTGAGCATCTTTGTTTGAAAAAATTTTCCCACCATCTTCTTTCAAAAATGTGTCAGAGGGGCTTAAAGGCGGGTGCATGGACGGCAGACTGAGATAGCTGTTATTGTTCCTCAGGCCAGAAGGCAAAGGGACAAAGATTGAGAAACCTTGCTCTCTGAATGTTGTTCTGTCATATGACACCAGCTACATGGGGAATGCTAGTAACACCTCAATCCAGAGGAGGAAAGAATAGAGCCTGAAAGAAGTTTGAAAAGAGTGAGTATAATTCAGCCCCACCGACTTGTTTTTTGACACGTAACCTTGAAAAGAACAATTTTACCTCAGAAACCTGGCAAGTGCAACCTGATTTTCTGATAAGTTATAAACGTGCATTTTACTAAATGCATGAAGACAGAGTGAGGGAGAGAAAGGCCAGGTATCCGAAGACAGGGTGTTTGTCAGGTTTCTCATTTCTGTGTCATTTCTGTTTAGTCGGTCAAATGAAAATTCAAAACCATATAATTAGATGGTTGTTTATACATGATTAAGCATGAGCTCATTGGACTCCACATGCCAAAAAGTCAGAGATGTGGTTAAGGGCAAGAAGGAACTATTAATAAAAGGAAATAAAGCTGTAATACATTTTTCACTTATGAATAAAAATAATTCAAAGGTCTCTACATGGAAAAAGAGGGGAAAATCAACCCTGAGTAGGGTCAAGAAACCAGATAAAAAATTTTTTTTAATTTAAATTAAAATAAAAAAGAAACCAGATAATTTTATAAATGGTTAGAATTCATGATACATAAAACATAAGCCACTGGTATGAAAAAGCCTTTCCTCTTCTATGATTCTAAACCTATTTTTGCTTCTCATAAATATAACTCCCAATGAGAACATAACAAAACTTACCTGTATTGTGTTTGTTTAGAATTGTTCTGGGAAATATTTAAGCGAGAACATGTTGTTCATTTACAAGAGTTACTTGTTCTTCCTAACTATCTTCACAGGAATCCTCTCTGGAGAAACCAAGAGTTGGCAGCTCCCTTGAAAACAGCAGTGTCTTTCGTTTTTCATAACTGCAGAGTTTTCTCCTCAAAATGAAGGGAGCCCAGGGAAAGCAAAGTTTACCTGACCATAACCTTCATAAAGGTAAGATGGATCTTCCCAGACCTGTGATCTTAAGACTGGCGCTCTGAAAAGCAGTGAACCAACTGCACATAGATCAAACACCCAGCTACAGACCAGGTCAGAGGGCAAGTCTTTCAGATGACAGAGAACAAACTGATCTAGGATTAGCCTGCTACTCCTACCTCAGGTAAGCTTTTCAGGCCTGCTGGGAAAATACACCAATACAGGTTACAGGAGGCCACCCTAGCGAATGAAAACCTAATCCCAGGAGTGGTTCCACTGTCTGTGTTATTATCTATAACCAAACACTCTTGGCTTGCCAGTGTTGTGACTTAAATACCTTGTATACTCTGACAGACAGTAGACCCCACTGGTGGAAAGACAGGACATGAAATAAAAATGAGTAGAGTCCATGAGAAATCTAACACATAGCTTTAAGAATGAGGTTAAAATGAATCTAACACTCCAAAAGCTTGTAACACTTATAAAACAGCCAAATTCTAAGAACAGTTTCCAAAATCACATTCATTTCCAGTATGCTAGAGACATCCAATCTTAATCTCAACTTCCCAATCTTCCCTAGCGTCAACCAGTTCTGTTCTAACTCCCAGAGCAATCTTCAATTCATGTTTTAAGAACACACTCCTCAGAATTTAAACAAAATAGACTGAACATACTTTATTTAATCTATATGGTAATTTAAAAATATGCAATTTTTTCCAACACTGGGGATCAAATCCAGGATTTTCTTTGCGTGGAATTTATTTTGAGATAAGACCTAGCTAAACTGCCCAAACAGGACTGAAATTTGTAATCCTGCTTCAGCCTCCCAGAATGCTGGGATTATAGGTATGAACCACAGCACCCAGCCCAAAATATGGAAACTTTTTAATACCTTGATCCAAGAAACTCAGGTGACCACAGAGTGCATACCTGACAAGGTACAGACAATTGAGACATGGCACAAGACTCATAATTAATTTGGCAACTTTAACTTATAAAATCTTCTGTATTATCTTTGTGTCATACATGAAATAGGTACTTTGTTCTAAAGATACTTTTTAATTACTGGCCTAACTTGGTAAAATTCATTTCTTAGCACATTTGTTTAGTATTAGAAGTTCCAAAAGCCACAGGGAGACAGATGGATCACCATGAGTTTGAGGTCAATCTAGGCTACATAGTGAGTCCAAGGCCAATCTCAACTATAAAGTGACATTGTCTCAAAAAATAAAACAATATAAAAAAAAAAGCCCCAAAACTTTAGGGGAACATGCACTTCGGAACATGCACTTCCATAAAACAAACTCTTTAAGTTATAGCAATTCATAGATTTTTGTCTTCAATGTTGGGGGGGGATTTACTAAATTAATAAACATGGATTATGTGAGAGTTTAGTATCTACTCTGGCTCAAGATAAGAAATGTGATAATTTATTCCCAAACAATGTGTGGCATGTAACTCAAAACCGTTTTTCATCAATAATTAATATTAATAATTAACAAATATAAACAACAAAAGTACCTTTTGGACATGTTTCAACCGGGTCCTTTCCTCATTCCACTGGTTGCCTATTGCCCCTCTTTACCTTCTGTTTGGGGTTAATAACTAAACTTCCCTCGTCTCTGACATGCAACACTACCCAACAGCAATCTTCCCAAGAATGCATTTACAAATACATAGGACTGAAAAGAAAAAAACTCTTATCAAAGTCACCCAAATCGAGGACATGAATTTCTAAATTACGACTACAGTTAACAATCCACTCCACAGAGAGGAGAGGTTCCTCTTCCATAAGGACAGCAAACTGCAGAAAGCTCACCTCAAACACCTATTCTCTCACTTAGACATGGAGTTTCTTCTGTCTCTAATCAGCCTAATAATAAAGATTAATCTTCTCCATAAACACAGAAAAAGAGAAAGATAATGTATGAGCTACTCATCTAGCATGGATCAGAACCAATGTATGAAGACTTTTTCTGACACATAATAGTCCTATAAATTTAGCGACCATTAAGTGATATTTTGTTACAGGGATGCCAAGGATTTTACTTGGTACTCATGCCAAATAGCATTTCATTTCTTTCTAAAATTGCATTGCTTTTCTTTCCCCGTTTATCTGCTTGATAGCATCTTCAAAGTCAAATGTGTTCACTCTTATACCAAATTAAAAACATCTCATCACCTGTCTCGATATCCTTCCCTGGCATCGCATGTTTAAAATTTGAAGCCCATTGCAATGAATCTCCCTTGGCCATTCATTCCTTCACCAAAACATGTACTGTGCGGGGAATAGCCTATGAAGTTTTAAAAGTTCAACATCACGCTGTATTTTAATTTTCATAGCAAATACAAATTTCCCTTTCCAGTCCCCTCTGCCCACTCTATATATTGCCATTATTCTTTATGAAATATTATCAGACTCATCAGCAAAAGCACGTTGTGTTTAAATTGATTTATGTTCCCAGTTCCCAGGCTGCTTGGACCCAGCACTTCAAAGTGCTGCAAACTAGAAGTCCTCCCGCGCAGTGCAGCTTCCATGTGCAGTTCTGCTTGGGTACACATGTGACTATGGAGGTGTTTATGTCTTGCTCTTCACTGGGGGCCTCAGACAGCTGTGCGGAATATTTTGTATACATTTCCAGGGCTACTCGCTCTGTGGTTTCACAAAGTACAGGCAACAGGAACTTGCAGGGACTTCTAAGACACTAGCAACAGCTGGTGTGCAGGGAGAGGAGAGTCTCTAACAAATGCAGCCTAAGAAACAATGTCTCCCTTCAGGTGGAACTGCTGGTGAAGTCAGCCAGTGCTGGTCAGTGGGGACAATACCGGGTAGGTCATTAACTTGCCTGGGTCAGAGCAGACGCCGATGAGCTCACCCACCTTTCTGGAAGCGCTATTTTAGCTGCTGAGTTTATACAAATAAAACCCATAATTTTCTAATGGCTAAACTAGGAATGTGTTCGAAAATAGCTCTCTGCGAACCCTGCAGAAGACACCCAGGGAATTCACAAAGGTAGCTGTACAGTCTGTTCAAGTCTGCACACAGCTCTATAATAGCTACATATGTACAGCATTACCCTGAAAATAAGGGGCCACATAAGCAAACAAGGTTGGTTTGCAAACCAGGGTTGAGTATTTTAGATTTTTTAAGTGGGGTGGTTACCACCACATTAAGTTTTTTCCCTCTCCCTTTTTCTTTTGCATAGAAAAGAGTTAGTCGTTAACTACACAAAGGAGTTAACATTTAACTTGAAGGCTGGGAATGCTTGAGCTCCTAAATCCCCCCCCCCCACCTTTTTTTTCTTATTGTAGCTAAAATAGCTTCAGGAAAATTCTTACTAATTATCACTGATTCTGGATGAGATGTGGCAGCACCAGTTTCCTCGCTGCACTTACAGGTTTGACTCCACCACCAGTCCCTTCACAGGTCCTCCATCTCATCTAAGCAGCCAGAATCCCTCACCTCCACCCCAACACCCTCCACACTCCCATTGACAAAGATCAGCTCAAATGTCATCTCCTCCTGGAACCTCTGCACCTCTCAGATTCCTGCCTCCCATGCCAAATTCAAAATGCCTTATCCCTCCCTCTAAACCCACAGGATATTATTTGTGCATCTTCTGTGTTGCTGATCACAGCTGCCTTTTCTCCTTGTGTATATGACCTTCCCCCCTTACTGGCAGGTCCCTGAGGGTAGGGACTGTACTGCCTTCATCCCCCAGTTCTCACCTGTACAGTCCCAGACCACAGCTTCCTGCAGAGGGCAGACATTCACTACTGTCTATGGAAAGGTAATGCCCACACCATACCTGGAGTGCACCTTAGTACAAACAAACAGGACCTCTTTCCACAGGTAGATGGGAGAAGGGTTAAAAGGAGAACAGGATTTTATTTGAAGTAGGGATAAGATTTTAAAACAAAATAGCTTACTTATAAGCAGGGGGTGGGGGACATAGTAGGAGAGCTGGCCATTCCTAAAGCCTTGTCCGCGCCTGCTGCACGCCCGACACACGCCATGCCCCAGCGACCACAGCTCCTCCCTAGCCACGCAGCACTTTCTGAACTATTTAACATACCAACCTTTTCCGTGAAGCCCGCCATGGAAACAGAAGCATAACAAGCCTCCTCCTCTCCTTTCCTTAGCTATTCAAACGAGGTAAAGGTTACCTAGCTATTGACATGTGACATTGTGATCATATTCCCTTACTAGGAACTTAAACTACTGTAACTGCTGCTAAAGAATTATAACAATGATGCACTGACACATTAAAAAACAAAATAAAATAAAATGAAAACCAACATCATTGGAAGGCTCATCTGGCACCAGGGGAGGATACTTGGCTCAACACTCTAACCCCATTCAGTTCACGCAACTCTGATTATCACCATCCTATTTCACAGGGGAGGAAACATGAGATTCAGAAAACAGTAACTGGCTGAGAGTGAGGCTTCAAAGCGGAATAGTCTAGCTGAAAAGCTCACACAGATGCCCATAAGCTCATATGCCTTAACCACCCACCTTTACACAGCAGGTCAAATAGACCTCAATAGAGAAGACCCAGGGTTGGAAATCCAATCTTTCCCCCAATGGAACAAATACCCATAACCTACAAAATCTTGGCTCCCATATAAAAGCAGTAGTGTGAAGTCATGTTTGCATTTATCCTATATAGTTTCTGTCAGTGATGTCAGACACACAAATATAAGTATATGACACTTACCTAACATATGGAATAGTGATTAAAGGTCTATTATATTTTTTTACTTTCAGGAGGTTTTGGTGTATTGACATTAAATTCATTTGTTCATTCATTCAGCAGGTGTAAAAGATCAAGAGAATCATAGCACAAAACAGTATCTGATAAAATAAGATAAAAAAGCTGTTAGCATATTGAGGAGGAAGAGGAGGAGATGATGATACTGCTGGTGATGACAGTGATATTTAGGAATATGACATGAAAGTACTCATATAAAAAGATTTACTAACTTATGATTTATTCACCAGTGTGCATATTCATCAGGACAGAGGGTTATAAGTACATGATGCACACAGAGGAGAACATATAAAGATAGTTATACAACACGTAAGTACAGTAAGAAATACAAAGTGTCATGAAAGGACAATTTCCCATGCCACCCTGAATTTTTTTGTTTTTTCATTACTGATGACTGAACTCAAGGCCTTTACACAGAGCTCCATTCTCAGTCTGTCTATCTATACTCACTGAGTCATTCATCCATTTGTTTAGAGACAATGTCTTGCTAAATCACTAAGTTGCCCAAATTAAGCTCAAACTTGCCATCTTCTTGCCTCATCCTCCTAGAATGCTGGGATTACAGACATATGCTGCCACCCCCAGCCCCAAACATGACCTTTCTATAGAAATCACTTTCTATAGAACCCCTTTCTACTAGAAATCACTATATAGACAGCCCCAAGTGGGCCTTTTCTAAAATTCTGCCTCAGTAACCCAAACTTTCATCTTATAAACTTATAAACTGACCTGGGGCTGCGGATTTAGCTCAGCGGCATAAGCGCCTGCCTTGCAAGCAGGTGGTCATGAGTTCGATCCCCGGTACCAATAAAAACAAAATTAAAAAAAAAAACTGCACTGACCTAAAGGCAGAGACCCACCAGGTATCCACAGGCAAGCAGTTATTTCCTGGTTTTAGTAACCAATAAAAGCATAAGGAGCATGGCAGTTCATGCCTAGTTCTCCCAGTACTCTGGGAGGCAGAGATAGAAGGATCACAAGTTTATGCCCAGCCTACACAACTTTGTGACAGAGCAGGAACTTGTCTCAAAAATTAAAATGGCAGTAATAACAATAGTAACGAATGTACCTCAGTGCAAAGGCCCTAGTTCAATCATCAGTAAACCCCTCCCCCACCACCCACACACAGAGAAACAGAAGATATAAGGAGATAAAATCTGGATGAATGGGTAGAAGAGATCAGCAGCATGGAGGCTAGGGGAGTCAAGGCCAGGACAGTCAGGAGGGTGAAGTTTGGTTCATGGGCATGTGGCTGAGTTTTTGGCCACATCTCTTCAACCAGTTTGGTGAGATCTTCTAATGAACCTTGTAGCACTGTCCTGGCTCAAACCTGATCAGTGATCAAGAGATATTGATTCCTCTTTCCACTTGCTGATCACATGTGAAAACCTTATATCTTTCATCATTTAAAAGACAATCCTGTATCAGAATGCATGGTAAAACAGTTTCAGTGTCTTCCCTCAGAGGAAGTAGATGTATCATGCTGTGAATTCAGATTTGTATGCCAAGAAGAGATATTAGAAATCTTACATCCACCTCATTTAACAGACAATAAAACCTAAGTATAGAGAGATGCAGTAACTTGCCTCCAGTCACATAACTAGTTAATGGCAGAATCAGTACTTGCATAAACATTAAATAGCTGGGCACCCAACTAAATTCACTTTCCACTAAGTCCTACTACTTTTATAGGTTACTAGTCATAAATGATGCTTACTGGTGCAAATACATCTGATCCAATTAAAAATGTCGTACCCCATCAAAATAGTAAAGATAGCTAATAGTATAATCCTTGTACTAAGCGATGGGTTTGGGACAGGAATATTCATGAAGAGATGGGAGAGCTTTAAAAAGCAAGAAGAGAGCACAAAAGAGAGGACCGGAGACAAGAATGGACAATTATGCCTAAAGATCGGTTCCATTTCGGTCTACAAATGAAATCTGAATACTCCCCCAAAGTGATTTCTCTCTTCCTTTTGTCTTCAACCCTAGAGAATACAAAAGTCATCACTCCCATGATCAGACAAAAATGTGTGAATTTTCAGAAGAGAGAAATGAAACTGTTTAAAACATTCTATAAAAGAAGTTCAGTTTGGGTTTACTCCTATGTCCTTAAACCTTAGGTTTTAGTAGAACTACTGCCTGATTATCTGTCTGCTAAAAGTAAATGTGTTAAGGGAATCACCATTCAGTTTGCTGAGAAACAATAAGCACCTTACTAAGAAAAAGAGAAAAAATGTAATTTAAGCATATCAAACTTGACAGCATAATTTTTGAAAGATTCCCCTCTCAAGGCAAGTTTACAAGCAGTGAGTGAGGCTACAAGGCTATTATTTCCTGGCATAGTAAGAGCTGTGGAACAATTGTCTGCCAATCAGCAGTTATGGACTGAAGGAATTCCTTTGCATTGTGTGCTTACTTTCTTGGTCTTTGTTCCAAAGAAAAGTTCTGCCTTCAGGAGTCTGAAATAATGAAAGGATTCTTCATTATGTCGATGAGTTTGGATGGAGTCCCATGGCACAGGGACCTTGCCTGGTAATGCAGCACAAGTAGCAGCTGTTCCTAGTTAAATCTGTTCATCCCTCCACAGCAGGAGGCAGCCCTGGCTGATGGTCCCAAAGGAAGGAGGACGAGGCTTGGAAGGTGACAGAAAGAGGGGCATCTGAGGTTAAGACCCTCAGCCCTTCCTTGCCAAACTTTTATCCACAAGCCTTTCAATGTAAGAACTAGGAAAAATCAAAACCATTTCAGTACAGTGCTATTCAACAGTACAAAAGTCAAGTTCACACAGTTTTTGTATAAAAAAAAATAAAATAAAAACCTCACATCCTCTCAACTTCATTGCTCACCTAGTTAACCAACAAGAAAGATAATTTTTCTCCCAGCGCTATTCAAACCTCTACAAGCCGCCACTTAGGCAGCTGATGAAGACTTTCTCAATGCCGTTCAACCATAAAGGATGTGAGTGCTTCAAGAAAGCAGAATAGAGCTCAACTAAGGAAGAACTTTCTAGAAATGAGAAATGGCTGGGAACACGGTGCAGAATCAAGTTCTTGTCCCCTAGGAGAATTTGAAGTGGGATTGCCAGGATTATTGTAGACAATATGGAAGGGGGTAAATGGAAGAGAAAATGTCTAGTCATTCCCAACTCTAAAACTTGCCAAAGACTTTAAACAGCATCAAATTTTACATTCCTTCTGTAAATTATTAGCAGTTTCACCATCATTCAAAGGCTATATTTGTTTTCTTTCCTTTCTAGACTAAGAAGTTAAATTAACTTCTCTTGATCTCAGATTTATTATTACTAAAATGACACAAAGAGTTAAATAATCTCTCAATTACCATCCACTTTAAACATTTTCTGAATAAACATTGAGTTTACTCATTTTTCCAAGTTAAATTTCAGAAATTCTACCTCTAAAATTCAATAAAATATGGTAAAAAGAAATTATTAGAAAATTGAATATGGTGACAAAAACCAAGTATGACAAAAGCAATACTCATATACTCTCAATTATGAGTTACAGATACAATAGAAAAATTTAAGTAAAAAATTCTACATATAGCATGTATTATAAAGAAAACTACATTTTCTCTAAAGACATACACAGATATACACAGGTGATCCTGGAAGAAAAAATAAATACAGCAAGTATGTTTATTGTTATAAACTATTTCATAGGCTGAATGTATTTTCTCTGCCTCTACATTATTAATACTTTGTGCTTCACAATTCTCTGCTGCCAGGCAGTACTCTGTGTGTTAAAGGAGGCTGAGGAGCATCTCTAGCTTCTACACAGCAGCTTCCTAAATGTGACAAGCAAAACTAAACTCTGTCCAGACATTGCCAGTGTCTTCAGAAAACACCACTCAAGGAAATCACTGGCTTGATGCAGTCTTAGTGGACCTTTTCTTATTCACGACCTTGGCAATGGGATTCTAAAGTTTACCTGCAAGAATAAAGTTCTAACACAAATCAAAAAGGCTTTGAAAAAGAAAATAAATGTATTAAAAAACTATTAAATAAAAATTGTGAAACACAGAATGAATACTAATTAAACTGAATACAGAAACATAACAGAAGCGTAAGATCATGACCCAGTATATACAATCAAAATTAACACAAGATGACATTACAAATGAGCTAGAGTAGGGAGATCAATCAATAGAAGTGAAGCAGATGTTTATTACAGTTTGGGGGAAAGATCAAAGCTCAATTCTTTTGCACATTATATATGTTCTGATTAATACTACATAAAAACCACTGCACAGCTAGACATTTAGAACAGTAATATATTCTCTTTTGTGGTTTTGGGGGTAGACCAGGTTCAGCAGGGACCATGTCCCTGGAGGTTTTAGGCACTGCATTCAGAAGCCAGCTAAGGCTGCAGTCTCCTGAGGAGGGGAGTGGATGGACATTTAAGGTGGCCCATTCCCATGCCACCAACTGATTTTGGCTGTCAGCAGGGGCTGTCAACAGGAACATAGACACATAACATTGGCACATGGCTTCTCGCAGCATAATAACTATCTTCCAAGAGGAAGGAAGAGGGAATTCTCAGACCTCATCACTTTCGCCATCTCTCACCCAAATTCAGGGCAGCAGGGAAACAGCCTCTACCTCTTGAGAGGGAAGTGGCAAAGTCACATTGCAGAAGAACACATGTAATGGGTGCTACTGTTCCAGTCATCACAGGAAAATACAACCAGCAATAAAATATCCCAATAAATTCCAGGAAAGTAAAGAGCTAAAATATAAAATAAAATAGAAAAAAACTAAAAGAAAAAAGATTTGAATTTTTATTTCATTTTAGGATGCAAGAGGTAAAAATAGGCAGCTATAACTACAAATACAATTTAGTTAACAAGAATAAAGTAAAGCAGAAAAAAGACTAGCAAGCAAACCAGCATTCTACATATGAGAGCTAACTAATTAATAGATAAAGAGGCCTTATAAATCAACAGTAAAGACAAGCATTTCTATGCAGTAAAAAACAAAGGATATAAATTGTTCATAAGAGAAGAATCCAGTAAACAAGACAAAAATAAACATTCAAAATTCTGCTAGCAGAGTGAGTTGAGAATGCAATTTGTGAAGTAAACTCGTTGGGAAGCAACTTCTTAACACACTTAAAGAGTACTTTAAATCTTCATTTGACCCATTCAGAGGTTTATGCCATTACTATCAAAGATACTTGTGATAATTTTTAATTTTTTAAAAAGTGAACTTGATAAAAATTGTATTTCCCCACATAAGAAAATTCCAGCTGTACATAAAAAAACAAACTTTCAAACAATACTGAAATACATAGGGGAAATTTATAATTCGGTGTTGAGATGAGAACACAAAATCTGAGAGAAAATTCCCAAGACATATAAACATTTTTATTTTATAAAATGTTAACAATTGCTGCCTCCACATTCATGATTTTCCTTTTATTGTTTTGATTGACATTCAAAAGCTTTTCTGAAATAAACATATAGACATTAATTTTTAAACTCATAGGAGAAATAAATGCTATTTTATACTTGATCTTAGCCAAAAGGCTGAGAAGCAATAATAAATGCTATTTTAAAAAAAGTAATAAACGCTAAAACGGCTGCATGCTAGTGACTGTTAGGATAAAGCAGCAAGTAAAAAGCCAAAAAGAAAAAGCATGCTTGTGCAGCCAATGGCATCAGACAGGGCCCACACCTGGGACCACTGACCCATGTCAGCCCATTCAGCCTGCAACCCAAGTCACTTTCCTAGGTTCATAACACACACATGACACAAATTCATATGCAGTTGCTCAATGTAATCACTTTATAAACTTTTCTTTTTCCTTTTTGAATATTCAACCCAATTTTTTTCTCTGCTGAGCTAAAAAGCAAACTTCAGTGTACTAAAGAGCTTATTAAAACACAGATTATGGGGCCTCACTCAAGTTTCTGATTCTGGCATGAGATGGGGACTGAGACTCTCTTTTCTAACAAGTTCCAAGATGGTGCTGATACGAAGGGTCTATTATTCACAGTAAGACTATATCACTTTGGATCTATTAACAAACTTAATCATCCATAACCCAAATAAATCCCGGAACCACTAGCTCCAGTTTCAGATGGAAAGAATAGCCAAGCAACTCCAGCAACAAATGAAAAACACTGCTGCTAGTATAGTCTCTCTCTCTCTCTCCCATTCCTCTTGACTGGACACTGAGACCACTCAGCCATTCTGAAGCCTTCTTTCTCTCTTCCAGTCTCCCACATGGTTAAAAAAGAAAACTCTTCCCCACTTTCCTATGGAAAGATCTTTCCTCCTTGGATCTCCTTGTCCTTTGATCTTCTCTTAGTCCTCTCCAATACAAATTTCTCTATTCCTCTTACCTCAACTGCCTCTTACTATCATATTAAACCTCAAAAACAGATGTAGTTCTGGCAGTGTGGGTAGGTGGGTGGGTGGTATGCTGAAAATCATGAAACTACTTTCTTTTCAGTTAACTTTATACTTTCTTCAATGGGCAAGAAGAGAAAGGCAGTGAACAAGCTTTAGTCAGTTTAGATTCAGTACACGCTTACAAGGTGTCTACTGTGTAACATGTATGGTAGCTGATGGAAATAGAAAGAGAATGTGAAAGCCAAGTAAGATCACTGAGGAGGTTACTGGGGTACAGTTTCTGCATGGACAAACTGAATATTTGTCTTCAATCAGGAATCAGGACCTGAATTTTATGTCCCCTAATATCATTCTACCCACTGGTGAGCAGCTTAAACATATTCTCCGAAGCTTCATCGCTTCGATTTCACCCCATTAAAAATTCCCACTTTCTTGTTAAGGGTACCTTTTTTTTTTTTAAATCAGTACTGGGGATCAAACTCATGACCACACACTTGCAAGGCAGGCACTTATGATGCTGAGCTAAATCCCCAGCCCCTAGGGTACCCTTTTTATAGTCAAGAGTCATTACATTTGTGTGTGAATAAGATTTATGCCCTTATCTGATAAAACCTTGTATGTCTTACATAAATAAAAGAAACACCTTTTATGGAAGAAAACTGTACAGGACAGGAGTCTAGAAAGTATCTGAGACAAACCACACCCTTACCTGTCCATGGCTCCCCCAAAAGGTATGCCTGGAAAATGCCCACTCCCACCCTAGTTGTTCGCCATCCTGTAGTGGTCCTCAAAGTATAGTGCCTGTTACTGTAACAGCATCAACATCTCCAGAGGAACTGCTGAAAGTGTAAATCTTCAGGCCCCACCCCAGGTTTACTGAATCATGAACTCTGGAAGTGGGGCCCCACAGGCCCTCTGGGGGCTTCTGATGTATACTCAAGTTTAAGAAGCATTGTTCAAATGTTTATTACAATGTCTGCTCCTATACTGTTAGTAATATATTATTACTGGTCTTAATGATCTGTCAAACTCCCTTATTAGTGTGCGAATAACACTTTCAGACAGGTACACTCAAGATCATAAGTCACTCTTTGACAGCAAAGTTCTGTGTTGACAGCACCTGTGGTTAACACACTGACTGACATGGAGACACTGGCTAAAAAGCAAAATGGCCAGTGATAAAACTCAAGGCTGGCAGCTCTTATCCTACCAAAAAGTCATCTGCCTCCCAAATCCGTGCAACTTAGCATCAAAGCAGCACTGATTTTGCTCGTTCTTTTAAATTCCCAGAGCTCTCAACAGAGCATGTTTTTCCAGGCAGTGGGGAAAAAAGCCCATATGAATCTCTGTCCCACAATAAATTGTTCATTTTTCAGTATTTCGCATCCTTGGTCTCCCTCTTTGTGGTGGAGAAGGGAAGGTAGAAGATGCATATTTTTAGAACCAGGGACTGATTTATCATTCAATGAAACAGCATAGATAGAGGCTTAAATCAAGAATTTGGAAATGATACATTGTTATTACAAGTTTTAAGTCTGCTAAATTATAACCTACAAACCCTGCGTTGCTTGACTTAAATATTCCATCCATATTTGTGGGAAATCTAAATGGTCATTTCCTCCTTTAGCGCCTGCATTACAGGAGGATTTACTGTTGCTTCCACAAAGCACGCATGAGGAGCATGTTATTCAAGATGTCAATGTAACCAGGCACAATTGATAAGCACACAGCCCACATCACACATGTAATCTGGGAGCTTTTATGTGCAGTTAATTAGTTTAGCTATTGCTTTCATGGTTCATTTAGAAACCTCATGCTTCATTAAATATCAATAAATTCTATCCTCAAAAAAAACCTTTTCAGTAAAAATATGATTGTCTCTTCAAGTCATAATCATCTTAATGGATGTATAGATTGCAAGTACATCTATCAGGAATGACAAAGTCTGAATTGCCATGGTTGCAGTACCCCGAAGTGATATGCAAATTTTATTCTATAGTTTAACACACATGTCTCATCCACACATATTTTCCTACAGTAAGGAAAAAAGCCTTTTTTTCTTTTCCAAAAACGATGTGTCTTTTAAGCTTCTATTTTTATTTCATCAAGAATGCCTACTTATGTTTCATAAACTCCTTTTCTCCATTACATCAATCCCAAGTTTCTTTTTATTAGAAAGACAAGCTTTTAGCAACTTCCCATAGTGTGACAGAAGTTGTCAGTAAACGTATTCCTCACTTCCCTCATGCATGTGTCTGAAAAGGGCAGGGCTAAGAGTTACTTGGCTGTGACCATCAAACCCACCACTGAATAATCTGAGCTGCTCCCTGAATGCCAAGTCCAGTGGGTCAGGTAGGGATGGTCTGAATCAAGAAGAAAGCACTTCATGAGCACAGATAGAAGTAACACCTTCTGCTGCACTCTCTCCTGGCTTCCAGGTCCAGTTCACCTGTCTTTTCCATGAAAATGTTCTCCACTTGCTGATATACAGTAGTTGTCATTCTTTTATCATTTTCTTTGTTAACATTTTCATTGCAAAATATATTATAATGTATTACAGTTGTTCATACATTCATTCTTCCACCCACTCATTCAATGATAAATTAGATAAGTAAGGTCCTTTCCATTTTCATTTTCATAAAGTATACACTTGAATGGTGAGGGAATACATAGTAAAACAAGTGAACGGATGAATGAGCAAGTCCATTTCAGACAAAGGTAAGTGTTGTGAAAGAAACAAAACTTGTAGGTGGGATAAAGGATCATGGGTTGGGAGGCTCTTCCACCTGGCAGAAAAGACCTGTGGAAAAGATGGCTCATAAGCTGAGATTCAAATAATAAGAAAATAATCATGTAATAATATTGGAGGAGAGTTTCAGAAGGAGAATTATCCAAGTACAAAAACTTTGTTTAGTCACTTTTCCTCCACTGGGCTATATTATCCAATGCCAGCAATTTAAAGAGGGAGAGATTTCTTTTGGCTCATGGTTTTAGAGGGTTCAGTCAGAAACAGCATGGGAGAAGGGCCTGAAGGAGGAAAGCTGCTCTATACACGTTGGTTAAGAAGCACAGATATAAGGGTGGAGCCCGAGGCAAGCACACATTCCAGATCGTCCCCAGTGACCCACCTTTTCTAATCAAAGCCCCAGCTCCTAACACCACATTTATCAATGAACTCAAAAATGGATTAATCCCCTGATGAGTATACCCCCCCTACCATGATCCGATCACCTGCTAGAAGCCCCACTTCTGAACACATGAGATTGAGGGGTACATTTTAGATCTAACTCATAATTGACCTGAGGCTGAAACATCTTGGTGTGTCAGAGGAAGGAAAAGAAAGCAAGGTATATAAAATGTATAAAAATGGGGAGCAAGGTAACAATAAATATTAAAATGATCTGCCTTTCTCTCAACTAGACTACAAGCTTCTAGGGAATGGTGCTATGTCTTTCTTGAGTTTGCACTTTTAGTACCTAGTCCCATGTTCGATACATGACTCACAAGTGGGGGCTGAGTGCAGTCTCCCAGGGTCATATATAACAGACGCACTGAAAATTTTGCTTCCATTTTATATAATATTTGCTCTCTCTCAGACCCTTCTTTCAATAGCATATTCTATCTTTTTTGTATAGAAAGAACATACCAAGGCCTCTTGCAAGCTGGAAAAGTCCTCTTGCAAGCTAGCAAAGTCCTCAATGTCATTTTTATATTAGAGAGTATGAATTTGTGGTTAGAGGTTCGTATGGTTTCACTGGTTCCTCATACAATCAAAAATAAAATACATTCAGGAAGGAAGAACCAGGAGTTTACATAACATGCCAATAGTGCTTCAAGAAATAGTTCCAAGTTGTTCTTTTTTTTTATGAGACTCCAACTCAGGGCCTTGTACTTGCCAGGCAGGCACTGTGCTGCTAAGCTATATACTCAGCCTCCAAATCGTGCTTGTTTTAGGATTTGTTTAATTTATACTGTGCTTCAGTTTAGCCAATAACAGACTATCAAAGGTGACTATTAATATTAATGTCATCATTGTCATCACTGTCACCTCTTTGAACACAAAAAGGTATATAGAAATGAACTTTCCCTGTGAATCTATCATGATAAATGAGGAGAAAGAAGAAAAGGAGACAACATGCTAGAAATACTTGCATTTCCACTATAAAAAATACTTTCAATCCTCCCAAAATTGGTGTATCTATTTTGTCTCCACTGTTTCTTCACTAAAACTGGCAAGGTAGATGGGGGACAATTTTTAAATACTGGATGAATGAATGCTTGATTTCACATCTTCCAAGTAATGTCCAGTGGTGATGAGGAACTTACCACGTCAGCCATGACAGGCTTCAAGACCACCATAAATCCACAAACCCAAGTGTGACTGCATTGGATATGTGTGAGAAACACAAGCTCCCTGGGTGTACGCACATCAGTAAAAATTCCAAAGAGGCCTCATGCCAGGAAAATGCCTTATTTTGTCAGAAAGTACATCTCCCACACAGCAGCAGGTCTGGCATAGCTTGAGCCACATGTTGAAAACAAAGCAAAGTGACATGTGATAGGGGCCTTGCTGCCTGATGACAGAATTCACGAGCTGTCTTCACTCTGAGCTTTTCTGGAACAAACTGAGTCCATATAGTCCAAGCCTGTTTGACAGCTCTGTCTTATTATCATGTTGTTTTTTGCAAAGTCCTTGCCTTTTAGGTAACTATGACTTGTTTTTCTTATTACCATTTCAAGACTCATTCCCATTTTACAAATAAAAATCCAATCCAAATATTAGAAATTATAACCACACCTGAGGAACTTTGTACTTTCCAACATATTCTATCCAATTAAAATTTCAGATGTAAGAACTGTTTTTCAACTTCTCAAATCATGTAAATGACTTTAAAATAACATTTAAATGAACTGACAAACCAAGAAGTGGTGCCTCTCCTCACATTCACTGTGTGCCCCGCATTTCAGTAGCTCTAATGGTCATGATTATAATCTACAGTATACTGACTTTATGAAAGTCAAAAATTTTTTAAATGTTGGTGTAATGGAAAGTCTCTATCTTGGTACTTCCATGACACCTGCTATGCTCCTGGACAATACAAGTAGAAGGAGCTCTTGGAGGCAAAACCATGATGACAATAAGCAGCTCCAAGCCCTTCTGTGAGTATGCACTGTATTTTATTTTTTGCCTTAGTCAGTGTCTACTTGTCTCCCTCTCTGTGTGGCTTAAAAATAACTACCTTTCTTGCTGTACTACTGTCCTCAGGTTGCCTTAACAAAAGTACCACAGACTGTGTAACTTTAACAACAGAAATGTATTTTCTCAGGGTTCTGGGTGCTAGAAGGCCTAAATCAAGGTATTGACTAGACTGTGTTCTCTCTGAAGGCTATACAAAGGATCCTTTTCTCCTCTTCCTAGCTTCTGGGGTTTTCTGGCAATTCTTGGTATTCCTTGGCTTACAAAAATTCTTTCTGGTCTATTACTCTGCCATCACATGGTCTTCCATGTGTGTCTTCTGTATTTACACGGCATTCTTATTTCCATATGAGTGGACAAATTTCTCTCTTTTTATAAGTATACTAACAATCATATTAAGTCACATTCTACTATAGCATGACCTCATCGTTTAACTTGATTTCATCTCCAAAAATCCTATTTCTACATAAAGTCACATTCTGAGATTCCAAGTGGGCATGACTTTTGGGGAATGCTGTTCAACCACATATGACCACTAAGTCAGCATCCTTTCAACTTCTACCTTTTCCAAGAAATCTAAAGAATATTTGCAGACAAAATAATTATCTCAAAGAAGAACAATGAAAGGAGGGTGATAGAAGTCTAATAGGAAGAAGTCTAATAGGAAATCTGTCACCAGCCTAACTGGTTGAAGATTAAACTATTCTCACTTATGAGGTCAATCATCCAAAGATCCAACCATACAAACATACCTCCCCAGTATCTTTTCAAGAAAATGTTCCTTGGGTTTAACTATTCTCTTCTCTGGAATTGGCTGCCTAAGTGGGGTGACTACTACCCAATGCTTATAACCATTCATGTGGGGTCAAACAGAAATACCAACACAGCCTGGACATCATGCTGAGGATTCAATACACATGTCATCATTGCCTCCATCACAGAAAGGAAGGAACAAAGTTCAAAGACTGAAGTAATAAGCCCAAGACATACAGAAGAGTTAGGATTTGCCTGGACCTAAAGTCACGCTTCATTTTTTTTTTAAATTGTAAAGAGAAAAAAAAAAAGCACACAAAAATAAAAAAGCAATCAAACAAACAAAAAGCAACAATGAAAAAACCCAAATAACAACAACAACAAAAATATAGTGACAAAGGATTTCAAAACAAGATAATAGGAATTTAACAAGGATTGTTATATTTCATATTGTTATCTTCAAAATAGTTGCTCAGGGGCTAGTGATTTCGCTCAGTGGCATAAGCACCTGTCTGGCAAGCACAAGGTCATGAGTTTGATCCCCGGTACCAAAAAAAAAAAAAAATTTGCTCAGGTTACCAGATACAGTCATGTTTCATTTTTATGCCTGGGTGCACACGCACACACACACATGCACATACATATCTCTCAAAAAAATTTTATTTACCTGTATCTAGGGGGCTGGGGATTTAGCTCAGTGGCATAAGCACCTGGCAAGCACAAGGCCATGAGTTCAATCCCTGGTACCAGAAAGAAAAAAAAAAATTTTTTTTTTATCTGTATCTAAAACTCATCATTTGCTCAGTCCACAGATTACCTGAGCTGGAAGATGCCTTGACTATCATCTAATACAACAATTTTGTTTCATAAACAAACACACTGAAGGACAGGAATAAGTGAGTGATTTGTCCAAGACAAGGGGAATAACTTGAGACCAGCCTTGCCTTCAGGCTTGTAGGCTCCCAATTCAGCCAAGCCACATACTGATTCTAATGACATTTCTATCTGTGCAGCAAGACCATACTTCACAGGCAGATTGATATGGCGGTTTGGAATAAAGAGACTAAAATAGGCTGCATGGATTCAAATACAGGCCTTTAATTTACATATGTGGGCCAGTCTTTTAGTAGTTTATACTCAACATTCTACACTCTAAAGTAGAGGTAATAAAAGCATCAGTCACAGAGTATCTAGTATCTCATAGTACTGTTAAGAAAATTAAATGTGCTCAAAACATAAAATGATCAGTATATGTTAGCTGGTAACAGTGGTTTTAGGGTAGTTATTGTAATGCTATCATATACACATACAATATAAAGGCTAAAAATGAGTAAGTTCAGTGATTTTCATCATCATACATTACTAGCAGCCATGCTGGTTGCAAATCTCCATTCACAGATACAATGGTATAGTGATTTCTCAGTCCTTCACAGTAATTAACTTTAACTTTATTTCATAATCTACTTTATGTCCATCCAATTGTCATGTCTTCCTCTGAACACAAAATGGACTAAGCTCTGTATTCTGGTTTTAATTTCCTTGAGTGTGTGAGTTCACATTTAATTGCCTTCTTCAAATGATAGTGGGTCATTTAGTGTCCTTAAAAGCCAACAGTGTTATTGCATCCTGAAGCTGACAAATCCTTATTCTTGTCTCTCTGGTCTTATCTCTGTGAGTCTCAGGGAGGCAAATCCTGGGAAAATTATACAAACAGACCCAACTATTTGAAATCAGCATTGTCTTCACATGCTTGTGTCTCTTTGAAAGCTCAGAGCATTTTTCTTTCAGTTTTATTCTTTCATTAGTCCAAGGCTTGCTAATTAATTGGAATTTTCCAGAGCTTTTGTTGTTGTGACAAATTCGAACAATACAAAAGCTCATTCCTTCATGTTAAAGAGGGTCCATCTACGCTCCAAAAGTGCACCGAGATGGAGGGAATAAGGAGGAGGATTAAGGCAACTTTGAAAGGGTCAGACTTCATGAGTTCCTGCTCCCCTCTTCCGACCCACACCTGCCTTCATCTTCACCAAAGCTGATTTATGGGAAGTGACATCTTAACCACAGCTTTTATCGCACCAGAGGAGAGGCTGCTTAGAGGGCATTCTGTGTGATCTAAAATTAGATGGCAAAGAACATCCTATAAGCAGGGAACAAACAAATACTGAGAAGCAAAAAAATACTGTAGAAAGCGAGAGGCTTATTTGAAAACAAAAATTTATGGATCGGGGAGGAAGGGAGTAAAACCCAGATGAACACTTCCAAGTACAGCAAAGACCAGACTTAAAAGAAACAAAAAGATGCTTAATCTTAACAAAAATAGCACTGTTTAAACCAAAGATAGCAGAGCAGCTGGAGACCAGGGATAGTGAAGAGGAGTGAAGAGAGATTAATTCCAAATTTTGTTCTTGAGTTCCTCTTAAGATATCACTCTGTAGTTTGATGCAGTGGGGTACTGGAACTTAGGAAAACTGGCATGGCTGTGTTTATTTATACTGTGAGAGGTTCTATCACACATCTGCCTTTGAGGACACAGAAAAATGGTGGCTGGCAAGGCCTTCAAACATGGCAAATAGGCCATTTCGAGTATATTTTCTGCTGAGCTCCTTTTGATATAAACAAAAACTCAATGCCCAAGGCAAAAAAAAAAAAAAAGAAAAAACAAAAAGAAATTATCATAGCTTTTTAAAACTACATTCTGTTCCACAGAGAAATAATCTTTCTATTTTATTTATAGGTAAATGCTTATAAAATAATTTCTAGCACCCAGATCTGTACATTCTGACATACAGCTACATCTATAATTCCACTACAGAAGAATCTAAAAGGCTTCTAAAGTAGCCACCACCTCTAGGCTGATGCCTACAGGGCAATCACTTGGTCACCTAAAGTGGCATCTGCTTCTGAAAAAGTTGAGTGTGAGTTGGATCTACAAATAGGCCGACAGAACTATACAAAGGCAGTTGGAAAAGAATGTCAGGAATTGGGCCCAGCGCTAGGTTCTGAGCGTATCAGTAAGAACAGAGCCTTCAATGCAGGTAAGATGGCCCAAGGACCACAAATATATAGGGCTTGGAGAACAGGGACAGAGTTTGAACCAAGAGTATCTCTAAGGTTTAAGCAGGAAGGCAGAAAACAATCTTCAAAAGAGGCAGAGAAAGAAAGGTGGGGTGGGATTTTAAAAAACCAAAAGAAAGTGGTGAGAGGGGAATACACAAGAATGTTTAAATGCACAGGCTCTAGGCTGAGATGATTTGGTTTCAAATCCTGGAACCACTATTTACTGGACTTGATATCTCAGGCAAAACACAGAACTTCTCTAAAGCTTAAACTACCCTCTGGAATATGGGGAGAAATAGCTGCTTGTATGAAAAGTACTTAACACAGCACTATAATATAGATCTTAAATGTCCCCTAAACATGCAGATGTTGAAGGTTTGGACTTCAGTCCATGATGCTACTGGAAATTGGTGACATTTTTAAAAGGCTGGGCATGAAAAGAGGAAGTCAGGTAAATCCTTAGGGACATGTCTGCAAGAAAGACTGGGGGGAGCCCTAGTCTTTCCCTTTCTCTGTTTCACCACCAGTCATGAGGTGACTGATTCCTCTGCCTCACACTTCCACCACAATGTATTGCCTCACTATGGACCCACAGGCAATAAGGCCACCAGCTATATACCAAAACCTCCAAAACTGTGAGCCAAATAAACCTTTTCTCTTTTCTAAACTGCTTATTTCAGGAGGTTTGCTACAGAAAAGGAAAGCTGACTATCATATACAATGCCATGCTCATATGAAGCAAAACTATTAGCCAGTCAAATTTTAAAAATGGTTAGCTACAATTAACATGTTTATTAAGAAATAATAAGATTAGAAGGGATGCACAGGATTTAAGAAGACCAGGAAAATTTCAGCTACCTCCTATAACTGCTTTGAATGGTAAGAAAATTTCAGCCCAGAAGACATTAGGGAAAATCCCATAAGGCTACATAATAAAGACCATAAATAGGGAAAATGGAAGCTCTGGAATAATTTTTACTGATAAAAACAGTCACATAATATTGGGCTACTTAGGAGCTCATGTAGGAGATAACTATAAAGATAATCATTCTTACAGCAATGGCAGGGTGAAGGACAGTTGCACTAGATATAGGTGTTCAAGTTCCAGTCTGACTTAGTGGACTCCTGGAAAGGTTCCTTTTCCTTCTGCAGTTTCAGTTTTGTAGATTTCCAAATGGCCATTACAGTCACTTCTGCCTCTCATCATTTATGATTTTTGGTATTCTATAATTTAAGAGTTGTAGCCACAAATAAAAGCAATAACCTTATGAATACAGAAAGAACAAAAAGTCTTACCCTCTCATATTCTTAGAATGAGACAGAGAACTCAAAAGTTGCCTTAAGTTTATAATTAAGGGGGTAGACAGTAAAATATAGAGACAACTATTTATTTCCTCCGCTTCTCTTTCTTCTTCCATCTGCCCCCAAACAAGAGATGAAAGGGAAAAAAATAAAGGCAGCTGAAGCAAGGCTTTGGAAGCTAAAACCATGTTCCTATTCACTAGCAACCCCAACAAAGCATTGAGCATAAAGACAGGCAGAGGGAAGACGCAAGAAACACAAATATAAACAACACTGACTCAAGTGGAAAATCAGAAAGATCAGTCATGGTCAGATTAAAAGGGACAAAAATCACACCTAACTAATCCTAACCCTCACCATACCGTTGAGAGAAATGACTCCCAGAGAGCCCACATTAATTACCCAAGAGAATCTGGAATAGGAGCTCATGTTTACAAATCAGTCCAGTACAAATTCTACATACTTATGTACCTAACTGGGCACATTCGACATGATACCAATTCCTGATAAGAATTTGTTTCTTAAGAAATAATGGAAGAAACTGACTAACATCACTAAGGTCTTCGCAAAGTTTTGGGATTTCCTCATTTTGCCAGAAGGCTGAGAAGACAAACAGGAAAGGGAAGTAAATACATTAAGCTGCTACTATGTGCCAGACATTCTGCTAAGTGATTTCACATATGTTTTCACATACACCTCACCATTTTGTTAGTCTAGCAGATTCCGAGCTACCTAAAGAGAAGGGAAGTTCTTACTCATTACTAAATCCTCAGTGTCTTTGTACTGTGATTATACATAGTAGGTGCTTCATTTTTTTAAATGAAGGTAAGATATTCCTGGTGCATGAAGTGAGGATCAAGGAGATTATATAATTTATTTAAGGTGGCAGCAACAGGATATAATCTTGAGATTATCTCATGCCATCACTCATTTATTTTCCTTTCGTTGAACAGGGCTGCTTGCTACATATTTCCTCAAATCCCAACAAAAATGCTTATTTCCTACTACAAACACAGCCTGGTTGATGCATATAGCAACTACATACAACTACCGTAACCTCATTGTGTTTCCTCTTTCCAAGCATTTTTTTTTTCAAGATGCTACTTTTGGTCTGATTAGTCCTCTCAACTGACCAATTCTCATAATGATCTCTAAGGCTCTTATGAGGACATTCTAAGGGGCCAGCTACCAGGGAGGCCCACAGGAAAAGGGTACTGGTCTTGCACTCAATCGGAAGACTGTTCCTATTAAGTACACGACATTATGCTGATTAAACACACTGTTTCCTTACCTTGACAACAAAGGATTTTTAATTTTTATTAGTACGTGTTTGCAGTATATAATAACTATACTCACTGTGGGGAATTGGTACCTGTACATCACACATCTCGATTATTTTTCCTCCTCCCTCACCACAAACTTTTTTTGCGAGAATCAGATTCATTTATTTACAAGTCTTTATAAAGTTAATAATCATACATGCAGAATAACAGCCAAACTAACAGGCCAAAAACATTCAAAACACATGAGACAATTATACTAAGTCAATGAAATTTTCCATTCATTGTCCATGCTGGATTACAATAATCGATCTGTCTTTCTCTCTCTCCCTCTCTCTCTTTTCTTTCCTATTCTCTGTCTTTTGCTTTCCACTTTATTTATGCAGTGAATTTCTCATATAAGAAATTAGACTTATAATGCTGCATAAGTCTAATTATATTATAAGTCTAATTTATTTCACTTAACATTATGGTCTCAAAGTGCATCCATTTTCCTATAAATGACTCATTCTTCATCCCAGAGTAGTACTCCACCGTGTATAAATACCACATTTTCTTTATCCATACATCTGTTGAGGCTTCTAAGATTTAGCTGTTCTGAATTGTACTGTTACAAACATAGGTGTGAATAATTACTGCATATAGATACATTTAACTCTTCTGAGAAGATACCTAGAAGGGGAATAGGCTAGTCAAATGAAATTTCTATTTTCAGTTTTTTGAGGAATCTCCATACTGATTTAAATAGTAGCTGTACAGTTTACACTCCTACCAACAATAGAGAAGGCTCCCTTCCCCTCTACCCCTTCCACAGCCTCTCCAGCATTTTGTTATTGGTTGATGTAAAGGATTTTATCTGAAAACTCAGCAAGCAAATCATTCTGTCTGCCTGTCTCTTTGAGTTCTTATCTCTCTGTCTTTCTGTCTCTGTGTCTCTCCCTCTCATGCACAGAGACACACTTGCCAAACGTTCAGACTTGCTCTCTGCTATAAATGACTGTCTAAAGTATACACAAAAGCTAAGATTTTTTTCCTAATTATATGGATAAAACAAGTTATGCTCTTCAGATATTTTTGAGTCACGGCTGTTAACTGGACTCTATTTGTTCCATCCAAGAAAGTCCAAAGAAATGAATAATGATCCAAAATAGACTTCACTTGAATGGTACTATATATTATATGCAAAGAAACGTTCCCACAACAGAGTCACTAAATGAATGTCACTATGCCTGAATAGAGGAATAAAACTGAATTGTGATAAAAGCAAGTTGTTTAAAGGATCTTTAGTTCATGTCTACCAAATTATCCTGAACATAATGTTCTGAACAAAGGCTCTGATACTCGTATTATTAAGTAATTGAAACATTTTGAAAAATAAGCCAGCATTTTTACTTTAAGGAAGATTTATGTATCATTTTCTGGTTTTATGAGTGCTGTAATTGTCCTCTAAACCTCCGAACAATGCCAAATTCTTTTTCTAGCAGAACACTCTACCCTATTATGTTCTTTTAGTGCTGGAGGCCATGATGGGATGCCTAAGGTAAATTAAACAAGGAACAGCACAGAAAAAGATACAAGATTTGATTATTGGTATGCCTAATCATTGAAACATCAACCTCTTTATCTAAATTTCCTGCTAGATAACCAGAAAATTCAGTTATGCAAATCATAGCAGCAATCTGGGAGAGTATGTTATTTAATTTATAAGAGATGAACTATTTAAGCAAACTTTCACATAGTATTTTGATGTTTTTACCAAATGAGGTCAAAGATCATCACCACCATCTTCAATGAAGAGACAGCTGACTCTACTGCCCTACATTTCAGAAATCTCAATCCTAGTTATTTCTTAGACAAGTTTTCTGCTGATCTCTAAAATTATTACCTGGTAGTTCTCAAAAACTTTAATCTCATAAATGACCTTTACTGCTAGACACAAGAAAGCATGAAAAATAACATCAAGATTTCTACTTCGTGTTTACCAACAATTTTTTAAAAACCATCATTATAGCACCAGATTCTGGAGGTTAAACAGTTTTGAAAGCCCTAAGTATACCCAAGGTTTCCAGGTCACTGGTGGTAGTGTCCAATATGAGTTCTAAAGATGTTATTTTGGGTTAGGGAGGCAGCAGGAACACAAAAAAGAGTTTAAGATCTGAGTGCCAGACTCACACCTACCACACTGTGCTGTTTAACTAAGCACTGGGCATGTGCAACAACTGGTGAAGTCATCAAAGTCTATGTATTAGCTAATAATATGTATTGATGTTAAATTCTTGATTTTAATAACTGTACTGTTATTACATAAGAGAAATGTCCCTGTTTTCAGAAATTACACGCTAAAGCATTTAGGGTAAAGGAGCTTTATGTCTACAACTTATTCCAAAGGATTCAAAAAATAATAGGGGAAATGATGAAACAAGTATGGTAAGAATTTAATGTTTAGAAAATCTGAGTAAACAGTATAATAATCTTGTGTACTACCCATGCAACTTTTCTGTTAACTCTGAAATATCAAAATAAATCACAGGGATATAATTGGCAGTAGATAGCGAATATCACTTTAAATTTCCTTGGACATAGTATCTTAATGTGAAAAATAAAAGAGGATTAAATCCCAGAGGGTATCTTAAAATGAGTCTATCGAAAAATGCCTCTGAGTGTGTAATAAGTAGTGATTCATTTATATAGAACATTTCCAATAGCATATGGAGAGAACAATTAATAATATAGATATGACTGCTGCCTGCAAGAAGGATGAGTTAGTACAATAGAAACAAGTGTTTAGGATAAGGGAAAACCAAGGAAATTTTACTAGGAAAAAGGGTTTCAGTGGGCTCCTACAGGCAGTGGAGCTACAAATTAACCATAAAGTTACAGGAGGACGTATGGAAGGGTCACTCTTTTGGACAGAGGCCTGAAAGTAGACCAGAAGGAGTCTCCTACCAAGAATTCCAAGCAGGTGTGTTACATGAAGATGAGTGAAGCTGGACTAGTCAACAGATAGGAGGTATTTTAACCAATTTGCCAAAGCTACATGTGAGTCTGCAACCAAGTTATGAGGGCTAGTGTAAGAATACCCGCTCAACCCTTTGGAATAACCTCCAACTCAATAAGCCAAGTACAGTTCATTGAAGTCTTTCAGATGACCACGTTTCAATATTGTACAATACCACTCTCCAAGCATGTACCCAGTACTACATCCCCCCCAAATCAAGAAGTTTGTAGTCAACACATTGCTCTTATCTTGCATCACTTCAATAAACTTCGATCAAGAGTAAAATGTACAGTGGGACTCCACTGTCCATTTTGCAAAGTCTTTGGAAGGCTGTCAATGGTCTATCTGACTTTTATGCTTAGAGTTTGTGTTTTACTATGAACTACCTAAATCCTCCTAAGCAGGAGCATTCAAAAGATCTCCATTGTAAATACGAAATAAAAATCATTCGAGAAGGTATCATAAAACTTTCACAACTGGGGATCACACTAAGAGGCAAGGAGCACAATGAAGTACAAAAATGAGTTGGTCAAATAAAAATTATTTAATTAAAAATCATATGCCTAGAACCATGTTTAGCATACTGAGATCACACAGAGAGTGTCATATGGTACAGATCAAGGTTTTATCACATGATTTATCACACTTGTGTATATAGTGAATGCAATTTTATCAGTATCACTTGCAAGTTATATGTTGAATATCAGATACTCATTCTTGAAATACTCTTGATTTCCATCACTAAATGGCTATTTATTATAATTCAATTCTTCAAGAACAGACAAGAATAAATAAATTGATACATGTGTGTATGTGTGTGTGTGTGTGTACACAATTTCATCATAACAGTATGAAGTTAATAGTTCTTTTTATTTACTAACATAGTCTGGGGAATAGCTTAAGTTAAGACCTAAAAAATGAAATGTGATGTGTCCAAGCCTAGTAATGAGAAAGATTCCAGAGATGCTGCTTAGAGAGAGATTAGATTAAAATTTAACCTATCACATTCTGTTCTCCAACTTAAAAGAAATGTTAAACTCTCTAGTTGAGCTTCCATTTTTAGTGTTAAAAAAAGAAAGAAAGAAACACAGATGGAATAAACCTCATTCACTTAATTTGAAAATCAAAAGCAGACTTTAAAATCTGAAATAAGGAAAGATCCTTGCTGCTTGATTTCCTTAAAGAATTTATCTTTGGCTATCTGAGGAGAAAAATGCTTCCACCACTCAATGTGATCTTTAACGGACTGATATAAAAATTTGTAACAAAAGCAATGAAAGGCATCTCAGATGGCTGAAACTCTTTCTTTCGATATAGTTTAAGCTTAAACCAGCCTGCAATAGTTAGAAATTGTAGACTTACGATAGGTGTCATTTTGATACCACACACAGAACAAAGTTCAAATGTCAATTGGATGAACAATTAAATGACTGAAGAGGCTCCTAAGAAATAGGCTTTTGTTTTTGAGTGTGAATGTTTTATTTTTAATCACTTGAATCCAAAATATAGACATTTAGCTGGTTGCCTCTAACTGCTTCATTTACTACCATAGTCTCATCTTTTCAAAAAGTGTCCTTATTATATGGAACCACAGACCTCAATAGGTACCTTAGAACTCCTTCTTCTGGTATTTTTCAGATGATCCAAAACTGCAGCCCCTTTTCTCTGACCTGCCCTTAATCACACATCCATGTGCCTGATAACCCTACCCAGGAACCTGCTCTGACTCCCTCCTCCACGCCCCAGTGCACTCCTTCCTCTCCACTCAATCTGATGTCAGCTTCAGCCTCACTGCAATTCAGGACATACAGGTGAGCATCAACACAGAATAAGTCTGCAAGGAATAGATTTCTGAAGTTTTTGTTTGTATTTGAAGTACTAATGAACAAAAAAAGTCTTATGGTAGTTTTTTACACATTCCAAGAATTAACAAATTTGCAGAAAATTTCTTTTTTGTAAAGTACTTCTTATCTTGCATTCAATAGTCTGTGAAAAATGAAGTTTAGGTTTGCCTCCAAATGCTAGCCAGCATTTAAGAAAAAATAAAAATATGTGCCTTCAAAATGAATCACAGTCAGGCTTAGAATAAAACCCACATGAAATATATATTTTCTTATTTACTTGGAAAGTCTTGGATTTGCATCTGTCTCTCCTACTATCAGTGAGCTTTCTTTTCCAGATCAGTAGCTCAGCTCTAGTCATCAACACATACAACCCTTAGTTATTCCATTCCTAAGGGTAACCTGAGCTGGACAGAACAGGATCATCAGCTCCACCCACCCAGAGCATTAGCTTTTTATACAGTACATGAAGTGGCCATCTCTAGTTGATTCTAAACACTGGAAATCATGCCCAAATCATAAGTAGTGTATATAATGTCTCCTTTTATACAGTACGAGTATTTAGAACTTTCAGCACTCAAAAAGGCAGGAGGCCATCCTGGGCTACACCGTAAGTTCAAGCCCAGCCTAAACTATATAGTGAGACCATATCTCAAAAAATAAGCAACAAGAGTATTTAGAGCTTTCTAAAAATATCAACTATAAATGGAGTTACCTGGACTTGGGTTTGACAGTAAACAGTGATGTAAGTATTTTAAATGATGAACCAAAGAATACAGAAATATTCAACAAAGAGATATCATGTGGAATGAAGTAGGTCGCACAAAGGACTATAAGGAGTCTCTACAGGGAACGGTAAGGGAAACCTACACCCAGGCAAAGAACCACTAGGAAACATGCAATACATATTTCCTATCACTGTTTGGCAGACTGAAAACTCTGCAAGCAAAGGCTGTCATAATCAGGGTCCATAAAATCCCTCTCCTACCAAGCTAGGCAATGGAAAACACACACAAGCTCCACACAGACACCATCTGATGATGTAGGAAAAATAGGCCAGATATTTGGTCACTCTTTCAATTTTCCAAAGGAGACCAAAAGTCTGAAGTTTTCTGTGCAATTCTCTCATGTTTATGTGTGAATTCTGTATTTTATTTTTTTGTGCTATGTGGACTTAACAAAACACAGCTGTGGGCCATACTCTACCAGTGGACTATCCCTTTGTAAATCTCTTTCCTCAGTCTTTCTACATTTCAAGAAATCAGAGCTTATTTTTACATTATCTTCAAGTCTGACAAACGATGGGAGTCGGCGGTGTTATACCAATATTACTGAAGGAATCAGCCAAAACAGGAATTCAAATGGCAAAAACAAGCACAAGCTTTTTAAGTACCTAAATTCCACTAAGGCTCATATTAAATTAAGTCCTTAATGTTCTCAATCTCAGTAATTATGTTTACACTTCAGCTGGCAATTCATTTCCTCCTATTTTATCACCCTTCTTATTCCAGCCCCCTAATTGCTCCCCAGTTCTTCCTGTGTATTAATCATGTCAGATAGGTCTCCTTTTTCTTTTTGTAAATAGCTTCAAACTCTTTTTTTAGAAAGAGGTGGGGCATAAGTAAATTTCAACAAATAAAATCTTTCACATGTTCATGATACTTTAATTACAGGCAAGTGCATTACTGTATTTAGGAGCTATCTATTTTTACCCCAAGAATCGATTCTCTGAGAGGTAAGATTTTTCTGAAGCAACGAATGTTATTGAGAAGTTCTTAACCCCCCCCAAAAAAATACTAGAAGATCCTTTCTTCAAATGATTTATGTTCTTTGGAATGAAGGAAGGAAGGAAGGAAGGAAGGAAGGAAGGAAGGAAGGAAGGAAGGAAGGAAGGAAGGCAAGCCTGAGTATCTAGTAAAGACACACATTCACAAGCATCTTCATAGATAAATAACCTAAACACTCCCATGAAGGAAAAAAAAAACTTGAAAACATGCAGATACATTTCTACCTCACCTTTAACCCTCATGCATTAGTATGTTCATATTCTATAAGAAAATCTACATAAGTAGTTAAATATAAAAAAGCCTTCTACAGAAGACACATCTTCTAGGAGAAAAAGCAATTAAAATACTAGTGTGCCCTCAAAAAATAAAAGTAAATACAACTTTGCAGAGGATAAAGCAATAACATGAATTTCTTTCACTGCAATCAGCCACATATAAATCCTCCTTATCTACAAATTAAAACAGGCCTCAAGTGTTATAACTACTTATAAAAACAATATAATAACCTGTGAACTTCACCTCAAACATATTACTTAGACATGACAAGGAAAACACACAAGTAGAAATTTCTCAATCCACTACTATAATAATAATAAAACACAGTTCCAGAAATTCCAACAACAAATATGGCATATAAAAAGTATATTAAAATTTTCAACTTAGAAATTTAAATCTTAAAAGACAGGGCATGAATACTATATAGCAATAAGATTTTAGTGAAGATCATGAAAGGAAAAAGAGAACTGAATTATGCAAAACCGATCAGTGTGTGTGTGTGTATAATCAATTATCTATCTGACATTTTTATAAATCTACCGCTACTTTGCTTTTTATTGCATACGCTAAACAAGCAGATGCTAAGTCTGTAAACTGTGAATTAACCTCCCTTCTTAATTAATTGTTCCTTTGAAAATACTGGCTTTTAAATCTTGTGCTGCAGTTGTGTCATCTTAGAGACCTGTGCCAATCTTGCATCCAGGTTCCCAGGCTAGATTCCAGGAGGCAGTACATATTGATTCCATTTTTAATTATTCAATGAATTATTTGCATTTTATTTATACATTGGCATCTGACCTGGTTAATTTAAAATTCTCCCAACCTAAGCCATCAGGCCTCTACAGAGAATCTACAGAGAACCATCATTACAGCAAATATAACTAGAGACATTTGGAGTAGAAACATGACTCAGAAATGGGTCAGGTGACAAAGAAAAGAGATCAGAGGCCTGTCAGCGCCCAGTGGTAGGCTCTCTGTAAGGGCATGATCTGCCGAGTTCATCACTCCTTTCTTCTTTTAAAGAGCAAACCACTTAAGCAGGACCTACTCACAGAAGTTATTTCAAAGCTTTTCTATATGGTTTTCCTACCTCTAAAATTCCTCCTTGCAAACTGGACCTCAGAATCTCTATGTTAGAAACCCATACTCCTGAGTTCTAAATTCCTTTACTGAAAGAAAATCCATCAAACAAAGGTGTTATGGTTTGCATCTTGAGTGTTCCCCAAAGGCCAACACTTAAAGGCTTAATCTCCAGGTTGGCACAATTGGAAGGTGGAAATTTTTTTTAAAGTAGGGCCTAGTAAAAGGCCCTATTTTAAAAAGTTTGGGCCCCTGAGAAAGGGACTGCATGCCCTTAAAGGAGATTATGGAATTCTGATCTCTCATTCTTTCCTTTTTTCCACACACTCAGGTCATGCACTGCAAATCTTGCTATGCCATGCACTCCCCACTATGATGAGCTGCCTTGCTCCAAGTCCAAAAGTAACAAAGCCAATCAGTCATGGACTAGAATCTCCAACAGTGTGAGCCAAACTTAACCCTTTCATTAATTATCTGTTATTTTGTTACAGTAGTGGAAAGCTTACTAACACAAAAGGCAAATTCAATTAGTATCACATGTACCTACCAAGTGCAAAACCCTAGTTTCATTCACCAGCAACATACACACACACACACACACACACAGAAAAAAAAATCTGTTAATAATGTCATTATGTCAAAATGATGGATCTGAGAGTAATTATCTGAAAAGGCAAAGAGGGGAGATTGAACTCTGGAGGCCTTGGAGTGAGTAGAGGTCAAGTCCCCACTGTACAGGATAAGAAACTTTCAAAGCCCAAGTAATATTCCTTGTGTAACTCCCATAACGCAGTCAGAAGGCTCAAACAAAGTAAGCCAATGCAGAAAATGTGGATGGAACATTTCTTTTATACCAGTGTGTGCCCTACTTACATATATTACACATCCTTCCTTGTTTTAATACATCACAAAGGAAGTATCATCTTCATTTGACAGAAGAAAATACTGAGACTCAGGAAGGTTTCCTAATTTGGTCAAAGTTCCATATGCAGGAGATGATCTAACTGGGACTGAGACCAGGGCCTCTCCTTTTTGTAGTTGAATAAGGTGTCTTCACATTGTTGAATCCTAATGGACCCCGGCACTGTACACTGAGAACTGTGTGTGTGCCAAATGACACAAGGAAATTTCTTCTGTTCATGGAACCAAAACCACACAGTGGAAGGCAGCCTCTGGCCCTTTCCTCGTTCCTGGATTATGTCAGAAAGTAACCCAGAACCAAGATATTAGTGACACTTTTAGTGTAATTGTTAGAAACAGAAAACTTTATTTCTCCCACTCTAATACACAATGTGAAAAATTAGGAAAATATTTTTAAAGTCAGGGAAAAAATAATAATGACTTGTAATTCCTTTCTGGAGATACCATAGCATTTTGGGCTATTGGTCCCCAGTCTGTTCTCTGTACCTACACATACTTTGAAAGCATTTGGCCTATATTTGATAAGCAGTGTTATGTAAAATTACGATCACTTAATCATATTTTAAATTATTTTACCACCTTAAACTGGATTGTAGTATTTACCATACAGACATTAACAGTTTCCTTAATTATTCCTTTACATTTATGAATTTAGAGTAGAGATTTGTTGCACTATTAGAAAAAAGTCACTAGAAAAAATATCTCTATATACATTCTTTTACCATATTAAAAGGGTTTCTTAGGATCAATTTCTAGAAGTGAAGTTATCGAGCTATATCAACACACTTAACCCAATAAAACAGGTGTCCTCCCAAACTTCACAACATCTTTAATAATAACTGAGAACCTGTCTAAAGGTATGCTGCTTATGCCCTGTTATCATCTTTACTAATGTGATGCTCCTGCCCCCTAAAAATATCACCATTGCTTTAATCTGTATTTCTCAATTCAATGATGTTTAAGCATTTTCTCCAAAGGTTTATTTCCTCTTTGTGTGTGGTGTCCTGATGATTCTCCCCACTGGAGAGTGGGGAGAGTGGGGATGATCCTCCAATGGGGAGGTGGTCACCTGGAAGGGTGCCTCTCCCTCCCCAGCTCCTCCTTTTCTGCTGCTTCTTAGCTGCAATCACATAAGCAGCTTTCCTCCAATAGACCCTTCACCATGCCCTTCCTGCCTTACAGCCAGCAGAATATAGACTGAATTTTCTAAAACCCATGAGACAAAATGTCTCAAGTTTCAAATGTTGAGTATTATGTCTCAATAACAAGAAAGTAACTAAGACACTTTTCAAAGGTTGCAGCTACATCACAAAACAGAACAGAATCAAGGACATATACCCTGGACCAGGACCTTCCCATTAACTAAATGGAACTCTAGGAACTAGTCACTTTACATGCAATAGAGGCTTCAAATCTGGTTAACATGGTTAGAGGAAATTTTACACAGAGACATATATATATATATATATATATATATATATATATATATATACACACATACATACATGAAAGTGCTAGAACTAAAACAAAGGACCCACCTTCTGACCAGGTACTCTACCTTGCACCCTTTTCAGAGATCTCAGAGGAATCTTGCAGTTCTAAAGAATAAAATAAAAAGTTTCTGAATTTGTTGATTCTGAAGATCTCTTTTAACTTCTATGAAAGTAATCTTTCCCTGGGTAGAAAAGGAAAACTCTAGAAATTACATTAAGATCGGGTGAGTTAGGAAAGTCAGCATCCAAGAGACATCATAAGAGCCTTTACATGGCAAGGATCGCTGATGAGCCTGAGGTATTTCTTTTTTCTTCCTGTAAGTATAGTTGGTGCAGACAAAGAAAGCAGTATTGAATTAGCTATGTGACAGAAAGACAGGAGCATTCCAAATGCTGAATGTTTCCAGCAGATGTATCCGCCATTCTCAGAATTCACTAACTCCCATCACAGCTTGGGTCCTGGATGAGCAGATTCAATGTGAAATATTTCTTCCTTGATTCTTCCAGCTGAAGCAGAGAGTCAAAGCACATTGATTATCACTACCTTCAGGGAAACAGAGTAATTTATGGAGTGAAGCTAACAATTACTTTGCCCTTTTTCAAAAGCCTCACATTTCAGCATATCTTTGCATGGGACAGCTTAATCTTAAAAATATGTTCCTATTTCTGAGTGAACTGGAATGGCTCAGTTGATTGCATCATGTCAGATAAGCAGGTGGACTGACCCTACCTCAAGAATATCTGTGAGGTACTAAGGAAGACCCAGTCCTGCCCTTAAAACTTCTTTCCCAATTCACTGCATTACAGTGCCTGACACACCTATTCACTCTTGTAGGTCACTTTTCTCAAAGACACCCTACAGAAAGGGTGGAAGAGATTAAACTGGAGCTAATGTGAACTATTATCACTTATTAACAGTTTTTATGTTAACTGGAAATCTAAATCTTAAAGCAATGAGATGGGAAAAGGACAAACTTGGGCAAAGGGAGGAAATACACAGAAAAAATTATAGCTAACCAGGTCTGGTGGTACATGCCTGTAATCTCAGATACTGGGGAATGAGATAGGAGGTCCAAAGGTCAAGGCCAGCCTGGGCAACTTAGTGAGAGTCTATCTCAAAAAATAAAAAAAAAAAATAAAGTGTTGAGGATGCCTCTCAGTGACAGAGCAATTGCCTATGCAAGGTCCTGGGTTCAAACTCCAGTCAAAAAAAAATGGAGGGAAGGAGGGAGGAAGGATGAATTCACAACTAGAAATACATGAGTGCTACTGAATGCTTGTTTCATGGTTTTGACTAGGGAGTAACCTTCATATACTTTAGATATTCCAAACATGCAAGTATAATCCATATCAAAAGAATCACAGTTTCTGATTAAAAAACACAACAACAACAGAGGACTATATATCCAAATTTCCTACAGAAATTCAGAAGGTTAATGGCACTATTTTGAAGTGCATAGAATTATTTCTGATATTTACAGAAATAATCAGAAGATTTTCACCAAAGGTATTTTTCATGTACTACCCCCTCCCAACCAGTATCCATTAATAATATTTCATAAAAGTCACTAATCAAAGAAACAAGCATCTTGGAAGGTAGCACAAAAACCAGTTATTTAAATAAATTTAAAAATCTGAAGAAGAGATTTTGCTATTTGGGTTTTTATTTTACTGTTTCTACTAACTTAAAAATAGATGTTTAAAGATAATATGAATTACTCAGGGCTGCAATTACCAGAGTTTTTGTTATACAACTTGGCAAACAGCCATTCTGAAATCACAGAAAGTCACACTTCAGTTTGAGTTACGGATGGTGCAAGAATTCACACCTTGGACATTGTTTCATTTCAGTATCTTAATGCTTCATTAAGGATGTTTATATTTGGGTAGTTTGCAATATTCCAAATGAAAGTCAGAACCCAAATGTGTGATCCAGACAAGAGAGACTTACTGGTAATTTAAAAGCACTGAGGCTACTAATAATGAGCAAACCAAAAGTTATGCTCCTTTCCCTATTTCAAACTTTGCCCTGGAGATTTGCATGCAGTTTATTTAAAATTACTGGGACTACCTAAAACAATGTGCCTACAAATTACAAAATATGTGCAAGTAATTCCCAGCTTTCAAAGATGGTCTGTTTTAAAATTCCCTTGTATAGGTAGCTATATGTTCCTGTTCACTGGAGATGTTCTGGGGTATTATTAATATAGCCCTGTTTAACTCTCAAAAAGCATTCTGTTTAGAAGATAAAAAATTTGAAGCCCTATTTATTGTCTCTTTAGTTATTAACCCAGAACACAATTTCCCATACAGAGGAGAAATATGATCTTTTTTTAAAAAAAATCATTTAAAAATTAATTCCTAGCAACAGAAATAAAAGATATCTCTCCATGAGTCCACATCATCTTCTTGGACCTGCAACGCACTGTGTTCGCAACATGGATACCTGACTTAGTGACTCCCTCCAGCTCTGAGCTGCTGATGTCAAGGCTGAGGTGGGGAGAATCAATGAGGGGTCTACAGGCCTGAATGGTGTGGGGGTGCAGGGGGACCATGCACAAGGAGAGGATAAGGACTAGGGACACTTAGAGATTCCTACCAGAATGATCTCCAAAGCTACTCCAGTCCTAGCCCACTCACACAGCTCCACTTGCCTACCCACTTAGTTGCAAGGAGCAGTTTAATACAGCAAAGAGAACTCAGCTTTTCCCTCTTCCACACTGTTTGCATGCCTGGACTGTTTAGCTGTTCTTGGATTGGTGTTTCCTCATGAGCCGTGAGGGAAACCCCCCCACCGCATAAATTTTTAGGGTTATTTAGGGATCAAATTAAATACATACTTGTGACATGCAATACCATCCTGATTTGCGAGCATTCAAGTTGGGAACTTTCACAGGTGTACTGTATAAGACTCACAGGTATGCTGTGTAAGACTCACTTTGTCATGGATAACCAATGAATCTGACTAGGAATGTTCTCCCACAACGGAACTTTTTCATAAATTGAGGATGATATTTCTCAGTATTACACACAGTTGGCACTTAATAAATATCAGGCCTATCATCAGAAACATTTTTCTGGAAACTCTCTCAGAGGACTCTGTACTCCCTGCTCCCACAAAGAATAGACTCCATGTGTGTAACTTTTTTCTATTCTTTCCTTAAAGAAATTTTAGCAGATTTTTTGAAGCCATAAAATCCTACCCCTATCTTACATGTAAGCTAACAACTACCTTTGAGGAGTACTGATTTTATTTTATACACTTAAGAGCTATAAAATGGACAGTCACAAACTTGGGGTAAGTTTCACCACTATCCCAACCCAGGGGGTGGGGAGATAACAAGGGGCAAATGGCCTATAAATAAAACATCAGATCCACCTGAGCACAAGTACAGATCCCTTCCGCTCCATGACAGCCACCGTTTCCTGGGGCATGTGAATGCCACTCTCTCTTACGTGCACCCTTCAGTGCTAAAATTGAAGCTCGGTGTCCACCCCAATAGCAGGATGAGCTAGGTAAAGCTTTTCCACACGGACAGGTGTCTGTCCTGCTGGAAGATGAACAGAAGACTAGCAGTCAGTATCACTGGTATACTCTGCCTGATGGAACTGAGAAGGGTTTGCAGACAAGCTCCTTGCCACAACCATCATTCAGGAGTCAGTGTTCCCTTAAGGATCTGTATTAGCCAGGCATCACCTACTTCCCAGACACTGGAGCTGAGCAACCTTGCATGAAGATATGTAACTGTACAAGGATGTTGTTTAGGAAAAATCTTGTTTAGAAGTTCACCTTATCACTAAAATTAAATACCACCCAGCAGTCAAGTAAAGAATGTAATAACAGTATTTTAAATTTCTTAGCATCTGTGTTAAAATACTCTCAACACTAAAGAAAGAGACTTGCTTCTATTCTATAGATGCCTGAATAAGCCCTTTAGACAAGTTCCCTGGCTGGGTATCTGAAAATAAGGAACCACTAGAATCAGTCCTCAGTGTTAGACACAGAAAGAACTGCTCTTGCAAGAACCATAACTGATGTGTTTGAATATAAGAGAAAATCAGAGAAATCCAGTTAGCACAGCAGGCAGGAGAAACATTCCAGCAAGGGGAGCCCTTAGCTCAAGGAAAGGCCTGGAGACACTTGGGACAGAAAATCTTTCTGCCCTGGATACTAACTCTTTCCTGTAAGAATTTCTGGTATGCTTTTATGTACGTAGATTTATGTCATGGAATCCATCAATATTTCATGGCAGAAAAAGACAATTAGCTGTAAAAGCCAATACAAGTTATTTAGAGATACAAGTTATAGTTAGAGCCATATTTATTGACATAAAAAGATACCTAGTGTGTACTTTTCCAAAAACAAGTTTACTGATATACAGTTTTTGTGCCATAAGTGAACAACTGAATTATGCAATGAGTATCATAATCTAGGACTAGAACTTTGCCATCATCCCAGGGGAAACCACAGTGTCCATCTGCAATGCTGTTTCCTATTCCCAACTCTAGGCAACCATTAAGCAACCTTCTGTCCCCACTGATAGAGGACTTTTTCAACATTTCTTACCAATAAAGAATGCAAAGCACAACATGTGGTCCTTTGTGTCTGGCTTCTTTCACTTATATTTCTCAAGTTTGTGTGTGCTATGGACTGTTTCAGAATCCATCTCGTTTTGATGCTGAATATTTTATTGCATGGGTATTTTATTATACGGGTCCACCACATTTTGCTTATCCATTCCCTAGTTGATAAGACATTTGTGCTGTTTCTATTTTTTTGCTATTATGAGTAATGCCACTACTATTCATAACAGGATAAACACGCGAGCCTCTGTGCTAATACACCCATATATACTTTCATGGGAGGGAGGAAATAGAATTAATTCTAAGAGCAGCACATGTTAACACCTTGGCATTTATAAGATATGCCTTTCAACTGATGGTTTATGTATCAGTCATTGTCCCAAAAGGAAACAAATTAGGTTCCATGAAGGAGGTTTTTATTGAGGATTAAATATAAAAGTAAAGGTCAGAATGAAGGTAAGAATCAGTAATGTAGATGAGAAAGCATTCTATCTTGGAGTACATGAGGCACAAAGTGTCCTTCAGGGACAAAGGTACAAGACACAATCCTTCTTAATTAGTCTTCTTCCCTCAATGTCTTGCACAGTTTTCCCACTGGTCAGATCCAACAAGAAACCAGTAGACAAGAGAGATGACTGACTATATCTTCCGGGGAAAACAGCACGGTAGAGAATAGATGTATATATACCTGAATGTATACCTGACCCAGAGTGTCAAAACTGAGTGGCAGTTTCTTCTTTCTTAGTGATACACAAAAACAGTGGGTCATCTTCATTAGAGAATTTCAGCATCGATAAAGTAAAGTACAACGCTTGTTTTGTAAGTCATTATTAGTAATATATGCTTGTATGTGTATGAGCTAAAATCTTGACATATATTTCATCAGCAAGAGAGGAGGTTAAAAGGAAACTTATTTGCCTGCAGTAAAACAGTAATGTGAAGATTTTTCAGTGTAAACATATTACAAAGACCTGGCTCTTCATAGTTTCTAAATATCAAACCTTGTTATTTCTCATCAAGCTTCTGTTCATTCCAATTAACTCCCCTTTGTTTTTCCAACCCATTTTCCCTACCTGATAGAAAGCCTGGTCTTCTGTCTTACATTTAGAAAGCATTTTTAAAAAAAGATGTTGACTAGAGGTAAGATTTAACAAACAAGTCAATTAATAAATCAAAGTGAATGAGGTTAGCAATCTTTTTATTGACTTCACTGGTGCCTACCTGTCCTCCTAGCCAACGTACAAGGAAATTAAGGACCACAATAAAAATACTAATAAATCAGAGAGGAAAATGAGGAGACAAAAGAAGAAAAGGAAAGATAATATTGCTAAAAGCAATAAATGGAATTTTGTTAAAGGAAGTTAGAAGTAAATGGTTAAGTTTTATGCTCTTACTTTTTCTTTTCCTTTTTTTGCCTTTAAATTGCATCTCTCTGTATTTACATTGAGTCTCCCAAAAGAGGCACGATGTCTCTACTGATCTCAATGAAGTTTCTTGTGGCAAAGAAAACTATAAATTTTGAAGTATAATAAATACAGAACAGAACTGATTCTCTTAAAAATACTTCCCGATAGAATATTTCTGAATCTCTCCATCTACATTCTCTATCCACACTACTCCTTTATCAGCATTCGGGCTTGTTTAATTTACAATTTTACAGAAGGCCAGGAAATGTTTTTTAAAATTTCATGAGATAAATTTATTAAAACATTTTAATAAAATGTAAAAGGTTAACACCTCAGTTTTCTAATTATGTTCACAACATTATTATCTAATAATCTTTTGGTTAAACATTTAAATATAATTATAACATCATGTATATGAGAAAACACATTCTAAGTTTTGAACAACCAACTAACACATCAACCATAGGAACCCAACCCATTCCTATGAAGAACTGCATGTACTGATGATTTCAACCCGTGAAGTCACCAACACTTTGGTCAGAGTTAGCAAAAATGGCTCATTTATCTGCATCATTCTACTCATTCATTTATCCATTCATTCATGCATGTGTGTGTACATGCATTCAGCAAATATCTACTTAATGCCTGCTTTAGTAGCACACCACCTAGAAGTGCAATGATAGGATAGTAGAGTAAGACACTGTTCTGTGAGCAGGAAATCTCTTAGTGAAGCAAATAAATAAACAGTTCTAATGCACTGTAAAGAAATGGGAGGAGGATAAAAAGGAAGATAAGCCAGAAAAAGAGATCAGGGCCTCTGAAAGAAAATAACACAGTGTGGTCAAGAAACTGAATGGAGGCCAGTATTTTGGGACATGCAGGACAAGATACAAATTGGCAAGATGCGACACTAGAGCTCTCATCACAAAGGAACCAATAGGCTATCTTAATCAAGATGAGCCTTGTTTTTTCAGACCCTGGGAGAAACCTTTGATGGATTCAAGCATTCAAACAGAATGTCCATATTCATTTTTGAGCTAACTCATTCTGCCAAGTAGGTAGAATGCATGTAAGCAAACTGAAACCTGTAAGGCTTTTTTTGGCCTGTGAACTAAGAATAGTCTTTATATTGTTAAAGTGCCCTTAAAAATAAAGAAAAAAAATTTCATATTATAAAAATTATATGACATTCAAATTTTGGTGTTCATAAAGTTTCTTTTTAATTTTTTCAATTACAGTATACTAATTGTACATATTTTTGGAGGATAACTGTAATATTTTGGTATAGGCACACAATATGTAATGGTCACATAAAGTTTTATGGGCACACAGGCCCACATGCATCTATTTACATAGTGTCGATGGCTACAAAAGCAAAGGCAGAGTTAAGCAGTGACAACAGAGAGCACACGGCTTGCAAAGCCTGTAGTATTTACTATGTGGCCCATTATAGAAATTGTTAACTTTGGCACAGAAGATAGACAAAAGAAGGAAAAGCAGGAATGTGGCTTCTGCACTAGAATATACCAACTGAAAAATGACATGGAACTGCACTAGTGTAGGGGAAATATGGCTAGAGAGGGCTGGGCAATATACGACACAGGATACCAAGAGAGCAAGGTATGCAGATGAGATTCAAGACTACAGAGAATAATTTCAGATATCTGTTTTTAAATAACCAGGGAAGGATGGTGGGGTCTCCTGTGCTGAGAATGCAGGAGTGAAGCTGGCTGAATGAGAAGCCCTTGAAATCATTTCTATGACAAGATCCTGGAGGCAACTGAACAGGCAGGTGAAAAACGGAGGCTGCAATAAGTCCCCACTCATTGCACTGCTGCACATGGTACCCTAAAAGTTCATAAATCACTTTCCATGTGCCACACATGCACTTCGTATCTTTATCTGATTAGTGGATATTTGACCAGTCACATGGTAACCTCACTGCTTACCTCACTTACCAGCTAGATGTTCAGTTCTGACAGTAAAAGCAAGATCTTCATCCAACAATGTTTTGGACAATTGTGTGGTTACCTGCATTTATTACATTTTGACCTTACAATTTTAATAACAACAAAAGACAAAAAGGTAAAAAGTAAGTGATATTAGTAAGAAACAAACTTTAGAGAAGTCAGAAATTACTAAAATGTCAGGTAGTCGCTGGATTTAAACTGAGCCAGCTCTCCTGTGAAGAAAAAGCACTAAATTCAAGAAAACAGGTTACCTATTCTGAAAATACCTTCTGGTTGAAGATGCTATCTAAAAGAATAAGTATAATTAGGGATTTTATAAAAATTTTTCACACCCATCTCAATGTCTTCTAAAGTTTGATTTTTGTACATAAAACCATTTGGTATGCTTTCAGGAACTCATTATGTCTGAGATCAGGTGACTCTATATTAAAACATGAAAACATAAAACATGAAAGCAAAAGTTTTAAGAAAAAAAGACTGCATTCTGGGGAAACCAATGTTGACTGACAAGAACAGTAAAAGGAGTCCACAAAGGAAACCAATGTATGAGTGCCCAGAAAGATTCAGAGAGCCAGAGAGGTCAGAAATACCAAGACAGAAGGTATCTGATACAAAGAATGGAGTTTCAAGAAGAAAAGGGCTATAACCATTTCAAAAACAGGAGCCACTTCTGTTGCCCAAAACACTACCCTCTTCATTAACGGCACCCAAATATGCCTCTTTACCTACTCTCAATCATTTGATCTGGATTTACTTTTTTTGTTGTTGTGTTTTTGGTTTTTTTTTGGTTTTTTGGTACCAGGGATTGAACTCACTACCTTGCACTTGCCAGGAAGGTGCTTGTGCTGCTGAGCTAAACCCCTGGCATGATCTGGATTTACTAATCTCAACTGTAAGTCTAATAATAGGTCATGACTGGCATTAACCTGCCTCCCTACTCTAAGGCCCCTGGCCAGTTTGATAGACTGGTTCAAGCACAGACAGGAACACGAGCAGAGCCAATAAAGCATGAGGAGATACTTGCTGGAAACTCTGAGAAATAGATTTTTTTTTTTCTCTCGTCCCTGGAAGGTTTGATGTGAAGATGTGTTTTCTGGAGCTTACAGACTCACCACTGTAAGAGGTAAGAGTTTTAATTGGTAGGTTCTAAAGGTAAGTAGGTAACACAGAGAAACCTAGGGGCAAAGCCCAAACACAGACAATCTAGGTGCTCCATGAATTATTTCAAGTGACGCCAAGCCTCATCCACTTAGGATTTTCATGAGCAAAAGAATGTTTCATTATTATTAGTCTGGTTGGAGTTGGTTCACCAAGACTGCAGTTTCCATGACTGTGGATGGTTTCCCTTTAAGGTATACAATGAAAAGGAAAAGCTAAGGTAGCACTCAAAGATGGCTCAGGTATAGGCAAAGAAGGATAGGTTTAGTTTAGTTTAGTTTAGTTTAGTTTAGTTTAGTTTAGTTTAGTTTAATTTAGTTGTTTGCTTGCTGGTTTGTTTCAATATATAAGATACCTGAACCAGATTTGATGTCTGGCAGAAGTATCTGAAAGGAAGGATAGTTGAAGGTCCAGGGAAAAAAGAGGGCAACTTGTTTAAGACTGTTTCATTTTCAAATTATGGAAAGAAAGTCTATGTAATTTCCTGTCACTGGACCTAAGGAAATCTATTATAGGCCTGTCTGCAAAAGGAGATCTGTAAAGCAATCAAGGGCATTTGTAGATGAGTTATGTTTTCTGTATTTTTACTGAAGACTTTTTTAAAAATATTCAAGTGTTTTGTACTGGAAATAAGCAGTTTAGGGAGGCTATAATGAAGCCTTTCCCAAAAAAAGTACCAAAAGACTACTTCGCATGGAATCTTATGCACTAAATTCCAACATACAGAAACTGGCTGGCATCTTCTAACACTCATTTATTTTCTACAAATAAAATTACTATCCCCAACATAAAGTTATAATAATGTAAAACACAGAATACCTGCTAACAGAAAATGTAGGCATAGCTTTATAAACTGCTTAGAAAAATTACAGACAGCATATGTGCAGTGAAACCACCATATTCCATGACCTCTGAGGTCAATGAAATGAGAAAATACTTTAGTCTCTTCCACAGAATGTCTCTGGGTTGACGGAACCAAGCATTTCAGACATTAAATTTTCAGATCTAATAAGGAGTCTGAACTATCCATAAATGAAATGATCTATCTGTGAAAAATGCAGAATTGTGGTAACTGCCTGAATGAAGATCTTTAATAGATATGAACTCCGGGTCAATTTACACTACCACTGAACTGCTTAACTGACTACTGAAATGTGACCTGTCAAATCTTGAAGCAATTGAGAGATTAACATAGTTTTCACATAGTAATGTAGATACTTGGCACATGGCTCTGTGAGGAGGGAGGGAGGATCAAATCCATGATAATGACAAACCACAACCACTTAACACCCTATTTGGACGCTCATTCTCACTGAAACCAAAGGAGCCAAAGGGACTGAAAGCTGACAAAGGCAACTTGTCCTTTTAATATTAAAGAATTGCTAAATAAAAGGGCCCCTGGAAAGTCACTACATTTATTTCTACCTCCAGGTGACACTTCCTGATTCATAAAGATATATGGCGAATAAACCCATAACCTCTTTCTGTAACCCCATTCAGTGGTGTGTTCTAACTCCACGTGCATGCCTCACACAGGGCAGCCTCTTGCTGAAGCTGCCTCCACTGTAAGGACGGACACGACTCTGCTGGCCCCACCTAAACTTAGAGGTACACACAAAATATTTCACAACAACCAGCCCAGGAAGCAGAATACTCTCACTTTAGGAATTTTCATTCTACTCAAAATATATAATCATCATTAGTTTGTGTCCCTCGATTAGATGCAAAAGAAGTATTTCCCAGATTAAAATGTACATTTTTTCATTAAACCTTTACTCAATATTAGGCTCACATAGTTATTTAGAGACAAACTACAAATCTAGGAAGATTCATGATTAATTTTGTTGAAAGTTAAGAACAGTAGATAAAAACAATAGCTTATTACTAGGTGCCATTTATGTAACAAAATCTTCCAGGTAAGAGTGCATTTAAATGTCACAGCAAAGCTATGACAGAAACATTATCTTTCTCATCATGTCTGCATGTAGATGAGGAAACAGCATTAGAGGAGATGAGCAGGTAGCCACAGTCACACAGCTAATGAGGAGCAAAGGGGAAATCAGAGCAGGCAGTCTGGCCTGAGCCCACGCCCTTACCCATTCCACCACACTGCTTCTGAGGAGAGACTGAGACAAATTAAATAATTTTTCACTTTTGGGTCACTGATTCTCTGACTCAAACTTCATCTGGCTAAAGTACTTCTACCTTAGCTACCATGGGAATACTGTATGTCCCTCAAGCAAAGCTGGAAGCAATGACAGTGTGCTTAAAACAGCACAGTGAGTGTGTGTGACTCAGCAACCAACCTGCACACCCACAGGAAATTTACTCCTGTTCTAACGTCACATTAACCTCCTTGCCTGCCAAGAACAGGTCTAACTAGGCCTGGAGTTTTCATTTTGCTTTAGTCTCTCAGGAGAAGAGCTTTTATTTGTCAAAGCATATTCTTACCACACGTAAGTAATCTAAGAAACTAGCTGATTTCTAAAATATGACTGCTTTATATGACACCAAGTATGCATTCCCTATTTAAACGGCAAGAGGGGAGCTGATAATCAAGGGTGTTGGGCACACGGAATGGAAAGGATTTCTAGCTTAAATCTTGAGATAGCAATGGCCGTGGACAAGTTCTGGACTTTGCCAGGCACATTGCTGTGCATCATGGCCTGACGTCAATGGAGAGGGGCTGAGCAGGGACCATGCCCCTGAATAACTTCCAGAGAGTGGGCTTAAGAATAATAAAGTCATACTATGTTGCTCAATGCAGTGCAGCCTGAGTGTTTGGAAACAAGTGTGCTATTCTGCTCACACTGCAGTGGGCAAGATTGGAAGACGCCGTTTCTTCTCAGGGCCCTTTTGTGAGAGGCAATTATGCAATTCAACCATGTCCCCATGCTCTTTGTAAAGTGTGAATCAAATTTTCTGTCAGGGAATAGTATTCTCCACACTCATGTAGAGAATAATTTGAAAAACCACGGTGGCTTGCCAGTTTTTAAAATTTCTGACTCCATGTGACAAGGAACATGTCAACTTTTGCCCAAAGCCCTATACCGTTCTCCAAATATGAGGAGAGGGAACTCGCTGGGTGACTTCTTTGTGACATGGATGTCCATCACCCTGTGAGCCCTTCAGTGGGAGTAGTGATGAATCCACAACTAGAACACCCCAAGTGTCTGTGATATTCCTTCCCATAACTTAGGCTATCAGAAGAGAAGAGGGCCAAGTCTCAGTTTTCTATTGATATACCTCATCAATGAAATGCTACTGAGCATTTCTCACAAATGCACTTCCATCTTTTTATGAACTATGTACCCAGATCAGTACCCAGAACAGATACATCTTAAAACATTAAAAAATGTACCATTTAAAAGTTATATATAAAATAAATAAAATTACAGAATACTGGATTTTCTTCTTGCATTAAGATACATGTCCATGTTCCACTTTAAAGACAGATAAAAGTATGAGACTCAAAGAAGTATTTCCAAAGACAGTCACTAAGTTCATCTAGAATCCACACATTCTGGATAGTTTCTGGATCAATTCTCCTTCCTTGAAGGGGCTTGGAGTGACCTCCTTTCTGGGGGATTTAGAAACACATGAGGTCCCAGGATGTGTCATAACACCAGATCACATTACTGACATTAATGGATGTGTTTCAGAAATGCTAAATATCCTGCACTTCACAGAACAGACCCACACACAGAGAAACCTCCCACCGTGTCAACAGATCTCCAGTATGGAGAATCTCTCTTAAAACTGGCTTTATTTTTCAAAGAGAAACTCTGCCAGTGATGTGTCTGTGTTATTCCTGTTGCAACTACTATCCTTTTCTGTTCTTATAAACCACTTTCTCCAATGTTAATCATAATATTTGTCAAAAACAGGCTCATCGTAAGAGGCTTTGTAGGATTCCTCTCATTTTATGTTCTTCTCTGTCAGCATTTCTTAATCTCTGTTCTATCAGCGTTTGAGGATGGATAATTCTTCGTTGTGGAAAGCTGTTCTCTGTATATTTCAGGCTACTGAGCAGCACCCCTGACTTCTATCACCAAAATACAGCAGTATCCTCCAAGTTATGACAATTAAAATGTCTCCAGGAATTGACAACCACTATTCAAGGCCAAGGTAGCAAAGAAGTCTGTATATAGGCTTAAAGAAGACAAGACATCTCATCTCATCACCTCATTCATGTTTTTTGTCAATATCTGTTTATGGCTTGACAACAAAATAAGGTGTATACTTCATGGAATGTGGAGATGATGTTTGTTTAGCTTGGTTTCTCCATTCCTGGTCTAATGCCTGGCACATGGCATGTACCCTGTAAGTATTTATTGAATGAAAGAATCCTTCTTCAGAACAATACATACCTTAGTTAACTCAAGCCTTAATAAATGAGCTTAATTCCAGTAACAGAAGCCTCATAGTCTTCTTGAGAAAACATCAGAAAGTACCTATTATAATAGCTTTGTAATATATAAAGGATTTGTGATGTGGTTAATCATTCTATCTTTGAACAACCCAACCAGAAAGTAACCATCAGTTTATCGGGCCTCTTGTTATCAGTGAGGTTTGGCATCCAATTGCCTTTCCTATTTTGCAGTGGCCTAAGTTTATCTTAACATCCCCCTGTAATATCTGGGAAAGCATTTGAATTGCCAATCTGAAAACAGGTCTGTGCAACATGCTTTGAATTAGAATAGAATTTCAAATTTGGCCTGCTTAAATTCATATCCAGTAAGCTATTTATGACTGATAAGCAGGGTTTTGTTTTTTGGCTTTGTTTTTTTTTAAAGAACAAACTTTAATGAGTTGTCCTGGGACTTTTTACTTCTTTTTTTTTTTTTTCAGAAATTTTACAATCCAGATAACTTAAGTCTTCGGTTTAAAATAAGCAAAGCTATCTGGGATATGACAGTTTTAAATCACAAAAAGAAATGCAATGCTTATCTTGCTAGTCCAGAAAAGAGAGTACCTGCAGGCCCCCACCAGCTCCATAATGTGATGTAGCTTCACATGCCCAAGTCAAAGTCCCCATGGTCTCACCAACCAGCATTGGTGAGCCTTCTATTCTGTTGTCCCCAGTTGAATTACCTCCCATTTTCCCTCTTCCAAGGTAAATTGCACACACCCAGGAAGCTTCCCTGACCCTTTAAGCACCCATAGACAGTCCTTTGCTCAGAGGGGATACAACATTTATAATTTTTTTAAAAAAATTTGTCTCACAGGATTTGGCTACAATTTCCTGCATACTAAACTAGTCTTCCTAATAAGCCTGAACTGCTTAACCATATATGTCACAATGTCCCACCAGCATTACCTCAATCCTGTCCACATAGCAAGTGCTAAATAAAAACTTGTTTCGTGAGCTATTCCAGTTGTGCTATATGTATGAATTCATTCCCTGCTCTTTATGTACATATCTATGGATTCCATGTGATTTGTACAAATTCAAGGTCCACATGGCTCTCCTTTAACAAGACCTACAAATTGGAATTCTCATTCAACTGTATATAGGCAGTGGGTTTTCCAGAAGATTTATAAAAGTTTCTCTGAGGAGTCATAAATTCATTTGCAGTACAGAAAAAGACTCATCCAGGCTTACCACAATCTCATCCATAGTGTACACACCTTGTTCTATAAGAACTGCATATTAATTGCCAGCATGCCATGGTATAAAAGGATGCATACAGTCTTGGTTAAAGCTCGCCCTTAAAAACAAAGGTTAGTCTACATAAATTGCTGGTGGAAATTTAAAATGATACAGTAACTTTGGAGAACAGTGGGCAGTTTCTTGAAGAGTTAAACATAAATCTACCCAGAAATCCAGTTGTTAAATATCTAATCAGGAGAAATGAAAGCATTTATCTACTGGAAAACTTTTATGCAAATATTCATAAGTGCATTATTCATAATAGCCAACAATGTATGGAAACAACCCAGATGTCTTCCAACTAATGAATGGAGAATTAAAAATTGGTATAACAAAACCATGGATTGTTATTTGACAATAAAAAGAATTGAGATATTAATATATACTACAAAATGGATAGAATCTGCTAACTGAAAGAGCCCAGACACAAAAGATCACATATTACATAACTCATGTATATAAAAATCCCCAGAAAAGGCAAACCCTTAGAAACAGAAAGTAGATTAGTAGTTGCCTGGAGCTAAATGAACAGAAGGAATCTTACTGGGGTAATAAAAATTTTTCTAAAAGTGGATTACAGTAATAGTTGCACAATTTAGTAAATTTACCAAAAGTCATTAGATTGTATGCTTAAAGTGGAAGGATAATATAGGCACATTACACCTTAATTTCCAAAAATTGAGCATAAAAATAAATAAAAGGTCACTGACATTCTTTCTTCATGGAATGACTTCCATCTCTGCCCTTTAGACCCAGGTGAGATTTTAAAGTTTCATCATACTTATGACTGATCACACCTTCCAAATGGGGATACAGCATGGAATACACTCATTCATTCATCAAGAAAATATCCACTGGGAACTCTTCATATGCCAGGCATTATGCTGGGTATTTATGGTAAAATGGAAAGTGAAATATTTGGTTCTTTGTAGTTCCAGAACTGAGGGCTACTCATACAAAAGCAGGCTAGACAATACTGTGTTACACGTGCTACAATAGAGGGGGCACAAAGCTGAGGCATCTCACCCTGATTTTGTTTCCAGGAGCTCCTGAAGAAGCTCTCAGTCAGGTCTAAAAAGGCAAATATGGAAACAAGGAGGAAGCAGGGGAAGCGAACAGCTTTCCATGTAGAGGAAACTGCAGGTGCAAAGGACAAGAAGTAAGAGTTGAGACAAAAATGAGGAATTGATGTTAATCTGACCAGATTAGTCACAGTGTAAGAGACAAACAACAGAAGTTTCAGAGAAGGGTAAAGAGGTCTTATCACAGGACATCCAGAAGCAAACTAAGGATTTTAAGCTTCATCATAAGTGGTGTGGGGAGGCAAGGAAGTGTTGTTCTTAGCAAGTGAATAACACATCAAATTTGGAGCTTTTTGGAGATGAAAGAGGGAAGTCAAAACTTGAAGTAGGAAAACCCATTAGATTATTAAAATAGATCATGGGCTGAGAAGGCTCAGAAGTTTCCGAAGACAAGACAATACAAAAACTTGTCTTCGTGAGAAGTGACTTGTTCCTACACACTATCCATCCACTCTCGTTTATACCTCAGAATAAACAGCAGAACCTCCTGCAGCTGAGTAAAATAAGACACCTACTTTTAAGCTGTTCTTGTATATACAATGGTACCTCAGCTGACAAATTTAATCCTTTCCATGATCTGGTTGCAAATGGAGTTGGAAAAGGACTGTTATCTAAGGGTTAGGTTCAATGCTGACCTTATGGGGAAATTTAATTCAGTTCTCGTTGAGTTCAGTTTGTGACCAGAATTGTGCAAAGAATCGAGTTCATGAACTAAGGTACCACTAGAGCTCTAAAATGTCCCCCTTAAAGTCTCATGCTCAAAGGTGAGAGTTTCAGAAGGTAGCTAGATCATGAGGACTCTATCTGCATCAATGACTTACGCCATGGATGAGATCATAATTTGATAGCATAATTGAAAGGTAATGAACAAGGGAGGTGGGGCTCAGTTGATAGGAGTGATCCATAAGAGCAATGACCTTCAGGACTAGAGCTGGTTCCTAGCCCTTTACCCAGCTTTTCCTCTTTCTCTCTGCTTCTTGGACACCATAAAATAGGCAATTTCCTGCCTCGATGCCTTTGAAGCCGTAACAATTCTGCTTTATCACAGACCTAAAAGGAATGGAACTACTTGGACTGAAACTGTGAGCCAAAAAAAACCTTTCCTTCTTTAAGTAGTTCATCAGATATTTTGTCACAGTGATGGAAAGCTTACATTTCTTCTCTCTTCCAGCTATTTCTTCTGACTTAAAAACTACTTTCCTTTGACCCCTTCAGCCTGTTTAATCACTATGCATTATTTGCCTCATTTTAAAGAATTCCTTCAGCAAGTCATTTCTGACAACCTAGCCACACACCTGTCCTATATCCTCCCTTTGAAATGTACTTATTCTCTACACAACATGTATTTTATTCTTCTGCCAAAAAAGTTTCGATTTGTTAATGTTTTTATCACTACACAAAGTCTATCCAATAGAACTTTCTACAATGTTGGAGAAGTTCTGTATTTGTACTGTCTAGTATGGTAACCACTAGCTACATGTAAGCATTTGAAATATGGCTGGCATTGATAATAAAATTAATTTTTAACTTTATTTTAATTTAACCAATATCTAAATTTCCACAGTTACATATTTCTAGTGACTACTATATGGGACAGTCCAACAATAGGCACTATAAACTCAGGTGCTATATCTTGCTCATCACTAAAATGTAAAAGACTACAAAGCAAATAATAGGAATTTGGTAAATATTTGTTATTAAATGAATAATATACACAGGCCCCCAGTACCAACATTTTGTCTGCTCATTCATGCATGCATGCATGCATTCAACAAACATTTATCATGCACCCACAGTGTGCCCAGGATTGATCTAGATGTTAAGTACCTTTCTTTTACAGAGCTTATGCTTTTAATACAGAAGGCAGAAAATAAACATATAAGCAAAAGAACTTAAAAACTAACAACAACAAAATAAGCAATTTCAGATTGTGAAGCTCATTTAGAAAAGAAATAAAGCAAGCTAAGGAGATAGTAATGGAAGAGTGCGTGTGGTCTCAGTGACAATTCAAATCACTAGCAGCATTTCCCACAGTTTTTGCTGTCCTGGTGTAGGTTGTATTCTAGCACATATCAACCAACACTCATGGTAAAAGTTAATGGAACAAATTTTAACAGAAAGTTGGATAACTGCTCAGAAGTAAATTCTGATCATCTTGTCATAAAAGCTTTCAAGTATACATTTTTGTGGAAAGGATGAAGCAGCAAAATTGACCCATATTCTGTTTCAAAGCTGTTAAGGTATCAAATGGTCAACCCCAGCATGCAGAAAATTTCTTCAAACTTTGGGGAAAACCATATTCTGAATTACTTAGTGTCACAACATGTGTCAGAACCAGTGGCCAATCATAATCTCCACCTGCAACATGTGTCTTCGGTCATGCAATTAATTCACTGCACATTTGCTGAGAACTTCCTTAAGTGCGAGAGCTGTGCAAAACCCCAGGATAGAAACCCACTGGAGTCTGCCCTCCACGAACTCCCACACTAGAAACAAGAGAAGCCTCACATAAAATAATGAATAAAATAAAAAGATGACATGGGCAGAAATATGTGTCACTTTCTCTCTGCTCATAAAATTTGCAAGGATGCTGTATTCTTCCCTAAGAACCAAGGTTATTTCGTAATTTCACACCTTCAATAACAGCAAATTTTCTTAGCTATCTGGGTGTCTATCACCACTGAAATTACAAATTGTGCATCTAGGAAACATGTTAGAATATAAAGTGTACTTCATAGCCTGGGGGAAAAAAGGCCACATAAAGCTCGTCAATGGCATATAATTTATGTTAATCATTTGTCTAAGGGAAGAATCACCAACAGGCTTGCCTGGACTTTAAAAATATTTTCCCACCTCATTCTGTTGATGAGATTTTAATGAGACCAAAGAAGTCAATGCTCTGAACTTTGAAAAACCCTTTATAGTCACAAGAGCAAAAATGATGGCTTTGTCCTCTGCATTAGCTGATTTGTAAACAGGTTCACAAAGAGCAGAGCAGGGCAGAGAGGTTGAAAATGCAGTTTCATAAAGATAAAAAAATTTTGAGATTCCCTCCTCTCTTCCTTGGAGGAGAGGATTTGTATAAAGGCAAATAAATCAGTGTGGAAACCCTTCCAACTTCACCTAGGAAAATTTCCAGCTAAAACAGGTCTAAACTACATGGAGTGGTCACTGCTCTTATTCTGCCTGTGATAACTGTAAATCTGTCTCTGTATGTGTCTCTGTGTGTACGTCTGCAGGTGTATGTGCGCGCATGGATTCACGCACATATAAACAGCATGCATGTGTTCTAGGTACATTCACTTTCAGAAGCAGGAGAGGAAGCTCACTTCTGTTGTTAATGTTGATTTTTGAGTTCTGTGGAGGTGCAACGTAGCCTAACATCTATGGTGAAGAAAAGTATCTGTTTGGTGTTACTACAACTCTGTTAAGAAAAGATTCCTAGATTTTTCAGTGCTCTGCTTTCGTTTTCCAAGTGCCAAAAACCCTGGAGCCTCACAATAATGCCATTGCTTGGTTCTGTGCCATAGAATCATCTTTCTATGATTCAATTGCTATGCAATGAATGTTCCCATCATCAACTTCCATTTCCAATACCTACTGAAAACTCTAGACTCTGAAACATGTCTGCATAATTTAACCACTTCAAAGTGGCCTTATAACATTGTGTTACTACAAAGTCATGTTCCAGCTTTCAATGTTTGTCGTCTTCAATAGTATGACAATACATGGTTGGTATTTGCCTTTCTTTAAAAGAAATGCAAACTCAGTTGTTTTCAAAATCCTTTTCAAAAGTGGTTCAGCAACACAGGGATAGACATACAAGAATTTAAAAATCAAGTGGTTCTAATGAAATTCTTAATTCAAATCTAACTCTTTTGATGCTGGACTCTGTTGCTTGCTGCAATGTCTCATTGTGGCCTTCCTAATGTTTGAAAATCATGTTCACATAAATTCAGTACATATGCTCAGAAAAGATTTTTTTAAAGCCTTTGACTTTTCTTTCTACTTAAATAGACAGATGCTAGGGCAGGTTTTTTTCCTTAGTTCTAAATTAATTCCATGCAGGAAGAAAATGTGGGTTGCATTGGCCAACTCATTGGACTTACAGACCTGCAACAATGGTTCTGAAAAAAGGCTGAAAAGAGTCAAGGTTTGGCTGCCACATATAAACTCATGGAGATGCATACCTGGGTTCTTTTTTAGTTCTAGTCCAATTTGCCAATGCTTTCTAATTCACGCAGAGTCCAATGCAGCCTAGAACTCAAATTTTAAAACTCCCCATACTTTCCTGATGAGTTTATTCTTATTATAGATATAGATCTGTAAATACTCATCCTTTATATGACAAGTGGGGATGTGGAAGAGAGGGCTGTCACCACAAAAAGAGATGAAGCAGATGAGGAATGTCACATGCATTATATTAAAAATCAAAATCCTTCTTCTCCTGAACAGCAAATTGGAATTGATCTGATTTGCACAACATCATGGAGAATGAAGACCTCACTACATTAATGAATAAATATTCAAAGGGGAAGGAAACACATTAAGAGGCTCACAGCTAACAGGAGCTATATAATTCCATGAAACACCAGAAACAAGAGACAGGGTCATATTTCGAGAGTCAACCCCAGTTTGCTTTTGTGAGCTCCGCTGTGATCTCTCCCATTCTCACACAACAATTAAAGCGCTCCAGAAATGGGAAGTGGGGCACCACGGTCACTGGTTCATCCTAAGGGCAGTGAACATGAAACCTTAGCATCCAAGAAGACTTCACACATCAAGATGCATGCAGGGAAGAACAAAGAGCACAGACATGGACGCATTCATCTGGTTTAGACTCCATGCTTGGTTATAGATCACTAGCCATAAAAACAGTACAGCATTACAAAAAAAAAAAAAATCGCCACTATCAATATGTGGTCTTTCACCCTAACAGGCAACTGACTCCTTCCAAACAAGGCAACTTTGGCAGAAATTTCTCAAGAACTTCAAATATATGCACTTACATACAGTATTCTATCCATAGACTGTCCTTTGTAAAGGAACCAAAAAAATCCACCTGGCTTAAGGGTAGGGTGTTGCAGGCCAAAACAATTCACCCACAGTTGCTCTTTTAGAAAATATGTCCTATCTACATGTTTATGCCCTATCTACATATCTTGCCAAGTTTAATTTATGGGTCAGAAACCCCAGGCCAGGGCCCTACACCTGTTGTCCTTTCATAAGTAACTCTTAAGCAAAGATAACTCCTCACTTTCCAGTCATTTTGAATTGGCACCTCACATCACGAATTCAAATAAAATGAAAATAAACAAAAGGATTTCTCTAGAATTAAATTGTGTAGCAGCATGAAATAGTATTTATTAAAATAACCAACAGACAATAATAGTGCCTTTAAAATTAAAGCAAGATGAGAGTTACAAACATATGGCTCTTATTCAGTATCTGCCATGAGATCGAGAAGCTCATCAAAATGGACTTTTCCTTCTCCATTTCCCTTAAGACACAGATTCTGCTCTAAAAGAGATGGCATAATACATGTAACAGAACTCTTGATTCTCATAATCAAGAAGCCCATCTACTTAGCTACTCAAGTCAAAAAGTCTTTGTCTCTTCTCTTCTACTACATCTTATTAAGCAGGAAGTCTTTGGTTCTATTTCCCAAATTTATTCCAGCCCACCTATTTCACCCTATCCCTAATACAACCACTATGGTCTAAACCAGAGCTGCCCAATAGGACAATTTACAACAATGGCAATGTTCAATTATAGGTGCTGTACAACGTGGTAGGGACCAGTCATATGTTTCTATGGAGCACCTGTATGTGGCTAAGGCAACTGAGAAAGACTCTAAGGTTAATAAATTCTGAACTGAATTTAAGCCACCACATGTGGCCAGGAGCTACTACACTGGACAGTCAAGTCTTAAACCATCATGTTTTTCCTCCTAGTCTCTCACAGCTCTATGCCTCCCCAAATCCATGCCCAACATACCAGCCAAACCAAGCTTTAAAAACTGCAAATCACAATATAATGGCCAACCACAACCCACCTTACAAGCTCTTCTGGCTCTATCTTCAACGCAGCATTCAGAACTATCTGGAACAACTCATTCTGTTTCTTTGTTATCTTTCCCTCCAACAATGTGAGCCCCATGAGAGCTAAAATTGGTAATCACCATGTCTCTATTATCTCCAACACTGCCTGGTATCTAAGAAGAAACTCAAAAGTAAATGATCAATAAATAAATGAACGATTTAAAACAGAATTCAACCAACTGACTAGTTGATTTGTCACAATCCTGAAATGGAGGTCAAGTAGAATCTCCACTAATATATTCACATGGCCAACTGTTAAAGAGTTTCTGCACCTCACATGCCAGTGAGTTGCTGCGAGATATTTTACATTGTCCTTCCATGTGACCAGTGACACAATCTGACAGAGACCAAGCCATCAGGACCAGAGAGGCTACAAAAGCAAGATTTAGGTCTTGAAACTAATGTAGCCTCTTGGAGTACCATATTTAACCCAGAGCTTTTTAGATAACAAATACAGAAAAACAAAGGTAACCTGATCACCCCAAAACTCCAGACCCCTTGACTGCATCCACTACAAGTTGTGCTCATTTTCCTTTGTATGCAGTACAAATATCACTACTTTTTACATACATCAACATACACAAAGGGTTGAAAAGCACAATACCACCATTTTCTATACTTGTCAAGATACAAAAAGGCTAAAAGCCTCTACTAACGCACTGAGCCCACTACCAATGTGAACAAACTCAACGCTCTCAAACTTTCACTCAAATATTTAACTGTTAGTCACTTCTCAGACATCTATTTTGAACAGGAAAGGGATAAAAATCACCAGTTACTAATCTGACCTTAGTTAAAACAACCACTATTGTAAGCATCTGCTAATGAAATATAAGAATGACTTTTTAAAAGCCATATATCACAGCTGAGCTGAGGGGAGGTGTGGAGCTTTGGCTGGTATAACCAGTACATACAGCTGGCCCAAGGTAGAGGTTTGTTCAGCACCAACGCTGAACCACAGAAGTTAGGACTAAGAGACAATCCACATGGTTAGGAGATTGAAAAACACATCAAGAAGAGCAGGAATAAGGCTCTAGTGAGAAAAGAGAGATATAAGTATGGAAAGGGACAAAACAAGAATAAACCTAGGGTGTTGGACTAGAACTGGAGGTACTGATGTAAATTCTTATTTTTCAGCTTCTACATATACATAGGTATATAATGCTAAATAAATCTTTGTGTGCGCATAATGTGAGTGATGTTTATTTTGTAACATTTCTTAGATCTCCCTTAGATTTTCTTAGACCCAAAAAAAGATGATACCTCAGTAGCAATAACTATATCTACCACTCAAATCTTGGTTTCTAAATACCATTCACTAACCACCAAAAGAAGCTATCGCCCATTGTAGAAATGGCTGATTCTAGAAATGGGGCAAGAAAGCAGTGGATGAGTTCAGAACATCCTGTTTTGCCAAAAACTGAGGAACTACACAAAGAATGATACAGACATTTCAAATGGATTCAGAAGGCAGCTTGAAAGTGCTCCTGCTGACCAAATGTAGGATGTTTTGACTATCAAAATATATATTGATAGTACTGAAAAACAAATAAAAACCATATATATTATATAAAAAAATATGACTTTAAAAATTATGAAGTTAGAAAATAATAACTGTAACTAAAGGCAGACGGTGAAACTGAATGAGGAATAGGCTATTTTTTAAAAAAAAATCTCAAAATAGCTCCAAGTTAAAAACTTATTATTCACTTATAAACTCATGGATATAAAATATTTATTAATTAACTCAATAATTATTCACTTATAAATTCATGGATATAAAGTATTTATTAATTAACTCAACAGTAGAGAAACCTGGCACACTCTCTCGACAAAGTAGTAGAAGTTCTCATCACTACTACTGGACAAATCATCACACATCTGAGATATTACTGCCTAAAACACAGAGCCTGGACCTCATGGTCTCACCATGAAACAACACAAAGTAAGTAGTATTCTTCAAAATGCTAACTCATTTCAGAAACTATTTCTGATTAATGAAGATTAAAAAGACATGACAAGAACATGAAACTCTGGGCTGAGTACTAAAGCAGAAAGAAAAGGATTTCATTTTTTCTTTCCTAGGAAATTTACACTAAGGTACTTTAAAGTGTAGGACAATATGTCTATAACTTACTCCTAGATGATCAGGAAAAAGAATGTAAGTCAAGACTCGACATTTTTGAAGAACAATGAAGGAAGAATGCCAAGCTAAGAATCAAGCAAAATGTTAAAATACAGAGAATGTAGGTTCAAGATATATGGGCATTCTTTGTGTTAGTTTTACATTTTTCCTGTAATTTCAAAGTTATTTTGAAATGCAAAAGGTAACCAAAAATATATAGGCAGCAAAGGAAAACAGAAAAAAATACTTTATTTGACATTTTCTTGAAACACTTAAGCATGTGCAAACCACATGTACAGTACGAGGTCCATGAATTAGCTGGAAAACATTTCCCGCTTTCTTGATATGGGTAGAAATATAAAGATAAATTAAGGGAAAAGGCTTTAAATTTTCTTTAGATTTGATTCAGGTATCTAAACTGATTTCTTTTTTCCCCACAACCTTCCATTGATATCAAAGAATGCCTGAGGAAAGAACTACTAGGGCACATGCTCAAAAACCTAATACTTGCCTTCAGCTAATATTTACTGTAAGAGACAGGAGCAAAGATAACATATGGAAATACAATGGGCAGAAATGGTTCCGGTGAGTACTGTGTGTATCTCCAATGAAAGGAAGAAGAGGCTCAGGCACATAATGACAGGAAATAAGACTAAAAAGGCAATATCTTCAGTCTTTACACGTACAAAGACTCAGGCCTGGGAACTGCCCCCGAGAGCTCTTGAAAGGGATCCCAGAGGTTACCCAAGCAAACTTGATATGCGGGTAACTGATAACTGAAGCTGGAGCACAGCTTGACTCTAGTTCGAGATGACAGCCGGAGCCACAGTATCTCCATCTCCCATGTAACACAGCTTTGTTAAGACACAGGTGACCTATCTGTACAGCAAATCCAAGACACTTTCTATCCCTTACCAAAGAGTCCAAGTTCCATCCCATATATGGTTAAGTGAAGCATACATGGACCCTAGGTCAGCTGCCCGTGGAGAGATCCAAAAAGAGAAAGAGGAAAAAGCTACTTTGGCTCTTGGGAAAACCGAGTTGGAACATAGCCACAGGCACCAAAGGAACCTCCAGATGTCTCTGTTTTCACCATTCATGCCGCCAATGCCAGTTGCAGGCACTTCTCCCTCCCTCCCTCCCTCCCTCCCTCCCTCTTTTTTTTTTTTCCATCCAGAGTCAGTGAGATGATATTTGTGACCTTCCTTTGCAAACACGAAGCACTGTACAGACATAAGCCATTCTGGACTGTAACTTTTTCACCAGACACTGCATCAAAATATATCTTCCTTCATCTTCTCCTGAGTAACAAAATGCCACCTACCTTCCTCCCACTACTCACTTAATGAAAAGACAATTTTTCCCTGCGTCAGGTTTCTCATGACTCAGTGCTTCCAGAAAGCCCTGCACTGACTCATCATAGGACCTGGAAAATGGATAGGCAGAAATGAGATGCTTACAATGGGCCCACCATTTCCCCTTATGTTTACTTGGTCATTTCTTTTGTGAATCACTTAACACACATTACCTACAGCAAACATAAACAGACTCAGCCAAGAAACTGCTTAACCCCTTACTACTGGAGCTGGCCACAAAGGTCAGAGAACAGGTTTAAAAAAAATAAAAGCATCATCCAAACCAGGTCTAAAAGGTACCACGTCCAGGACAATGTGTTATTCTTTAACTGTGAAGTAGCAATTTGAGTTTTAAAATGTAGTGTATGTTTTATATCTTAAAAATTGGATTAGCAAGTGCATATGTTTGAGATAAAAGACATCAAATTCATCTGGCTGTCAGTAAGATTAAAAAGAGGGAATGTTCCACTTCTCGAGCCAACGTGTTCATTCATAGAGCTGTACTGAGCAGGAAGGGAAGTAATGGTTATGCTTCTGCTCTGTTTATCTCAGTTTCCTTTCCGTTTACTCCTTTAATTGATGCTTCCTAGAGAACTGAAGGGGGAAGCTAAACTCCTTTTTAGGTAGGCTGAGATCTTTCCTACAAAGAGAAACTTCACTTTTTGAATACTTATATCTTCCACACTTACACTTCAAAAGTGGAACCCTTGTTTGTATTCCTGCAGATTATGCTTTGAGATGGTCTTATGCTTTGAGATGGTCTAGTTCTAATTGTTAATTTTACAGATTAGAAAACTGACAACTGGAAGAAGGAATTTCACATTCACACTGCCTCCTTTGCCTTTCTACCCCAGTTCCTTCCCCCTTCCCCCAGCTCCAAGCTGGAATGAGAAGCCTCAAGTCATAGTCTACCACTGAGTCACTTTGGTTAAATTACTTAACCTGGTAAATGAGATGAACACTGGCTCCTCACAGTCGCGACTTCTAACACATATATTCCATGGCCCACAACCTCCAAGTTGAAAATCTCCAAGTGTGCTTCCTTCAAAGACTCAGCCAAATACTTTACAAAGAGCCAAGTTCCTCTAATTCCTCTCAAGTCCATTGCCTGACATTTTAGAAGACTTATCTTTATTTCCTCTAACACTTGGGCCACCAGTTTATTCTCTAGGTTGCTCTAAGTTCCTTGATGACAGAAATTTATTTTCATGGGTTTCTAAAATACTATAGGAACCCCCTGAACAACTGCTGCTCATATCTGAAGTCACTGGCTATAAATGTGAGCAAACAACTTTGCTACAGAAACCAACCTACAATTCCTGTAGGCATTTACCCAATATTTAAAATTTCTATCTATGTCTCAAAATTAACTGGTTTTTATATTTGCTTAAATATTGATTTTTTTCAACATTCTCTCATCATAATACAGGACGCTTTATGAAGAGAAGCAGTTCATGTAGTATAATTATAAATGTTGAAAATTTTGCATATGAAAATTTGTTCTCTCAGATCCAATTTTGTAGACTACTAGGTACCTTCTATTGTGAAAACTAAAGAAAAAACAACATGAGACAATGCCAGCAAATTCAATAGCTTTCTACTCTGCAGCAAATAGTCAGAAGGGAAAAAATATATAGCAAACTGTTAAACTTACAATTAGAAATATGCACAAAGTACTAAATGGTATTGATACTGAGACCACAAAAGCTCTCAGAATCACAAAGAACTGGCTAAGAGCAAAGTATATGCACTCAGAACTGTGAACCCCACAAGTAACCCTGAGCTTTAGCCCAAGTCTAGTGCACCTCAGTTCCCTCATCTATGAAACAAAAGAGAACAAGGTGATCTTGAATTATGTCTAATTCAGATGTACTTTTAAGCATGATTATAACAAAATAAATAAAAGCTTTGAAACAAACTGAATTTTTCAATAATTTTTCATCTAGCAATCACAAGAACAGCCTCAAAAAATGTAAGACTGTCTAGCAACAAAGGGTTTTGCAGAATGCTTTGTCCTCTTTACAAGGACTCCCTGGGAAAAATACTGTCTTGTGTCTCATCATTAAGAACAGTCTCATTTCACTATTTCATGATTCACACAGCTGATGTTTCTCTCCTTGTATTGGTTGCCGGAAAACTCAGAGCCAAATCTCTGACTCATCTCTAACAAACGGAATAGGGTCTCAACGAGACACACTTGGGATCCTATCTTCACCCTTTATTTCACCCCAGTTTCCCTCCTCCTGTGGCCTTACTTGTATATCATCTTCTGTTATCATTTTTATTTGTAAAAGCTGCTTTTAACCCTTTTTGAAACAAAGCTGGTATTTCAAGCTACTTCATTTATTGACACTAATATGAAACAGGAAAATAATAGCTTGCATTTTTCAGCACTGTCACAAGTATCCAGACACCTATGAACATAATAATGCCAAGATGTAGATTAACACTGTCACTTCTAAGTATCATTATAATTACTACAATAGTTTTAAACCTTTAACAGTCACTCAGATCTTCACAGTATTTTTCTGAGGTTTCACATTTGTGATTTCATTAGATTTCTCAAGAATCACAACAGATAGTTCCAGAAGCCATAGTTATAATTGTCCTCATTTGTATGTATGATGAAAACAAGGCTTGACAAGTTAAGTATTTTGTCCACTACACAAAGTTAGTAAGTTAATAAGACAAGGTCAAGTTTTTTCCCTTTCTTCAACTCTAGCATTTTCCCCATAACTACAAAAGGGTTTCTCTCACTGTTTGAAATTTTGGCCTAGGATCTCTGACTCAAATGTTTCATTTAGATTTTCAAAGTAGTATCAAGCTACCAGTCAAAATCACATCAATGACTATTGGCAACAGAACCTCTACATAGTGAGAACGGGACAGCTAAGACTTTGGAAAATATTTCAACCATTAGAAAAATGCATGAGTAATGTATTTCTTCCATTGGAATTCAGTGATGGCATTAAGAAAACTCATTCCTGCAACCTAACAAGGAACATAAATACTTTAGTGTGGTCTGGTGAAATAGTTATACAAAGTAAAACTGACTCTTGAGTCACTAGAACTAGTAACACCACTGAGTAGTAGAAGATGAAATATACAAAAGGCAGGCTAAGATCTAACTCACTGCTGCTTCATCATAAGCTCACTGTACCTCAACCACATCCAAGGGAAGGAGGCATGAAGTTCAAATGATATTAATTTCCAAGTCAGTGACAATGCTAATGTATGAGAGGTTGAATGTTGACAACTTGAACTCTTGAGACCTTGAATAAACTAATGTCTATTCATTCTTCGAGTCATGACTTTGGAAAGTAAAGAGAAGACTACATATGTGACTTCTGAGTTTTAATTTCTTCAAAGAAAATGAAGGAGGTCAAAGCAAACCACAAATTTTCTAACTCATCATTCTAGAACACTTATTAGCACCATCTACCTAAAATATATTTTGAACATTGGCTGCAATTTTCTAATATATAATGTATGGGTAACTGGTTCTGTTGCAGCACACTGAAATCATCTGGGAATTTGACTATGTTCCTTTAATCAATTTCAAACATTTACTGGTTTGAATTACTAGTTCCCACCCATGAGATAAATGCATTCATATAAATGTCTTTTCTCAACAAATTTGGAATGGATATGCAAGTTAATTCTGCTTTCCAACATCTTGACATTAAGAATGAAGGTGAGTTGGTTAATTGCTTGGTTAATTCTATTTTTCCACTTATATTTAGCCCACATTCTTCCCACCTAATTTTAAAATTTCACTATGACAGGCCTATATATGTATTTTTTAAATTTTTGTATCATGTTTAGCACATACTTACTAAAATAGATGTGTGTTGAATTAAAGAATAAATTAACAACAGAGAGCTTACACAACTCAAAAAGGGCAGTATTATTAGCTCTTTCCTAGAGAAGGGTAAAGGGTGCTTTGCCTGGACTGACTGACCTCTGTCTCACAGAAACAACCTGTCTAGGCATAATGGGGAGTAAAACAGTAAGAAAGGGCCAAGTTGGGTTAAAGATAAGAAAATTGTGTGGCTTACTGCTTTCTTTATGAAACAGGACTTTATAACACTGCTTTAAAGTTTAGAGATAGCAAGATATGAAGAGAAGAGCCAAGTCTCCTTGGTCTGGCTACTTCTTATCTTTGTGACCTTAAGCAAATTATTTAACTCTCCTGAATCTTGTTTTCCTCCATCACAAAATAGGGTCAGAGTTACAGGATTTACCACACCAAGTTGTACATGAGGACTAAGAAGACAATGAGTATAAAATGTCCAGCTCATATTGTGACCTCAGGAAACAATGCCTATTATTGCTAATTAGTTGAAAATAAATTCCTAGAAAATCAGCGCATGCAGTTTTAAAGAAATCAGAATTATTCATCTTTAAGGGATACAAAGCTGATCTCCACCATACACAGATGAAATCCAGTGAGAACAAGGAACATCACCCTTAGAAGTTAAAAACAAAAGTCCCATAAGCAGACATTAAGTCAGTATGTGAAGAATCGTGAAGAATCTGGCAGAAGATGCTCTTTTCCTAGAGAATGTTAAAGGGTGATTTGCCATAGGCACAGCAGGTCTGTCCCTATGTTTATTTGATGGGAAGTGTGCAAAAGGAGTTCCTGGAGTTAGCTCTTTCTCTTGAACAGCTAGTAAACTCACCAAGTACTCCACTATTTTCTCTTCCTCTCCATAATATTTGAGACAAGTGATCTTTCCTGGTCTCATAAAATCAGGACAGAATTTGCCAGACTCCCAAAGATGGCTCTGGGTCATGTTATGTTACAATTCTTTTAAAAATAAGTTAGGCCTACATAATGATGGTTTTGAGTGTAAAATTAGGAAGAGCCATTGAAATATTGAAGCAAAAGAGGCAGCAACTCTAAAACAGTGTCAATATATTTAATGTGGAGACTTGTCCTAACACAATGACAAAATATGGGACAAATCACTCAGAAGCTTTGGGTATAAAAATATTCATAATTCTAAATGTGTGCTCTGATGATTCTGTATGACTTTCTTACCATTGACTGGAGGAGTAATTTAAATACCTGAAGTAGCCAGTAACTCTTAAGAGTCAAGTACTGATTTACAGAACACAAAGGAAGATTTGAAGAACCCAAGGATTTGTAAGAGGTTGACAAAATCCTCAGGTATCAGCATGGGATGAATGTAAAGCATAATGCCAGGTGAAAGTCAAGGAGACACAAGGCCCTTTCAGGCAGCAAAACAAAAGGAAAAGCAGTGCCGATTCAATAAAAAACACTGTTAAGGGCCACAGAATCTCCCTCCATTTCCTTATTTCCGGGATCTGTCCATGAATTCAGAATGCATGCAAAGGGACAGTAACATTAGAAGGTGTCTGCATGAAAATCTATTTGAGATGACATAATATTGGAGGGATAGGTACACATTTAACTTGTAAAAGCTTGTAAGGACCACATCAATTTTCCATCCTCAGTGCAGGAGAATTATTCTCTCCATACTTAACAGGAATGGGAGAGGAGTGGCCAGGATAATCATCTACTTATAAGGCCACCAAAACCTTTTATTGCTAGGGAACAGAAACAAAGGAAATTGTTTGGAAAAACAAATTAGAAATTGGTGAAGAGAGTTTTAAGGTGGAAGCAGAAAGAAAAGAAAGGACCTGCTCTCTGGATACTAATGATAAATTTAGTTTTAAAATGCTGAACTTTAAAGGTTGATGGCTGTCTAGGCACAGGTGATAGGGCATACGGGGTAGCAGTAGACAGAGGTGGAGAACTGACAATTTGAATATGACAGGTTAAGCCCCAGAGTATCTAACTCCTCAGTGCAATGATAAATTCACTCGTGTGCAGCCAAAGCCAAATTTCCACCAAGATAAATCTCAAAAGATAACTGTAAAAATATATTTCATATATATATGTATAAAGTCATATTAGTGATTAGTAATGTACTAACTAAATGTCTGGTCTCACTAGATGACTGCTACTCTAAATACAGGCTAGGCAAGGAAAGGGACACAGCATCGTATTACAGGTACCTCTCTACAAAGAGCTTCTTAATCCTCTCTGAATGTATGCATGCATGGGCAAGCCTCCAGGCTCTCAGGTAAACACATCTTTGCTCTTAATAATCTGTGAATACAACGATATGAAATGAAAAATGATCAAAATGATGATGCTTTCCCATCTCCATACAGCCCAATACAGAAATTGCTGGTGCCACCTATTGTTGAAAACACAGAACTGAAGGGCTGGTTGCTGAGCTAACCTACAGTGAAACTCTGCTTCTGTTACCTTCCTGAATGCAAAGTTTGAAAATCCACCCAGTAAGAGCCTCACAATGAGACTTCAGTCTACTCTAAAATACAACAAACATGTTACAGACATTTTCTGTTCCCACAGATGGTTTGTTGAGCACAAGAATCTTATAATAGTTAACTGTTTTAATGTAAAAAAAAATCACAAGGCAACTTTGTATAGACTGATAGAAAACGAGTTCCAAAATAAATGGTTAGGTATGAAAAAAAAAAATTTCAGAATGATGTGCACTGATAGACAACCATTTTTTCAACAAGGGTACACAGGTAAGGATGCACATATAAGCAAGCTTAACACTTTGAAAGAAGGCATTCACTGCACTTGCTTTTACTTTGTTTAAAAACTTTACCACATATACATATTTCAAAAATCCTTAAAGAATAATTTAAAATGAATAATAATTTATAATACAATCGCTGATATTAAACTCCTACACATTGGTACCGTGGTGCTTTTCATTAATTGGTTCTGAGAGGCATTTCAGCCGGAAAGAGTAGTGAGACACAGGCAAGTGACAAGGGCAAGTTTCAGCTTGTGTGTGGTGTACCAAACAAAAAGTAACAGGACAGAATTTTCACATCAAAATTCATCAAGTATCAAATTATACCAGTTTCAAAGCAGCCAAGTACCAAGTTAGGACTAAATAAAGAATGTCAAAGTATCTAACTTTCGCGGGTAATCAGAAATGTTAAGATAGCCAACTTTCATTGGTTATTGGCACCAACCACCAGATTTCAGGAGCAGAGCAAAAGAGCCCAGGAAGGACACAAGCATGGGGGTCTTTGGCAGGTTTTGAAGGAGGACTGAAGAAGCTTTTGCACCACAAAGCCACCCTTAAATTTCTTAAGGCACCTTTAAACGTGCCCTGAAGCATGAAAAAATTATCTTCCTTTCTGAATTTATTAAGATATGAAAAAGATAAATAAAAGAAATGTTTTATTAACATTTGCTTTTCTAAAAAGCTTGGATAGAAAGTTTTTTATCATACTATTCCTTCTTATTTAAAAAAATGAGGAAGGAAACCATAACTCATGGTTTTTCGGCTACTTCATAACAACATACATGAAAGCTAATACTTTGAGTACATATATCAAATGTCACATCTCCTGAAAACTGAGTCACAAGAATAATTTCTATAAACTTACTTATTTCTTAATATTATTCTCCCTAACTTGAGATAAGGCTGACATTTACACTGAAGGCGGAGCTCTGAAATTTATTCTGAATATTACCCAATCACTCTAATACCAGGAAGAAACTAAATCCCTTAATTTCTGAAGCAATTCTGCAAGAGAAAGGAGAACAAGCACACAGCACTACAATAGCACCACTGCATTCCTGGGGAAAGAACTTGGAGGAAAGTAAAAATGACAGGTGCCAGTGAAGCCCTCCCTGTAAGTCCAAACATTTTAAAATTTTAATTTTAAAGAAAGAAAACCAATAGGTAGTATCAGTTTTAAAGGCAAGTTGAATCTCCACTGCCAGGGCGGGGGGAAAAAAAACAGAAATGCACAAAGAGGGGTTCAAGGTAAAGAAGTGCAAGGCTCCTAAGTCAGAAGCAAGCAGAAGGAGCAGAAAGGTGCACTTCTAAAGGACACACAAATCTAAATTGCCACGTGCTCCACAAGAATTCGGTGCAACTTTGTACATAGATCAAGGTAGATTACCCTCCCCTCTGTGCAAATATCCCAATTCCCTCACATTTGTAAAAGAAGCTGCACAAAATAATAAAGGTCCAACTGTCTAAGGCTCCAGGTTGATCAGCAACTGGCCTTAGAGAAAGAGGGCAGAATCTTTCAAAGTGAATTGAGTCAGGTTGCCTGCTCCCTTCATGGCTTTGTGTCAGTCCCCAAACCATCTCAGAGCAAGTAAACATTAAGCACCATTATATTTAATTATCCACTGGGCCAGGGAACTAGGTGAAAGCAATCATAAAACCACAAAAGTATTAGTCAAGAAGGGAGACAGAGAAAGAATACAAAAAAGCAAGAATTCCTCACATTCAAAATAAGCCCACAAACTACAACTCTGAAACATATAAAAGAACTGAATTCTAAGAAAGTCAAATCAACCATCAAGTTATGAATTCAGCCCAAATGAAATTAATTTCATAAAGTAGTCAGACAAAAACTTTAAACATGTTTAAGATGATTAATGAAATTCATGAATAAAGAACCAAACATTATAAAGAAGTATGAGTTAATGAGAATAAAAAAAGCAAAGTATGGGTAGATATTAAAAAGAAATAACATTTTGGAACAGTATAATTAAACCAAACTATAAAAATTTTTAAAATTGGTTAAAATCTGTATTTGATACAATAAAAAATGGTAATTAAGAACATCATGCTAAGGAGGTGTCCTACTTCATTTAGAAGGAAGCAGGGGGGAACACTCTTCTTTAAACTTCAGGTTCAATAAAGAGACTTGGAAGGTATACCTACAAGTTACAGTATCTATCAAATGGTAATTTCAGGGGAAAAAAGAATGGAGGAAACTAGAAAGGTGGAATATTTGGAGAGCTCTACTAGAACTGGGGAAAGAAAAAATTCTTGGATTGAAAGCATTCCTGGGGTTAAAAAAAAGATACATTCACACATAAATACACTGTCATGCAACAGAAAAGCATGCAAAGAGAGCAAAACTCTCAAACAGACTACAAGTAGATGGCTAGCGAACTCCTTAAAAGCACCAAGTCAATGCCAATAACAATCAAATCTTCAAAGTGCTGAGGAAAATAGAAATCAATCAAGAATCTGATGCCAAAAAACCCCCACAATTTTATGCCTAACTAAAGTATCATTCAATCATTTAAGACAATACTTTACAAGGATATTTTCAGACACATAATTTGAAGCCTAACACACACAGACCATACAGCAAACATAATAAAGGATGTAGCTGAAGGAGGCCTAAGAAAAAGCCTGGGACAGAGCTGACCGAGACCCTCTGACTCTCGCAGCGATCCTGTTAAAGGCCTTCCCTCTGTTCTGCAGCAGGCCACACTCACACACAGTACTTGTTCTCAGTTACCAGAAATCAAGAGAAAAATTCTGATATTTTTACATTTATGTAACTCACTGTTTCTCAACTCAAAGCAAATGACACAAAGGCATCGACCTTTAGCATTATACTTAGATTCTTATTCTCACTCTGCCATTTACTTACTGTGTGATTTTGAGCAATTCGATCACCGCTCTGAATGTCCTTGTTTTATTTTAATCAGATACTATGTAATATTTAATTTAGTAGCTTACTTGGAGGTTACAAGAAATTTTCTAAACTTTATATGAAGTTTTATAACAACAAGCAGATTACTACCAAACATTAGCTACATGCTTCTTGGAGTGGTCATATTAAAGATAAATAAATTGGGGAAGTCTTTTAAAAAGGCATCTAAAATTAAGTAACTGCCCATGTTATTCCTATTCTCCTATTTTTCCTCCTAAAGTTTCTACTAACTAATTGATGTTTAAATACTCAGTATTAAGAAGTAAGTAAGTGTTAGGTCAGTGAGTGTGGTGGCACATACCAGTAACTGCAACACTTTGGGAGGCTGAAGCAGGAGATTGTGAGTTTAAGCCTGGCCTGGACAACTTAGTGACTTAGCAAGACCCTATCTCAAAATAAAAAAGTAAAAAAGGGCTGGGGATGTAGCTGGATTTGATTCTTAGTCACACAGACACACACACACACACACACACACACACACACACAGAGACAGAGAGAGACAGAGACAGAGACAGAGACAGAATGATCTTACAACTACCCAGGCAACTTGGACCATCCCAGAGACGAGACTGTTGACCACAGAATACTTTGGGAGGAAAGAGGTGGAAAAAATATTTTTATGCTTGGGCCAGTTTCTTTTCTATTCTAGAATATCAGCAACTACTGCACTCCCAACACTACCACTACCACTGATAGTGTCACCACATAACAGTAATGTCTGTTTTAACAAGGAGGAAAAGCTCTTTTGACCAATTACATAATTTGGGTACCATGTTTATAAACAGGTGTTTCCTTTTTCAAAAAGAAAGAATTCCCACACTGTCCTCCATCTCTGAACATGGCAGAGAATAACCCTACCATCCTTATAATTAACTGCTGCTTCTCTTGTGACAGTCTCCATCCAAGTGCCCAAAAGTCACAGCCAGCCCATGTCACTACAGACAAGTACAGGCACTAGCCAGGGTCCCTCGGAAAAGGCTGGTACTTTGTAGTACCAGGACTGGCCCCTCCTGGGCCTGCTCAGGTTCTATTCAGTTTGTCTGTCCTGAGAAGCCCCGAACTTCCTTCAGTCCCTCCAACTTTAGCTCAGGGCTGCTGCTCAGTGAAATGTGCAGGGCTCCGGGGATGCTCCTAGGAGTATTTTAAAAGATTCTTGGCTCTAAGATGTGGTGTCACAATTGTGGTTCAGCTACACAAATCCTCATACCTCAGCTTTCAAACTAAAAGACCTTCAACTAAAGTCACCACAGCTAAACCACGTGCTGCAAGCCATTTAACCCATGATTTGTATGTCAGATCTTTAACGTTACTCCTGCTCACATCCTCCCTTCCATATACTTAAGTCTTTCAGAAGCAGGGGGTCCCAGTGACAAGACATCCTGGCAGAGAGTGTGGTGGGGAGTGAGTGTGATTATATTGACCCAGTTATCTGCTACATTCTAGCCATACCACCTTCAACAAGACTTTTGACCTCACTGCATTGCTGAGGACTAAATGAGGCACAGCACATGTAGTCTGCCCAGCCAAACCCAGAACAGAGACAGCGATCACTGAATAGTGAGCTGTCCTTATGGACGTCTATTGGTAACATTGTATGGTTAAGTGCCCTATCAGGATCACTCCACTATTTCAACAGTGGCTTGTCTTACTCTTCAATCCCTCACTGAGATTCTATAGTTAGGACTCACAAAGGCACCACTGCACGTCCTCCAAGGCATCTAGTCTCAACTGCCTCAGTTACGCATGGAAAGCTGCAGCCATCAGATTTAATAACTATGCAATGGGAAGGTCAGTGTGGGAAAAGCTGATATGAGTATAGGAGAAGAAGACCCGTGTGTGTGTTTACTGCTCACTCCAGACTCAAAACGGAACTTTCAACAACTTCAGGTTTCTAACAGCTTCATCTCAGTCATTCAGCCAGGCTGGAATTCAGCTCAGAGTGTTTCTTACAGTGACTGGGTCCTTTTGGTAAGTGCCAAACAGAGCAGAAGAATGCCTTCACCCCCAAGTTATTCCTCCTGGCTCTAGGCTAGCACCTTTCCTAATGGCCAAGTCCTCCTTTCTGTACTTCTTGGAACCAAGGTCCTCTGTGAGTGTGAATGTGTGAGTGGGTATGGGAATCCAAGGGTGAGTGTGTAAAAAGGCACTCGACAAAGGGCGATAAAGTATTCCCAACGCTAGAAAAATCTTTCATCTCGGGTGGAAAACAAAATCATTATCATTTAATCACTTTGCTGCACTAAAACATCAATAATAACGGGTCTGTGTGCTGCTAAAACTGATTAAAGAGAAGCAAAAGAAAGAAACAGAGGACGGAGTCAAGCTCTCTTTGCAGAACGCATCCCAGCATACTGATGAACTTCTTTTTCAGATGCTGCCAATTGACAGAAACAACAATCACCCCTAAAGAGCAAAATAACTATGTAAAAGAGATTTTGAATATGGCTCAAGCTGCTTACTGATTAACGATTTTGCACACAACACTCTGCACAAACCTGCGTAGTCATTGTTCCTAGTAAAACAAGCCTTTGTTGACAACTGGAGACAAATGATCCTTGCTGACCAAGTTCACTGCTCTCACACAGCTTAATAGTTGGAGCAATGCTCCCTGTCCACAGCCAGGAAAACTTGACGTGGTTGTCAAAAAAAAAAAAAAAGCAGGAAAAAAGAAAAAAAAAACACAGGAGAAACCTTTTGTTTTGAAGGTGAGGAGACCGCTGACCTCATGCGCTAACCATGTTTGTGGTTTGTGTCAGTTTGTCTCCTTCATTTATTAAAGTCATGAGTTTCTAAATAGGTTCAGCTCCCAACAGTTTATAATACTCAGAATTCCCACTTTTAAAAGGTATTTCCCTTTTCCACAAGGGCTGGGATGTGACAGACTGAATATTTGTTTTTATGTTTAAACAGTGTTTTGTTACAGTATTTGCAAATATTGGCTGTTAACAGTGAACTGTAGAAGCAAAGCTAATTTTAAGAAAAACCTGGGTGGAAAAATATCTGAAATGTCAAGCAGAAGAGTCTAATTTCCACATGAGCAAAGTAATTCACTTCACTGTGATTGTCAATTACAAGTTACCCTCGACATCTCATTTACTCACAAATGGTGTGGAGCCCCTCCTATATGAAAAGCATCTTTAGATACTATTTGAAATAAGATTTAATGTATTAAAATTTCACTTATTCCCTAAGTTCTGAGGACCCAAATCTTTACATAAAACAAGGCCAAGTTGAAAAAAGTCCCTCCAGTGAAGGCTACCTAAAATGTCTGCCTGACAAGTTTTCTTTTTTGCCCATATTAATTTATTGTAAGTGTTTTTACTAAGTCCGTTATTCTTCTGGAGATTACTCAGCATCACCTCAGCTGAGAATCATTTCCAGCTGCACTAAACACAGAGAATCCTCCGGCCTGTGTAACATCAGTAGGCCCACGTGGCTGCATCCACTCTTCCTCCATGTGAAAAATCACAAAATGCTTTAGAGAAACTTTTGTAATAAGCCTAAATAATCACCCAGATGTTCATTTCCTTCACTCATCTTACTTCCTAAATAATTTTAAGGAAATACTCCAGTAAGGAAAAGGTACATTGTACAAAGAAGTTTACAGCAGATTATTTGAATAACAGAAGTGCTCTTTGAAATAATCTAAATGTCCAATACAAGGAACAATCTATAAGTTGCCTGTGGGTGGAATATTATACAGCCATAAATATTATGACAACAGGAAAAATAAATAACCATTCATGGCAACTTTTCAGTGTCTGGAAAATATCAAAATACAAATTAAGTCTTTAATTAAATATGCAAAAATATAGCAGTTTGGAGTGAAAGATAACAAATTTCTGTTTCAAGGTTAGTCCAATAAACTCTAAGGGATGCCTGAAAATCTATGAATGGTAATTTTATTATTTGGGATTAATTTACTTTTAAACTACCAATCCAGTTTTTTAGTGTGGCACTTCCATTATCTAATTCACCTACCGTTTTTATCCAAGTTTCATAAATGCAATTTTTAAAATAAGGTTTAGCAGACTGATGGTTCTAATTGCCTCTCTATAATCAGATATGCCATTTGTTTTGCAATATTTTTCCACTGTTTGACTTGAGATTAATTTTAAAATGACATTCTTGTTTCTCTTTCCCTGTGTTTTGAAACACTGGAAACATTTTCCCTGTTGCAGTCCTCCACTACTTCAGCAATTCATCCAGTTTGATGTAGTTTTAAATAACTCCCCCTTCTTAAATTAATAGCCTAGCTGAGCAGCTCCACATGAACAAGCTAAGTCTTTCGACTGTTCCCTTTATTCTACCTTTGACCAGGGATTATCAGAAAATCCTTTCTCAGGAGCTCTACCTAAGAATGTCCTAGAACAACAATTTTCCTCAGGAATTTCCTTTCCACCTTGTCTTGTTTCTTTACCAGTGAGCACAGTATCAGGGATGAACTCCTAGAACCACTCCCTGTCAAAGAAACTTGAGACTTCTCCTGCCTGCATAAGGAGAAATTTACACACTCCTCCAAAGTGCTTCCTCAGAGACAGAAACAATGTAACTAAAAGGCAGAGCTGTAATCTCTTCACACACTCAGTACTATTCTCCCCCAACCTCTGCTCAAAATAAGGAGACAGAATTGTTACTTTGATAGAAACATTAATAGGAAAAAGACTCTAAAACCTTTTGGTTTGAGAATGAAAATGTCTACCCACATGAAAGAGATACTAATCATCCCCCAACTTCTAACTTCCTTCCTGAAATATACATACACCCACCAATTTACCAGTTAACAAAGACAAGAGCCCCCATCCTGCAGTGCTAAACCACTGTGACTACCTGGACTCAGAAGGCCCATGAGAACCAACCAAAGAAGCCATCACTCTTTCTGGAAGCAGAATAAAATCTCTACCAATGACTCTTCAGTTCTTCATGAAAACATGAACAATTTTCTGGACAAATGTTCTTTCTCTGTGTCACTCCTTGTGAGTCAGACACCTATCTACAGTACCGCATGCCCACTGGACGTCTTTCTTCCAGGGTTGGCTTTCTTTAATTAAACCTTTAAACATCGACATCCCAAAGCCTTCTGTGACTCAGGCTTTCCCTGGGAGTAATACTTTTGAAATGACCAGCTTTTGATAGTTTCACATAGCTGTTTTCACTTCCCATGGCAGCCCATAGCCAGTGTCTTCGGCTCTGTGTCTTCTGTCCTGTGGCTGAAATTCTCATGCTTCTATATTCTGTATTACCAGAAGCAGGCCTAGGCTACAGGCTGAAGCACCGTGCCATTCCTGGAGACCTGGGGGGCAAGCTCCAGCAGGTCGGAATTCATGACATCTCAATAAATAAATTTCTGGGATCTTGGTATCAACATTGAAAATAACTATATTAATGCTCTCTAGTTTTCCTAAAATTCAGTATTACATGAGGGAAAAGAGGGCAAATAGGGAAAGGGAAGTAAAAATTATTAAGATATGATATGGATACAGGGCTGGGGATTTAGCTCAGTGGCATAAGTGCCTGCCTTGCAAGCACATGGTCCTGAGTTCGATCCCCGATACAAAAAAAAAAATATATATATATATATATATATATATATATATATATATATGGCATGTATATATACCAATTCCCCAAGAAAATTGTAAGTATTATATATTGCAAAAATATACTTAAAATGCAATGTAAAAAGGCCTGGACCTTGAAGGCTGGAGGGGGATCTGAGTAATTGTTACAATGTATCTTTCTCCCTTCCCAAAGAAGCACTACTAAAAAAGTGATCTAAGGATTTTCTGCCATATTTCCATTTCTACTTTCCTCCCCTTGATTATACCTAGAATATTAAGTAGGTTTCCATTTGATTATACCAACAGATGATTAAAAAGTATTTTAAGACATATAAATGCAATAGAAAAAGAACCATGATAAGACCAATAAGTCTTCCCTGGATAGTAGACTTGAAGAGTATCAGCAAATAGAACATACATTTCCTAATTCTGAATCATTAGACCTTTACCACAATAATACAGGTCTAAGGGTCCCTGTATCACTATTTTCCATTATTTTATTCATTAACTTAATTTTTTCCAATTTTTTTCCCTTAAAATAAAGCCATTAGCAATAATGATTAGCAAGATTATGAGATGGTGCTAAATCACAATATTAACAGATTTATTTTCAACTTATAATCAATATACACAAGTGTTAAAATCAGAAAAAGAAGACAAAAAAAGAAAAAATTAAAAATACACAATAGAAGCCTTAAAGGAATAATGATTTTCTAAGTAACATAGCCCTACATGTTCATCAAATTTCAGTGCAAATATTCAAATAAAACAAAGAGCAAATATTCAAATAAAAACAGGTGTATATGCATACCTATGTGTGCATAAATGTATTTTAAAACTAAACTTCCACTGAAATTAATCTTTCTGGTCATACAGTTGTTGTCCTTTCTTCCAAAACAGTGATTCCCAAATCAACTTCTCTCCCTCTGGACTAAGGCCTTTATAAGACGGCCTCGCCAGTTTGTGCACACTCTGAAACCTGCAGGCACATAAAGTCAAGACAGGACACTCTGAAACCTGCAGGCACATAAAGTCAAGACAGGACGAAGCATGGTGGGGCAAGCAGAAAACACAATGCACTTACAAACTTTCCTCCCAAGCAAAGAAAAATGATCCCCAAGTCTAAAGAAAATAAAGCAATTCACTGTCAACTGTTTTCTAAGACTTCCGTCTTGTTTTCTAATGTGAATTCTACATTATGCTCATCAGACAGCTACATTTATTTTAATACAAAAATAATAGTACTCTTCTTACTCTTGGAGCAAAGTTGTGCCATGTTTATCCTGTCCCTTTGGGTCCCTTAGCAATGAAGTGGGCTCAGTGGAGTGCCCTGACACTGGAACAGGAGGGGAGAGCCAGTGCACTGCTGTGGGCAACTTTCAGACACATTCTGGACCCCGGAAGAGTTTCCAACCTGGTCAGTTTCAGGAACATGCTGTCTCCTATGATCCCCCAGGGTAGCATAGGACTGTTTTTCACCTTCTAATTCCAGGGCATCTCCAGGAAGTGGGGGGAAATGCGTTCCAACCAATCTATAGAAAACTTGCCCAGGCTTGGATGTCATCCAGGAAATCTTATACTTGTTGCTCAACAAGACCCTTTCTGAGGAACAATTCCCTTTATTCAGATCTCTGTAGGAATCCATCTGCTCCCTCTGAGGTGAAATCAAACACACAGTGGTGGCATACCAAAGGCCGACACTCCACGAAACACTGATTCCAGCTGGTTGTTGGGTATGACTAGCGCATACCATGGAACCAGCCTGGCTGACAGAGGTCATCAAACAAGTTTTCTGTACTGAGTGGTTTCCAAAACTATGAGAGGACATACTCCCTGTCCTCACAATGGGACACTCTGCCCCTGCTCTTATCCAATAGGATGGTGCTAGCCATGTGTGGCAAATACACACACTTGCCATGACTGAATGAAAACATGCTACACAAACTACATGCTACCATCAGAAGACCTGGCATGAAAAAGGTAAACTATCTCATCTGCTTTGATTATTTGATTTTGATTATACACTGAAATACTGTAATTCTAATGTTTTGTTGGCTATACTGGGGATTTAACACATGATATTTACATCTGCAGCCTATATATATGGTTTTGTTTTTGTTTTTACTGACACAGTCTTACCAAATTACTAAGTTTCCCAGCCTGGGCCCAAACTTGGGATCCACCTGGCTCAGCCTTTCAGAGTGCTAAGATTGCAGGAATGCACTGCCACACCTGGCTAGATCTAGTTGTGTTAAATAAAATACATCATTAAAAATAATTTCACTACTTTCCTCTTTTTGATGTGGCTACTAAAAATGTTTAATTATATGCATGGTTCATCTCTGTGGCTTGTATTAAATTTCCAGTGAACATTACTACTCTAGAGGACCTACGAATACAGAAAAGCCAGGCTTTGTTATATATTCATAAGATTTCAGTAAACTCCAGACAAAATTTCCACAATTATTCCTTTAACTACTTGGTCCCACCTTCAAGATTCCTGATGACCTTCCATCTCAAAGAATCCTTTTTTAAGAAGCAACATTAAAGGGACTGACACACTAAGCTTTTACAGTAGCAATCCCGCTTAATAATAAAGGGAAGCTTAGCAAACTGATAGGAGAGTTCGATCTTATTTAACCTGTTCAGGAAGGAGGAAGAGGAAGTGGCCAGAAAGGATCGGTCAAAAGTGATTGAGGTGAAAGGCTGGCCAAAAAAAAAAAAAAAAACTTCCTTGCAGTCAGAACCAGTAGACAGAATCTCAATCCTTTGACTTTGAAGTTTTACGTTTAAGGTTGTGTTTGCTTTGTATCTAATCAGGTGTCTCCATCTATTGTCTATCAAAATTATGGTGCACTTTTATGCATTTTTGTGTATAACTTATATCTGCTCTATTTTCCATACATAATTATATTTATTCATGCACACACAGATATACATCCATACACTTATAATGTCAACACAAATATACACATTTAGTACTAGCACCTTTCAAGGTTAATTTGAAAACTGGATGAGAAATGGTTTATGCTTTTTAAATTCTCTATTTAGTAGGTTTAGAACAAAGAACACATAAAAATATTTTTATCACTTTGGGATAACTCAGCTTATGCACAGAAAGTAAGGTAATCATTTTCAAATACACAAAGGGATATTAGATCTGTAAGAAAAAATCCTAAATGATTCTCTTGTCGTTTCCTTAAAAAAAGGTGGCCTCTTGTCTGCTGGAATGGACTAGGTGTGGTCTACATTGAAGCTAGGAGGCCAGATTTCTAAGTCTCTCTATCACAGTGATTTTTCATACACCCTCACCTCACCAAGAATTTTGCTTCCAGAATCCCACCCATTTTACAGCCCCTTCACTCTGTGAATCCTCCTAGACCACCTTACCCTCCCGCTCAACCTCAGTTCCTCCAGGTAACGTGCTGCTGTTCAGTCTATCACAGCCAAGTCTCTTAACTCACCAGAAGAGCTGCTTTCTGCCATTTCCTTGGTAAAAGACACTAGAGTTGCCCATGGCACAATGAATGCTCTTGGCTAGGACACTGCTTTCCAATATGCTAGTGTACCTAGCTCCCACCAATACAGTTGAATATTTACTAAGAGTCATTGTGTTTGTTCCCAAACCCATTTATGACAGACACGGTTATGACAGTTGTATGCTGATAGTATTTACATAATTTAATTAAATATCTCATACAGTCAGCAGAAAAAGAAAGTAGGCTATTTTTCTACGAAAAATACACTGAAAAGAGTTTTCTTAAAAAAAGAAAGAAAGAAAAAAGAAAAGGTAACCTGTTTTTAAATACTGTTGCTAAATTAAGATGTGAGAGAGACTACCTATAAGAGATCTCGGGAAATTTTTAAATTTAAAATGACTGTACACCTAAGATTGCTTCACAAATATTTTTAAGTTCTCACTCCACACTAAAGAAATCAAGCTTTTAAATTACAGAAGATTTATGTAAGAAAGATGATTGAAGTAGACTCCGAGAAGAAGGTCCTCAATCAAAGAAAAGACTTTGGTCCTACCTCAAAAGACTGATAAATATATATGAGTAGATGTTCGGGTGCCTATAACATGTTTAAGGTATTTATCTCAGCATTGACTTACTGATTTTTTAAGTGAGCTGAGCACTAAATCAGATCATGTTGGTTTGGAGGGATTTCTACTGCTTTGTAGATATATGGCCTTAGATCCTACAAAGATTTCTGCCTCTCTTAGAAAACCAATCACTGCAGCCCACAGCCTTTAGAATTCTTCACACGATCAAGCGTCTCATAAACAGTGGAAGTTATAATTTGCTTAGGGAATCAGAACACCCAGATTCTAGCACCAACTCCCTAACTTGACAGCTTTCAACCTTGAACAATTTTCAGGTTCTATATATATAAAATGGGAAACATAACAGCAGCCCCACTTACTTCATAGTGCATTGACATGAAATAAGGCAGTCAGAATTACAATGGCACTTTGAAAAGTACAAGAGAGCTATACATGTGTTAGGGTGTAATGATTGGTGCGCTAAGAACTTTCTTCCCAAATGATTAGAGAAAAATACATGGTAGAAGAAAGACAGAAACAAACTAGCAACTCTCTAAGGTCCCAACCACATTAAGAAAGGGCTGTTTTGAAAATTAGTGTGATTTCTAAATGCAATTGATGCGTATTATTTTCTTTCCCAAAATTCTTGGTCACCGGCTGCCAAAATGGTCTTGAAACACCACCCAAATCATATTATTTCTTTCCCCAACATCCTTCAATAACTTACCACTGCCAATACAGAAAAATGGCATTGGAAGACTTCCCAGCATGGCTCCACCATAGTTCCTCAGCCTTGTCTAGCATCACACCATGCCATGAGCCACAAGGAAGCCAAGAGCCTCACCTACACTTTCAACCCTGCAAGCTTTACCTCCTCTCTGGTCTGCAGTGGATTCTTTCCAGAAATCTACATCTGAACAAAAAAGCACAAAATTCTTATCTTTTCCACTCCTCAAATTCCTCTGGATTCCATCATACTTTATATTTTTATAAATATCTAATAAATCTACCTTGTTTGTTGAAAGACTCTAAGATGGCATGCATGTTACCATCTCCAAGCCACCTCACAGGATGTCAAAGTATCTTACTGACCCACAGGAGGCCTGATGCAGAATTCCAACTTATTATCAAGGCAGTTGCAGTTCACTTTTGTATCTTCTATTCCTTGTGTTTGCATTTACTTTTCCTAGTTTAGCAAACTGCACAAAAAATAATTCTTAGCTGTGTTTCTACCTCTCTTATCTCTAGAAAAGGAAAAACCTCACTGAATAAGGCTTATTTCATTTATGAGGCTAAGAAGCAATAAACTTTCTTAAAATGTATGTTATAGAGATCTTAAATGTCCTCCAAAAGCTCATGTATTGAAGGCTTGGCCCTGCTGCCACAATGTTCACAGCTGGGGCCTTTGATAAGTGATTGGGTCATGAGGATTCTGAATGTGTTAATGTATTTATAGGTTCTTGAATTTGTTAATGTATTTATAGATTCATAGATTAATAGGCTATTGAGTGGTCGTGGCAACTTTAGGGGTAGGGCCTCATTGAAGTAGGTCACTACCCTTGAAAGGTACAATTTGTTCCTAAACCCCTTCACTCCTTCTATTCTTACTCTCTCTCTCTCTCTCTCTCTCTCTCTCTCTCTCTCCCCCCTCTTCCTGCTCCACCTTCCTGGCTGCCACAAAGTGAGCAAATCTGCTCTGCCATATGTTCTTTGCCACAATATTCTCCCTTGGCACAGGTCCACAGTGATGAAACAAATCAGCCATGAACTCAACCTCTAAAACCATGAATCAGAGTAGTCAGATTAAATCTTTCCAACTTTAAGTTGATTTCTGTGAGTTCTTTTGTCCCAGTAACAAAGCTAACACATCTTTCATTGAAATGGTTAATAATGCTCCTGCTACATTTGAAGTGCTTTTGCATATAAACCAACACACATGAAATAAGTCACAGCCTAAAGAAAGAAGTCACAGATTCCCAAGGATGCAGATAGGAAGTAAGCTTCTCAGGATCTTACTAAAGATAAAATATTTTCACAACTCCATAGAGAACCTTAATATACATGCATTTTCTCTAAGTGCCAACTTTTGATTGCTTCAAAATTGCTAATGTCTCCAAAATTAAAATTTAAAAAGTGTGTAAGCAGGTAGATGCCCTAAGGTCTCAGGAAATCTAAGGTCCTTGGAACTCTCAATGAAGCCACAGTCCACCACTTCAGGAATGCATTTTCCCAACAGAGTAGACTTTAGCACCTTCACTTACTGCTGCTGATCAAAGGCACTTACCTGATAAGAAATATGCTCAAGGTTAAAAGTAAGAATTGGTCTCATCTTTTTCTCCTGTCCTTTCCTAAGACAAAATTACACAGACCATTACAGAATCTATTCGGAGCTTTTAAACAGACCTCAGGTTCTGTCTCTATTAACTCCTGGCATAAACTATTTTGTTTAATGAATACTGTGCAATGAGATAGTCTCTATCATTTTTCCCAGTCCTCTTCACATTAGTGAGCTTTCATGCTCTAAATAAACCAACCCACATGTAGTTTGGGTTAAATATAATAATTTGTGATACGTAGTTAAATTCTCCAATGTGGTTGTCACCCAAAGAGTAGAATTTCTAAATCATCTTGAGTTTCAAAAACTGTAGATTATCTTTGGTCACCTCTCCTTCCTGCGGTCTTCTGATTTTTGTGCACTCCAAAATACATGAGAAATGTTTTCCCCAGCCATAAGAAAGTACCTTAAGCACTACAATTAAATCTCACAAATTCCTGGATTCTTTCAATAGCTGTTCCCTTTTGCAGACACCACTATCATTCAAAACTAGTTATTTTAAGGGGAAATAGCCTTAAAGCTCTAAGGACAGTTGTTTTGAAACAAACAAAATGAAAAATGAACAAAAACAAAAATTACACTGTTATGGTAAAATGAAGTACAGAAATAGAGATATACTACCCACATGGCTAAAATAATGCATTTAATTATAATATAAATTACACTAAAGTAGTTATAATACGTAATAACATAACTATATAGTAATATATACTTAATATGTAAGAATGTATATAGACTTATAAATAAAAATACATACATAAAAATACTCATCAAACCAAATGTTCATGTATGTTCTTGGTATAAACAGACTTCCTAAAGCCCATCCATCTATTTTCTTTTTTCCATCCATTTTAAAGAATGTTAATAATTCCTGCCCCAGAAGGATCCCAACCAAAATCAGGGGCAAGATGATTACTATCACCATTATAATTTAGCACTATTCTGAAAATATAAAGGACTCAACATGAAACAAAAGATTTAAATACTAAAATAATAGACTTATATTTCCTCATAGAAAATATTAACTTGAAAAATGATCACTAGATAACATTACACTAAATATGTATAGTATATAATTAATATATTTAATAATACAAGGCTACTTGAAAACAAAATATTTGGCTACACCAGTATGGCATTACTGTCATTCTTTTCTCTTTTATGCAAGCAACCTTCCACATTCCTAAAACATGGTAATAATTCAACCTCTGTACTTTTCCAACCTGATTTCTAAACATAGGCCTTCAGACTTCCTATCACCAAGCCCCAAGTGTCACCCAGCAAAGAATTTTCCTGTAGCAAACACCAGTGAACCTTTGTGAGTTTGCCACTCAGTAAGTAGCTGCCCTCGTTCACTGCATAATCCTCCCCCAAACATTCCTGATGCTTCTCTAACATTAAAGAAGACTCCACAACTTGGACCCACTCTCTTTGTTAAAAGCACAGATGAGCAACACACCAACTATTCTGCAAGACTGAGAATTGAGACTACCAAGGGCCGTAGGTTTCATGAGATCTAAGGATCTCTCTCTAATTGCTCATCTTTAGGAAGAACTAATTGATTGCAGGACCAACAGCCCCCCAGGTAGTCAGTACCTATCCACCATCCCCCTTACATACAGATAATTAAAAACAGACCCTCCTCATAAAAAAAGAAGAAAAACTACACTGCACTCCAAGATGCCTCATCTAATTCAAATTGCTTACTTCATAAGGAAGAAAACAGATGAAAGTCAGGAGTGATAAAGGAAGGTCCAAGGAGTTAAAATTGCTCATATTCCCTTTTACGCATCTAACTGCTTCTAATTCACCAAATCCCCATCCCCAACCAGCCTATGTCTTATTCTCAAGACAGACTCAGACCAAAGCTAAATGGGGGTGCTTTCAGTTTATGCTTCTGATGGTGTTAAGCAAGAGTAACTCAAAGAACAATGGATAATGCTTAATCAAGGCACCAGAAGCAGAGCCTGTTCAAACTTGCCCCTATTCACAGATGGGTGGGGAATGGGCAGTACCTCCTGTCATTGCGACCCTCAAACTAGGAAAATATATCACATTTTGAGCCTTTCTGGAATAAGATGCCATTCTGTAATTTCAAGAATAATTTAAGTCTTTTTTTATCATGTAGACCAAGGTGTAAAAAGGATGAAAATATGTTTCCAAGACATATTTGAACTATTAATTACTGAGTTATTTTCACCAGCAAAGCAAGGCTAGTCTTTATTTTTTTAGCTCCTAGACTTCCAAGAATGAGGAAATTTGATATAGAAAGTAGAAACAGACAGGGAGATGGGGACAGGAACTAGGTATTTGCATGGAAGAATTAGCAGAGACCTTTAGCCTTCTACCTGCTTCAGATCAAGTCTCACACCCCTCAGTTGATTAGGCGTTTGAGGAAAGTCATTAAAGATACTAAACATTAAGATGCTTCCCATGCCCACCTTACTCACTAAGCAACTGCTCCATTCACTCTTTTTTAAGAAAGCACAAAGGTCAAGAAAGATTTTTAATTCACTAATTGCCTAAAACCTCTCTCTCCATGTCTTACTACCAGAGCTATACTGTCCAATAGGGAAGCCACTAACAGACATAGCTACTAAGCAATAGAAATGTGGGCAGCCCAAAACTAAAAACCAGAACTATATATATGGTTCACGTTTGTGCCTTTAATTGTATTTCTACAAGTCAGCACTGTTCTGGAGATCAGCTACTCATACTCTCAATAGTGCTACCGTAGAAATAATGGTCCTACTTACAGATGTTGAAACCCAAGAAGAATATAGAAGCTCATCCTTCCAAATTTTATGGCATTCTAGAGAAATGGTTGAAAAACTTAGTCCAGATGAATTCATCTTAAGGTAAAATATATTTATAGGGATCATCTGGGTCCTATCTATAAGTTTAACACAGAATATTACAAAGCTCTGACACAACATTCAGGCCTGGAGTCAGTGTCCCAATGTAAGTGCTTCTTTCCTTTGGGCATATCTGAAAATTAGATGTGCAGCTCAAGAATTCTGTCATGATGGAAGCCATGAGAGGTGAGAAGAGGGGAGAAGGAGAGAAGAAAGAGAAGAGGGGAGAAGGAGAAGGAAAAAGTAGATTGAGACTAAAAGAGGAGAGGGAGCCAAACATGGTGGCACATGCCTGTAATCCCAGCACCAGGAGGCTGAGCAGGAGGATCAACATCAGTTCAAGACTAGAGTGGGCTACAGAGTGAGTTCAAAGCCACTTTAAACTACAGAGTGAGACCCTGCCTCAAAAAACCAAAAAGCAAGGAAGAAAAGAAAGGAAAGTGAGAGGCTAGTAAATGTGTGGACAGGAACATGGAGGCTAGGAAGGAAAAAAAGGCAGGAAGAACGGCTCTCTAGTAGGAGAGAAAAATGCAGAATTCTTACTGCTCAGAGTAATTTTCAAGACTAAAACTGAGAAGATCACTATCAATAAATTGACAGTTGCTCTGAGGGGGAAAAAAAACTCAAGAAGATTATTCTGCAAAGAAAGTTATAAAAGTGAAGGTAAAAGAGACCTCCCAGGCACTCAGTCCTTACAGTACCCCTGAGCAAATAGATGATGCCACATTATGTAACTTACTTCTCTGCCTTTAATCTTTTTTGATGGTCATAAATCTGCACTTTCACTAAGTTCCCATTTCAGAGTCAAAGCACGTGACCCTGCCTCACAGCCCATGAAAATGGGTCCTTTCTTCTCTCATCTTGAATCTCAAAAACATACTCTTTCTATGAGCAGATAGGGACTTTGCGTTTTTAAGAGTTAAATACAATATGCCACAACAGTGAGGCTGTCCGACAGATCCAGGTGGTCCCCACGTCATACAAGGCCATGCTGTGAAAACTGTCTAGAGCTCAGAACACATTTTCATGGGCAAGAAAATAAAACAGAAATGAAATAACCTTTCACGAGAGAGATTCGATTTAATTCCAAAAGCCTCCTTAACCATCTATCTGAACCACATACCTTAGAAAAGCCCTATTCTGGAAGCCTTGGTGCAATGCTTGCTGCAAGGAGACCTGGTGGGGAGGAGGTGGAAGGAGAAAGGATGCTCCCTGACTTCCTCCTGACTGGGGAGTAACGCTAGTCATCTGTGAGTAGGGGCTGCCAGCAATCTGTACCCAAAAAGCACTCATCTGTCAGAAGCTGTATTGCTCAGAGATATCTATAATGTTCCCCAAATTCATCCAGTCACTCAGAATGACAGTGTGCTAAATGGCATCAATTTAGGGCAAGATACAGGGCAGCAAAGTGGGCAGGGCAAAGGCGGCAGCTGGGTGCTCCTCTCCCTTGGTTTTTTTTGTTTGTTTGTTTGTTTGTTTGTTTTTTGCAAATGTCTAAGATGCTAAATCAAACTTGGCAAATCTTCTCAGTTCATGACACTCGGGTGTCTCAATTTTTTCATGGCACCCCTAGGCCCAGGTAAGGACCTAACAATTCTATGTGTTAAATAAGTAATGCTAAACAATTTAGTAAGTATTCGTGTTTGACCAATTTGGTAGTTATTTAAAAAGAAGCAAGATATAAACTGCTAGGAAAGTGATGTTTTTGTTTCTTAACTTACCACAAGTTAAGCCAGGTGTGTATGCTGGCATGAGCCTATAATGCCAACAGTCTTGGGGGCTGAGGCAGGAGGGTTCCAAGTGTGAACCCAGCCTTGGTGACCTATCAAGACCCTATCTCACTAATTTAAAAAAAAAAAAACAGCCTAAGGCATGGCTCAGTGCAAGGCCCTGGGGTTCAATCCCCAAGATGGAGCAGGGGAAAGTTTCCCCACAATAATTTTTAAAGGAATACATTGATGCCAGGTATTACACAACCTGGAGTTAGATTGGGTGCAGCCATCCCATTTCCTGCTCCATATTAATTTTTACATGGTGGAGGCTTTTTATCACAGCAAATTCTGAAATCCCTGCTTTGCAAAGAAATGACATCATTGAAAGGAATGTTGTGATCTAATACAGCAACTATGAATTACCTTAAGCCAGTAGTTCACATGGTAGCTGACAAATGCTGATTATTTCTATGTTTGCCCCAAAAACATTAAAATATCCTATGGCCTCTCTAGGAACTCACTATGGCACCCCATGATGCCTCAGAAAACAGACTGTGAAAATGCAAGGCTAGATTAAGTGCACCCAGGCTGGTTTACACTTTACTATAGGATAAAAGAGCTTCATGTCCTGCATTTAAATGGCCTTGGCCTTGACCACTGAAGTGACTTTGCACCTACCCTAACAGTGTTCTCACAGAAGCATGTGAGTAAGTGATAAACTACCAAGAAGGCTAACAGACATTCTAACTTCCAAGGCAAGGAAGAAAGGGGTGTGGTTATTAATGGACTAGGTCATTTTTTTCATTGTTTCACCCTATAGTATAATGTAGAGCAACGTTTAGAACAATTACAGTTTATCTAGTTTTCATTAGTTGACATGTGAGCTAAAGGTTGAATCTATCACTGATTGCTGATGGGAACAAAGATGCTGTGTGTATGTTTGATTCATAATCCCATGATTTTGTCTCCAGTGAGACTAAAAAATAATGTGTGAAACAAACAAGGTTGCACTGAGGCCAATAAAAAGGAAGAAAGTCAGATTTGTCCATTCATTCATTTATTCAAATATTCATTCATTCTACAGATCTTTATGTTTTCATAACCCTACAAACACTGCTCAGTCTCAGGGGACGTAGTGAATACACCAGACACAATGTGACTTTGTCCTCCTCTTCAGGGCAACAAGGACTTTTCTCTTTCCCAATTCAATAGGGAATCTTCTGGTTTCGTCTAATCCATCTGACCTAGCTGAGCACTCCTTCACACTTGAATCACATTGTTCACTTGTCCCCTAAAACACCTTTTTCCCTGGTTTTCCTCTGACTTCATTGGTTGTATCTTACGAGTTTCTTCATCTTCCTATCTTTCAATGTTGATGTTCCAAGCCTGAGCCAATTTCTCTATCTTCATTCTGTCTTAATCTCATGACCTCAACTATCATTTCTATGCTATGAACCTCCATTTCTATCTCTAGCTTCCACTTCACTCCAGAGCTCCAGATTGTATATCAAATTATGTGTTCAACATCCCTACATGAAAAGTCTGATAGATGCTCAAAATCTTACATATTTAAAACACAGACCTAATTTACTACCACCAATCTCAGATTTCTCGATCTCTGGAAATGGCACTACCATACAATACATGCTCAGGACACACCTAGAAGTCTTCTTACAGTATTCTGCTTCTTATTGCCTCACAATGAATCCTCAGTAAGTCCTACTGAATTTGCTATCCCAACTCTAAACTTCTACCACTACCAGTCCACCCTAAGCCACCATCTATCGCACCAAGTGGGCAAAACCTAACTGTTGCTCTTGTTTCCACTCTTGACCTCACATACAGACTATTTTCAACATACAAACAAGATGTTCTTTTTTAAAATGCAAGTTAAGCCAAGAAAATCCTTTATTTCAAAGTCCTCAAAGAGTTTCCAACACACTTGGAATCTCAGAACACCCTATCATAAGAACTGAAGTCATCTAGCTGTATCTGAGCTAAATCAAGACCTGTGCATGTGTTCTGTCCTCCAGGAGCTTCAGATGGATTCCTCTTCACTTGACTCAAAGAAGCCTTCCCTAGAACCCCTTCTGAAATATTCTCTCCATCCTTCTGAGACCATTATTCTCCTTTGTTTCTCCCATGGCACGCACTACCCTGTGACATAGATCTCAGGTATTTACTGCTTGATTGCTACTCCCATCAAAACATAAACTGAGTGGTTACTTGGCTGTGATCACACAGGTACACAGTGTGTTCTCCAGTACTCACTGAAACTGCAATCTTCTGTCCTCAGAGTTTACATGTGGTAAAGGGTGATAAGGAAAACACTTCAAGCTCAAAAGACTGAGTTCTCTGTTGTTTGCTATCCAAATCTCACAATATGTTACCTAACATATTAGCATTTATGTGTGCCAAGAATTATGCTAAAATTCTAAACATCTATTATTTTAATTTTTAAAGTTTTCAATAAGTACAAATACTATCCCTTAAAGAGGGTAAATCATTTGCTTAAGGTTCCAGCACGGATAAAGGCAGATTTGGGGTTAAAGCTCAGATCAATCATACTCTGAGTCAATATCCTTATACCGGCTCTATATTACTTTCTGGAAAATGGGATGATGGTGCCAGAATAACCTCTAAGATGTCAATTCTACCACCTGACAGACAGAAAGAAATCTTGTCACTTATGTTGCTTTAAATTTAATTTATATATTAAATCTCAAGACCTCTTTTATCCAAATACCATACAGGGAAGACTACTGGTCACAGCCTCATGCAGAAATGCACACATAGAGACCCATGCCATGTTTAGGGCAGTAACACATCCAATGAGACATTCATCATGACATTTCACCACCAATACTACCCACGCTAGGAATACTCCCTCTCTAAAGATCGTAAATTTAAACAAGAACTACTAGAGGTGACAAGTTCACAACCTGGAGTCAACCAAAGCAGAATACATTAATAAAATACATTCACCTTAATTCTCAACTTCATCTGTCACCAGGAAAATCAGCCACCTGACATATGCATAAAGAACCAAATCTGCTCTTTATTTCAAACTTTGAGTAACTGTACAATATGGACTGCCTCAGAAAGACATTTCTTCCAGTTTGGCACAGCTCTAAGAAAATTTTCTAGGACCCTCTAGCTGAATTGTAAATGGCTCAAGGTCCAAGAATAAGTGCCACAAGATCAGAGATGCAATAGTAACTTTATTTCTTTTTTTCTACTATAACATAAGGTAAGAACAAACCATCTGTGCACACTGTCAAGGTACCAATGATCTTACTACCCATGGTAGAAAGGATACACAAATGTAGACCTACATTTTACAAATACACACATAAACCCTCTTATCAACCTCAGGGTTCTTGAATGTGTATGGGACAGACATCATCCACTATGATAATGATTGAAAAATAAGTAGTAAAAACTCTCCTGACACAATCCAAAGATTAGAAAGATTTGGAAAGCAAACTATATCTGTGTTTAATTTTACAAATGAACATAAGACAAAATTATTATGTTGCTTTAACCAAATTAACCAAAAATAGTATCAAATTTGACACTAACACTTTTCAGTACCTAATCTGAAACTATTTTGTACTCCAAGTCCATATATTTTATGAAATTGATGATAAAGTGCTGCAATGCAACTCATCTAACCTTTGAGGAATAAACTAAATTCTTTCACAAAGACACTGGAAAATGTGGAAGTGAAAAGGAATGGAGTAAAAAGAAAATACCTGAGAGTAAATGGAATGTCCCCTCTCAGAGAATAAAAAAGGAGCTGTCCCCAAATATACACCCACAGTCACACACTCATGTTCCCTCCTTAGCTTCACAATAAGGTTCTTTAAGCAAACAAAATCATCTCCCACTTTCTAATCTGGGAGCTTTTTGCTAAACTCTTCTCGTTCCCAGGCCTTCTGTAATCTCTGTACTCCTGGTCTCCATCTTAAGATCAAAATTAAATCCATACACAGATCACTGATGAAATGGGAGAGAAGGTAGTCCCTTAGCACAAATGCCAGTGACAGACGAACCATCCACTCCGGGTTAACGTCTCCAGAAATAAGCTGCCTCCTAAGTAGGGCCTCGTCAGTTCCTGACAAGAATAACTTTTACATGTAAAAAAAATCAAAATTCAGCAAAGAGTGGAAAATAAAACAATAACCAGTCCCAGTGTCCAAAAATGTGACTAGAGCAAGTCTTTAATCTCTTTATCCTTGACAACCCTTAGTCATCTAGCTATCAATAGTACACTAGTACCAAGTTAATGGCTGAAATATATTAGAAAACTGTTATTAACTTTTCTTTCAAGGACGGCCTCATCTCTAGCTCCCAGTTCCTAGAAGGGGACAAAGTTCTTTCACTTCACAAATTATAAAACAATGAAAGCTAGAAAGAATTTCTAAAATCATTGTATTCAACTTTCTTTTTCTAAAAGAGCCCAGATTGCTAAATTTATTCTCTGAAAACCTTAAAAAAAATTTAGAGCACAGTTTAGGTTTTGAGTTTGATTCTCCTGCTCACCAAGCAAGGAGTTCCACTGTGTCACTGTGAAGACATGAATTTGTTACCCATCCTCTCATCCATCCGTAGATAAGAACAGGTTTTATTTTTTTATAAAAATGAAATGTCATATGGTTTTACTGACTGAAGGTATGTATATTACAGCCAACTGACTGGCTTATATCCTGGCTCTGACACTTACTGGCTATGTGACTTTGAGCAAATTACTCGATCCTATCTTGATTTCCTCATCTTTAAAATGGAAGGAATAATAATAACAGCTAGCCGAGTGGTACTCAGCTTCTGGGGTTTAGGGCAGCTTAGATGTGATGTCCTTCAAAATAACACGTGAAAAACAAGTTACCTAGCATTGATAAACATCCACTATATCATAAATGGTACGTATTGGCTATCATTATCCTTTTACTCTGATTTAAACTATAAAGAAATCATGCAAATAGAGCACTTTGCTTTATTTCTCTGAGTTTTTTTTTCTGAATACTTCCTATATACAAGCATCATTTGGTATAAGATATTTTAAAAGGATCTCAATAGGATAGTTTAGTGCACTTTGCCTAACCCTAACTAGTCCCATTATTCTCAAGAATTAAAGAACTACAATAAGACGTGGAAAGGCTTCTACTAGTCACAAATATACCCTGACTTGTGTTCTCAGAATCACTGCTGATTCGACAACCATATACAGCACTTCCAGATCTGCAGTGATACTTCACAGAGGTTCACAGAGGGTCGGGCACATACCTATTCATATGATTCTGGAAAAGTCTCTGAAAGTGCAGTTTGTGGCAGCTCTCTCCACCAGCAGCACCAGCTGGCTGTCAGCTCCAAGACTCTAGCAAGCTCTTCCCCTCTGACCCTCCAGCTATAAGGTGATAGCTGCTTCCTAAAGTTTCTATCTATGCCTAAAAACACCTCTCAATCTCTCTCTCTATCTATCTCTATCTTTATCTCTCCCTCCACTTTTCAGTCCTTCATTAACTGTTTAACAGATTCCCAATATGCTCTGTTAAAATAACTGGAACAATTTCTCCTTTGGGGGGCAAACATAATTGAATGAGCATTTAGTCCAAATTTTCTCACACTACACAAAATCACTGCTCATCAGTAAATCAACAAAGACAGCAACTCAAAACCTTCACCTAAACATGCTAAACAAATAACCTTGTAATGCTCAAAGAGAGTCTGTTTTGTTTTGTTTTTGTTTTTGGAAGAGGGTCTTGCTAAGACATTAAGTTGCCACGGTTGTCCTTGAACTTCCCCCAGCCCCAATGAATGTTGGAATTATACATAAACATGTGCCACCATGCCCAGAAGGAGCTCTTCTTGATGTCTAATTCAGTTCTTCCACCTGAGATAGGCTAGCTCTTCTCAGACTGTTACCCATGAAAACTACAGACATCCTCCACACTGCCCATGTATACTCAGAGTCATCCACACATGCTGTATGACCAGGCCACTGCTATCAGTTTTTATCTGAGTTTAGCATCTAAGTCTATTTTATTTCATGATTCTTATTTATGATAAATTATCTAAAGTTACAGTGCAAGTCAGACAAAGACTGGTTATTATTTTGATAGAAATATTGAAGTATTGTCTATATCTCACAAATCATCTTTGAAAGTAAAACTACTAGATATCTGAATCAACAATATAACCCACCTGAATCACCAGAGCATTAGCTAATTCCACTTTTAAACGAAAGCTTAACTCACTGCTTCATTATATCTTTCTAGTGTGGTTATGTTGGAGCATTTTCATATTTAATTCTGTATTTTAGTCTAAACTGTATTGCTCCTATACTTCTCTTGTATTTCAACTAGGAAACTATTTTTTTAAATTGTGAATAATAAGTAGATAATACTATTAATTTTATTTGAGAATAATAATCAAAAATAGGGATGTGAAACACATGTTTAGATATCAAGCAGAAAGGAGCAAAAGAATATCCGGTGGGAACGTATCACTGGGAGAAAATGAGTCCTGACAACAAGCCCTCAGAAGGTATTTGATGATGATGCCTAAAATGTCACTTTTCTCTAGGTAAATAAAATGCCACACCAGCGTTTCTCCCAGATCACAGAGTTAGTCAAATGCACTAAAGGGTAGGGGCACTGGAGTGAGAAAGGCTGCATCAAACCTTGGTTGTGGATCTTATCAACCATGGGAATGAACTTGAGCAAGTAATTTCACTTCCCTGAATGTTGGTTTTATTACTGGGAGTAATAAAAACTTCCTCACAGTTGAGATTGGCTCTGCAAAATCTTAAAGCTTGTCACTAAGCCAGCCCTCGACAGAAGTTAGTTGTTTCTTTCCTTCTAGATATTTCCTAATTTAAAAATGTATCCTTAGTGGTGCACAACTGTAATCCCAGCGCTCGATGGGGGCTGAGACAGGAGGATCCCAAGTTCCAGCCACACCTGTGCAATGTAGTGATATAGCAAGACCCTGTCTCAAAAATTAAAAAATGAAAGGACTGAGGATGTAACTCAGTGTGAAGGATCTGGGTTAAGTTTCCAGTGGTGGAAAAAAATTGTCTTAAAATATAGGAAAACGCAAAAATTAATTGTACAAGTTATCTATTGCTATATATGAAATAACCACAATCATAATGTCTTAAATATACATCCACTTAATATGTCTCTATGGTCAGGAATGTGTGTGCCATACCTGACTTGGTGTCTCTCACAGGCTACAATCAAAGCACAGGCTAGAGCCACAGCCTCATTGAAGGTATTCAAAGCAGGGCAGCAACTGCTTCCAAGCTCACGTGGCTGCTAGCAAAAATTCAGTTTCTTGATGGTTGCTGGGCTGAAGTCAGCTTTTGCTCTCTGTTGGTCAGAATTCAGCCTGTGACCTGCCACATGAGACTTTCCAACATGGCAAACTGAGAAGACAATGAAGAGTCTGACCACAGATAGAAGCCAATCTTTTGTAACCTATTCAACATTTAATGCTGGTCCCTGTTTGAGTTGGAACATGGGTGCTCTCTTGTTTTCAGAGTCAGACTGGAAGAGTATCCAGAGCTATCTTGGGTCTCGGGTATGTCACCTACAGACGGTGAGACTTCTCAGCCTCCATAATTACAGAACCAATTCCTCATAACCTCAAATCCTCTCTCCTCCCTCGCGCTCTCTCTTGCTCTCTCACTCTCTCTCTCTCTGTTACACACACAAACACACAAACACATTAATCATGGGGCTGAGTGAGCAATTCTCAGTGCACCAGCAGACCAGAAAAACACAGATAAAAAAAAAAATCAGTCATTTCTCTATTCTTCCTTTTTACTTCTTACTATTTACTTGACTGTATCAAACCACTATGTTAAGCAAATAACAAGGGGCACCTTCAACACAAGTCAACACAGACATCTGCAACAATTGACTTCAGTGATCCCTCTCCTCAGCCTGCTGCTGTTTTCAAAGTAAACATATACCAGACACTACCCCACCACACATAGTAAAAATTCTGCTGGACACTATGTATCTTTCAGGAAATTATTCTCAATTGCCAGGAACCTAACCTTCCCAGGCAAAAATCTATGTGCCAAAAAAACAAACACTTTATAGAGAGATATTTGGGGATCTAGAGTGAGAAAGGCATGGATTAAAACGCCCAGCTTCTCCCACTGAGTGCTCTTCATCTTTTCCCCTCTCTTGTTTTCAGCAGGGTCACTTCATAAGGTTGTTGAGCATTAAGTTATGTAAAAGTCACCACATTCTAGAGTATGTAAAGTGCTAAATAATTGATAGTTAGTTTACTTCCCATTCTACAACCAAAAGTATATATTTTCTACATAATAATATGCTAATAATAACTCACTGCCCCAATGTGTAATTTTGCTATTAACTTATATGAGACTAACCCTGCAAGTAGGTTGAACTATTTTACCTTGAGGCAACTGGGTAAGATTCTGCATCACCTCTAAAGAGGTGGCCCTTTGGTATAGAATAGCCCTGGATTTAACTACTAATAGAGTTCCATTTCATTTTTTTTTCTCCACTAATAAATTTTTTTTTATTTAAAGAGGAAAAAAAAACATGTAAAGGGTAGAGATAATACAGAATTTTTAAAAAAAGATAAACAGTAAGAAATCACTAGTTGATAAATTACATATTGTCCTCTTAGAAACAGTTGTTCAAGTTACAAAATTAAAGCATACAAAGTAGATAGTCAAACAGTGAAAGTGTAAACAGCTACGCATGCATGAATCTCTGCATGTATTTCTATCCTTTCTGTATTAGAGGGAAAAACAAAACTTAGCAAGACAAAACAAAGCAAATTCCTATAAAAACATGAAACCAAAAAGTCATATAAAACCATAGTACAAGGTGATCTACAATGATTACTGTGTTGTTTATTATCTTCAATAGAATGTCTGTATCATCAGGCATAATTGAATATAGCAGTATAATTGAGTATAGCAGTAAATAATAATAGTAGTAAAAATAAAACATTGTAGACAGTATAAAACTTCAAAGGCAGGTAATAATCAAACCAAAGTGGATATTCTAGTGGATCTTGTCATCTTAAGTGCAGTTGCCTATACTCTCAGACTTGATACTATCAATCATAACAGCTTTGAATAAAATTCCATTTCATTCTTAAAAGTGTCCCAATTTGGATAATAAATCATATGCTCACCCTACCTAAACAATAAATAGATAGGAGATAAAAGTTAAAAATATTTTATCTTCCCTTAATATTTATTTGTGGTAGTTTAGGGTCTCTTTTTCTCTTTCTAGTTTTTGAAACAAACTATAAAAATATAGTTTCAAGAGTCTTACTGCGCACACAATAGCTTTTCACGCTGTCCAGACACGGAATTGTGACTAACCAGTGGACCTTTGCTCCAGAGGACAAACCACACAATGAAAAGGGTAGAGGACTGGGACAGCCTGCTCATGCAGCAGCAGGCACTGTAGCTTACAGGTACACACTGCCATGCACAAGTCTGTAATCACGAAGCACCCATACTTTATGTGGCCCTGGCTATTTAGTTTAAAATGTTCTTTCACCTCTACCATCCAATCTCTAAACACAAGTTCCGTTTTGGTCCTACTATCATACATGCACCAGAGACTTCCACACAAGGGGTGAGAACCTGGAAAGCAGCCCACATGGCTCAGCCTCTTCTGACACACACCCTCCTCTCTACCCAACCGCACATGGCCAGCTACACCCTTTACCTGAATTCTACCCATTTGAAATGAGGATACAAGAACCCCATTTTATGGAGAAGGAAACTGAGGCAGAGAGGCTGATTAGCTTGCTAGGTCAATTCCAGGAGTGTGAATCTCCTGAGTCCAGGATCCTGCTCTTGCAACAGCACTTCCCAGAGTCCATTGTGCACTTGGGAAACAACTGCACAATTTGTGGGAATCAGTGCAGGATAGAATTGCTGGGACCCATATTTGAAAAGCAAGAAAAGATCTTTTTAGATCTCTCCCCCTCCTCCCTTCTCTTCTTCATCCTCAACTTTTATTATTCACTATAAATAACACTGGGTTCCTTCCACCCACGCTACTCGCAAGGCAAGTACAGATCCTCACAGCTACCTTAGCCTTACTCACAATGGGACAAGCAGCACATCTGCCTAGATCCTCCTCACACCAGGTCCCCTGTCGCTGCCAGAGGCAGAAGGCAGCAGTGGACATTGGCTGTAGGGAAGGAGCAAGTGGCCATCTTGGCAGGAGATGGGTCCATTTAAGAACTGAGACTCCAGGCCTCCTGCATGCTCCATCAGACTTTGCTTATGAAACCCAGACTCAAAATTAGTGAGAAATGTCAGCAGAGAACCACAGAAGAATAAATCCCACGTGCTAAGCATCCCCCTGCATTTGGGACCTTCTGCAGCCTTGAAGCCACCCCTGAACACACAGGTAAATTGAACTTGATAAATTGCACATTCCAATTCAGTAGGTATGAGACTGTACATTTCTGCCCAGCACCTAGAGGAAAAGAAAACTGCTGGTCCACAGCCTCCACTTGAGTGATTCATCTTTTAACTCATTTTTATATTAAAGCCAATTATAAACCTTATTCTCTCATTATTCAAAAAAGGTGGCTTGAAAGTAGGTATTAAATACAAATAACCATCCCATGTGTCTTTAAAATGTGATGAGTGAGAAATAACAAAACCTTGTCCCATTCATGATATTCACTTCTCTGTGTTTGGGGATTTCATATAGATAGAAAAACAGTGTCCTTGAGTATTCAGTGCTGTCAACCCTGTGGTCACAACAGAAGTCTGCCTAGCTCCTCCCCAGGCAGACCCTTCCACACTCAGAAGGGTCACTCATTGGAAGAGGTCAAGTAACACTGTCTAAAAACAGGAGCCATGCTCATGGATGTTAATGAAGATGAGTGCCTTGAATTGCTCACATTGAATGCTGAAGGCATTCTCTTTCAGGCATGGCGGCAACCCCAAGCCCTAGAAGAGAAAGAAGACAAGGTTTCCCAGAACTTCTGACATGTCAGATCTCAAGAGTGTGGAGTCACCTTCAGGGTAAACCCATACAGCACATAAACAATGAGATGGCCAGCAAAACTGAGCCTCAGCCCCCAAATGGGGCCAATTACACTTTCCCTGCCTAGCAGGACGGTGCCTTCAATCAAATCATACAGGAAAATCAATACAAAAGTTTGTGAACTCTGTTCTTACTTAACAGCCTTTAGAAATGTTATAGGTGACTAATGGATGTTACATTTCAGTTTCATAACCTATAGCATTTAGGGCTGGAGGGGGTTGTTAATGGAATATACTGTATTCTCTTAAAGGCTTTCAAAGGTGGAATGTTACCAGGGTGACAAACCACTTTTACAACTGGAACAAACCGTGCCTGACATTCAGTAATACTTGGAAATCCATCATCAATTTGATTTACACCCAGAATCAATAAATCACACAAAGTAGACCCTGTATAGCACAGGGAGTAAACAAAAGTAAACATTGTATTTCACCTGCCTTGTTGGCTAGACAAAACGAAAACTCTGGCCTCCTCTACTGGAATAATGCCTTTGGTCTGTGGCTGGTTTGGTTATTTTTGGAAACTTTTATGGAATATTAACTTTATTTGCTCTAATTCTGCAGGAAGCCACATTGGAAGTGCAAGGAAACATAAAATGATAAAAAAGCACAAGTGAAAATAAAAAAGTAGCCCAGTATTTTGCCCCAACTTTCTTTAGCTAACATATTAACTGTATCTCTCCCAAAATATGAGTGCCAGTTGCTACTTTAGCTCTGGTTCTAACAAGGCTACAATGGACCTGAGGCACCTGGGTTTTCACTGTCTATTGTTTTTCCAGAGATAAACATAAGTGAAAGAATGATACAGGAAAGTAACATTTTAAATCAGTGGCAGTGTTTTAAAATTTATGATGTGGCAGTGGGAGAAAAACATGAAGCTGGCCGACTCAGTAAGACATCAAACACTAACCTAACCTCCAAATTACAACCAATTGAGTTAGCCAACCACAAACAGTAAAAAAAAAAAAAAAAACAACTTGAACTATTACTTCAAGTACATTAATTTTTAGACCTCCCAGGTTCATAAAATATATTATCTTTCCTAAACCAGGTCTTTATAAGACATACCAGTCTTAAATGGCACAAAAGAGATTTTTAATCCCAATTAGTTTTGTGCCCTTGTTTGGTATTATGCTGGTGTGTTTTTTTTTTCTGACCAACAATAATGAATAACCCACAAACGCGCTAATGAATAACTAACTCCCTTTGTCTCCAAGGACAGCAGAGCCCAACAAGAAATGTCAGAGGCCCCGAGGTAAAATAAAAACCTTTATAATGAAAATCTTCCCAATTATAGAGTCCTCAGGGTACTAGGGAGGAGGAATTGTTTTAAATATTTAAATAGTATGTCAAATGTGCTTAAAGTGGGAATCATAAACCTGATTTCCCAGATGCTTTGAAAAATGCATTTCTAACAGTCTAATTACAATGAGTAACTGTTGGAACAGGAAGTAGGGGAAATGCTGTTATTGGTGCAACATAACTGGGAGCCCTTGCGCACAAGTCCTAGCAAGGCCAGCAGGTTGCCAACTGTAGAATGTCTCCCATGCTCATTCAGTGGCTCAGATAGATAGGAACACTCTTATCTCTGCATATTAAAAATTTACATGAAGTAAGCATTCAATTTTAAAAACCAATATCTATAATCTTGGAAATGTTAAGCTATAAAACAGCTTTACTATAGGACAAAATAAAAATATACTGATGTTGCTGACACTATGCAAGCAGGAAGCATAAGAGAAAATTCAGTAATATATTTTAATGGAGTTCATTATCTTTTCCAACATACTTCTTAACTATGTTGGGAGGGCTTAGGATCAATGACATCTCAGTCAATAAAGACATATATTAACAGTTTTCCAAATACCATACGCCACCCCATGTCACCCACATACATACCTCCTCAACTAAAAAAGACTTGAGATTCTGAAGAAAATACACGATTCAAAGTCTGGAGCTGGGAAGCATAAGTGAGCCTAGGACATCTCGTTATGCCTAAAAAGAACATGCTAGATGGGAGCACATTAAAAGGACATAGAAACCGAATTCAAGAGGTCCTCTCTGGCCAAATTTGGATAGTTTGAGCATCAGGAAAAAAATGGTAATGAATGATAGCATCATAAACTTTTAAAAAGAATCCATAAGTCTACAGTGGTTTCTAAAAAGAAGGAGAGAAGCTCTCCTTTCCAGCAGAATACCAGGTAATACACAGCAAGAATGACTATTATCAGGAAATCAATATTATGTGATCCACAAAGTAAAAACTGATACTGACAAAGATCATCAGTGGAAGTTATGAAAGGGTATGGAGAACAGGATATCCCTGTATGATGAACTCTGAAAGAGAAAATGTTCCTCACAATGCAGTATCTGCCAGCACCACCTTAGCCAAGTAAATCAAATATGGAAGCACAAATTCTCATAGGAGCATTCAGTGCTTCCTGGTGTAAAGGTTGGTGTATAAATCACCCACACAGTACTCTCAACAAAAAATTTAACCTGAATCCAATCATGAGGAAATGATCAGACAAATCTGATTGTGAAACAAGACAACTGACATGAAGTCTTCAATAGTATCAACATTTTTGTCATGAAACACAACATTAAAAGGCAGAGAGAAAGGACTGTTCTAGATTCAAAGAGGCTAAAGAGATATGACAACCAAATGTAAGGTGTCATTGATTAGCTTCCGATCAAAATGAGAAATACAGCTAAAAAAGATGTTTGGATTACAAGGTGGAGAAAAAATAATTTCTAAATAATAAGTAGATTAAAATATAAAATAATACATAATTTTAATGTAGACTATATTTTAACATATAGCTACATACAAGGAGTACTTTTGCAACAAAATTAAGTTCCTTTGTTATAATGAATACATGCAGGACGACTGGGTAGGAACTGAGTGAAATATCACAAGGTCTGAGCCTTCCAAAGTACTACTTCAAAGAGATATATGTGGCAAAATGATGAAAAGGAAAATAAAATAGAATTTCCATTTTACATAGTACAAAATAACATAAGACAAGATTAATCTTCTTTTAAAAATTCAGGTCCAAAATACGAATTTTACTTAAGGAACAGTTTATGGAATGATTGGCTCATGTAAGGTGAGGCTAGCTGGATGGGGCTCCCGGGAAAGCTGTTTTATGAGGACATATTGGGGAGAACTATCCTTTTGTCTTTTTCCCTTTTGTCTTTTCTTGCTCCTGCCACTTCTCAGAAGGCAGACTGTAGCCAGAGCTGGAGTGAGGCAGCCCATGTGCAACCAAAAAGAGAAGACGAAGACGAAGACAAGCACCATGATCTTGGTCTTCACACAGCAGAACTGCCAGTGAGAAGCCATCAACCCCTACACCATGCCTCCTTGTGTGACAGGCTCCCAAACACTCAGTTCATGCTATGCTTAGCCTCTCAGTAGTTTTTTTCATGATGCCCTTAGGCCAAAAGAAACACCTAACACTTGCATTTATTAACTAGACAGATGTCAACACATAATAGCATTTTCGTACTATCAAATTACTAACTGCTTTAAAGAGTAACGTATATCAACTATTTAATTTTAAATAACCACAATTATTAATGAAATGGGTACTCCATTTCTTCTCAAACCTTGAAATAAAGATAACACCACCCTCATTTCTTGTTCACACTGAATTTTCACTTAGTAGTTGCTTTGTTTAATTAAGAGAAAATACACAGGACATAAAATTTATAGTTCAGCATCATTAAGTTCATTCACATTGTTGCATAATGTCACATTACCCATCTGCAGAATTTTCTCATCTTCCCCAACTGTGTATCTTTCCTCCATCAAATACTAACTCTTCATTTTCTCTTCCTCAAATCCTTATTAACTACCATTTTTTCCTGTCTCTATGAATCTAACTGTTCCTAGAACTTCACGTAAGAACTTCATTGTACAATACTTATCATTTTGGGGCTACTGTATTTCATCTAGGGTAATGTACTCAAGGTTCATCAGTATTGTAGCATATTAATTTCTTTTATAAGGCTAAACAATACTCCAATATAGATGTAGATGTAGAGATAGAGACAGACACAGATAGATAGATAGATAGATAGAGATTATATTTCATATATATATATATAGAGAGAGAGAGAGAGAGAGAGAGAGAGAGAGAGAGAGAGAGACCTTTTTATCCATTTGTCCAATAAAGGACACTTGTTTCTACTTTTTGGCTCCTAGGAATAATGCTGCCATGAACACAGGCATAGGAAATATTTATTTCTTTAAAACCACAACTACTGAAAACATAGCTTTGCCAAGATTAAAGGAGCATTGTGCAATTTAGTACTGAAACTGTCAATCTCCTCAAACTAGTAGCTTGACTGGTGTTTAAAGGATGTCACATGTCACCACGTTTAAAAGTTTAAATGTCCGAAGACTCCTTGAGTTTGTGTGGCACCCCAGTGACCCTAATGCACTGTCTGCGAAGCACACCACATGATGTGAAAGTCACTGTCATTCACATTACCAACTGAGCAAAGCTCAGTCGTTAAGTAAACCTTACCATCAAGTGTATACTTTCCACAAGGCTTCCACTAGAGATTCTCCAGTCTTTAAATCAGATGCTTGCCAGTGTGACAATCCTTAGTTTAAATTCTCTGTTCACAACTCTGCTAAGTTTTTAAGAGTTACTATAATCACTCTCAAGGCTCAAAAGGTACACTTTCTTATCCATCATGTAAATTGTACATTGTCCTTAAAAAATGATACCTCACTATAATGGTTAATTTTACATGTGAACTTCACTGGGCTGTAGATTGCTCAAATATTTGATCAAAAATTATTCTAAGTGTTTCTATTGTGGTGGTTTTGAATGAGGTTAACATTTAAATTGGTAGACTGAGTAAAGCAGATTGCTCTACTTAATACGGATGGTCCTCACCCAGCCAGCTGAAGGCCTGAATAGCATAAAAGGCTGAGTCTTTCCCTGAGAAAGGCAGAATTCTTTCTTGCCTGATTGCCTTTGAACTGGGACATCAGCTTTTTTCTTGCCTTTGGACTTAAACTGAAACACTGGGTCTTCCTGAGTCTTGAGTTTGCCAGCCTTCAAAACAGAGACTAGGCCATCAGTTCTCCTGGTTTCTCAAGTCCTTCAGACCCAATTAAGCATCCACTTTCTAGGAGCTCCAGCTTAGCCACACATCTTTCAGATTTTAGAATTCAACAACCTCCATAATCTTATCAGTGAATTTGTCATCATCCATCCAGACATATATACACACATATATTTATATACATACCTAGACATCCTGTTAGTTCTGTCTTTCTGCTGAGCCCTAAATTCTATTTGTAGAGTCACATGTTCTGTCAAAATTCTCAAGACAGATCCAAATTCCTTGGTATATAATTCATGATTCTTCTCCTACTTTCTGCTTATTCCTCGGCAGCCCTCTCTCTTAAGCAGTCACTGCACCAACAAACTCATGCTATGTAAATCACACAGAAATTCATAAAATACTCCATTATCCCTCCCCATCAAGTTCTGAGTTTGCACTTCTCCCTACCTAGTATATGTTCTGAACAAGCCCTTCAAGGACACGTGTTCCATGCACGTGCACATACACATAAAATATACACACATAGGACATACACTTTGCACTGCAAAGCTAGCTCCTCACTCTTCAGGTTTCTGCCTTCATATTTTACTGTACTCCCAGATCCACCTACCAAGAACAGGCAGAAACCCTTTTTTCTAAGGTTGTCATAGTCCTCACAGTGTATCCTATCAGTCTTTATTATGCTTTAACTACCCATATATTTGTCTGAATTTTCCAATACCTTGAAAGCAAGCATTACCTTTCATTGGCTATTGTGTCTCCAAAATGATGGCTCACTCATCATGCCTAGTAACTTTTTATTGAGTAGATGATCACATAAAGTTCACACAGCCCTAAATCATCAGTTATTGGTGTAATTTAGGAACTGTCAACCAAAATCTGAAAAGGACATGTTCAACCATTTCTGACATCACCCAGACCACTGATGATATCAAACCTGTGGGGCCATGAGGGATAATAATAGTGTGTTTAATTCCTTATCTGTGTTCATGAACACCCCAACCATACTGATCCAGAACCCACACTATAAGTTAACAAACTGAAACAGAAGGCCACAGAGAAGGGAATCAGGAAGCAGCCCTATTTATACACACATTCCAAAGTGGATTGACCCTAAGAGCTAACTATTCCTAAAGTACGTGAAGCATTTTTTAACCATGATCATAATTATAGTCACTTCTGATCATAATTATAGTCACTTCTGATCATCACCAAAGTAACTCCTTCCTGGTTGTGTTTCCAAAGGTGCATATTCTTTCTAAATCTTAATTCCCTATCAGTTAAATCAACTTGAGGCTGTTGTGAAGAATAACTGAGAGTATGTATTGCTCAAGAATGAACAGAAAGATTTTAATAGGCCCCTGCCCTGAATAGTTAAACACTGGGGTTTGTATTAAGGAACTTAGCTTGGCATGCAATGAACAAGCAACCAAACAATAACAGAGCTATTTGAGAGATAGCCCCCAGGGAAATGTTTTCCTAAACTAACATCAGTACCTGTAGGAAATAAAACAACTCAAAACCAAACCTAGACCAAATATTAATAAATAAATAAGAAGAAAAATTAAAAAGCTTATGAATATTTAGTGTTATGCTGGGTTTTTTAAAATCTTACCATTTGTACCAACTCCTCCATATACAAAAATACACAGACACTATGACAAATGACTATTGATGTACTTGTCTGATATAAATCACTTATTCACCTTAATTAACCAGGTGAGTGGTTTTGGGAAGGTTTCTGGTTCATATTATTTGATGATTTAAGTGATTTTTAATGTAAACATTGAAGACTAAGTCTAAAATAGCATAAGGAAAATATAATTGCCTAATTTTGCATAACAAAATATATTTTATTTATACATACATGCTCTTTCTACTTCCAGCCTAACATATATACCATCTGCAACATAACTTCATTAAGTCAACATCAGTTTCTAGAGAGCATCTCTCAAATAATCTGCTATTCCCTGACAATTATGCTTTGATTTAAAATATACACTAACACAAAATTGCGTTGAAAAAGCACATTCTCTCTGCATTTCAAGTTAACTAGGTTTTCTAGTTCTTCACAAGTACAAAACACACCTTTTCATCATTTGCTTCTAGCTTTCTCCTCTCCTGTTAATAGCTGCACTATAAAAAATTAGAGTTTGCTCATAAAATAATTTTTCTTATCATTTATATGTGCCAGTTCTTCATTTGATTAGTCATTAAAATTTCTCACATTTTTAGCCATTTCTTTTAACATTTCTAACATTAGGATAAGTGACAGTCCCATTCAACCCTCTCATCCCTGACCAACAGGCAGAGCTACTTGTACCCAGAGGGCAATATTTCTCTAAAGCAGGGTCTACCCAATTCTCTACCTCTGATCTTTCTTTTTACCCTCACTCTGTTTTACAATCCAATGAGGTGTCCCACATTTGGGCCCAGCATTCACACACACAAATACATACCCACAACCTTATGGGGCAAGTTATATAACATTATGACACTATGAACTTTTGACTCTGACATTGAATTACATGTTTTTCTATAGAATTTACTGGCAGGAAAAGCACTAGGGGAAGGAAAAAAATAAGTTTCCACTTTTAAAAGATCCCAAAAAGACAATCCTACCTTTCCCAGGATTTGGAGGAAAAGGGCTTCCAAACTCTTGCTGCTTTGGCTTTAAAGAATGGGTCCCTGACATGCCTCCAGGCTGGGTGACCTGGAATCTTGGCTTCTCACTGGTGAGCACTTGTCTCCTGGGGCTCAGAGCGGGCAGATGGATGGGGCTCTCAGCCATACTGTGCTGAAGAGCCATCCCTCCTCCCAAGGGCATCTTGCGATGCAGGCTGTTAGAAAGGCTTCCAATAGCGGGGCTTGGTATGTTGCCACAAGACGAGGGGCCAGGAGTCCCTGAGTGGGTTCGGATAGGAGGAATATGTTGGCCACTGACCATCCCAGGCCCCTGTGGGGTTCCCGACGTATGGTGAAGACTCATGCTGCGTGACCTTCCATTCATCCTGAAAAACCTGTGGCCAAGATGGTCAAATATCCAATGGCACTAATGACTCCTTTCAGGCAAAGTCCAATAAGTTATCCATGGTGTGGGTTATAAGCCTGTTTAAAAAAATAAATGCAGGCATTTTTAAAAGTAAAAATGAAAACAAAGGACAGAGTTTTCAACCTGTGTAGCATTCTTATGAAGAACAGAAGAACCCTTAGCAAAATGGCCTTTTATGTAGAACAAGGTCATAAAATACATGGCTCACTGGCAGGCACTCTCCCCTTCTATATTCATAGAAGACAAGGATTATGGATCACTATATTGTTGTTTGCCACTGCGCCTTTCTCAATAGGGTGCTCTTGGTAGCTACAATGAATTTAGTGATGCCAGCTTGCAAAATTAAACTTATTTTGATCCCTAAAGGATCTGTGCATATGAGTTCACTTTTTTTGCAGCGGGTACTGGGAAATGAAAAAGTACTATCTTCATGAGCTGTGTGAGTCCAGGCAACAATCAAAAAACAGATCTAGGCTCTAGAAGGGATAATGATGGCATTATAGCATCTCTCACTTTCACTCTAAGATGAAGCTTTTCATGGCCTCTACATTTACAAATGTCTGACATTAAATACTACCATGCTATCCAGCAGCCCTAGGAGACACTCAGTCATACTCAATAGCTCTTAAGCCTGAGAAAAGTCACAAAGGTTTTACATATCTATTTGACATGTTCACTGTGCACTGTATTGTAGTGTTTATCCGTCACAGCCCCATGAAATTTCCTATGGGAGAAACAAAAGAATCACTGATGAGACCACAGAACACCATTATCCACCCATATGTGATGAAGTCAGTACTCATGATTCTAAAACAGTAAGGAAGACCCTTTTCTCCTTAGACCAGCTGCTCCCCAGAGTGTAAGGTAATGGATGGCCAAGTGCTACAGACATGCCTGCCGCTTCTCCACATGCCTGCTAGACCCCATTCATAGTCTGCCTTTCAGATAGGCATGATAGTCATGGAAAGAAGCCAAACTGCACACAGGAAATAAGAACTGAGTAGCAAAGCAGAAGTATTCAGATAGCTTCAGTTAGATAGTGTTTGCTTTTTCTATATAATCCACTCAAGGTTGTAAGACAAACATTTTCCACTCAATGCCCAAGAAAGCAAGGAAAGAAAACTTTTCATGAAGAACTTTATTTCTTTCATCATCTGAGGAAATTTTTAAAAATTAAGTTTCATGTCAAATCTCACTATGCCTGCTGCAAAGTTTACCACGTGTACCTATGCTGAGGAGCTTCCAATACAGTTAGCATCCAGGCACATTCCTGTAATTCTGACTACTCAGGAGGCTGAGGCTGGAGAATCAGAGTTTGAGCTGAGCCTGGACACCTTAGTGCTTAGTGAAACAATGTGTGTGTGTAAAATTTGGAATGCTGTTTTTCTCTGACATTAAATAATATCACGTCATCCAGCAGTCCTCAGAGACAATCGATAGTACTAATCTAAATCAGGGTTGTTCATGCCCTCCTGCCTCCCTTCCATGAATGGAAAGGTGATCCCAAATGAGCTAAACCTCCACATTTTAAGTTTGTTTATGAAACAGTAAGAAATAGACCCTGAGGGCCAAGATTTAGCTCAGGGACATAAGCACCTGCCTGGCAAGCGTGAGGTCATGAGTTCAATCCCTGGTACCAGAAAGAAAGAAAACAAAAGAAATAGACCCTGAAATCACGCCGTTTATACGATTCTTTTTCACACTGGAAAAACTCCAATGCCTTTTCCATTGTGTCCATGTAGAATCTGAGAGCATTACCAGTCAGCCTGTTGATTCACTCATTGGTTAATCACCAGCAAGAGTCATTTAAAGTCTCTGTGCTTTGCCAGATAAAAGTAGCCATCTATTCTCTCTTCACTGATAAAAATGTTGTTTTCTGAGCCCTCCAAACACTGAAGAAATACTTATTCAGCACCCACTAAAAAAAAAGAGCAAAGAAATAAGTCATATTGGCAAATCTCTGAAAATGAAGAATTGTTCAACATGACTGGAAATATGAGTCACTAAGACCGTGATCCAAGTGACAAGTGTCTGCATATTTCCAGACTGTGCCCATTTCCAGGTTTTTAAAAATAAGGGAGTCTTTGGCAGCAAGATCATATACAAGCAGCAATTCTCATCAAAGATGTGGCTAAAAACATAAATAAGTACTTAGCATGAAGCTCAACCATTAAAAAGGTGAGGCTGCATGAAGGAAAAATAACTAAAGTACTAAGAAATTAATTAGATATCAGGCATCCACACCTGTCTACCTTGCACTGAATATTTTATTTTTCTATAAAATACAATCATGTTTTAAATAGTATTAGGTTGAAAGTGCAATCAACACAAAATGTACTTAAATTTTATTACTGAAAAAGCAGCAGCCTGAAAATCAAGTCATTAATACATAAAGAAAAAGCAATAGGGCAATGACATGTGAACTGAGCAAAACCAGACTTGAGACAAAAAAAAGAAAATATGTAAAAATGTGCCTAAAATTCCAGTTTCTCACATTCATTATGCTAATAAATTTTTCAAGTATTAGATTCCAGAATGTAAAAATCAATTTGTTTGTTCATATTATAGTAGCTTTGCATATTTTTTGGCTGAGCTATATGATCAGCACAGAATTCTAAATTCACTTGGTAACAAAAGAAGAATCAGTTCAGTTTATACTGTAATCTCAGCACTCAGGAGGCTGAGTCAGGAGGAACCCTGTGAGTTTAAGGCTAGGCAAGGCTACATAAAGAGTTCAAAGCCAGACTGAATTACATAACAAGACTCTTCCAAAAAAAACACACAAACAAACAAAAGGAATTAACTGCTGTATTTAAGACAGACACATGCTCATAGAGCCAGAGTGAAAAGAGCACTCAACAGGTCAAGATATCTGAGTTTTGCTGACACACCATTTATAACTTCTGTTTTTCACCCACAAAAGGCTGAGGAGTTGGATATAATAACTACGGTCTCTTGACATTTTGTTAAGCTGGAAAATTTGGATGAGGAAGATTATTAAAATATCCATTTACTATAATCAAGAAAATAAACATGTAGCTTTTGAATAGCTGTGCACTTAAATCTAGAGGGATTGAGTAGATACAGAAATAAAAACAACACCACTTCTACCAACTCTAAGTGAGAGCATATAAGAAGGCTTTCCCACTGGCAGTGCGCAGAATGACATCAACCAGGAAAAATGAATTGAGGATTAAACTTGCACTTTGCAAAGAAAGTAAAATCACAAATCAGTATCAAAAATGTAACTGATACAATTTAACTAGAAGATACTCTTTCTATTTGAAAATCTGATTGAATTTCCAGCATTTTTAAAATCTATTTTCTTCCACCCAACTCCTCTACTCTGGGCTACCTAAAAAACAAAAAAGGAGCAACCAAAGTCTAATAAATTTAGAGTATTTTGGATCTGACATTGACATATTTAAATTTTTATACTCCATTGGTTGACACAACGAAAATGTTCTTTCTGCTAATGAGTCAATGTAAGAGTTAATAAATCTCTACTCTTGACTACTTTCAAATTCTTAAAAGACTCCTGTAAATCAGGTCAGGGAGGAAATGACTTAACTCCCAAAGGAAATGAAGGCACAAAACCATCTAATAATTCCACTAGTATTCTGGAAAACCATGACTTTAATGAAAATATAACACCATGACTCTACCCTCTACCCAAGGCTCTAGGCACCACTCCTCTCGGATCAAGAGATTTGACAAACGAAAGCAACGTTAACTCATCCATTCAAGAAAATTCCAAAAATACAAGTTCTCTAATGTCTATTTACAGCCAAAGGCCTTTTCTTAGTAAATATCATTAATAGACTCATCTGGAGTCATAATTCATCGGATGAGCCAGTTAATTATTAATTTTCATACATCATTTCATTTCCTTAGGCTACATTTAGCCTTTGTTATATTTTCCATTCCTTATGCCACAAGTATTTCTTCTCCTGTACAGAAAACCTGATAATGAGGCATGAAACACAGGTCAGCAAACTGCTCCATATATACACACATGTATACACATAGTCCACCTAAAAAAAGTTCTCATTGATTCTTTTAATATTTCCCTTTAGGTTAATAGCTGTATAATTTCATAACATTGCCTTTTCAATTCCTCTGCCTTGATCGTTTAATAGCTCTGTGTTATTCCTGTGAGCTTCTCCTGTTACAGCTTTTGTAGCCCAAAGAATATAGAAATGAAAAGCCTATTGATAGATAATACAAGTTATTCTCATGCACAGCTGCATTGTGAAGTACACTTTGCATTCAATCAAGAACAGATAGAGCTGAATGTTCTTAGATCCCAAGAGTTCATTTTAATAAGCAGAATGTACCTTGTCCTAACACAGGTGACTGACTCCTCAGAAAAGATTGTATAAACAAAAACCAATCATGTAAGTCATTTTATTGGCAACAATATAAACACAGCTATATTAGATGTCACCAATAAATCAAAATTATTCTTGTCTGCAATTTTAACAACAGGAAAGTGCAAACATGTGCCTGTGAAGCTGGAGGATACTGTAGAGGCAATGTATTGGACGTATACAATATTTCTCTAAATTGAAACTGGAGGGTCCTATATTATGAAAAAGCAACCTGCAACAACGTACAGTAGTTTCTGTAGGCTCATAGCTTTATCCAGTGAAACTGATAAATGAAAAATTTAAAACAGAAGTTACACCAAAATAGAGATAATTCCTCATTACTAAAATTTGAAGAAAATACTTTAGAAAATTATATCTTTTAATAACTAGAATGTGCAGACCTATTCATGAGTGCATTCCCCAGTCTTAATGTTGGCAGTTGCAAATATATTAACGTATTCACTCTGAACACTAAGATGTACAGATGTTGCTCAAGCAATACAATCACCACTAAGATGAAATCAAAGAGGCTCATTCAGAATTACACTAATTAAAAATAAGTAGACAAATCAGTGTTTCCTCCAGAGACTCCAGACCATCTTTCCAAAGACCACTCAGAAGACATAATGTAATAAACACTATGGATCCCATTAATGGAAACCCTGACTTACATTTACTTGTAGCCTTAAACCCCTAATTAGATATAGACTCATTTTAACTTTTTTCACTTTTATATTTTATAAGGTTTATTCAAAATGAAAAGAATCTTTCCTGGACTTATGAGAATAATAAACAATGCCATTTCAAACTGAAATTACAGCTATGGTATTCAAAATATAGTAACTATAAATAGGACATAAAAGAAAAGAAGAGGAAGGGAAAGGAAAAAGAAAGAGAATGGGAAAAAAGGAATCCATTCCCTCTTAGTCAACCCTAACTCAAAGATCAGAAGCAGCACTCAGAACCTTCCACAGGATGACAGTGATTACAGATTGCTTGAGGAAATTCAGAACCCTCAGGAAAATAGTGCTGGAGGGCAATATTAAAGTTCAACAACCTGTCTTAGAATCTACCTTCCATACGTCAGTCATCTATCCTCTCCTACCCTTGTAGTTTACTGTCACCAGTTTTAGCAGTAATTAATTCGAGTGTTTCATTTACTCTGCTTCAGTCATTAACTCATCAATGATTACAGAACGATCTAGAAAACTGTGGCCCTACCAAAAATGGCAAAGGAAGGGGGGACAATTAAGGATTTCCTTGCTGATCCAAAAGAAATCATACATTAGGACCTCGTGGCGCAATGGCAGTGTGTCTGACTCCAAAAGAAATCATACAAAATGAGAGTGAATAAGAAACTAAATATTTTTTATTGTTAGCATATGTTTGTGATACTTAATAATGACATTTGTCTTGGGGAACTGATATGATACATATACAGACCACATCTTGATCATTTTTATTCCCCTCCTACCTTCCCTGTATGCCCTCCTTCAAATTCTCTCTCTGTTTCCTACCATCTCTCTTTTATTTTGATCTTTATTTATATTTTGGGTTTCTCATAAAAGAGAACCATGAGTTATTCATCCTTCTGTGTTTGATTAATTTCACTCAGCAGATATTCCCATGATCCATTCATTTTCCTACAAATGACTCAAATTTATCCTTCTTTAAGGCTGAGTAGTACTCTGCTGAAGACAAAGAGGTAAGCTTAGAAAGGAAACCAGGCCCTGGCCATGTCTAGGTATCAAAATGCTGTTAAGTTCCATGACCTATGTTTAACAAAGTACTCTTTCTAAAACAGTGTCTTCTGACTGCACTGCAATACATTGCTGACCCATGGGATTGCAAGACACTGCTGATCCATGAATCAATTACTCAACAGGAAAAAATTTATTAATGAAATAGAACCAACCAGAATAAAGTAAAACCTATCAGAGTACATAAAATCTATTAATGGTCAAGAGTCATTTTGTAAGTTACTTATGGGTATATACACATTAGTATGAAGACAGGTGTGCCAGATAAGATTAAAAAAATTTTGGTTTATGGTAGATCATAGTCAAAAGAAAGTAAGTCATTGCTACAAAAGCATTTGGACTATCAGCCTACACAAATACCTACAAAAAACAGCTGAGGGTATAGTTAGATTTAAATAAAGTAATAGAAATACCAAAATACAGTTATGATGAACAAAAGATCCAAGATAAGTTTGGCATTTTTAGTTTTATTCCAAAAAAATTAAAGCTCAATAATACAGTCACATTCCTACCAGTGCTGTTACTGTGCTTTTACTCAATAAATATCAACTGATCAGTTGTGTTTGAGTAAGTAATAATTCATCATCTAACTCAGAGGATCAACATCAAAATGACTGACATTAGGAGTTCCTTACAGCAGAAGATAGATGACCCTCTGCTGGAACAAAACCCTGCTCTTACACTGCAAAAGGGGAAAAGTTGAAAGTAACACATCGCTGTCTTTGAGAAAGTAGGTTTTCAAAATGTGTTCTTAATATGAGTTAACCATTAGATTCTGAGACCAGGATTTCAGATGGAAAAATGAACGCATTCCCTATGATGTCACCACTGAATTAATTACCTGAGTTACAGAGACTGAGCACCACATGGCCATAGTTTGAACACAAGGTTTCTTTAAAAAATATAAAAGCAAAAGAATTGGATGGAGATTTTTCTTAAAATAAATAAATAAATAAATAAATAGCAAGTCCATTCTCACACAAAGGGGTACATAGAGTGGTAAAATATAGCAAAATGAAAAGAGCAGTCTTTGTCATTTAGTCTGTATAGCTAATAGTCCATATAAATAGCCATTTTCAATGATAAAAACCACAATTCTCTCAAAGGGTAATAAACATGTATCTGTAGAAGAGTCTAGAAATAAAATGTATCATTCCTTAACCAATATGCAAGCATATTAAAACATCTCTATTACCCATGTAACTGAGAGATTTCTTTCCTCCAGTGTAGTTATTGCTTAAAAATGACCACTGTCACTATTTTTAGCTGTTGGTAGAGACAGAAGTTTTACACAAGTTAAATTATGTTCATTGACATCAGTGTAAAAGTATGAATGTCCACAACAATGACTAGGCCCTTAACCAACATGACAACATATTTATTAAAAAAAATTTTAAACCTCTATGAATGACTCAGCCAAGCTACAGACAGAAGTGGAATTTATTGGTCATGCTAAAAAGGTTGGGAAAACATTAATCCATTTCTTCACACACAAGAATAACAAAAATCTGTACATAGCTTTGGCATCTGGTTACTTTTCTTGTACAGTACTCAGCAGGCCTAGAAATGAAATTTCACAGATCTGGTCAGAACTGCAGGAACAATGATGCTCAGAAAATCTGACCTCTCTATCAAGGACTGGATTAGATCTTAAACTGTGACCCTATCTGCTCATCTGCAGTTCAGGAAGGCTTGCTGCCCCTGAAGGAATGTGCAGCATTTCATGCTCTTGGCCTACAAAAGACTGCACCAGACAAGAATGGCCCCATCAACTTTCTTCCTCTCAAGTCGGCTAATACTAAGATCATTCATGATTCAAGCTTTACAGACAAATCCCTTGATTTTGTTCCCAAAGCAGAGCCTGACTGGATCTTTGTTCCTGTTCATCCTATACGCTGCCTTAGGATTTACCTCAATAGTCTGACCCCTCTTTCCCTTTTGTCCCTTTCCTCAAAAATCTAGATCCTACTCTTCTTCCAGGACCTCCCTCAAATACTTATGTTAGGGCTTCCCTGATGCTTTCTAACTTCCAAGTCTCTGATCTGTAAAATCAGGGTCCTTATACTATTGTGTACAGTTTGTGATATTACATGACAGTATACGTGAAAATATATGTCACATTCATCATAGTTCTTGGGATGTAAAAGAAACCTATAAATGTTAAATATGTCACCCTAAATACCTCTCTTAGCATTCACTGCATTATAGTTATCTGCCTATGTTTCACCTCTCTATCTAAATTGTAACTTCATTAATGAACTTTCCCCAGTCCTTACTTTTATGTAGATGGCTTTATATTACATCTATATACTTATATTTTCCACACTACTTTATCATATATGTTGCAATACTACATACATATTCATGTATATTGATTATATTCACATTATTCATATTAACCATCACACTGGGAAGTAAAGTGTAAAGGAAATATGCAACTGTATCTGGCATGTAGCATTTATTGCCTGAATAAATACAGTATAAAATGTGACCATTTAAATCATGAGTCCCATGCTGTGGACTGAGGAACCAATTTAATTTCAGTTGAATGTTTCCCAATCCTCATCTAGCACATTCTCTAATAGGGAAAAGTAGTACAGAAATGCTACTGCACTCTTCTAGAAAGGCATTTCTTCCTTGCTTTTATCTTGGTGGGCTGGTTAACAATGAGAAATCCTAGCTAAAATCTACAAAAAAAACAGGTCTGTACTGAGACCAAGCTCCTTCCATGATGGTGGTTGTTGGCCCCAGCAGAGACTACCAAGTGCATTCTAGGTTTCTCACTAGGGGGAACCCTCAGTGTTTTCCTGCTGGCCTACAGTGGGGCACCCTAGAGATGTCACTCACACCTTTGCTGTCTCTCTAACCACACTACAATCAAGACATGAGTATAGCTTCTGTTTTAGTAGTGTTTTCCCTTAATTCCATCGTATTAAGTAACACCTGGCCAATTTGTGAAAGTCAAACTTTTCCCACCATCTTTAAAGGAGATTCCCAATTATTTGATCTACTAAATAGTTGTGTTGAGGCTCCAGAGTACATATTGAAACCAGGCCCCAGAGCACATATTGGATTATTCCAGTTCCATTTATATATTTTAAAGAAACAGGCAAAACTAACATATCTGTTAGATATGAAAGCATTAATTACTTTAGGAGGAGGCAGTCACTGGAATGGTAAAAGTAAGTGGTGTTTCTCTTCCTTAATCCAGATGTTACTTAGACCTATGTGTTCAATTCATGAGAAGTTTTTAAGACAGTTGTGCCTTTCTGTACACATATTTTATCACAATAAAAAATAAGTTTTTGGCTCAAATCTGTCTGAAGTAGAAAACTAAACTTGGAACTTAGATATCTTGTAATCCAACTATGTGTTATTATTTTAAAGGTTTTGTTATGTCTCATCCTACTTGAACAAGAAGGGAACCACATTTTCTTGCCCAGATTTTCCAAGTGCCTTTTTTCTTCAGTCCTGATTGAGTCTATGAACCAATAATACTGAAAAAGTTAAAGACTTAAACTGCACAATGGCACATGGCTATAAAAGCAGGTCCCAAGTTTGAGCCCAGCCAGGGCAACTCAGTGAAAGTCTGTTTCAAAATAAAAAATTTAAAAAATTAAAAAAAAAACAAGACAGCTGATGAAGCACCTCAGTGTAAAAGCCTGGGGTTCAATCCCTAGTACCATACACATGCACCCAAAGGAAAAAAAGCTTAAGAGTTAAGCTTTGAATTTCTACCTTATTTATTATATAACATCTTCTCAGAAAATAATTACAGAAACACAGGAAATAACTTCTCTAGGAATGAAGAGTGTGTCTGGGATGCTGCTCCCTTAGTTATCTCCTTCAAAAGTACTCTGTAACCTGGAAGAACTGCATATTAACATTCCAACCCCAAGATCAATAACTACAGCATAAGAGGAACAATGTAAATAGAATCCCTTGGGTTTAACTTACTAGCAGAAAATGCAGACCAAAAAAAAGGGGGAAAAAAAGAAGACAAAATTAAGTTCATCTTAAAACAAAGGAAAGACCACTTTCCTCCACATAAGTAAAAGCAGGACTGATACACAACATGAAGCTGATTTTACTGAACCAGTCCCACTCTTGCCTATTTGGGCCCAACAGAAGTATCACCACTAGGTTGAGCCTGGAATCCATCCACAAAGAAAAAATGATGCCCTGTTTGCAATTATTATCACTCCTTCCTAAGCAAACAACTGATCCCTGGTACTGAACTTGTGCTAATCTGACTACTACCAAGGAATCTGGTGAGAATCAGGATATCAGAGAAATGATGCTTGCCTAAAACTAAAGTCATCAGAATTAACTACTCAGACTCAAGCAGTGCAGAATCCTCCAAGCAAGATAAGAAACTGCCAGCTACCACAAGGAAAGGTATTTTGGCAATAATAAAAAAGAAATAGTCTTCCTTTCAAAGGTAACATTAGAGCTCACAAGAAGCAAAAACAAATTAAAATGTACAACCTTTTAATGTAAAATGAAAAGTGCAGTACACTTAAGAATAATCTTTTAACTTCAGCACATTCTCAATTTCAAAAGATAACATTTAATATCACACACTTCTGTCTCTAGATGGCTTCACCATTTCAAGGAACCATCTTTACTGGTTTTCTGCAAACTTTTGCAAGTTGCACCTGCTTTGCACCTCTCTGTAAGCAAACTTGGAGATTTAAACTAACACAATATTGTAGCCAAAAAAAAAATCATTCTCCAACTAGTTTAAAAAGGAAAGTAGTTTTCAAAGTGGGAGCCAAGATACAGGAATATAAGAGGAAAAGGATACCCAGCTACCTTTAAAAGCAGAAACCATGACTCATCAAAGTTTTCAGGGGACACAGAATAGACTTTGCATTTGTCTTGAGCTCCCCTTCAGTTCAAGAAAGGCTGGCTGAACTGGGAAATGGAACACCTAAGGGTTTGTCCTCGTTCTGCGTGGACTAGAAGTGTCTTCAGCAAAACCCTTAAAGTCACTAAGATTTCTCATCGCAGGTGATCTCCAAGTCTCCGCTGGCCTCCACAGTTTGTACTCAAGTCTAGGAATGAGACATGAGGGGAACCAGTCCACTGAAGGAACTGCAGACCTTCCCTCTCCTTACCTACTCCAAGGTCCTGGGCCCCAACTTTGAAGAGATGCTGCTGTCTTGGAAGAAAGTGGCTTTGGTGGACTGGGAAGAGGATGCAGGGGCCCATCTGTCTGTAAAAAGGGGTCCATAACCGCAGGAGTGCAGTCCCTACCACTCAGCTCTCTATGAGTCCCCAAGTAACCCCCTAACCTGGGCCCTGGTTTAAATGTTCCAGCGATGGAGGCCAAGCCCAAGCAAGGGAAACCGAGCTTGAGGTTGAGGCTCCTAAGGTAGCAGAGCGCACGCGGGGCAGGGGGGTGCTGCGGGCCTGCGGGGCAGGAGAGAGACGCTGGGGCCGAGCGGGAGGACAGCAGCCCTCCCTGGTTCCTTACCGCGGTAGGCTGGCCCGCGGAGGTCAGGCCCTGGTCCCCCGGGCTCCCAGGCAGTTAACGAGGGGCGGGCCCGGAGGCGGAGGCGACCGGGCCGCTAGCTTGCGCGTCGCTGCGACCCCGTCACTCCCCGCCGCCTCCGCCCCTAACCTTCGGCCGTGTCCGCAGAAGCAGCAAAACAAAACAAACTCGTGCCGGCTTCCTGTTGTGCAACCCAGTCCTGAGTAGGTCGGAGGCTTAAAGGGCGCCGCCGCTGGAAGCCGGGGCTGCGGGGACCCGCGCGCAGCCCGAGCCGGTGGGAGTCTGCAGCCCGAGAGAGCCGCGGCCCCGCTCCTGCACCCCTGAGGCGCAGCGCCCGCACCTCGACCCCGGCCCCGGCGGTGCAAGCGGCTCGCCCCCGGCGTCCTCTGGCTTCCCGCCTCCCAGGTCCCCTGCCAGGTCTTAGGACGCGAACTGCGGAGCCAGAAACCCTTCCCCAAAGTTTCTCCCTCCAGGTACCTAATTGAATCATTCATAGGATGACAAATCAGCCAAGGCCAAGATTTCCAGACACATGGGTGATTTCCTCGTCCTCGAGGTGACTTGTCAGCTCCAGTGAGTAACTTGGAACTGTCGCTTGGGGCAAGGTGTGTGTCTCGCAGAGAGCCGCAGCTCACTCACGCTTTCCAGAGAGCGGCTGCGACAGACTTCAAAATACACACAGGGTCATTTATAGGGACTGGAGCCTTGCGCGGGACAAAATCCCCGAGACTGAGACATTCTCCAAACAGTGCTGACATTCTGTCGGGCCGCATAAAAATGTAAATGCGAGGTGACGAACCGGCGGGGAGCGTCGGTGTCTGAATGTGTCTGCGTCCGTGGCGTGGGAGGTCAGAGTTATAACCTAGCGGCTGCTGGTCGCCCGACCGGCCCCCGCGACTAGCATACCTACCCCCAAGCACAGGACCTCCGAGACAAGGGGGCACCCGCTTAGGTGAGGCACGGGGTGGAAAACAGCCTTCGTGGAGCTTTACAAACACGTGGAACTTGAAAAGGCAACTACACCCCTTGCGAGCGCAAAAGACCTCACGTCACCCTATCAGTTCCCACTTCGCCAAAGTTTCCCTTCGGGGAGATCTGGGGGTGGGGGGGTCGTGCACCGAGCCCGTGCGTCCTGTAACCTGCCCTGACTGTGGAGCCCTCTGGAACCTACGGTTTACAAGAAAACACGAAAACTCTTCCTGATGAGCGAAACTTTAAACACCGCGTTGATTTCCTTCTATCGTCTCCACTCTGGGCTCTTAAGGAACTGACAACAACGCAGCTTGATTCCTCTTTGAGGGCTGCTACCAACTTCAATAAGCTTAGGTCTCTAAATTAAAAAACAAAACAAAAAAAACCCTCAGAATCTGGGGGTGGGGTGCGCGTCTCCTTAAACCCGCCCGAACGCCACCGGCTCAGCGTGGAAAACTATTTCTAATCCCCACTAGTTTGCGTCCCGAGCCTCCACTCCCCCACACTCTCGCACTCTCGAGCGCCTCACTTCTCCCCGTCTCTCGCCTGCGAACAAAGTTCCTATGGCATCCACTTACCAGGTAACCAGGATTTCCACAACAAAGCTCGGCGTGCGTGTCGCTTCCCGGGCCGGCCGGTACGAGTGACAGCACACGACCGGCGCTGGCGCGGAGCAGCTCGGGTGTCCAGCCCTTCAGCGCGCTCCACGGGCTCTGCCTCCTTCGGAAAGGAAAACTCCCATCCAAGCCGGGGGACGGAGCGCGGAAACGCGGCCCAAGTGCCGTGTGTGCGCGCGCGTCTGCGAGGGCAGTGGCGGCAGGAGGAGGAGGAGGAGGAGGCAGAAGGGGGGTGGCTGGACCCTCGGCATCAGCTCCTGCTCCCCGCTACACACATTCAGGCGCAAATAATTTTTTAGAAAGTTAAGTTGCGACTTTGTGCCTCGCCCGCCCTGCTCATCCTCGCCCTGGGGCAGGGCGTGTGTCTAGGGCCGGCCCGAGATGCTGGTTAATTGCTACCGGCGGGTGCCGTCAGGGGAGCACCGGGGCGAGCTTGGACGGCGGCCAGCCGCGTACCGGGTGCGGGGAGCGCGGAGGTGGCGGCCCGGGCACCGGTGTCCGTGCGCGCCGCTCTCTGGGCTGCCCGGGCGGCGCAGTGTGGACGCGGTTGCTGAGAGGGGAAGGGGAAAGGAGGGCGAGAGGGAGGGCGGCTGCCCGGCGAGGACTGTGTGTGTGTGTGTGTGCGCGGCTGCGAGGGCAGGCCTGCAGCCAGCTGCTTCCTGAGTGCGAGCGCCCGAGGGGGAGGGGGGGCGGGCTCGCTGGTCACCGGGCCGGCCAATTCGAAGGCCGAGCCTGTGTCTCCCTCTCGACACGTTCACACGCACACGCACACATACACGTGCAGTTTCCGTGCGCGCCCAAGAGCCCCAGAACTCCAGAACAGGGTAATAGCAGGGAAACGCTTAGCCTTCACCTTGGCCATATTGGTTGCCCTTTTTTTTAACATGAAAAAGTGTCAACCTTCTTACAGGATTTGATGTTAAATTATAAAGAAAAAGAGAAAAGAAACATACATCCAGTAGTAAAACACAGAAAGCAAAAGTGAAAAATGAAAACAACACAAAACGGGTGCACATCACGCGCTTTGAACTGAAAAGTGAAGCGGAGAGGTGCTGCTGGCGTCTTTTCACGGTGTATACGTGGAGTATAGCTGGGGCGTGAATGTGAATGCAGGGTCTGCTGCTAAATGCAAGCTCCTACCCTGCATGAGGCTGATGCGCCTCTGTAGAGGTGCTTTCTTCTTAAGAATCCAGCGCCTTCAGACCTTGCCTAAACTATGCCCCCCACCTCTTTTCTGTTTAGCATGACTAGACCCTCAAAAAGCCTGCTTTTATGGATCTCCACATATATTCCCATAGAAGGGAGGACTTTCACATTAGGAATCAACGCATGTATTGTACACATATCTTCCATTTAGGCCTTTCTGTAGTGAAACTATTATACACCTTTGTGATTGAAATGAATGAAGGGACCACTGACACTTAGAATTATACCAGTTCTTGGACTGTGTTCTGCTCTCACTCGGGCATAAATTTGTGCTGAAGTAGTAGATACGATGACCAAGACGATAGAAAATGATTTACCGCAGTCAGACAAGCCAAAAGGAAGCAGTTTTCATGTTTCTTACTTCAGCAGAAATATTACTAGATTTGGTCTTTATCCGTGATAGCAACATCACCTAAAGAATACAGTTTTTATGATACTTTTTCTTTTATGATTTTCTTTTCCTTAAGACACAAACCCATCAGAATGTCTATCAGCAGAAGTGGAGAGAAAAAAATAAGTATTTATGATACATCATTCCACGATTTTCTAATCTTTTTCCTCTCTTCTGTTTCCTTTCTAATACAAGTAACCAAGACCAGGATGCTGATAGATGGGTACAAACACACATAAGAAAAAAGAAAATACTCATAAAATGAACCATGCAGCAACATCACAAAAACAAAGAAACCAAGTGGTGGAAATTGCCATGACTATTCCACTGTGGCTAGTTATTGCAACATGCTTGACATTCACATAAAAACTCCTCCTCATTAACTCCAGCCTTCAGGAGCACAGCAAGATGAGAACACTGACCATTCACACATCATGGGAAATTCTGTTCATCAGATTCTCGTGCTATACTTCTGCCCAGGAACAATACAGGTCTGGATGGAAGCTGAGAAAAACACTATCCAATGACCCCCAAAATAATTTCAATTACAATGGTTTTGACGCACGAAGGTTTACAGACCCTTGACGCACGAAGGTTTACAGACCCTTCCAGAACTTCCTATTTGGTGGGACTGGTGGAGCTGGGAGAGAAAAAAAAAAGCATAGAATTACACCCTATGTTAATCAGTAACTAGTGGAAATAAAGTATTGGGAAACCTAAGGGTAATCAACCTAGAGATCCCCCAAATTCTCTTAGTTTACATAAACCCAAGGGTATGGATGGTCTTTTATTTACATAAGACCTTTATAAACCTGTAAAATTCTGAGGACATTTACTATAAAATAGGTACAGTGCTTCAATTGGATTTTTTCTTTTTTGACAAGAATATAGTCTGCAATGTCATTATATTCCATGAGAATAATAAAAATGCAGTGCTACCAATACAACCCCAGAGTGACTCAGAATGAGATCTGTACCTCTTCAGGGGTAACTGGTCAGCAGGGAAGTGAGAGGTAGTAATGAGAGACAGTGGGAAAGCAAGTAAAGTTGTTCAGAAATTACATTCTTCCCTCTCCATGAGCTTTCCATCCAGGAACCAAGCAGTCTTTCAGCCAATTAGGTGGGAACTACAGCCTAGTCAGTATCTTTCCTCTAGAGACCCATGTTGTAAGTGTCTTAACTGCTGAGTCAGCTCCCCTGACTCAGCAGATAGGGCCCTTGCCAGCTCATGTCTAGTTCTCATTCATTTGAGAAAAATTCAGTGAGTATGTACTACTCTGTCCAAAGACTGAGATGAAAGGAATTTATACTTGTAAGCATCACACAGGGGAGAAGTTTACACAAAGTCTTTTTTACCAGGGCCTGGATTATAGCAACCCATCAAGGAGTGGGGGCTCTTGACATATATTATTTCATCTTTCTTCAGAGAATTGTATGGTCATTAGTAAACCTCTGTTGAGGAGCTAGAATGCTGAAGTTCAGTAAACAAAGAGAGAGAGGGCCAGGTAAACCTGCTGTCCCACAACCTAACTGCATACTTGCTTTGAATATGTGCAAAGCATATTGCATAGAGAAAGTGCAAGGTGGCTTGTAATCAGTGTGGGATGAGCACGATGAAGTGTGCAGAGAGTGTGGAAGACATAGCCATAATTTCCTACCATGTGGCATGCAGTAGCCTGGTTGTTTGATCAGGACCCCAAACAATGAGTCGAGAAGTGACAAGCAAAGCAGAACACCGCAAGCGGAGGGGTCAGCATCGGAAAGGACACAAGGCATAGATTCTGCTCATACAAAGCCACGGTAAAAATAGGAATATTGAGGACTTCATAGCTATAGCAGTAGAACACTCTCAGAAGAAACACGCTAACTGCAAAACTTCAGAACTGTTATTTGGGTCAATCTGAGTAATCTCATAGCAAAATATTTACAAATGTAAAAACAACTGTGATCAGTTTCCTACTCTTGTAGAATGTCTATAGTGAGAGATAAATTTGAGCACTAAAATACAGATAAGTTGAGCTAACAGCACTGGTGATAATATGTCTATTAGAAAACACAGTCACATACCAGATGGCAATAGTCCAGTTAGGTAGAAATGCAGTGGAAAAAGTCAGTGTTTGCCAAATTAAAGAGGAGAACTGAATGTGTCAGACGGAAAATTTCCATTTTACCTTCCTGAGGAAGTGGTATCAATAGTGGAATGCATTACATTTCACATTATGTTATCAGTGTTTGATACTCTAATAAATTATTAGTTGCTCTTCGTACTAATTTACCACAAGTAGGATCAATGTAGACTTTCCTGCTCACCCATTTCTAAAACCTTTTATTTATATCCATTACATTCACATCATCATACCTCTTTTCCTTCCTAAGGTCAAAACTAAATCAGTGTCTAAAACATATCACTAAATGCAACTGACAAAAATGTGAAACATTTTACTCTATACACTATATCTCAATCTTTTCTGACTGTATATTTTTTCTCCCCATTTGATATAAACCTAAGACCCATCTAAAATTCTATTATTATTATTATTGTTATTGTTATTATTATTTTGCAGTAGTAGGGAGTAAACCTGGAGGCTTTGCACTGAGCTATATCCCAGCCCTTTTTATTTTGAGACTGGGTCTTGCTGAGTTTCTAAATTTCCCAAGCTAAGTTCAAACATGAGGGCCTCCTGCCTCAGCCTTCCAGAGTGTATCACCACACCCAGCTCAATGAGATAGTTTTTGGTATATCTGTGAGTTAGTTGGCTTTCCCTTTGCTGCACACAATATCCAAGATTCATTACTTAAGAAAGAAAAGTTTAGTTTAGCTCAAGGTTTGGGGGAATTCTGCTCCCATTCAGCTGGCTCCAAGGCACTAACATCATAGCAGAAGAGCATAGTGGACCAAAACCCTTAGCTTGTGGCAGCCCAGAGCAGGTAAGGGACTGTATGTGATAACCAAGAGATGATGACTCTGACTCTGTAATGCACCCAGACACACTTAGGAGCTTGCTCTACTAATCTGTTCAGAGCTCCTTCATCCAATCAAGCAGACATGTCAGGATTAAAGGTATCAACCTGTTAAGAGGTTATCTAAAAAAATGGATCTGTGCATGTATGCAATATTCTGCAGACAGTTATTCTTTTACACTTAATGTCCATACAGTTCACTTACATATCTGTATTATCCATAACTATCTTCTATAAATGTCTTCTAAGGGCTATAACTTACTTTTCTCTGTAAGCCTTTCATTGGCTAGCAGTAATATAGGAACAAATAAATAATTAATGCTAATTGAATGAATGGATTTATTAATGAGGAAGTTAAAGAATAGTTTCCCTACTTTCAGAGATGGTGAAAGCACTAACAACTTGTGTGTATGTGTGGGTGTGATCATTTCAATATTGTAAAAAAGTTTAAATATCTATCCTGCTCTTTCTGTATTCCCAGTCTCTTCATTTTTGTTTAGTTTTTTTCCTTGATGAAGAAAATCCAAAGTTTCTATGCAATACTTAGAGGAGAAATTCCTCCAACCCCTCCCCAGTCTGATAACTACCCCATCCTTCACCTTCACCAGGAACGAGATCATTTGCATTGCACTTCGAAGTCTACCCAGAAAAGCAGAATGTATTCTAAGTGATGGGGAGAAAGAAAATGAGGAATAAGGATACAGAGGGGAAAGTGAATTTTCTTAGAAGAAAAAAAAAAAAAAAGAAGGGGGATAAGACAGGACAACACTGGGACACCATCAGGATAATGCTACAAATTTGTTTGAGGTAGAATTAAGCTCTGGGGGAAAAACAGTGATTTGGAGGCTTTTCAGATTCCTCCCTGACTTGTTGGCAAGAAAGTTTCAGTAGATTACTACAAGTCCAAAAATTCCATGATGCTAAAGCTGTCAGGAGATTTCTATATGTATACACACTTCTGTTCTCTTTTAACCATGTAGGTACAGGCAAAGGTAATTGTGTTGTGCATTGTTTAAATGACCAGTTGCCCCCAAAGCAGACTTGGCCCTGATAAAAGTGTTGGCATCTTTTAGGCTGGAGCCTTGTACTAAATTTATTATTTGCTTCACTTAATTCTCACAACAGCCCAATAAGATAAGGATCTAGCACAACAGAGAAAACAGAGGCAGAGAAATAAAATGTCTTCCCAGTATCAGCCTGCTCATGTGGAAGTGACCCAGCTTTAAACAGAAACAGTCTCCTTTATTAACCATTGCTCAGTTACTCTTTCAGGCCAGGAAAGCCTGCTTCCACCAAACATTTATTTGTTTATTCACTCAGGCAGAGTGGTCTGTGAAAGGAGGATGGACTTCAAATTCAGAAAACCTGGAAATTCCAAACCTGGAAATCTCAACCCTGCACTTATTGTGAAACTAGCTGCTGGTTCCTAAACTGTCAGGAACCCCAATTTTATTACGTGAGTCATTGCAAAGATTGAATGGGAATTATGTCATTGGGAATTAGGCCAGGATAAACGTGGCATCAGGGGTTCCTCTTTTGATAAAGGGTACAGTCCATGAGCTTCACAGAAAATTGACCCAGTACTAGTCCCAGCTTCAGGAATAGGATTGATAATTCAAAGAGGAATTCTACTTACCTGGTCAAAGTGAACAGCTCATAAATCTGGCCCTAAGCCAATCAATGTAGGTCATTTTCCTAACCATAGGAATTAGCTCAAGAGCAAGCATGTGGCCCTACTTGGGCTAATGAGAGGTAAGGCAGAAAGGTCATGGTAGATTCAGAAGACATGGGCTTTTGTCCTTTCTGTGAAAGACACAAGTAAGTCTGCCTTTCTCTTACCAGACAAAGCTGGCACTAAGCAGAAGGAAGGCAGAGAAGCTTGCCAGAACACAAGAGCAGAGCCCTGATGTAACCACACCTGGTTTCCATCTGACTTGGCCATTTGTGAGAATTTTTTTAAACACAGGGACTTATTGAAGTATCTAAGGTATCTGAGGTACCATAGACTACAAAGGATATAAAGTGTGTAAACATAACCATGACAAACTTCAATAGGCTCCCAATAAGAATTTAGTTTGTGTGACATTATTTAACATTTATTTTATTTTATTTTGGTACCAGGGATCAAACTCATGACCTCATGCTTGCCAAGCAGGCACTTATGCCACTGAGCTAAATCCCCACCCCTTAACATATATTTTTAAATTAAGTTATAGCTCATGTTGTCTTCAGGAACCTTTTACCATCTTAGTACATTAAATAAGAGACATTCCACTTTCCCCCTAATCACACAGAGCCCCCTCTCAGGCCAGCTGGCCGATCCTTGGGGGTCAGATAAACTAGCTTATCCATTTGATTGTCAGACAACTGCCTTGAAAAGCCAGGACATTTCTACATGTTCCCAGTTACTGGTTAATAAATATCACCCCAAGAACTCAGTACCTAATAGGAAAGGTATGCATTCCCAACTTCCTGTTGAAATTGGAATTTTTCTCATTCCCCGGTAAAACAGAGCCTTCAAGATTTCCCTGGGTTTGCATTTAGAAATCAAAAAGAGTTGTACTAGGGGTGTTTTCCTGGGTGTCTCTGAGCCCCACTCATCTTGACAGTTGTAAATGTTGTTATTAATCCAGTCTTTGAATGTTTCAGTTCCTCCTTGAACATCCTCCTCACTACCACCCACTGCTAGGAGAAAAGCCTCACTACTAGGCTTTTCTGTCCCATTTTGTAACTAAATGGCATTTATGACTCTAGCTGTAGATATCCTTTGGGGCCATTGGCATAAGTGGCAGAGACAGAGAGCTTAGATTCTAGATTGAATTTAGGGCCCAGTAGTTAGATCATTTGAACCTAATAATGATGAGGTGTGTCTCAACAGCTTGGCCAGGTCAAAAACGTTCCTCCTGCCACTGCTTTCTTTTGCTTTCCAGCAAGCAGTGGGTATGAAAGAGAACATGAGAGTGTCAGACACTGAGCAGACACTTTAAGACACAGTTTAGTTATGACCAATAACAACTCTCATTTGCTAAGGGTTTATTAAGTGTCGGGTCTGAGCAGAGTATCTGAGAGTCTGATCTCATTTACTTCTCACAGGTAGGGAGCTAAGAAGCGACAGAGTTGAGACAAGCCCAGCCACCCCTCTCCAGCTCCTGCTCTTCACTCTAACACTGTTCTGTACTGCCTCCAGACAGCACTGATTATTGTGAGACATTTTAATGAAACACATGTGCAACCACAATTATATGTAAAACATAAGAACAAAATATGTTGTATAAATAGTACGTGTAATGACCTGGTACAGGACACTGCCAGGTGATATTGAGCTTGCAGTTCCTCCAAGCCTTGTTCTGCACTCTGAATGCTTGTGCCCCCAGTATCAGCAGGACCTGAAGACGATGTCCCTAACACTTTCACGAACAGCCCCAAATGGTATCTACAGCTAAAGTTTTAAATGCCAGTTAGTTACAAAACAGGAGACAGAAAAGCATAGGTGTGGGGATGATGTTCAAAGATGAATCAAAACTTTCGAAGTTTGCATTATTCAAAGGTTGAACTTCTGGGAGGTAATTAGCATTAATGATTGCAGTAGCAACTTTATAAGGAGAGACAGCTGAGCTGGCAAGCTTGCTCTGTCTCCCTACATGATGTCCTGCACCACCTTGGGACTCTGTAGAGTCACCAGCATTAAGGCTCTCACTAGATGCAGCACCTTGACCTTGGGCCTCCAGAATAGTAAGACATTCCACTTTCCCACTAATCACACAGAGCCCCCTCTCAGGCCAGCTGGCCCATTCTTGGGGGTCAGATAAACTAGCTTATCCATTTGGTTGTCAGACAACTGCCTTGAAAAGCCAGAACATTTCTACATGTTCCCAGTTACTGGTTAATAAATATCACCCCAAGAACTCAGTACCTAATAGGAAGAGCTGAATTCACTTCTATGCTTTATAAATTTCCCAGTCTGTAGTGCTAAACTGTAGCAAGAGGAAATGAACTAAAACACCCGTTTTACATACTCTTCCAAGATTTCATACCTATTGTTCTAACTACTGACCTTTACTGTCTGCTGCCCCCTATTCTGTGGTTTTCTGTGATAGGGAGAAAACCACCTGGCCCCAACTGCCATACTCTAATCCCTGGAATCTGATAAGATGTTCAGCTACAAGGTGAAATGGACTTAACATTGCAGATAGAGGTTGCTATTCAATAGACCTTAAATTGAGACTCCCCTGAATTATCTAGCTGAGCCTGTTATAGTCACATGACTTCTTAAAAGTAGATGAGAGAAGCAAAACAAGAGTCTAAGAAAATTATTTGAAGGTTATAGATGAGGGATCTTAGAGATACTACCTGGCTTTAAAGGTTCAAGAAAGGGTCACTGAGCTGAGTGTGGTGACACATACCTGTAATCCCAACAATCTGAGAAGGTGAGGCAGGAGGACCACAAGTTTGAGCTCAGCCTGGGAATTTAGCAAGAAAAAGAAGGAAAAGGTGAGGTGGGGTGATGCTGGGGATGTACCTCAGTGCAAAGGCCCTGAGTTCAGTCAGGAAGGGAGTGGAAGGGAGAAGAGGAAAAAGAAGGGGAGGGGAAATAGGAAGGAGAGGGAGTGGGGAGGGGAGGGGAGGGTCAGTAACCAAGGCACGTGGTCAGCCTCTGGAAAGCGGAAATGCAAGGAAACAGATTCTTTCCTAGAGACTGCAGAAAGGAACACAGCCTGATCTAAGCCCAAGGAGACCAGTGTCAAACTTCTGTCAAGCTTGGCTCATTTAAAACATTATGTTTACAGCTCTTGTACAGCAGCCACAGAAGATTAAAGTACCTTTTCAGGTTATCTCTCCCCACACCTGCAGTGCCACATGCCCGATATTCTGGGGTGCCATAACAGAATTTAATATAATTTTGCTGTTTGGAATCTGGGTATTCATATCACAGCTCTCTGAATTCCTTTAGCAGCATAGTGAGAGGGCATGATGCCTGATCCGAGAGCCTTAACCCTGAGACTGTTTTTTTCTGCTGGGTGGAGGGACAGTGTTAAGTGAAATGACCAAGTGGTCTTGGGCTGGCAGCAGGGCCAGAGAAAGTGGGAATGGGAGGAGAGCTTTAAGAGGAAGAGGGAAAGGAAAGGTAAAAGGGTTGACAGAGAAGAGGAGGCAAGAGGATCAACGAGAAGGAAGGAAAGAAGAGAAAGACAAGGATAGAAAAGAAAAGAAAAAAAAGAAAGGTTAGGGGAAGACACAGAAGCTTGGTGATGGGAGAGAAGAGAGGAAGGGATAAGGAGGCGAGACCTGTCCCCACTGTCCCACCTCCCACCAGGACATCCTTTCCTCTTCCTCCCTGAGCTCTGCCTCCCCTTAGGGTCCAGCCTACTGCAATGGTTCTTGGGGATGGACCCAGACTAGTCTGTCCTGTGACTGGCTGGCTTCCCCTTGAAAGATTCTGATCTAATCAGCCCAGATGGAGTCTAGGCTTCAGGACTATAGAAAAGTTTTCCAAGTGGCTCTAACGGGCAGCCAGGGAGAAGAGCCGCCGCCATCTTTAGCTCACCTGGAATGGCTCCTGATGTCAAGATCCCTGGTCTGTGTCCCTCCCTTGGCAGCTGGAGAGGCTGTATTGAGATGATGTGAGAGCTCTGGAGCCAAACTGCGGGGGTTCTGTCCTGCTCCACGTTTAATAGCATGGTGACTTTTGGAAGTTCTTTAACCTTCCTGTGCCTGTCTCTCCATCTTCAAAAAGAGAATGAAGATAGCAACAGTTATTTGTCTTACAGCATTGTTTGAAAACTAAATGAATTAATATTTGCTAAATGCTTCAGATCACGTCTACACACAGAATGTACAATAAAAGCATTGTCATACTGTTTAACCTCTTGTGTTCATGCCCCCACCTCCACCATTTATTACTGCACTCTTCTCTAATTGGCCTCACCAAAGCCACTGTTCTCTGCATGACAGGCACTTGGTAAGTTCTATTAAGAAAACAAAGCAAAGCTAGGAAATAACTGCAAAAACATATCATCTGTTCATTAAGGGCAAGAATTGACTAGAAGGTCAAAATGTTTTAAGAATGATCATTTTAATAATTACTACACGTGGTTTAAAGAAAGGAATGAGGTAGAAGTAAAAGGAAATGTGTGGTGTAGTAAGAGTCCTAAAGCAGATACTGAAAGCAGGTAATTCTCTCTGAGCTTACAGAAGCATTAGAAAGTAGCCCAAAAAGGAAAGACAGAGGTCATAGAAAAATATGCATGTTAGGAAAATAAAAGGCCATGGAAATCAAATTCTGCTACTTCATAATTGTGCCTGAGTCTGGCCTAGTCTAGATTTCTATTTGGATGGCTGATTTGCATATGTGCTCATATACATTTCAACTCTGAAAGTAGAAGTTCCATATGTGTTTTATTTACTCTCATTTATTTTTTATCTTTACCAGTTGGCCTATTTTTTTTTCTTCTTCTTCTTCTTCTCCTTCTTCTCCTTCTTCACATTACATCAGGAGACCATTACTGCAACAAGTAACTCAGCTTAGAATTGCTGGGATAATTCCGAAAGAAACATTTGAGACAAGATGTAGGGCTTTCTATTAGGGTACAATAAAATTTACAATGCACAAATTTGGCAGCCAAAAGATTTCTCTCAAAGGTATGAAAAAATGTCTGTACTTTACTTTCAAAGAAACCAAATAAGACATGGTCCCTGAATCACTGTCTGAATGCAAACAGCATTTGGCTTTGATCTGAGTTGTTGAAAACTATAACCAATTTATCCCAAGGATGCCAAACCATCAGAGAATGTTTTTAAGTCTGGATTTCCATATCGGAATTCTGCTACACACTTTTTCTCTTCATTTTACATAGGGCCGACCCAAAATAGTACTTCCAACAATAGACAGAGTTGGTATGATAATTCCACTTCTACTTATGGGCAGTGGGGTAAAAGGACCCTTTTCTTACTGACATACTGAACATGGCCTGGAAATATATGAAATTATAATTTAACAATAATTGTGATTACTTAATGGGAACCCTCTCTTGTATTAATAGTCTTAGGCAGGTTCAACCAGTTTTCTATGGAATAGGTGATTTAAAAAAAAAAACAGAAAGCCATTTGTCCAGAGTGGCTCTTGAATCTGCCTAGCCTTACTGCTGCCAGCTGCCTTCCCTGCCCCTCCACCTGGTCCAAGAAGAGTCATCACTGATCTTCTGAATTCTGTCTAAAAATTTAAACCCTAAATATGCCCATTAGTCTCAGGGCCAAATCTCATTTACTCTGCCCCTCCCTGCTTCCAGAGCCATACTGTGTGCGTGTGCATGTGCGTGTGTGTGTGTGTGTGTGTGAAATGCACACACAAAGGGAACCAATTCAGCCCCATAAGGAAACACATCAGCCATCTTGCAAGCCTGTGGAGGTACCCGCTATACTGAGTCAATCACCCGGGATTACCCAGCCTTCAGACTTTGTGGAAGTTTTTTTGCAGGGGGAGGACATGAGACTAGATCAGTACATGATGTCTCCAGAAGTCCTTTTCTGCTCTGCCTACAACCTTCTGAAATAAGCAAATGGGAGAGGTATGTTGATTTTTTACCCAAATTCTCTACATTTTAGGACATCCATATCACCCAAAGGTTTTTGTCTAAACACATAGTCTAGAGCTAGAAACTTGGGCCCACTCTGCATTCCGGGTGCATCTTTGGTTATATAAACAGGGTGTAGAGCCTTCAGGGAGTGGGCAATGGGCAGTTCCTAAGGATGGAGGCTCTTTTAAAGCCCAGTTCCTTTATAGGAATTTTGAATTCCAAGGAGCCTGTGAATAACAGAGTTTACTTCTTGTGATTGTTTGTGTTTCATTTTAGGCATTAAAACCCTATTCTAAGAAGCGATCCATAGCTTTACCAGATTCCCAAAGGTGTCAGTCACACACAAAAAAGATTTCCTCTTCCTGCAGCTGTCCACCCAGACCCCTTGTTTTAGAGGTGTCTGTGCCCACTGCTCCACCCCCTGCCCCATATCTACTCAGCCAGGTCTGCCTCAGCCCCACTCCTACCTTCCTGATGTCCCACACTGTCCTCCCCAACCTCAGGCCCAGCGGCCCTGACTCTCCTTATCTGTGGAGGGTGAGGGCCCTCTCTGCATTTGAGTCACTTCTGCTTTTTATGATACTATCGGGTCCTGGGGTCTTTGTTTTTAAAGTGTGTTAGTAGTGGTTGTCTGACAGGGAAGGAGGGAAGTGGTAAGGAAGTTTGTTCCATGGTATTTTAATTTTTAGAATGAGCTTATTAAACAATCACAAAAACAAAAGACTTGTGAAGTTCTATATTATTGCTCTTACCTCTAGTTTTTCCTGGTCCCTTCTCCTGTTCCTCCTGTCACCTGATCATCCTGCTCCTAAGAACTCCTTGGCTTTCTTCTCATCTGCCTCACTTCAGCATGGCACAGCAGAACTGAAGGAGGCCTTGAAGCCAACAGACCTGTGTTCCAGACCTGGCTCTGCTGTGTGTCCACAGCCAAACCTTTTCATCTCTGTGCTCTGAGGCTTACTCATCACCAAGACTAGCTAACATTTCCTGTGAGCTTACTCAGGCCAGGCCCTTCCTTGTTAACTCATTTGGTTCTCACAACCACACTACAGATGGGTAGTGATGTTCCCATTTCACACACCATACTCTGAGATGTGGAAAGATTGTAACAGTAGCTCCTCTACTTATTTTAACTTTCTGGCGTCAGAGTCTGCCATGTTGGCACTTTGGCCTGTTGCCTTTTAAAAATGAAAACCAATCCTTTCAAATCAATCCTGTAGAGCAGTGCTCCTCTGTTGATTAGAAATAACACAGGGGGACCTCTATAATACTTGCTATATTGTGGGTAACTGTCATAATATTTCTCAAATGGTCATTACTCTGAGCATCAACTGTACAAATCCCATCACTGGCCAGTGCCTGGGAATCTTAGTTGGAAGAAGTCAGCAGTGACTGTCTTCCTTTGCTGTCTGCTCAGCCAGACTCTATGGCATCTCATCCTCACTCTCTCGCTTTCCTGTTTTAGATTTCTACCCACGGTTGTGTTCCTGCCCCCTTGCCCTGCCACCCAACTTGAGAACCTTGGTTCTCACAGCCAGACCGTTTCTGTGGTCTCCTCACAGGATTGCCTACTTCCAGTCTCTTGCCACATGAATTTGGCTTGCACGCTATGGTCAGATTAAAGGTCCTGGATATGATTTCTCAATCTTGAAACTTAATCTTTTCCTCTGGGAATATCGTCTGTCCAATACCCAGTTCTTGAGTCAGAGTGATCTAATTGCTAGAGTCACCAAACACAGAGATTTATCTCTGCCTGAGATGCCCTTTTGAAATCAGTCTCCCATCTTGAATCTGAGTTCCAAGGCTACCTCCTCCTGAAGCCTTCCCTGGGAGTCTCAGCAGGATAGTGCTCTCTCATTTGTGTTTTTCACTGCATATGTCTGGGGGGTAGGGTAGGGTAAGGTAAGGAGCTTGCATGTGTTGTCTTTTCTACCTCTACCTGATCCATAAGGTCATACATAGACTTGAACTTTAAAATTTGTTAAGATTATGAATTTATAAATGGGAAAAACAAAAGCCCAGAAGGTTAACTGACACAGTGGATCAGTTAGTTTATGTTTAGTAGTATTATACAACTGTCAGAATGCCTAGTTTTAAGCCAACTTTCTACTGCTTACTAGCTGGTGTGACCTAGGTCAAGTAACTTAACTGTTGCATCTCAATTTTTTCATCAGTAAAATGGGAATAATAATAAGTTCAAGATGGTCCTGAAGATTAAGTAAATTAACACGTGTAAAATGTCTGGAGTGTACTTGACACTCTGGAAGCACTTAGATGTTAGCTATTATTGTTGTTGTTAATGGCAGAACCAGAATTCAAATCAATGACCAATTCAGTGTTTTTTACACCGGCCCCATTACCTGGCATTACGTAGCTACTTGCTACTCAGCTCCATGTTTCCTCAGTGTCCCCAGTCTATGTTCAACCTCCTCACTCTTTGCAAAAAGGTATGTTCATGTGGCATGTGCACACATACACAGGACTTCGAGTCAGTATATAAATGTTGTTTTCTACAGTCTAGAATCTTGATGAAGCTATGTTGTCTTCAGTTATAAACAAAATAAAAATGAAAAGACAATCCTCTGTCAATCGTACCACAGGATATTTTCTTATGTCTAGAAAAAAATGAATATCTTCTCTTATTCCAAGATAATTCCTGTAGCAGTTTCTGAAAGGCTATTGTTACAGTCTCAGAATGTCACAGGGAGGAGAGCACTAACTATGGAGACAGGCAGAACTGGGTTCCTATGTCTCCCTCATTAGCTCTGGAGTGCTGTGGGAGTTCGTTTTTCTCTGTCTTGGAGAACTGAAATTATTCTATTGCTATTTCATAAGGCTATAGGGGACTCCATAAGCTCCTCTGTGCAAGGCGTTAGCCTAGTAAGCCCTGTTGTTTTAGTGCCACTCCGTTGGGCTTAGCAGCACTCACTCATCTCAGTCTACTTTAGGTAAAACCAGAGAGTGAATCTCAATGGAGGGTTATGTTTACTGTGAATTTCTTTGTCAGGCTCCAGGGAGCTGGAATTCCCCCAGAGATTAAGTGCTGTTGGGGATGAAAATGAGAAGGCTAGTTTGCCAAGAAGCAACCAAAAGAAGATTTCCCTTTCCTCCGTTATGGTCCTTCCACTGACTTGCATTCTCTTATGTACTGACTCAACAGAAGCATCTTTTCTTTAAACACACCTCCCACACATATGAGCAAGAATGTCACATGGGTCTCTGTTGATCTAGGAAGTGGCCTTTCTCACACCTAAAATCACGTGTCCCGGATGCAGTATCCTGGTAGAGGAAACAAAGCCCATCCATCCATCTTGTCAACCTGGAATGCACTTTTCAAATTGACCAGACAGGGTGTTGAGATGACAAATGATTATGACTCCATCACCTACCTGAGGAGCTTAGGCTGAAGGATTTGCCAGGAGGCTCTGGTGCCCTTACTATTTCTATCTCAGTGCTTCATCGCTTCAGCAGGAATTCTAAAACGCTAGTGTGTCTACAGTGACACTTTCCCCCTCTCCGGCTCCCCAGTACTGGGGATTGAATTTAAGGCCTTTACATGGAGTTACTTCCACAACCATTTTAAAATTTTTAAATTTTGAGACAGGGTCCTGTTAAATTTCCCAGGCTGCCCTTAAAACTCACAGGCCTCCACCTTCCAGAATGCTGGGCTTACAGATGTGCGCCATCAGGCCCACCGTGCTGTGGCACTCTTTTATATGTAATGAGTTTTCCACTTCATGCTAGATAACAAAGTTTTATTTTTAAATTAAATGGAGCTTTTTTAAAATCTTTAAATGAAGTCAAACTCTTCTAAAACAGAGTTACTTTCTAAACTTCACCCTCTGCTCCCATTACCCCTTCGCAGCACGATTGTCTTTGAAATCCATGCGATACAATCCTGATTTTGTATAACAACATGCAATTCATTCTAGCACTGGTTCTATCATTTTCTGCACCAAGGCTATTGATAATTTTCCTCAAGGGAGACTACTTTACCAAAGATGACTATTCGAGAAGACAAATTCTAGGAACATTTCACTTTGTGTGGTTTCATCTTTCTGAATTTCCCCAAGAAAGACAGCACAAACAGAGTCCTTGGGTCTCTGGGGCCAACCCTTCTGGACACATCTGAGCCAGACCAAATGGGAAGTCACTGGGAGGGGAAAAAAAGTAACTTTAGTTGGTCAGTAGGTGGCGCACTTTCCCCAGCGTTATCCTTGACTCGGGCTTAGAGGTACTGCAGGTGTCTTCAGGTGTGGGCTTCTAGAATTTAAGCCCTTTGATCAGCAGTGTCTTGTCACTTCTGAGGATGCTGTTGTCCTGAAATATGAAGATGTTCACCGATCTCTGCTACCCTAAAGTTTGGACTGTAACCAAATTATTACCCATATTTTTTTAAAAAACAAAGCACATTTTCCCTTGGGATGATGACTATAGCGGAAATTTTTCTTTTAAATATTAAAGCCATTTCCCTTTCTAAAGCATAGACCACACCACTACCATTCTTCCTACTGCCACTACCATTCTACCCCCACCAAAAAAATTTCTTCCCTTTTCTGGGTTTAAAAGAAAATTTAAGGTTTCCACAAATTAATTCCTAAAGACATTAGTTAGTCACATTCATCAAGCTACCTTTGCAAACCCAATGGCTGCTCTCATAAGGTCCTCAGCTTTTTTGCTTTTCAAATCCACCTTTGCTTTCTTTAGGTCTTTACCTGGATTAACTTTATCACAGGGAAACAGGCACGTTAGCAGCTCCTGCTGCTTCCTGGGCACAGAGCAGCACTTTCAAGGAGTTTAATCTAGAGGAAAGATCAAGAAACTTAAGCAGAGTACTGTACGCTATGTGCAAAATAAAGGCTTCAGACTGAGACTATCACCGTAGACCCAGGCAGGGAGAGTTCACCGAGAGGCAGTTGTGGTCAGGGAGCTGCACCAAGAAGATCACCAGGGCATGGCCAGGGTTTAGGCGGTTAGGAAAGGGAAAGGACAGTGCTTTTGAGCAGAGAAGTAGGCTCAAGTAACTAACCAAGCAAGAAGGTAGATAAGAAGCTTGGACATGTGATCTGCCAAGAGTGATCTCCTCAGTAGAGGTGTGGCGTGTGCAGCAGTGGAGATCAGAGTGGGCCCAGGGACATCAAGGATAAGGAGCAAAGTGACTTGTTAGAGGGAACGACTTCATGTTAGGAACAGCGGGGAAGTAAGTCCGAAAAGCTAGATTGGGGTCTCAGATAGACACTGGTAAATGTTAAGCCAAAATGTTTCTCTAGGCCAGTATCTTATCTACAAAGCCACACTTCACTTTAACAGTAATTATTCACATACGGTTAACTTGAAACAATGGAAAGATCCGAAAGCAAAGCCTTTGGTGTCAGGAAGTTTCTTGTCCCAGTCCCTGTTCTCTGGTTTACTATCTATATCACCCTCATGTTCTAAACCTTAGTTGTCTCATCTGTAAAATAGGTTTGATCACCATAACCACCTAATTAAGACTGCTATAAAATTCAAATGTTATGATATGCAGCACGAAATACAAAGATGAATCCTTTATAGGGAAGGTAAACTACTAGTGGGCAAATTTATATATATATATATTTTTTTAATCTCAAAATTGCCTGTGTTTGACCAAAGAATCACACAGAATGTTTTTAACATAGATTGCCCATGTTGCCCTTTGGAGCTTTAATTCTGTAGATCTGGGATAGGGTCTAGATTCTGTAGTTTAAAATATATGCTTATCATCAAAGAAATATGGGACCACTGGCAGTGTTTCTCAAAACAGTGGTTCTCATATTGTACTCTGTGTTGCTGGGGTTTGCAAACATTCTGACTGTTGGTCCCCACTTCCAGAATTTCTAATTCAGCCTGGGAATGTGTATTTCTAACAAGTTCCTAAGCATGGCTGAAACTGTGGGAGGGAAAAGGAAAGGGCTGCTCTGAAAATCACTGTTCAAAGTAAATGCCAAGGGCCAAGTGAATAGGAATCACCTGGGGATGCTTGTTACCTTGGCTGTCTGAAACCTGCCTGAGATTCCACATTCACGACAAGAACTCTGGGTGATTCTGATATTTTAAGAACCCTGCTCTAGGCACAATGAAAGTGTCAACACATACACATACATACACGCTAATTCTGGTGTATGATGTGTCAGAAATATTAAAATATGAAAACCTCGCAAGTCATAAAGTGAAGATAATGTGGTTTTAAATATCATATTGGCTAAAGTTCCAAAAAAAAAAAAAAACAATAATCAATGCCTTTCAACTGCTAGGTTAGGCTCAAACTTTCAATACCAGTCTTTAAACTGGAAATGAGGCACAGAGCAAGTTCCCTGTGTTTGGCCTATAACCCAAGCCACCCTCCTCAGTCCTTAATACAGCCTTTCCTCATCTACGTTGTGGTTTGCTGGTGAGTTAGATATCCTGGCCAGTTTTTTAAAGTACTGGCACCTACCTTGAAGAGTCCGATTGAATCACCATGGGGTACAAACCAGTCACATCTGCCCAAGAGATCCCACATGTAGCCAAATTTGAGAACCACCACTTCAAAGGCATTTGTTATTTGGTATGTCTTTAGGAAGTAGGTATCTTTTTAAAATTATCACTCTTAAGGAAAATACAGATGTGCTCTGAAATAACAATGGGAAAATGCTGAAGTGAGTATAAAAAATATTAGATTACTTATACCTTAGGATTACTCATGTCTTTATATGATACGTTTTCATCTATCATAGATTCTAAATGTGACTTTTAAAAATTCAACAAATATGAAGCCCCACTATGTGAAGCATTCATGAAGCCCTGACTTTACTCACTGTTCATTCTTCCTGGAGCCTAAAGAATTCAAACCACTAAGAGAGAATGAAGTGGTATATGCAAAGAAGTGCTTTTCAAACTGTAAGCTGCCAAACAGATGGAAATTATTATCAACAACCTCATTTCAGTCTCACTCAGACCAAGGGAATTGTTCTCTGTATGATTGATGATAAATAATATCGATATACACTTCTACATGATAGAATCTCTGTAGAGGTATGCTTAGAAAAATCTGAACATGTTTGCAATGTGAGAAAACTAACTAGGAAAAAATTTTAGAAATGAGGTACATCAAAATAAATTATCTCAACGGTTGGGAAAGAAAAGGAGGAAGGAGAAAGAAAAAGAGGTTGGCACTCCTGCTTTAAAATTCATGCTTTAAATGAGTAAATATATTGGAAACCAGGGGTACTTACTGTGGGAGAAGGTGGATACAGCAATGAAATAAGGGAAGATAAATAAGCTTCTAGTGTTTAATTTGAATCAAAGGTATCAGTCTGAACTCACAAATTAAAATAGATAGATAGATAGATAGATAGATAGATAGATCCCATTTTTTCTGAATGCACCTTGTACTCATGCCATCCCAGAAGCCATGAGCTCACCTAGGGTGCAGAGTTTAATTTCTAAAAGAGTTTTGCATTAAAAGGAAACAGGGCCCGTTAGACATGGGCTGATTGCAGAACTAGGGCAGAGAAACTACAAAGTGAACCGTAAGCATCTTGGTGGCAGGAAGTAAATCCTCAAAACTATGCAGGGCCATGTCAAAAGAACAGAGGAGCCAGCAGGAGAGGACTCCCACTGGCCGATCACCGGCAAACTTGGCATCAAAATAGCAGTAATAGGTTGTATTACAAAAGGAATCCAGGTATCCACACAGATATTACAATAATTAAACAAATGGGTACTAGAAAGCTTTTCTTTATGGTGGGTGACATGTTAATAAATGCAGAAGAAATCTTAGTTTTAAGGAACCATAAACTTGTATCCTCCACAATAGCGACATCAGATGAGACTCTTCAATGGTGCTAAAATTATTGGGCGAAACTTTGTTAGTGAACAGGCTATTTCAGAGTCTCAGACTGTCTCCCCACGGATTAACTGCTGATTGCAAACGGAGGAGGGGGAGTTCCGGTATGGTGAGGAATGTGGCAGACCCAACCCTCCCTAACTGATCAAAGTGACATCATGGGCCTCCCGGGGTGAGTTGCTAAGGACACAACATTTGGGCATTCCTGCCCAAAATGTAGAACCTAAATCTAGCCATGAGGAACCAATCAAGCAAATTCAAACTGAGGGGCATTCTACAAAACAGCTGGCTCATAACCTTCAAAAATGTCACCATTGTGAAAGACATGAGGAACAGTTCCAGATTAAAAGAGACTAAATCTCCATGGCAGTCAAATGCAAGGAGGGATCATGACTGGATCCTGGATGAGAAAAATAAAGTTACAAAAGTGAATGTTAAATCAATTTTAGGTAATGGGACTGTCTAGATCCTGAACTTGACCATTGCGTTGTGGCTTAAAGAACGCCACAGTGTTTGGAGGATACACATTGAAGTGTTGGTGGCCGTAGAATCTGCAGCTCATTCACAATGCATGAGATGAGGGGTGGAGAAAAATCCACATATGTAAAACTGCTAACAACTGGTGAATCTGGATGGAGACATATGGGAGTTCATCATTCTATTCTTGCAACTTTTCTGAGGCTTTGATATTTTTCAAACTAAAAAGTTTAAGTTCTAAAAATATCTTAAAGTTGATTATATAGTATGTTTTGATAAAATCCAAACACTAGCACCTCTTAATGGAGCTACAGTATCAGAAAAAGTCTCCCACAGTGAATTTATTGAAATATACTTTATCAAAAATATGATGAGTAAGCAAACATTAAAAAATGATTTAGAATCAAAGTTTTTCATCTGAATACCTTTGGGTCACAGGGTTGTTTTGTTTATCCCACAGGATAGGGTCTCAATGTAGGGCTATGTGGCTGGTCATGGTGGCACATACCTGTAATCCCAGCACTTGGGAGGCTGAGGCAGAAGAATCCCATGAGTTAAAGGTCGGACTGGGCTACATAAGAGAGTTCAAGGCCAGCTTGTACTACATAGTGAGACAAGCAAAAAAAAAAAAAAAAAAATAGGTATATATGTATCTGTTTAAGAGTTGAATTAGTTGTTAACTGAGAAGCATAAAAATCATGATTTTTAGCTCTTTTTTAAAAAATCAAGAGCAACACTTGACCTCTCAATACCCTTATCTGGGTTAAAGTTATCCTCTTCTGATGTGTCATGTTCTCTACTGGTCACCAGAGCCCCCACCATTCTGCATGTCTGCCTGACCCAAAAAGCTACAATCATTCAGGTTACCTCGCCAACCCAAGAAAGAATGTGAGCTTGTGATCTGTCTTCTAGGCAGTAAAGAATAAATAGGAAAGAAAAATCATCATTTGAGAGATGAGCTGAGCTGAGAAAGAGGAAGGGCCTGAAAAAGCAAAACCGATCTCTCCCTTGCCCTTCCCAAGCCATCCCACTTTACCCAAACCAGAAACCTAGGGATGAATCCTTGGCATCCTCCTTTCTATCAACACACGTGTCAAACCTGTCTTTAAATTCTGCAGATTTTAATTTGTAAATATTCCCAAATATTTATCTCTATTTTTAACACTAAAAAAGCAATATCATCACCGCTACCACCACCAGTACTGCCACTGCCACCCACAAGGTCATCCTGATCTCATCACCGTCATCAGCACCAGTATCGCCATCATTATCATCCTCATTACACTACCCGCCACCCCTGCCAGCTCTGCCACCATCACCCCAGCACCCCAGCCTCACCTCTGTCATTACCGGCCCCTGCACCACTGTCACTGCTTCCTCCGCTCCCTGAGCCCCCACCGTCTCACATCTAGATGAGGGCTCCTAAGTGGCTCCTCCATATTCATTTTGGTCTCCCTTTAATCTGGTCACTACCCTTAAGACAGAAGAACTATTTTCAAAATGTGTTTTTAAGTCCATGTCTTGCTTAAACACATTTCAATGGCTCCTACAATTCTTGGGATACAAAGAAAATTGCTAGGAAACATCTTCAAAGCTCTTCATGGTTTTCATTTCCTGCTTTCCCTGCCTCAGCTTTTCTATTCCAGCTCTGGATATTTTTTCAATTCCTAATACTCCGAATAATGCCTCCTTTAAAAAAAAAACTCAGATGCCCAGCGTTTGATTAATAATAATTCTTGGCTTATGTCATGCCACTAAATTGGCCAATACACAACCCTCTTTGTGTGTTTAAAACTAATAGGATGAATCTTTCAGAATTCCCCATCACTCCCATTATCTAGAACATTACCAGTAATTTATCATTTCCTCTGTGAACCTCCCAGCCTTCTTCGTCACTCCTCTGAGAGGGACCACCGTCTCAACACTTGTGCTTATTTTTACTGCCTTTTGTGTTTTAGTATCTAAATAATATATTACTTCATTTTTATTGTTTTTAAATTTTATATAATGTACATATAGTCTGTACAACTTGCTTTTTTCACCTAGCATTACGTTGCCAATATTCATCCATTTTGTTGTGAGCATCAGGGATACATTTGTTCTTATCGCTACGCAATATTGCATTGTGTGAATATTCCCTGCCTGCAGTACTCTCTGTTCTTTTAGCCTTGTTAGCTATGACTTACCCTTTAGAGCCCAGCTGGGGTGTCATTTTTCAGGAGGTATCTCCTGACTTCATAAGTAGAGTAGATCTTTTATTTATCACAGACTTTCAAAGTACAGCTGTATCTGCTTTGTAGCTATTACTACATCAGCAATCTCACATTGGTGTGATTGTTTGGGCTCTGTATACCCCACTTGACTGCAAGCTCCCTAAGGGCAGAAACCTCGTAGGTTGCAACAAAGTCCTCTCACTTCCTAGAACATGGTAAAGGTACAACAGAAGCTATTGTTTAAAGGAACAAATTAGTGAATCAAGAAATTAGACATTTGTCTAAAATAACACATCATGTAACTAAACATGTTCAGAGATAAACAAAACTAAGACCAGTCTCTCTTCCTACTTTCTTATGTTTTGAATGCCATTATCATTTTTTCGATCACTGTGGCTCAAAAATGTTGACATTCGATCTGATTCTAGTCTTCTCCTGGTCCTTACACTTGATCATTTGCCCAGTTTTCTTTGTTTTCTTTTGCAAATGATGCCTGTCCCAACATGCCATTCCAGCACTATTTGATTCCCACATGCATAACTCACATTTAAACAGCTGAACTATGTTTTGTTCCTTAAACTCTGCTTCAGAATTTCCCAGTACCTTATGTTTCCTTATACTCTACCTCCTCCTCAGAGTGTCCTTTTGTCATCTATGAGTACATAAGCCCCATCCATTTCAAAAGCTACAGCATTGGAAGCTGTGTGAACTTGGGAAATTATCTGCATTCTAGTTCCTTTGTCTGTTGTACAGGAATAACCACATCTAACTCCGGGAAATGTTGCTCATGTTAAATACATACATACATACATACATACACACATACATACATATACACATACCTGGAAAATGCTATGAAAGAATGCTCTTTCCTCTTAGCCTATGCTGTTTCCCCCTTTCCTGGTGTAACACTTTTGCCCTCACCCCTTATGTCTTAGTCACTTTTCCAATGGGAGGGAAGAGGACTGACTGATCAAATTATTGAGTTGGGAGAAGGAAGTGAAGATCCCAGCTCAACCTCTCCCCTCCTCTTTTCCCTGTCTCTTTCTTTTACATCTACCTCTCTCCCCTGCCTTCTGCACCCCTGAACCTCTCATCTGCCTATTTACAGTATTTAGATAGCCAGGTCCACCTTCCCTGTAGGTACTTAGTGAGGCAGCTCAACCCTCCAGTGGAGGTGAAGCTGCAATGGTCTGGCGCTGCCTGTGACTCATGGGTAGAGTCCCCCAAACTTGCCCTTACCTGGTGGCAACCTTCTTTGGCCATAGCCCATAAACCAGTTCTCCCATTAGCTTATCAGTGATAAACTTACGCTTCAATCTCTATCTGTAGCTTTTTTTGTGTTTGATTTCTCAGTTGGTGCTGGACTCCAGGGTTTAATGACTTCCTAAAATCACAATTATAGAAACACACTAGAATTTTCACACCCAAATAAGGGATGCCTTTGAAGCAGTCCTCTGAGGAAGTGACACACATATTCTACTACATTCCAACATGACTACTCTGGCCCAACATCTTTTCGATGGATGTATCATTAGTTTGTGACTTTCAGTATCTTCATTCATCTCAAGTCTCATTAGAAAAGAGTGGATGGAAGTTTGAAAAAGTCATTTGAAACCAAATGTAGTTAATAAATAGAACAATGGGGGAATTCAAAAGTAAGGGGAGGAGAGGAAAGGAGAGGGAGGGAGAAAATTTGAAAAGCACTCTTAAAAAGCTTGCACATTAGTCATATTTTCAAAATATCACACAAAAGTTATTACTGGAAAATAGCAATAATTTAGATAGGTAAAATTGAGTATGTTTATTTTTTAAATCTTTTTGCTGTGATGCTGAAAGCCTAACATGCTGACTTTTTTTAAAGGCAGAGAATAAGGAGTTATGCTCTTTATGACTTATTTTCTGTGTCTTTGATGTTGATTGAGCTTCTTTTACACTCAGTATTTTCTTCAGTAAAATGGGGTTAATAGTGATAACTGCTGCAGATACCTCATAAGATCTTTCTGAGAACCATATGAGGTAAAATGTTCTTCATCAATGGTAAAGAGCAAGGCAAACATTAGTTGTATTGTGGTGATTGTGATTATGACTGATATTCTTTCTTAATGGTTTCAAATTTTCTCCTTCCTTTCACACATAAGTTTGGCATCTAACTTGTATGTTGAAATATCCTTTCATACAAAGACTGAGGTCAATCTGAATACATATTCCAAGATTCAGATAAATCACTAAGGAAAATGCAAGGAAGCAGGAAGCCTGCCAATGACTCAGTAAGCACCATTTTCTGTAAATCACTTGATTTGTTTTGCACCATTTTCTGTAAGTCATTGGATTTGTTTTGGCTTTGAGTGATTTGTTTCAAGTTTCTAAAACAGGATTAACATTGGTCATCATTTTCTCTTACTTGGCTCTGAAGACTAAGAGAGGTACTCCTATAACCTTTAACACCTCTGTAGCCTTAGTTGCAGTTGACATTTGCTGACTACAGTACTGGCTGTGTGTTGGGTAATGTATATCAAATGTGTTAATGTAATCTTTAATAGAAGCTGGTTGCTGTAGGTACTACTTTTGTTTCCATTTTATAGGTGAGACAAGAAAATCCCAAAGAAATGAAACCACTTGTCCAGGCCACAAAGCTGGTAAGTCCTCAAGCTGGCACGTCAGCCCAACTGGTGTGTGTACAAAGCCCATGGTTTCAGCATACTCTCCACCTTGAAATGCATAAGTCTGGGTTTTCTAAACTGCAAACTTAATCACATTTTTTTCCTTTATGTTTTCTTTTTGAGGGTATCACAGGACCCATTCTGGAGTTGTTTGTGTGTTCTTGATGAGTGACACGCTTCCCCTGAAACCACTTGAAAGGGTAGAGGACCCCCTAATGTAGTGACTAGAACTCTGAGAAATGTGCTAGGGTGTAACATTTGAGCAAACACAAAAGAAATAAAGGCTTAAGGGAAAACATACAATTCAACTTTAAATCAGCATCTGCAATGGGCCTTCAGAGCCTACTTAGGAATTTGTACTAAGCCCACTTCCCTCAAAACTCATTCCTACTCATCTTTCAGACTGCTCTCCATTCTCCTGAGAGCTCTCTCTTTCCTGAAAGCACCCACATTTTTGCTAACCACTGAGATAGCTCCTCTACCTTTTCTAACCCTCCCCTGCACTGGAATAAGATCATGCATACTCCAGACTCATTAGAATTCCAACTAGAATCAACTCTTTTATTATTTTTTAGAAAAATACCATATTCATTTTTATTTTTAACCACAAAAGTCATTATGTTTATGGTCAGAAAGCTTGAGAAATAAAGAAGAAACAATGCCCTGGGTGAAGGGGGGCTGTTTCATGTATCTGTATCCCCAGAGTCTAACACAGTATCCAGTACAGTCCTTGGAGAGCCGGGTGAAAGTCGATGAGGAGGGAATTTGTAATTGACCTGCCAGCACTCATGGCCAGCATCCTCCATGGCTGCTTTGCCTCCAGGGATTAGGGCATTCCCCACTGGTCAGAAATAGTAGGTACTTACAGAATAGCGAACTCTCAAGCAGGTGCACTGAGGAGGATCTGGGCTCACTGTGACCTCGGGTACCTGTTTGTTGAGTTACATATGAAAGAAAGAGGATCCTGAAAAGTCTGCTGTAAAGTTGGGGTGGAGACAGCATATATTTACTTGTTCCCTAGAATGTCAACGCCATCTACCTGTCCTACATTTCTGCCCATTGTTAAGGCCAGCCCACATGCTTCTCCAGGAAGCCTCCAGTAATGTTTCCACCCCTATAAATATGCCCACATCCTAACATCTGAAACCTTTGACTATAATCTTATGTGAAACAAGGACTTTTCAGATGAGACTAAATTAAGGACCTTGAAGTAGGAGGTTATCCTGTATTGTAATTCCAATTGTAATCCCTTATAACATTGTAATCCAAATATCATAGTTTCTCTTTTTGTCCTCTTTGCGGTCTGAAAAGTTTATAATGGTAATCTCATTGAAATGTTATTGGAATCCTAGTGAGTTAATTTTAATCTACCATCTCCAGTGCATCCCATGGTGAGAATAAAGGCACTAAGACATATTTATAGTTATGGGCAGCCAAGAGGTCCCAAGTCTGGTCCAAGTGAAGATTCATGAAATAAAGGACTTGATCCAAGGCATCACCCAGAAATTATTATCTTGTGAAGAAGGGAGTGGCTAGAGGATGAGTGATGGTAAGAAGGGCAAGAATTATGTGACTTATGTGAACTGAGCTGGCCAGGTGGTGAAAAAGTACCTCTGCAATATGCAGGGAGAAGCATATGCAGAAAGTCCAATCTGAATAACTCAACTGTGGTAGCATTTGAATGATTTAGGAGGCTGTTGCTTTAGTTTGTGATATGTAAACTTTTGTGCTCTTATCTTGAGGCTCAAACCCAGTTGACATTTCTGGAGCTATGTGGCTCTGCCATTTTGCTGTACTCAACTGTTTATAAGGAACACAATGTGAGGAAAGAGAAAACTGTTGGCTGGCTTTAAGGATTACGTGTCAGTACATAAGTGTCCTGTGGACACTTTAGCCCTGTGAAACTGATTTCAGACCTTTGCCCCCAGGGAACTATAGGACAAATTTGCATAGTTTTGCAACACTAAGTTTGTAATAATTTGTTATAGCAGCAATAGGAAATTAATACCTATTCTCTAACACTGAGGTCCACATTAACCTCTCCCTTTGAATGCAGGTTAAATCTGAAGACACAGAATGGCACTGAAAGCTCCACAGTTTGTTTGTTCACTGGTCCAGGTGTAATTCCTTGGGGTATGGACTTTTCCCATGCTTGATAAATTTCTAACTTGAGGATAGGAATATCTAACTTGAGGATGGCTAGATAAAAAGGCTTACAGATACTTGTTGAAAGGAAGTAATTACACAGTTACACCAAAAGAAGGAGACATCCTGTGATAATAGCATGTCATTGAAAATAGAATTTAACAGATATTTGTGCACCACTATTTACTATAGTATGTGTCACAATGGCCAAGAGGTACAAATAACCCAAATGCCCATCTATAGATGAATAGATAAACAAAAAATGGTATATACATATAATGAAATTTTATTTCATCTCAGAGGGAATAGCAACCTTCCAGGACTTGAGCAAAAAGTCTAGAGAAGTGAGACAGAGAAAATGATAGCTGGATAATATTGGGGACAGCTATCTGGTCCTGGGCCATGATCAAATCTCTGGTCTTTCTCTTTATAGCAGAGTAGCTGGAGAGTGGTGTTTGTGGAGGATGAGGAAGAAGAGAAGGAAGTTAGGATACTGTGATCAGATCTGTGTTTTGGAAAGAGAGTTCATGAGAGACCATTTAGGAGAACACTGCAGTGATCAAAGAGAAGGAAAATGGAGTGGGCTAGGGAAGTATAAGAGAAGATGAAGAGACTGAGCAGATTCAGCTGGATTTAGGGAATAAAAAGACAGCATAAATTGGGTATGGTGCATAAGAAAGAAGTAGTGTTCACAAACAACTCCAAGTGTTCTGTTTTGTGAAACCAGAGAGAAGGACTTCCAGATTCACTGAATGAAGGTCTTGTCAGCATCACTATATGGCGCATTTTGCAGTCAGAGGAAGTGGTGCCCTGGAGCTGTGCACAAGCCACAACCCTTCAGGCAAGAAGTGCCTTCCTTGGTCTGGGCCCAGCTTCCTCCTGTTTGTCACTTTCCTCAAGGGGTAGGTGAGGGCTGCAATCAGCGAACAGCATGCCTGACCTGAATAAAATCAAGCGTGTCATGTTGAACTGTTCAATTTAAATTCTGCTGACCTTGTATCCTCAGTCTAAGCCTTCAGAAGGATGCTGGGCAAAAGGAAACTAAGGAAGTGAGTCCATATGCATATGACTCATGTTGGAAGCATGTTGTATGGTTGTTTCCTCTCTCTGCACTCACCACTACAGTCAGTGCTCATGGAGCCCAGCACATATGGTTTTCCAATCATGTGGTCCACTGATGGGAAAGCCTTGGACACTGAAAATTCAGGCCAGCAGTGCCAGTAAGTCATGTCACATCACAGTCCCCTGAGGGATCCAAGACTGACTCACCCTTTTTAGCCTAAGAGGGCAAGAGCAAGAGGACAGTGATCTCCCCAGGCCTCCCATAGGGATACGCCCTTGCAGAGTAACATGGCCACAACTCCACCTGGAGTAGCAATTGAATAAAGCCAGAGCCCACTCTAACTACTAAGTGGCAGCCGGCAGAGCTGTTTACCCCTCAGAGAGTTACAGCACAGCAGAGCACTGAATGGGACCTATGGAGCTTCAACCTGCCATTTGGCCTCCCACATTCTCAGTGTGGAAACAGACAAGCTGACTCTGCCCCAAACCACACTCTACTGATAGGTTCATTCTCTCCACCCTGTGAAGGGAAGAAGAAGAAAGCCTTGACTTCACAGAGCTCCTGAAACCAAGCAGATAACCTGTCACATTTCAAGACAAAATTCATGTCACTTGTGGAGAAGGATCACTTTCATTAGCTGTACTTCCCACTGCTGTCAGGTTAAGATCCTCTACTGATGGCTACACGCAGGTCACCTAACACTGTTTAGTAGAAGGATGCTCGTGTTGCCCTGGGCCATCTATGAGTCTCCTAAAACTGCTGTAACACTTTGCCATAAGCTGGATGACTTAAAACAATAGAAATGTATTGCCTTATACTTTTAGAAACTGTAAGTCTGAAGTCAAGATATCTGCAGGGTCATGCTTTATTGAAAGCTGTGGGGATGAAAATATTTGCTTTTCTAGCTTCTGGAGGCCTCAGACATTCCTTATCTTGTGGAAATACAACTTTAATCTCTGTCTCCTTCTCCACAGGATCTTCTTTTCTGTGTGTGTCTTTATCTTCGCTTTTTTCCTCTGAGGGCATTAATCATTGGTTTAGGGGGTCAACTTTGTCCAGTAAGACCCCATCATAACTAACTAAATCTGCAAAGACACTATATCTAAAATAAAATCACCTTCTAAGGCTCCAAGTACACATGAATTTTTGGAAGACACTAGCCACCCCATAATATCATTCAAACTACCATTATGAAGCCTTCTCACTTTCCCTTTTCAATTTTTCAGTGCTTTAAAACACAAGGTGGTTTTTTTTTTCTTTTAAATACAACACATATAATGGATTTTCAGGGAAACCTCTTGAGCCTGGACTTGAGTGGAGTGGTCAGTGGTGAATCCACCTCATTACACAATCATGATCAAGTGTGGTGTTCTGAAAAAGGAAATGTAGGGTGCCATGGGAACTTGGAAGACAAGCACTGATTACAGTGCTCCAGAAGTTTAGACATTAGGGGAAGATGTGAAAGATGAACAGGAAGTATCCAGAAGAAGATCTGAGTGGGAACAGAGAAGTTGGGAAAAGATATTCCAGGCAAAAAAAGAAAATGTGATTCACTGAAGGAGAAAAAGAAAGCCACATTGGATTGACCATAGTGTAAGGATTGGGAGGCGAAAGAGCATTTCAGTGACTGCAGTGTAGGAGCCACTCTGTCCTTTAGCACTTAAAACTGCACAGAATAGTCATATTCCTTCTTCTAGGTGGGACTCAGGAGTCCCTATATAAAGATAGATATCTTGTTGTCTGTAATTCTCTTTCCCAGAACAAATATGTTGGTATCTTCCAAGTAATTCTTATATGCATTGGATTCCCATCTTGTCACTAAATATTGTAGTTGAAGTCCTGCAAATCCACCCCTGCATGTCTAACCCTCTTAAAATAGAACTCAAAAAATGCTAGAAAATACTCAAGATCAACATTTTATCCCTAATGGTTGTCATTCATGAAAAGCACCCTCCCTTCCAATGTCCAACTGTAAAATTGGCCAAGATTTTTGAGCCCGAGACTGCTAACTGACTTTCAGTAGCTATTAATATTTTTTTCTGTAGTGGTATTAATCCCTTCCCTCATGCTTTAGCGGTGCACATGGCTACACAACTAGAGCCTATCACTCTTGACTGCCTTGTACCTGGGTATGATCCTGTGAATAAATTTTCATCCACATAACCTTAATAAATTCACTCTTCCTCCTTCTGTCCCTGTCTTTCTGGCTGGAAACAGTGACAACTGTAGCAGCCTTACATCCAGAGACAGAAAATCTAAGTTGACAGCAGGCAGGCTAGCCCACCTAGATCTTGGGAAGACTTAAACAGAAACTGTTAGAGGAAACACCAAGAAACTTCCACAATCTTTGAGCCATTGTAACTAACCTAGGGGTTGATCCCATATGGTCTCTATTGCTAAAAAATTGCATTTTGTACAAATATAGGCTTAAGGGTTTAACTACCCATACATTCTTTCAGTAAATATGCTGAAACGTGCTAAGTGTGAGGTTGTGTTCTCAACCTTACACATGGTGGTATCGATATCTCCAGGATGGATAGTCTATTGTTTTCTGTTTACAGTCTTGACTTTTTCGACTATCAAGGAACTCCTGATTCAATGTCAGCATTTTCAGCTCCTTATTAATCCTTACAAAATTGAATGCCCACCCTACGACAAGTTCTTTATTTGATTATATCTCTGTCAAGCTTTAGAATAAGCTTATGTATTATTATTCCTATCTTACAACTTAAAAAATTAAGCCTTTACATATGTTTAATTTGCTTGAGAATCAGCAAATAATATAATATTTTTTTTAAAAAAAAACAAGAAATTTGTAGTATTCTGGGTAGTTGAGTGACAAAACAAGATCTTGTTCAATGACCTGTCCACATTACCCTGGGGTATAGTTCCAAATTTGACCTGTTGAACAATACTCCAGAAAAGACACGTGTCCATCTTGACTTAATCCAATGTATCCCAAACACACTTGGTTCTAAGAACTTTTATTCAAGTGTTACAATGAGCTTCCCTTAGAACCTTGAGAAACCTGCTCTAAGGAATTTTCTGTTTCAACTGTTTGACTCTTCATCACTTCCAGGTGTCACACCTGATTGGCAATATCTTCCCAAGAGAAACTGTATTATCATAAAGCCTCTCATAATGTTTTACAAACAAAAAAAAAAGATAGAATTTCAGGTAACACCAGAGAAAACTATTTTGCCCTGGGAATTTCTTGAAATCCCTCAAATCCTACCTAGAATGCTGCCAGTGGTCTGCTCTGATGGCCTCTGCAGGGAGAGGTGATGAGGGGTCTTGTTAGAGGCTTAAACATTTAGAAACAAATGAGGCAGATAATATGATGGTCTCATAATTCAGGGGGTTTGGATTAGAACCTGAAGACAGTTACCCCAAGTGTGACTAAGCAGTGTGATGCCGTGTAAGTCACTCAGGTTTGAGAAATGAGGAATGATTGTTTCACAGGTGGAGAAACTGAGCTGAGAGGATAATGAAGGATTCTCTGAAGAGTGGAGACCTAAGCAGGTTCTAAAGCTAGTTCTCAGGGAGCTTTCTTGGATACATGGTTCAGTCCTTCTACAAGCAAAACAAAAGCATAGAACTGTTCAAACTAATCATTGGTAAAAACTGACACTTCTAGGTATGTGGGAAGGCAGAAAAGGTGCTGTTGTCAAGGAGCTGGTGGCTAGAGAGGCTGGGAAGCTGCCATGTGCCCTCTGCCCCCTCCTCCCTCCCGGAAATGATTGCAGTGCAAATGCATGCCCATTAAACCACAGGCCCACTCTAGGGCGGACTTTTCTGGCCCTGTTTGCAATGCCAGAGACCTTGCTCCAGTGTTGTCATGGGGAAGTTATTGTTGTCCTCCTGGCAACAGGTTACCTAGGTGAAGGCCAAACAGCTGGACTGGCCCAATGAGCAAGGATCTGTTCAGCTGCTGTCGCCACACTGCTTTGCCCGCCCTCTCCTTTCACTCTCCGGCTCCTTCAGTCCACACCACTGCCTTTAGGAGAGGCAGCATTCATTCTTACGCACAAAGACACTACAGAGGCCTCTTGTGTGTGGGGGGTGGGGTGGTGGCCACAGACAGCCATGGGCAATCATGCCTGCTCCCTTCACCCCACAACTAAAATGAGAGCAGCTCTCATAAAAGGACTATTTTCACTCAACTTTTTACTGTGCTTCTTAGTGCCAATACTGAAACATATTAGAGGCACAAGAAAGACTTCTCATGATGATCAAAGTCTACACCACAAAGTGAAATGAAGCCATAAGCCAATTAACCCATGAAATGAATTGATCGATTGTAGACTGTAAAACCAAATGGCTGGGTTAAAGTAAATTCTCAGTGGCTCGTAGAGTTGTCATATTTAGCAAATAAAAATACATGGCAATGCTATTCAGCAAAGGATTTTTGTTCAAATCATGTAAAATATCACCTCTGTTTCATGTTCTTTCTGGTGTAGACTAAGCCTTTATGGGTGGAAAATAGGCTGAGTTGGTTGGTTCTAGCGTCCATGTCCACCCCCCAGTTCTGGGTTCCAGCCCAGTTTATGCCTGGCAATCTGCAGCACTCAGGTACACTTTCAACACTGCTTGGGAGTTTAGCTTAAATCTGGAATATTAGTCTCCTTTTGGGCCTGCCATAGAGAATCACATTCTTCCAAGAAGATTCAGAAACCATTGGTCTCCCTGTGTTGCTGTCCTCTGAAATGTCCTTGGTTCTCTCTTCCAACTAAACCAGATTTAGGAGTGCAAGGTGATCCTTCTCTCATCTGAAGTCTTGGTGTTTGTATACAGTTCCAAGGAATTTCCAGGAATCAATACAGACCTAAGAACACCTCACATAAAGTTCTGCTGACTTGTAGAAATTTACCTGGTGACAGGCACTGGGAAGAAAGAACAGTGGGTGGTGATTCAGGAGACCTGAGTCTGCAGACGAAAGACTGTGGAATCCTGAGCAAGTCCTTGCTCTCCATGGGCTTCTATTTCCCCACCTGTTTGTCACTCAGAAGCCACACAGTGTGATGTGGCAGTGAGGTCACAATAGCAGTGGAAAGCAGTATTTCTTCAGCCCTAGCTCACTGCAAATTCTCTCCTACTTCTAAATTCAAGAGTCTCCAAACACTATCTTTTGTGGTTCAAAATATATCCTCTTCATCGTCATCTGGGATCCATGGTTGCTTTCTTTATGGCTCTGGATCCTTTCTCAGATCCCTGTGGCCAAGGCTGCTGATGTCCCTAAATTCTTGGTGCTGGTGTAGTGAACTTTGAAATTGCTCTTCAGGGCAAAGCCACCCTTCCAGTTTATCGGTACTCTAGTGGACAATTCTGAACCACAGCCCTGAGTACACTACTATCATTACCACTGTTTCTGGTGCCTGATTCTCTAAGCACTAAGGTATGTTTATATAAATGCCATGTCTTTGGAATTTTCAAAAAGCAATGCAAATAATTCACATTTTATGTAAGAAGAAAATAAGATTCAGAAAATTTAAATAAAATCAAACTTGCAAAATCCATTAGTGGCAAAACCAGAATTTGGACCCAGGTCCATCTAACTCCAAATTTTACCATTACACCAAGGTACCACTCACAGGAAGCAAGGGATATTGGCTGCTCAGGGGCTAATGTCCCAAGCCTTAAACAATTTGCATATTATTTCCTCTAGTGAACAAAAGTGCATGATAGTAAGTAGATTTATACTAATTGTACTACAGATTGGTTATGTTTCTGTAAAAAGTCTATATAATTATTTGTCAATTAGACACGACTACCTAATCAAAATGAGAAGGAAAACACGATGTTCCAAGAGGAAAATAGATCATAATAACAGAGGATTCCCAGGGGATAAAATATAAGTGAGTAATAAGCATACAAAGAATCCAAAATTATTGATAATTGTTTTGAAATGGATTAAAATGAGATAACACATTTTAACCTATGAAATTAGATGAACTACTCAACGTTGGTAGTGTCACTGGCTTCTAATGCACACATTGACAGCAAGAATCTTTAAAAGTTCATGTCATGAAATCCAAAAAATTCCACCATAGGGCTCACTCCTAAGAAACTTATCTTTGAAAATATTCATCAAAATATTAATTATTAAAACAAAAAATGCAGGCTGGGGATTTAGCTCAGCAGCATAAGCACCTGCCTGGCAAGCAGGAGGTCGTGAGGTAAACAACATAAATATGTAACAATCAGACAATGATTAATTAAATACACCTGTATGATTGACTATTATGCAACTCCTAATGGGATATTGTCAACAAAGATTAATGACATAGGAAAGTACTCATCATATAATGCTAATTTGAAAACAAAGATACAAAGTTTATGGACAATACGTTCACACTTTTGTACAAACATTTCTAGTATTCTCTACAGTGATGTGTATTTCCATTCTAATCAGAAGGTATATCTAAAAATTTCAAACTCCTATGGGTCATTTTACTGACATGCTGAATTAAATTACTAAGCTAAAATAACATGGTGGATCCCACTTGGGCCATTATTCTCTTTCTACCATCTCACAAAAATGAGACAAATGTCAGTTGCTTATGTAGTAATTATAAAAGCAACAGAGTTCTTTACAGATATCCCTTGTTCCACGACCTACCTATTTGGTGACTCTTTACTTTTATGCTGCTAAGACTTAAGATCTATCTTTTTTTTTTGTACAGTTCTGTACATTTTTTTAGAACCTCAATGTCCTCTTTTGTACAGTACATGTTGTTTATACAATGCTGTAATTTTTGCTGATTGTGCTGTACAGTACAGTACTGTAGTATTAAGTTGTTCTATATTACAGTACTGCATGTAAGAGTTATGAAAATGAAAGCAAAGCCATCAAGTTGGAGTTTTCTTTGGCCATTTCTTTGTCCTGAATTTTGTAATGTACATACTACATACAATTCCCTCATTTAGCAGCCAGTTCATTTAACAACCTAGAAGAAAAATGAGGAATGTCTGTATATGCTGTAACATTTAATCCTCACAAAACTCAATTAAACAAGTATTATGAAGAAACTGGGATTCACAGAAATCAAAATACTTAACCTAAACCACATAGCTAATATGAGATTAAGGGGGTACTAGCCAAGATCTGACTCTCCTGGATGCTTTGTTGTTTTTCTAATGTCTGACAGGTAAAGTAAATAGGAAAATTCATTGAATATGATTGGATCTTTTTTTAAAAAAAAATTGAAGTACACAAACTTGTTTGACACAGCCTGACTTTTTTTTTAGGTACGAGTCAAGTCATCTGTGTCTAATTTTATTGCTTTTCTTCAGTAGCCAAGTGACCCTGAATAAGTCACTTCTGACAGAGACTGAGTTGTTACTATGAATTGGAGGTATGCTAAACACAGCTTGACCTGTGAGCTTCCTGATGGAACAGCCCCGACCTTCTGAAGCTGAAGCTGGACTAAAATCTGGGGGCAAAAATAACTATGTATATATGTAATATTTTAACATATGCATACATTTTAAAAACAAAGATTTTACTGTTACTCAGAATAAGAATTTAGTCTTTGAACCGGTACTTAGGAACCATCATAGAAGAAAATTTATGAGGTACCTTTCATACCACCGGTCAGCACCTATGTGGCAGAGCTCAAAGATCAAGACTGGACACCGTTGGATTTCAAACAGGTCCCAGCTTGACAGAGACACTAGGGATGGATGGGCCCCTTAGGAATTGGTCTGCATGAGGTGTAGGGCAGAACCCAAGGAAAAGGCAATGCAAAAATTGTTGACTGGTTCCTGCACGAGTGATCAAGGTGTAAACCTCAGGAAAAAAAAGAATTACAAACAGAAAGTAAAAGAACCAAGCAGTAGCTTCATCACCTAAGGAGGGCACACACACACACACCCACACACACACACACACACACACACTGCCCAGGCCCCCCCTTCAGAGCGCCTCACTTAATTGGTTTGGCGCTGTGCCTAAGCCTTGAGATTCTTAAAAGCCCCCAAGTGATTCCATCTTGAAGTTCGGGCTGAGACCCTGCATTAGCACACAGAGACACAAAGTCCTCAGAACGAGAAGGCTTTGTGTGCTATAGACATATCCTTAAAACTGTTGAAAACTGGTATTTTGAGGACCCTCCTGGAGAGTTCACAAGGAAAGAGAATGAAGTTTAAAACAGTTGAGAGACTCAGTGCAAAACTTCCTAAGTACATTCTGGGGATAAACTCAACACTCAGGCCATAGTTTAGTGGCGTGGCTTATATATTTGGCGGCTTAGGAAGAACTGGGTCTCCAGGTGTGTGAGCCAGATGAAGCCGGTCCTTACTGACTGCATTTTTCTTCTTCGCTGAAGTGAGTCAATTGATCTGTTGTTTTGTCACTGCGAAGAGAAAGCCAGTGGGAGGATGCCAGTTATCATTTGGAGAAAAGGTATCAATTTGAAGTACCAAAGACAGAGGATGAATTGTGTTCGTGAAATAGATGTTTCACTTTACTTTTTAATTTGCGCCTATTTGAGTTAACTGTGAGTTTCGTCTTTATTTTTAAAGAATGACATTTACACAGCCGCTCAAACTGCCAATCTGTTACATAAACAGCCTTGTTTTCCAGAAGGCTGGCGCCGCCTAGAGGCCAAGTGTGTGCAGCGTTTTTGGATTCAGGTTCGCATGGAGCTTCCTCAACCTGTTGGCTCTGGTCCCTGGTGCTTTGCCTTGGCCATGAACAGTGAGAATCAGATGAAGCAAATCTGGTTTCTCATGCAGCACCGTTTCCTAAGCAAGGATGAGGATACCAGAGTGGCCTTTGAAAGCTTGACAGAAATGGAATGACGGGGCTGGGGAATCCTGGAACAAAAGAAGCTTCTCACTGGCAGCAAAATCCATGCTCTGGAACTAGATGGGGAGCTTTGCCAGTGACTTTGCATGTGGGACCTGGGTTCATTCATCACGATACACGGATGGAGCAATTCCGACCTTCGAAGCTGAAGCAGGGGTGAAGTCTGAAAGGCTGCCAGGTTTGGCCCACTAAGCCTTGAGACACTAGCCAGTGAAGTATGTTTCACATGCCACTTGCATCAGCAGCATCATGGGCGCTTGTTTAAAATGCTGCCCCCTTCTGCCCACCTTATACCCAGCACCGTACTCTGTGCTGAGCTCAGCAAGCTACATTTTAATAGGACATTGTAAGTAGTGCTGGTTTGGATTCTTTGTAGAGCACAGATTTCAGTGAAGGAAGAGGAGGGCATGTGTGCAAGGCAGACTTCAGATCTCTTCATTTCCCCATGTGCTGCACACATCCCAGTCACCCTGAGGCTGCCCACCAAACACCTTGTACTGGGCAGGCGTCTCATCCTGGGATGGATTCTGCCAGCCTTTCTCATTCTTTCTATTGAGATTGATTGGGCTGGGCCCCTTGACTCAAAGTGTCAATCAGCTAATCAGATCCATTAGTCATTGCTAATTGATTAATGCTGATTAGAAAGCTCTTAGGCCCCTCTGCATCCCCTGGAGTTTTTGTTAAAACACAGATTGCTGATCTACTCCACCAGAGATTCTGATGGTCTAGGGTGAAACCTGAGAATCTGCATTTCTACAGTTCCCAGGTGTTATGGTTGATACATTTTTGTATCAATTTGAGAAGTTTAGAAGTTTTAAGTGAGAGACTCAGCAGGGAGCCAGAATTCTTACTTTGTAAATATCCTCATTCTGTGCAGGAGAGGGCACAAAGATTTTGTGAGCCCTACAGTCGCCCTTGAAGGAGTTGGAGTGGGGGTGGTGTGGGTGGGGGTGGGGGTGGCCTGTGTACAATGTAAGGGAGAAAAAAAGAGGTTTGCTCTTCCCCCTTTTATTCTGGCTGCTGCCTTTAAGTTTTGCTCCAGTGCCATGCCACCTTGCCTTGGAGCCAGCTGATTATGGCTTAAAACCTCCACAAACAGCGAGCTAATAAACATTTCCTTGCTTCATTTTGGGTGTCAGGTGTTTTGTCCCAGCAACCAGAGAATAGTAACCAAGGTACAAGCGGTTCTCAAGCTTTGTTGAATGTTAGAATTTCAAATTTTGTTGGATATTAGAGAGCTTTTAAAAATCTTGACAAGTAGACCACAGATCATCCAGATTCAATCAGAATATTCTAGGGCAGTGATGGAAAATCTATGGCATGTATGTTGTTTTTCTTTTAAGACAAAAGATGTTAATGTATGAGTTGTTTTTGCTAAATTAAAAATTCAGCATTTGGGTTTAATTGCAGTGTTGGGTATTGGGTTGCAGATTGAGCACTGGTCTCTAAAAGTTTCACCACCACTGTTCTAGGGGTGGTACCAGGCTGTTTGCACTTTTTAAATTACCCCAGGTGATGCTAGTGTGCAGCCAAGTTTGAGAACTACTGGTCTATGCATAAACACTTGTGGACTTTGCTAAGAAACAGATTCCTAGTCCTCTACCCACATAGCTCTGATTCATCAATGGGGCCTCATTGGGGCTGCAGCATTGGAATTTTTGTCAAGCACCTCAGAAGATGATATCAACCAAAGCATATAATGTCTGGGTAGGCACACATTAGAATTCTATGGCAAACTCTTTAAAAATGGGTGCTGCCAATCTAGAGATTCTGATTCAGTTGACCCAGAGTGTGATCCCGGCATCTATAAATTTTGTAAGCCCCCCAGTTATTTTAATATTTTAACATACAAGCAAGGTTAAGACCCATTAGTTTGTCAATCAGTGTTTCTACAGTTTGCATACGTGTTTCTTAAGGGCCCAAGTGCTAAATAGAGGCTTTGCCTCCAACCTGTGAAAATGCTAGGAGGAGAGAAAACCTTTAGAATGGTGCCTAGTAGGAGGTCTTCTGGTTATCATAATGGTGGTGCCCTTGAAGGGTCACTGGGCCCCAGCCCCTTCCTCTTCTTCTTTTCCTCATCCAGTCATGAGGTAAACAATTTCTTCCATCATGTGCTCCCATCACAATGTACTGCCTTGCTATAGGCCCAGAAGTAGTGGGGCCGACCAATCTTGGGCTGAAACTTCTAAACTGAGAGCCAAAATAAACCTTTTTTTTTCTTAAGTTGATTATTTCAGGTATTTGTTATAGTAACAGCTGACTAACACAAGTGTCATCCAAAGATCTTGTTAAACTATGTAGCTATTCATTCCTTATCTTACAGCTAGTGAATCAGAATGTTCAGGACTGAACCCAGGGTGTTTTTAATATGCATCATAGAATATCCTGATGCATGGCCATATTTGAAACCTATTGTTCTAAATCACATCTCTCTCTCTCTCTCTCTCTCTCTCTCTCTCTCTCTCTCTCTCATTTCTCTTTTTAACCACAGACTTCCAAGAAAAACCTTTAAAAATTACTGGATCAGAGCACTGCTATTCTCACTGTTTCTGTTAAAAATAGCAACCATTTCTTAAGCACCTTGTTGTAGTCAGGGGTTGTAAGGAGAACAATTAGAATCAGAACATGGAATTTATATTATTTTATGATGGTCACCCAGAGTTAACACAAGAAACAGCAGGAAATCTATTCACAACACCGAAGACATAGAATATTCAACCAAAAGCCTGAATCCCACAGCAATGTCCTGTATGAGTCCAGATGAAGACACAGAGCTCATGACAATTCCTCCCACAAGTCCAACTGGAGGTCTAGAGCCCACGAGAAGAACTCACACCAGTCTCTTTTATGGATCTGTGCTGGGAAGGCCCAAAGGTCAATGGTGGAAGCCAGAAAGTCTATTCCAGCAGGGTGAAGGAGCTGTGCTAGTAGGTTGAGAGTTCTACACTGGAGCCAAGAAATCATGCTCATAATAAAGACCAGGGCAGTCCTGAAAAGCACCACAGCCATCCTCAGGGACATGGAGGCCTGAGCTCTTCCAACGATAAGCACAGTCAAGTACATGCCAGGAAGCTAGTGTGATGAGTTCATCCTGGGGATTAAGCGGTATGCATCTTCCCCTCTGGAGCTAGGAAGCAATGCTCAAGGTAAGGACCAGAGCTTCTCCAGGAGAACCAATGGCTCAAACTGCAACACGTAGGAGAATCCACTATGCCTCAACACCTCTCTTCTCCTTCTCCATGTCTCTATTTATGCTGGCAACTTTCCTGAGGTGGAACATCTACGCTTGGCACCATGTTAATGTGCCGCGTCCTAGTCCATCCACGCCTTGTGACAAGGTCCATGGGTGGAGGAGAGCGCTTCAAGGAATCGCTTCTCCAGGAAAAGGACACCGCATGTGGGAATTGGGCACGGGGATCTTGGAATGTTTTGTACTGATAATTGTAATTTGTGTAATTCACATATATATATTTTCATGTAATACTCAATATGAAATTGAAAATAGAAACTCCAGAGGAGTTACTAGAAACCTTCTAGATAACTTTGTGAAAACTAATTGTGAAATTTTACCTTCTGTGAGTAGTATGAGAGAGTTTATACAAAAGCTTTA